>ML677366.1:13781996-13842636 GCA_007922305.1 Dermatemys mawii
GGGGAAAAGAGACTTCCCAACTCCACAACCAGTGACGAGGGCAGGGGCTGCTCCCGGGAGAGGGGCGCTCAGGGTTCCTCTCAACTAGAGGAAAATGGGAAGAGGGAGGGGAGACCAAGTGTTGTTTCTATGCACTCTCATCTCCTACCAGGAGGATGCTCTAGGGTCTGGCCTGCTGGGCGGTGAGGTGCTGCCACACCCATCCCCACTCAGCTCCATGGGGCAGGGTCATGTCCTGGGTGGAGGAAAAAGCTGGAGAATTGGGGGATTTGTTCTTCCCTATGAGCAGAAACGCTTTCTCCAGCCAAGCCCGTGGGAGGTGGCAGCACATAGAAGCCTGCAGGATGCCGGAATGCGAATCCCCTGGTCCTGCCGAGCATAGGGAACGTGCACCAGCATGGCATAGGGCCTGAAGAGTTTGTGGGGGGCCGGGCATCTTTGGTGTAACCAGCCCGGTTTCTGGGCAAAAGCCCTGCCCCTGAGGAAGATGTGATGAGTCCTCTCTGGCAGGAGCGATGGGGCTGAGGTCAAAAGTGGGGACTCACAAGAGGCAGGGAATCACCCCCGCCAGCCTTTCAATCTGGTGGCAGGATTGTATGAAGCAAGGACTGATGGGCAGCCACGGGCTTTGTCCTGGGATAGATGTGCTGCGGGGAGGGGAGAAGACACAAATATGTGCACTGCTTGGCAAGGGAACAGTCCCCAGCACCTTTCCTCCCAAAGAGCCTCTGGGCATTTGTCAGCCGATATGCAGAGAGCAGCAGGCGAATGCAGACACCTCTGAGTGTCTGCATCTCTGCCGATAGGCGTCCTCACAGAGCTGGAACCTGGCAGGGACAGGCTAGAGAGTATTAACCCTGGGTCTCGCATCGCAGCTGCTATGGACTCATACACAGTTTCCCCCCTTTCCCCCTTAGTGTATTTCACCAGACAAGCAGAGAGCTCTTCTGATGTCCTACAGCCTGCTAAGCGGGGGGCCCTAGGCATAGGCTCGAGGATCCTAGCAGTACTTACAACATTCTCATATTTCTGTAGCCCTACAGTTGCTTTCTCTCCACCCCCAGGTTTGCAGGTAATGCAGACTCATGCAACTGTGAAATGAGCTCAGTCCCACCTGGGCTCTAGCAGGAACGTATCTAACCCCTAAACCAGCCAGTCTGAGACAGGCTGAGGTTCAGTGTTTGCTGCAGGTGAGGGATGGAGGAAAGAGCTGGGGCAGGGTGATGGCTGCAGGTCAGAACTGAGGTGCGCTGGCAGAGGTGGGTGGGCAGCCAAGAACTGGGATAGCAGGGGGTGGAGGGAGCGGCTGCAGGTCAGGACTGAGGTGGGTGGGCAGCCCAGGACTGGGATAGCAGAGAGAGGGGAGCTGCAGGTCAGGACTGAGGTGCTCTGGGAGGGTTGTGCTGGGGAGCCCAATACTGGGACAGAACAAGGGGATGTGGAGCAAGATTGGGCAGAGCTGGGGACAGGGGCAATGGGAGGGCTCAGGGCTCCAATAGCCAGAGGTACTGCAGGCTGGGCTGGGTGTGCGCAAGCAGAGCTGCCGGGGGAAGCTCCCGCAGCGCCTGCGTTCACAATCCTGGGGCTGCTTGTCTCAGATTTTTCACAAGCCCCAGAATTTCAGTGACCTCCGTCTCATTCGCCTCCCTCCTGGCTGCCCGTGCGGGACCTGGCATTTCCCAATGCAGGGGCGGGTGCTTGCCGGCCATACTCACATGGGTACCTGAAGTAGAAATCGTTCTCTATGTCACTGGTGAGGTTCTTCTGGTGCTGCTCCTCCTTCCAGTGCGCGTCGGCTTCAGGGTCAAAGCGCACAAAGACCCCAAAGAGGACGATCATTGCAACCTCCCACAGGAGGCAGACGAGCGGCAGCCGCCAGCGCATGTCAGTGTTCTTCACCATCCCAGACCAGCTCCCTCACTCAGCTCCCCGACAACCCGGAGGGGAGGGGGTCCAGGCACCTCGATGGCACAAGCCCCAGCTCTGACACCTTGGGAGACTCAGTCAATTTATACAAGTCCAGAGACGTGGGGTGTGGTGCTGGGAGCTGTCAGTCCTCACAGTTGCCTGGAGCAGGCTCATATTTCAGTTCATGGAAAGTTTAATAGAGCTGAACTCTGTGCTTCCAGCCACAAGAAGTGGGGTTGGGAGCACAGAGGCACATCTCCGGCACCTTCTCTCTGAGGAGCTCACACTCATCTGGGAGAGTTAAAGTTATCCTTGCTTTACAGATGGGGAAACCGAGGCACAGAAAGGGGAAACAGTCACACAGTGAGTCGGCTACAGAGCTGGGAACAGAACCCAAAACTCTTGACCCCCTCCCCCCTTGCTCTAGCCACTAGACCCCACTGTCCTCCAAGAGGCAGGAATATAACCCAGGAATCCTGAACACGAACTCCTCACACTAGCTACTAGATGTGCTCCCCTCCCAGGGTCAGGAATCCTGAGCCTCATGTCCCTTGCTCTAACCACTACATCACTCTTCCCTCCTGGAGTCTGGAAAAGAACCAAGGAGTCCTGAACCCCTCCCTGCTCTAAGCAGGGGTTCTCACAACAAATTTTGGGTGGCCTTAGTGTGTGGCCACCAACTCTTGCTGGTAGCCACACTGACACCTTCCCTGAAAATTATTTATTTTGCCTAAATAAATAATATAATGTGCACATATGTATAAATCATTGTCATTTATTTATGTAAGATTGGGGGGTTTGGGTTTTTTTTGCAGACTCACTAATAAAAGTAATGCAGTTATCTCTAGTCTTTACTGGACCTAACAGATTAGAAATACAAATAAGATGCTTTGCACATTCTTGCCTTTTTCTATTATTGTTTCTTTTACCAAAAAAGCAGAAGTGGTTGTACAACAATTCTGAAGTGAATTTAAAAATGTTTAGACATAATAGAACTCCAAATAATAATGAAAAATATACCTGGGTGGCTTGGATCTGGGAGAGGAGGGGAGGCACAGCTGTGGCTGCAGCTAGTCCCGGGGCTCGGGCAGGTGGTAGGGCTTGGCTGGCCCTGAGCTCCTCTGGCTGGGAGAGGTGGGCGGCTTCAGGCTTCAGCCAGTCCAGGGCACCTCTAGTCAGGTACATCTGTTTGACACCCAGGGCTTCAGCCAGCCTGGGGCTCCTCCAGCCAAGGGGCAGGGGCTGCGGCACTCGGGGCTTCTGGCTCCAGGGGGTCAGAGGGTCTTGGGGCTCCAGTTGACAGGGGGGAGAGGTGGTGGGCAGAAGGGGTGGAGTCAGTGGCTAGCCTTCCCAAAGGTGGGCTCCACCTGCTGCCCATGTGACCCCCCACTTTCTGTGTCCCTCCTCAGTCTCCCACCAGCTGCTTGCCTCCTCTCACCTTCCCTCACCTCCTCACTCCCCTGCCACAGACACTCCCCTGCTCACAGCCAGAGCCCTGCACCTGCCTCCTTACCCTGCTGCTGGCTTGCCACTCGCCTCCTTACTTCCTGGCCAGGCCACATCCCTCCTCAGTCCTCCACTCGCCTCCTCGCTCCCCTGCCAGACACCCCTCTGCCCATCACAAGAACCTCCTCTCACTGGTGGCTCACTACACTCTCGAATGAACTCACACAGGAAAATGACAAAAGACAAAAAACATCCCATCAGCTGTGGGTGAACACTTTTCACAAAGCAATCACTCTATGTCTGATCGATCAGTCCTCACCCTGCAGAACACTTTCAAAAGATGAGTCTTGGACCTTAAATTCATAACTTTCTTAGACACTAAAAATCATGGACTGAATAGAGACACTGGATTTAAGGCATATTACAACAATCTAAAATGCACTAACAACCCCTCCAAGCTGCTTCCTCCTTCCTTTCCACCTTATGATTGGAGGGCTTTTAAAGGCCCCTTCAGCTTGAACAGTCCCTTAAAATATGAGTTAACTACTTATGCCAAACAATCTATTCCACCTTGCATTGAACTTGGACATTTAAAGTTTCCCACACTTGAAGAAAAACTGTGTACCTCAAAAGCATCTCTCTCTCTCACCAACAGGCACTGATCCAATAAATGATATTACCATGCCCAGCTTGTCTCCCTAAAAGAACCCTTTAAATGCCTGAGGTTGAGTTAATTAGACACAGCTGGTCTGGCTGCCAAGTGAGTCAGCAAAGTAGTTCTTCATCTCTGTGCACAGTCCTAGCACCTGACACCCTGATTCACTCACACAAGATACTTAACTTATACCAGCTCTTTTCATCACAGTAGCATTTGGCTCCAAATCTTCAAACTATAGGACAGCCATTAACCTTATTGCCTGCTTCTAGACTGCCAATCTAGCCTGAGAGATTTTGGCTCTGTTCTGAGGGCTTCATAGCACCATCCATCCTAAATAATCCCCTAAAATAGGTCCTGCATGCATTGTGAGGCTGTACATCCATTAACACATGATACCATTATTGCAAAAAGTTGTCATAACACAAAAGCTCACTGCAGTGTTCCAGAGCATTACCATACATTGTCGGAGTATTTCTGATAAAGGAGAAAGACCAAAGCAAGCTTGTATATCTGATCACAGCTCCTTCCTCCATGGCTGTGCATGTCCCACATATGATAAGGGCCATCCTGCATCAGGCAGGACCCAGGAATGAGAGGCACTGACACCCAGGCAGATAACTCAGCTTTTTCAGCCTGGCATAAAAATGGCAAATGGCATCTAATTCTGGGTCTTTAACTGGAGTAAGCTATCCTGCAATTCCTACATAGATTTGCCCATACTTACAGCTGCAATTATTTCATGCTTATAGTCTTCTTAAATGCCATTGATCAGTCCGTGACGGAGGCTGATGGCCAGATAAAATCAGCCTCAAACTCCTTTCGCAGTCCAGAGGGTCAGCGGGTCAGATACCTTTCTGGACATGGCTGAAGAGAAGGTGATTTAGAAGAGTAGGAAACCTCTGCACATTTTTGCAAGGAGCTGAAAGCGGGTTAGGGAATCAATCAACAAATGCAAAGGCACCATAGCGGGTCACATGGAACCTGTGCAGCAGGTGACCAGAATACATGGCTGCCGAGAACGTGGGCAAATCCCATCCGAAGCACACACACACATGCTGTAACTGAACTGAGCATCCCCAAGAAAATACACTGCACATTTTCCTTCCCATCCTTACTCCAAATCTGAAATCATGTGGCTCTTCCCCTCTCACTAAAACATGTTCTTAGGGGGTCTAGGCCCACTCCCCAGACTCCTGACTTTCATGGGGAGGGATTCAGGATTTGAACCTATATACAAATTTCACACCCAGCCCTCTCCCTCCAATGGACTGAACTGGTGATGAAGAGAGCTCATATCCCAGATCCAGGGCTGAATCTGGGGGCTGTGACAACAAGAAATACTGTGGCTGGAAATGGAACAGTCCAGTTCCAGCAGGCACTGAAGCTGAGCCAGCGGGAGTCTGGTGGCCAGTCTCAGATCCTGGGCTCCTCCCCACGCTGCTGCTGGGGTCACTAATACAGGTGGCATTGGGAGCATCCGCAGTGATCATTGTTTGGGTATCACTCTTTACTGGAGGATTTATTCAACACGCTGTGTACTTGCCCGTACCTGTTACAGCACATTGTGTTCTGGACTGTGCCTGATTATGGCTCTCTGTTCCCCATCTGACTGTACCACCCTTACTCCTGTCTATGGTACTGAGGTATGCCTGCCACTTACTGTCCCAGGGAATCTGTTTAGCTAGCCTAGGAGTGAGGTAGCCTCTTGGAACGCTACAGCTAGCAGCATCTGTCTTGGCTTACTCAGCACCCAGATCACAACATGCACGTACAGACTGTGTCTGTTCTTACCGGTTCCCACCGAAGGCCGAGCACCTTCCCCAAAGGAGGATCTTTAGAGGACAAGCTTAGTTGTCCTGAAGAGCTGGCACTCCCTGTAGGGAGGCTGTTCAGAGTCCAACCCCTAATACCTTCACGTGACTCTGGTTGCATTTGCATGCCTGAACAACACACACACCTGGAGTTCCAGTGCAGGGCGTGACCTGGGCCATGATCCAATGATCCAGACAGAGTTCAGATCATCCCTTCATGATATCCACCCCAGCCACTCCTGGAAGGCGTCTGCTCCCTGCATTAGCTAAGGGAATGAGCATTGATCTGTGGGATTGTTACATCCCTAGTCAGAGATATGGGGGAACCAGCCCTTTGCCCTGCAGCCCAGTCCAGCTGTCTTTTTCTGCTGCCAAAGTGACTTCTGGAAGGTCTCTGATAAAAGAGCGTGCAGGATTCAAGGGAGAATCTTGTAACACAAGGAGTCCTGTCACAGCGGGCTATGCTGCTGTGAGGCATGGCGTGCGTGACTGCCCTCTAGCGGGGTAGGACAGAATTGCTTGTGTATATGGATTCTGCAAAGCTGGATCTCTAGCTCTCTGGGGAAAGGCCAGCATCCTGGGGACCATCCCGCTGCCTCTGGTAATGATGCTATTGGCTCGGCTCATTAGAGAGTCACTGGGGAGATTAGCTGATGCAGGCAGTGCTACAGAATCATCATTATCCTGGGCATATAACACCTGCCATAGTTATCAATTGTTTGCTATGCACCAGCATTGGCATCCCATGGAGTAAGCACCAAGTGGCAGAGGCATTTTTGCAGAGCATTGGGCTCCTTGGGTGCCTGAAGGTATCAGTCTCTGAGTGGGGAGGTTGAGTTAGGGATCTGTGGCTGTGCAAGGCCAGTGTTCTTTGGCACTGGCACCCCGTGCTAGGCTCCCCTGACCCCTGCCAGCCCTCTCCTGTCCTGGGAGTGAGACCTGGACATTCCTTTGCGATACCACCCTTTGTGCTGTAACACACATCCTGGCACCATCTTCCTTCCGTAACCTCCAGTGTCAGCCTCACCCCGGCTGGGCCAGAAGTGTCAATCATTGACTAGCTGTTGATTCTGAGCCCAATTCTTCCACTGAGTTAGTGTAACTCAATGGAAGTTAATGTAAGGGCAAATTTGGCCCACTGCAGTTACTACAAGAACTTGAAAGCAAGAGCTGCACACATGTGGGGAGAGAGAAAGCGGGAGAAATCAGTGTGATTATATTGCAACTAAGCCTCATGGATTTGGCTTAGACCCCACGGGTGCCTCTCCTTGTCCCCATTGGGGACAGGGCAGGTTTGGGAAGCTCCTGGTGGGGAGTGAACAGACTCTGCAGAGCTTCTCTAGGGCTTGGCTGCTGCCCAGAAAGCCCCAATATCCCACTTATTTTTCTGGGCAGGGGGTTGAGTGGAGTTTTTATGGAGAGCATTTATTATTATGTGTATTGCAGTACTGCCCTGTCCTGACCAGGAATCCATTGTGCTAGGCACTGCACAATTAGAACAAAAAGGCAGTCCCTGCCCCTAAGAGTGTACAATAACACTTCAGCTAACTATAGGGCAGTTGGGAAGAAAGCATTCAATAGGGCTTGCATGGCAGATCATTTCCATATAAAGGCCCCAAGGGGAGCTAGGTTTCAGGAGAGGAAACGGTTCATTCCATTCACTGCTCTTTTTATTTCTGCTTCATTGTGCAGGGCTGGACTTGCATAATTAGAATTGGCAACTGCTTTTCACACTGGTGAGCGTGTGTCACAAGGGCCTGTGCCATTGTATGCATCAGTCCTATGAGTCTGTGTGCTAGTCTGTAGCACTGTGTGTGATGAGCTAGGCTGCAGGAAGCATGTGGGAAATTATGGTTGGATTTATCAGGGATCAATCAGGTCCTACAGAACTTCCTGACTTTTAAGTCCCGGATTCCCCCACACATCTGGGCTGCTGCTCCTCTGTCCTGACCCCAACACTCCATTAAGTCTAGACCTTGGCTCCCCATGCTGCCATTCCACCTCCTGCACTAATACCCAACACACTCATTTCAAATCCACATTTGAACCCAGCTACCCTGAAGTGGAAGGCCTGATGCACTAGGTCATCTCAACTCATCTCCAGGGCTTTGAACCTAACATCTTTGGCCAGACACTTTACGGAGGTTTCCAGTTAAGAGCCTGATTGAATAGCAGCACCTTCTGAAAACTACCCTGAGATGCTCTCTACCCCTAGAGAGATCATTAGATCTGTGTGAACAGCTAGAGAGACAAAGGCATTAGCTCCCTCCGTAGACCCTACAAATACCACACTCTGGAATCCATGGATCATAACAGCTTCATTTACTGACCCCCTCTCTTTCCACCCTGCCTCCCCTCTTCCTCACCGGCCGTTTGAGCACGGAGCTCCCATTACGGGAGAGTGGGGCAAAAGGTAATGGCTTTTCTACTGGCCTGATAGTCTCACCTTGCTGCACTGCCCAGAGTTCCCACCTTATCAGCCTGCATATCAGTGCTTTGCCACCAGAGTCCAGTCAGAGCCTGCATGCTCCAATGGCTCCTCTGCACACGTGCTCCCACTCTCACCTGAAAAGCCCCTATGAATAGCTGCTAAAGGGCCAGACTCCCTTCAGGCTCCTAGCCATGGGAACAGTGCTGCTGGAGTGACTGAAACAGGAGCAGCACTGTTAACTGCTTAAGTGCCGCAGAGCTTGAACAGTCCTGAGGAGGAGGGGTTTTGCAGTGTCATGCCTGGGAGGGGGTCCTGAGGAGTGGGGCTTCCCCAGACAGCCTCTTGGAATCTGTGGGGCTGATCAGATTTCCCCTCTTGGGGTCGTCATTCAGTCCCTGGCTAGGAGTTCACTGTTATTAGCATCTCAGTCATTCAGTCCCTGGCTAGGATTATAACAGGGTTTAAAAGAGAACTAGATAAATTCATGGAGGTTAGGTCCATTAATGGCTATGAGCCAGGATGGGTAAGGAATGGTGTCCCGAGCCTCTGTTTCTCAGGTGGGGGGTCCGTGCAGGAGAGACATCACTTGATCCTTACCTGTTAGGTTCACTCACTCCGGGGCACCTGGGATGGATGGACCTTTGGTCTGACCCAGTACAGCCATTCTTATGTTCTTATCTGCTGTCAGCCAGCAGCATGGAAGCTCCTAAATCTCCTCTTCCCCCACAGCAGCCTCCCACCTCTCCCAGACCTAGCTGGCCACATCTGTTGGGACAGCTCCATCTCTGGAGAGGACACTTGTCATGGACACTACAGACCTTGTTTGCTGCTTCAGGAGCAGGGAAGAGTGAAAGCTCTGGTGACTGTGTGCTGCAGAGCAGCCTGTCGGTCGGGACACAAGGCTGTCATACGTTAGAGCAGGGATCAGCAATCTTTGGCCTGCGGCTCGCCAAGGTAAACTCCCTGGCGGGCCACGCCAATTTGTTTACCTGCCGCACCCCCGGGTTCAGCTGATTTCGGCTCCCACTGGCCACGGTTCTCTGCTCCAGGCCAATGGGGAATGTGGGAAATAGCAGCCAGCATATCCCTCGGCCTGCGCCGCTTCCCGCAGCCCCCATTGGCCTGGGACAGCGAACCGCAGCTGTGGGAGCCGCGATTGGCCAAACCTGGCGGGCTGCGTGCCAAAGGTTGCCGATCCCTGGGTTAGAGTGTGCTCTGGAGCTGCTCTTATTTACACTGGGAGCTGCACCGGCCCCCAAAGCAGCCAGGATTAGGAAGGTGCGAAGATGGCATTACGGTGCCTTTGCCTCATTCCCTGAGTGGCATCTCCTGGGGAGAAGCAACCTGGAATCTGGTCTCTATTGTTCCACGGCTTCTCAACAGGGTCTGTGAATTTGCCTTGGAACGAGCTGGCCCCTAGACCTCACTGACATGAGAGCGAGAGGATCTCTCTGAACATGGAGGAATGCAGGACTCGAAATGGCAGAAGAACAGGCATCCCCTCATGCACTCATCTGGTGTCAGACTCACCAGAGTGGACTAGACCAACAGTCCCCCTTCTCTGAACTCCTGGAGGCAGAGGAGGAGAGAAGGTCTTTGGTTGGCTGTGAGCTGTCTTGCAGTGAACTCCAGGAGGGTGCCGCACTGAGAGAGAGCTGACCCCAGAAGGTACACGTGGCAGCACACTGCTTGGGTGCTGAGGGCAGGACTTGCAGGCAGGTGTCAGTGAGCTGGGAGGGCACAGCCCTGCAAGCTCCTGGGAACGAAGCCTGTCTTTTGTTTACCGTGTTTGGGGTGAATTTGCTGTTCATGGAAGTGCCTGGAACTTCTTGCAGCAGCCAGCAATGAACACCAGGCTGGGGCCTTGCAAGAGAGTGAGAACTGAAAGCACAGAGTCCTAGCGGATGCCTGATGCACCTGGGGGATCCCTGCCCGGGCAGGTGAAGCCTTGGCCCCAAAGCAGCTGGGGCATCTCTGCCTGGGCACCCATATCCATGTCCCCAAAGCACATCCCTTCCCTGGCAGTCCTGACCCCAAGGCAGCCGGGGACATCCCTGTGCAGGCAGCCCTGGCTCAGGGAGCTGGTGGAGTTCCTGCCTGTGCAGCCCTTGCCCTGTTTAGCTCTCATTTCTTCTTTCATTAACTTCTGATAGCTCCCTGGGATCTGCTGGAATGAGGAGAATGAGGTAAATGCAGTCAAGATCTGAATCTTCTCCAGGCAAGAACACAAGGGCAGATGAGGAAGAAGATAGGGTCAGCATAGGCAGCGGGGCAGATCCTTCCTGGGCATAATTCCAGAGACATCATTGGATTTACATCAGGGATGAATTTGACCCAGTGTGTTTTAGAAGACGTGAGTGGAGGCCGCTTAAATCCCTTCACAGGAAGATAGTGCTGAATGACCCACTGCGGGAATTCCCCTTCCCAGAACCTGACTGTTGCATCTGCCTGGCTCTGGGGGCCAGGGTGTGGACAGGGTGTCAGTGAACCAGGGATGCGGTAACACAGTCTTCACCCGGTCAGGAGAGGGCAATCTCTAGAATCTTAGTGCCAAGGCAGTTTAGTCAACGCCCCCATCACTCGCCCAATGCTCCAGTTCTCTTTCTGGAGCTCAGTCACACCCACAAGGGACGGGGTTGATTACTTATGTCCTGCCTCTGAAAACGTCCAAGAGCCTCTTGTCCATCCTGACCCCACACCCGAAAGCCTGAATGAGCACAGGCCAAAACCCAGCAGCACCCACTAGAACCGGGCTTTGGGCATCAAGATATGGGACCAAATGTGGTCATGGTATAGGTGGGCACAGCTCCACTCAGTCCAGTACAGCAGGGCGAAAGCTCTCTATGAGCAGGAGGCAGCGTCCCCTCATGCCCTCACCTGGTGTCAGGAGCCCCCTATGATTATTATTTACTACCAAAAGTGTCACGAGGTGCCTTCTACTATGGATCAAAGGAATGATCCCTACACACGAAGTCTGATGACATGATGCCATCAGGAGGATGTGAGGAGGGGTGATGAAAGCATGGAGTGGTGGGGGAAGAAGCAGGAGGTGACCCCAAGCATGTTATGCAATTGCTCAGTGAGCAATGATTTGATCTTTGCCCTGCCTTCAAAGGTGACTCATTTCCTCTCGGTTCTGCACAACACAAGGGTCAGTGCTTAATTGTAATGAATGAGGTGCCAGGACTCAAGCCATTTTTTCACATTCATAACTGATTCAGCTGGTACCGGGGCTATCAACTGTCAAGCCTAGAGGTGGCGGGGCACAGCCCTGGCACAAATAAGCACAGCACATGGGTCTTGAGGAGCATCTGTAAAGAGGAAAGGGCAGCACCCTGGCATACTAGCATGGAAAGGCTGAATGTCTCAGAGGGGGCAGCATGGAAGAGGTCTAGACACAGTAGTGGGAGAAGCAGAGAAGCAGGCAGTCCAGTCTGGCATCGCTGGCAGAGCGGGTGCCTCGCCAAGGGCCACCTTCAACTCCTCTTGAAGTCAATGGGAGTCTTTCAATTGGCTTCTTTGGGAGTTGGCACAGGCTGTAAAATTCATGCACAGTTAAGCTGGGACGGCCAGGTGAGGACAAACAGCCTGAACTTGGAGAAGGTGGATTCAAAGTGGGGGAGGGGATGTGGTCAGGTGAGTGGCCAAGGGAGACGATTTTGATGGCTGTGTTTTGTGCGGACCGAAGGTGGGGCAATGTCAGTGAGGGAAGCTAGCCAGGAGAAGTTAATGTGATCAACATGAGAGGAGTAAAGAGGCTTCAGTGATGCACTCCAGCAGGATAACTGCTGGAGCAGCCCCGGCTCTGGAGACCACATTAGCGGCTGTGGACTCTGGCAACCAATCCAGGGAGTTCGCAAACAGCATCTTTCAAGGAGACAACCACAAGAAAGTTTGTGCTGGGCTCAGCTTGTTTTTTATCCTCAAGCAATCCCCGATAAGGCAGGGCTTGGTCACACCTCGCTAAGTACCCTTCTTGAGCTGTGGGGACAGGATCAGCCTGGAGGGAAGCCTGCTAAATGCAGACACAGGGCACCTTCACTCGACAGGAGCCATCTGGCGTTCCCATGTGCGAGTGGCGGTTGGTGCCGGGAAGGATTCTGCTACCACTGTGGGGCGCTAACTCCACTGTGGGGGTGAGGCTTTATTAACAGAAAGTAGGGGAAGGAGGGGTGGTGGAGCCAACAGCTGCCGAGAGCTCAAGGAGCTATAGTATGGCCAGCCAATGACACTCAATCGTAGCTCAGTCGAGAGCCTGGGGAAATTCACTGAAAACTCAGGTCTGAACACAAGTCACCCTTGCCGGGCTGGGTTTATTGCAGAGATTCTGCTTTAGCCCAAACTGATAGCCATGCAGCAAAAAACCACTCAACACCCCCTCCCTCACCGAAAAGTACAAATCAGACAGAGGTTCCCCAGGGCTCGTTGGCTTGACTTCTGACTAGCTCAACACCACCCCCACCCCCTTGTCTTTACTAGGAAAACAAGCCATTGATGACAACAGGTGCCAACAAGTGGCACAGTTGAGCTGGTGCTAAACATGGTTCAGCTGCACCTCTAACCATGGACTAAGTGTTTCAGCTGTACCTGTCAGTGGCCTCTCTGCTGCTAGCAATGGGTCACATTCCTGAGTGCCAGGTTTCAGAGTTGTAGCTGTGTTAGACTGTATCACCTGTATGGCCCATTTCAAACAGGTGACAAGATGAACTGAGTAACAGTAGGGGAAAATTAGCATGGGGAAATTAGTGTTTAGTTCTTGGAGTGGCCCATCCACTCTCAGTCTTTATTCAGGCCTAATTTGATGTTGTCCAGTTTCTTTTAAAGTGGTTAACTGTATCTAACCCTGGTCTACAATTTTTGAGAAGTCATCTGCTTCAGAGATAAAATGTGATATTTATTATGTATTTTGAGGTGCTGAATTCAAATATGACAATTAAAACAACTGATTGGCTACTGTTTCTAAGATATTTAAGTTTTTACATTTTATGTCTATGTATATTGTGTAGATAGTAGAGTTTTAATCATAAATTGTAAACCTAGGTCTTTTCATGTGTTTATGGTTGCTTTACATGATAGTATTTCACCTGTCCTGTTTATGTAACACTTTAAAAATCAGCAAAAGGGTTCTATAAATAAAATGTATTATGAAACAAAAGGCAAAAAACTATTATGTACATAGTTTAGTCCTATTCAGTGTCTACTTGGCACTTCTTGGCTTGTCTCTTGTATTCATTAAATGGAGCATCTCTTGTCACTGCCCAGCAATAGTCTGCAAGCATTGATGGGCTCCATTTGCCTTGATAGCACTTCTCCATTGATGCAATGTCCCGGTGAAATCGCTCGCCGTGCTCGTCGCTCACTGCTCCGCAGTTCGGTGGAAAAAAATCTAGATGAGAGTGCAAAAAATGTATCTTTAGTGACATGTTGCAACCAAGGCTTGTGTATGCCTTGAGGAGGTTTTCCACCAACAACCTGTAGTTGTCTGCCTTGTTGTTTCCAAGAAAATGTATTGCCACTGACTGGAAGGCTTTCCATGCCGTCTTTTCCTTGCCACGCAGTGCATGGTCAAATGCATCATCTCGAAGAAGTTCACGAATCTGAGGACCAACAAAGACACCTTCCTTTATCTTGGCTTCACTTAACCTTGGAAATTTTCCACAGAGGTACTTGAAAGCTGCTTGTGTTTTGTCAATGGCCTTGACAAAGTTCTTCATCAGACCCAGCTTGATGTGTAAGGGTGGTAACAAAATCTTCCTTGATTCAACAAGTGGTGGATGCTGAACACTTTTCCTCCCAGGCTCCAATGACTGTCGGAGTGGTCAGTCTTTCTTGATGTAGTGGGACTCTCTTGTACGTCTATCCCATTCGCAGAGAAAACAGCAGTACTTTGTGTATCCAGTCTGCAGACCAAGCAAGAGAGCAACAACCTTCAAATCGCCACAAAGCTGCCACTGATGTCGGTCATAGTTTATGCACCTCAAAAGTTGTTTCATGTTGTCATAGGTTTCCTTCATATGGACCGCATGACCAACTGGAATTGATGGCAAAACATTGCCATTATGCAGCAAAACAGCTTTAAGACTCGTCTTCGATGAATCAATGAAGAGTCTCCACTCATCTGGATCGTGAACGATGTCGAGGGCTGCCATCACACCATCTATGTTGTTGCAGGCTACAAGATCACCTTCCGTGAAGAAGAATGGGACAAGATCCTTTTGACGGTCATGGAACATGGAAACCCTAACATCACCTGCCAGGAGATTCCACGGCTGTAGTCTGGAGCCCAACAGCTCTGCCTTACTCTTGGGTAGTTCCAAATCCCTGACAAGGTCATTCAGTTCAGCTTGTGTTATGAGGTGTGGTTCAGAGGAGGAGGATGGGAGAAAATGTGGGTCCTGTGACATTGATGGTTCAGGACCAGAAGTTTCATTCTCTTCCTCGTCTGACTCAAGTGAGAATGATTCTGGTGCATCAGGAACCGGCAGTCCTTCTCTGTGGGATATTGGGCGTATAGCTGATGGAATGTTTGGATAATGCACAGTCCACTTTTTCTTCTTTGACACACCTTTCCGAACTGCAGGCACCATGCAGAAGTAACAATTGCTGGTATGATCTGTTGGCTCTCTCCAAATCATTGGCACTGCAAAAGGCATAGATTTCCTTTTTCTGTTCAACCACTGGCGAAGATTTGTTGCACAAGTGTTGCAGCATATGCGTGGGGCCCACCTCTTGTCCTGATCTCCAATTTTGCAGCCAAAATAAAGGTGATAGGCTTTCTTAACCATAGTGGTTATACTGCGCTTTTGTGATGCAAAAGTCACTTCACCACAAACATAGCAGAAGTTATCTGCACTGTTCACACAAGCACGAGGCATCTCTGCTCACTTTGGCTAAACAGAAATGTGTCCCTTTGCAAAATCAAACACTGACAAATAAGAGAGCACGACACTGTATGATTTCTAGAGCTGATATAGGGCAATTTGTTCAGCAGAGTGATGTAAGCTTCGTTATGATTGCATCATCCATGACTTCTAGGAATAACATGATGCAATTTATATCATGTATGACGCAATACCAGCTTCAGATTGCATCATTCATTGTTTTGCCTAAAAAGCAAGTACTGTCCAAACCCAGTCATAGATTTATTCATAGATCCAGTCAAAGATGTATTTTAGTCATTTCTGGTTTAAATTGAGATCCCTTCCCTTTATAACTCACATCCTCTGCCATTCCCATGTCAAGAGTCGTATATACTGACCCAATAGCATATCTTGAAAACTAGAGCCAATCAACAATTTTAAGCATCATTTTCGTTCTCAGTGTCCCAGAACTGGTAAAGTTTGACTACATTTATTTCAGAAGCATTTTGGCTGTAGAGCAGTGTAATTAGCTCCCAGCTGAGGGTCTGGTTCATCCCTGGGACACCATTCCATGGTGGACAGTCAGACATGGGCAGCTTACCGTGCACAAGCATTCCACCAAAGAGATGTTATGGGGCTGGGGGCCCTCCTGCAGCCTCCAGCCCATCAAAATGACTGAATACGGGTGGGTGGAGAATCCAACAGCCAATACCCTCTGAAACAAGCAAACGTAGACTGTTCAAGAGTCTGGTGGAAGGTGAGGAGGCGAATGTTTCCAGTGGGAGGGGTCTCCCCAGAACTACGTATGACATTCATTCTGCCATGTTACTTTATTATCTGACCATTTGATGGAAGGGGGATTCATGAATCAATGTGTCAGTCACTGAGCAACTTCCCAATCCGGGAACCACCTCACCCCTCATTATGTCGCATTTTTCAGAGTAGGACACTGAGGTACAGAAAGGTGAAGTGTTTTGCCCAAATATAGACAGTGGGCCTGGCTCTCTATTGCCCTGCACCTTGTATAGTCATTTCTGCCAGTGCAAGCAGACGTCAGACAGCAGCCACTCCAATCTGATCATATTTGATGCCCACTTTCCATGGATCAGATCGCTCCTCTCTGGCTGAACTCAGAAAGCCCTGAATACCCAGTTCCACGCTATGTAATACCTGATATATTCCACGGTCTAATACTAGATGTCATATATCACAGGAGGGATCAATTTCTCTAGGGAAGTCATTATGCTACATGGAGAAAGCTAACAGAGACGTGGTGTCCTTGAGTTACTTCTGGCTGGTAGTTTCTTCTTAGTCCCTGACTGGACCCGCTCCTGTTTCTGGCCATTAAAAGCACCTGCTTCCATAGATAATAATAAATCTGATTGGGCAGTTTACTGAACACTTATCTCTGTTGCTCTATAAATACAACTGATTGCTGGTGACACCGGTTTAAACTGGGGTGTGCAACCTCTGGAGAGAAGCATGGCATAGACATGCAGGTGGCTCCAGTCTGCACAATTACCTCCTTCCCAATACACGTCCCAGCCTCACTGTTTCCACTGAGAAGAACCATCAGTACCTGTACTGAATCTAAATCTTATTCTCCAGACTGAGGCAGGAAGGGTCTCATGTGGAATGCTACTGGAGGAACAATGGAGCTAGAGGGCACAAAATACAATGGGGAGTGGAATCAGGGGAAGAAGGGTGGACTACAGTGGAGGAAGGGGGATGGCAGCTGTGATCAGGCCACAGTGTATAGATATTACACCGGACTATTCTACCCTCTCTGGCTTCAACTCACCCTCATTTCCTATCCTTTTCATTCCATCCCTGGCCTCATTCCTCCCACACCCCATCTCAGCCCTTCCAGCTCCTTCTGCCATGAGTCTATTCATTTGTCCCCCTCCCCCTGAGGCCCCCTCCCAATTTCTCTGTTCTACTGTTTCCTCTGGCTGCATTCATCCTCCTCACTAACCATCCCTCTTTCCCTGGCTCTGTTCAGCTAGTATTATGCCTCCTCAAGCTCCATTCCTCCTTCCTTCAATGTAGTCCACGCTCCCTCCCTTATTCCACTTCCTACTGTATGTTGTCCCCTCCAGCTCCATTCCCCCTCCCTACCAGCATCCCATGCACTTGGACTCAGCACCCCTCACTCAGGTCCCATTTCCTCAGAGTTGCTTGGGGGCAGCACTGTCAGACCCTATCCCAGGAGATCTGCCCATCCATCAGATACATGACGGTAAGCTCTAAGGAGTGGCCGCTCTCCCCACCACGCTATCCCCACCAGGTATCCCATTCCTACCCCTCGGTAGGTTCTTTAGAGTAGCTGAGCAGGGCTCCTTTATTCCCAGCCCCCTTCCCTCGATGTGTATCAGTGGAGATGGAGTAGTAGATTATTTCCCAGCTGTGTTCACTAATAACACATGAGCCAGTCCTCCACAGAAAACTGAGAGGACTGGAGTGATGGAGAAAGCCACCACAATGCATAGGACCCAAGGTCTGATTTTTGGGTGTGTAGTGACATCTAGTGGGGAACATGTGTAAGTTTAAAATAGCCCCATAAGGTGAAAGGCAAAGGGAGTAGTAGTATAAGGAGCAAAAATGCCAAAGCAGCAATAGGGGTGCAGAAGTGGACAGAAAACAGCATAGTGAGAAAAGAAGTAAAATCACATACCCAGTATAGAGCAATCCAGAATTTGCTGGTGCCTGTCTCTAGAATGTTATAAAAGTCAAATATCTAGCAACTGGGAGAGGGACTGTGGCTCTTGGGTTCTCATGTCTATATAGGCTGTTATGATCCCCAAATCTTGGCAGCAAATGGCAGGACTAAACTAAATTCTGCTATTGAGACTATAAGAACTACAGGAGAGCGAGGGAACATGACCGGACCAGCAGATGGTTCTACAGGTCTAGAGGAAGTACACAGGGAGAAAAGTGGAGGGCATGAAACTGGATTAGCAGAGGGTTCTATAGATCAGGACTAGATTAGTAGAAAAGTCAGTTCAAATACCAAAGAACTTGATTCAAACAGCCCAGCAGATTCAAGAAATACCCACTTAGCATTGCTGGAATAGCTCAGCACACCTCAAAATGCTTGGTCTGTTCAGACAGTCCTGGGCAGAAGGATAAAAAAAGTGCCAACATTTAAGAAGCTTCCTGAGCCAAAGAAACAATTAACCCTGAAGTAGTTACAAAAAGCTATCTGTCAAGAAACTAGAGCAGCAGAAACACCATGACAAGAATCCCAAGCCTCCATCCCTTCCGGGGGGAGAATGTTAGATTCTAAATAGAAGGCTGCTGCCTATCTTCTGCCAAAGCAACAGCTACACCACCCAAACCAAGTTCATTCATCAGAGTTACCGTGAGAGCCAGGCCTATAGGAGAACAGAAGCATCTAAACAAAATCAAGGAGAAAGCTAATTCTCTGTTGAGGAAACCCAACACCTGACAGAAGTAACATACACCCACTCCAGCCACTGACCAGGAATAACATTCGGCGCAACAAACACACATTGCAGCTGGTGGATCCACCTCAGCAGCCAAACAGAGCCCTACTGAAGGAACTGTTCTGAGAACAAATGACCATGAGATCACAAAGCCATTGAGAGTAAGAATTAGTCGCTACTGATAGATGTCCACTAAGAGGTAGCATAATCCTCCCCCTCCCCGGGAGTTCAGGTTATTTCAATTTTTCATCTCATTGTACTCTGTGGTTATTGTTTCTGGCTGCTTTGTTTTGCTTGCCTTTGATTTTTTTTTAAATGGAAAGACTTCCACCATGACACCGGAGTGTTAGTCTTTGTAACCCTAACCTATGTCACAGAAACTGCATCACTGCTGATCCCGTGTGTTCAAAAATCAGGAGTCAGCCCCCAAAATCATGAGATTATTTTAAAAATCACAAGATTTGAAAAATATTAAATGCAGGATTCTTTTAATTTCCCTCCTGGAGTCTGTGCTATTAGGGGGTCCCATTTTCAAGTGTTTCTCCACCAAACATTGCAAGATTTGAGATAAAAATCATGAAGGCTGACAACACTTCCAGGGTTGCCAATGTGGGCTGGATGTATTGCTGGGGGTTTCATCACGACATAATATTTAAATAAAGATTAATTTTTAATTCCTGGAGACTCCAGGACAATCCCAGAGGGTTAGCAATCCTACAGCCAGCTATAGGGACTCATCCCCAAATGTGACTAGGGTTGCCCTCCTGGTTTCACCGGGAGTCTCCTGGAGAAAACGGAATAGGGCAGGGCCTCAGAAAAGGGGCGGGCCAGAGGCATGGCCTCATAGAAGGGGCAGGGCAAGGGTGTTTGGGTTTGTGCAATTAGACTATTGGCAACCCTAACTGTGAGGTCACGGAGGGTGCTGTAAACGGTCCCCAAGGGGCTGGGCAGCAGGAGCCCTGACCCAAGGGGCTGTTTCACTGGAGAGCAAGAAAGGTTCTGACGTCATATACCATCATAGTGACATCACAATGACATCAGAATTTCAGAGACCAATGAGCTGTAACGGCAGCTAGGGTGTAAAGGGAGAGGACAGACACCACGGGGTCGCCCGGCCAGGCAGCAGGGACGCCCTGGAGAGGGCATAGAAGACCCTGGCAGTTACCTCATCATTGCCCGGCAGTGACGTCATCATCCCAGTCTCTGTATTTACCACCCTCGCGATTCCTCCAGTTCCAGCCTTTAAATTTTAAACTCAGGGCAGCAGCCAATCAGAGATTCTCTTCCGCAGGCTGACCCCGTACGTCACGGATGACCGCCAATCGCAGCCAGATTCCCTTCCGTCGGACCTGTCAAAGTGGAGTGGAAGAGAGACTCCTGAGGAGACTGCGCCGTCCGGGTACTTCCGCCCGGAGCCTGTTCATCAGGAGCCAATCAGAAGTCTGTGAGATGAGGACGGGGGTCACACAAACATCGCGAGAGGGCGGGGCTTGAGGGGATTCGGTCCAATGGAGAAGCGGGATGGGGGCAGCCGGGAGCCAATGGGAGCACGGGGAAGATGAGCGCGCGAGCAGTTGGATTGGGGCAAAAAAGGATGGCAATGGCGGTGGGGGCAGCTTGAGAGGGGCCGGGGGGAGCCGGGGAGGGGCAGGTGGCAGCGAATCCGCGGGGCGATAAGGGGCCCATGGGGCGGAGTCGAGGAGGTGCCCGAGGGGTCGTTGGCTCTGGGGCTAGGGAGCTCCTCTAGCCATACGGGGGGGGGGGGGGGCGCGGGGGGAAACCGCCCTGGGCCCGCGGGGGGGAGGGGGCAGAGGGGTGTGTGCGTTAGGGGAGGGGGGGTTGCCTGAGGTGCTTTGTGAGGGGACAGCTCCTTCAGTGGCAACATGACCTGCTCCCACAATGTGGTTTTTCTACTGGACGTGGCCAGCTCCCTGCAGAAGAACCAGCTCCAGCTGGGCTGCCTGAGGATTCTGAACTACTTGGGCTGCAGGTTTGGCCTGGCCAAGGTCCGATGGGGCTTCAAGTTCTTTGATTCGCTGGGCGCCCCAGGCAGAGCCTCACGGGTGGGCAATTTCCGTGAGCTTGGGCACCGCAGCTGGGAAGACTTCGAGGAAGAACTGGAGTCCAGGTTGGGGGTGCAGAGCCACAGATCTCACTTACCTGGCCCAGGGCCCAGAGCCACCCTCACCCAGAATGTGCTGAAAGAAACACTACTGGATTACCAGTGGGATCGACCGGAGATCACCTCGCCAGCCAAACCATTCTTGAGGAGCCAGAAGAGCAGGTTGATTGTGGCCCCAGATGAACCACTTGAGAGTCACTTGCCCTCTGAGGGCTTTGTGAATGCCATCTTTCTTTTCTCGCCCTGCCCTCATTCTCAGAGGGACCTACTGCAGTTTGTGTCTGGAAGTGATGTCCACTCCTGCTGTGATTTGCCCTCTTCTCAAGAGCTGGCAGAGAAACTCTTACCCAAGAGAGTCCAGGAGATGATTGCAACCCAGAAAATCACTCTGTATTGGGTGGACACTGCTGAATGGTCCAAGGTAATGAGAGAGAATGCACCAGAGTATTTAAGCTCAGTGATAGCATACCACCCTCTACCAGTCATTCAACTGCTAAGGCTGAGATCAGGTGGCTTTATAGTCTAACCTTTTGGTGGGTGGTGACTTTCATTACAAATGAAATTAGTAGAATTGTCTGCTTAATAGCTACTGGGCATCCCTGCTCAGCTGAGGCCCATGACTGGAATGGCAATTATCTTTTGTTCAGATTTAAGTACACTGGAAGATGGGGAACCTTGCCAAAGTGTTTATTTCTGGGATATCTCGGGTCCATTGGCTTAAGTAGGAGTGTAAGTGTTTAATAAACAGCCTGCAGTGCTTAAATACTTGGATGCCTGAATTTAGGCACCCCAACTTGAAAACTGTGGCCGTACCTTGTTAAATAGGGATGATGCTACTTTCCTTGCAGGGTGGTTGTGAGGATTTGCTAGATAATGTACTTGAAGAATCCTGCTGTATTGAAGTGCCAAGTATAATTATGCATAGAAGTTAAGGTTGCAGGAAGTTATATTTAAGAAGAAAAAAGACAAATAGGCCATCCCTCACCCCAGTACCTTCTCAGACATTCTCTTGCATCATTTTCTCTAAAACATGACATATATTTAAATTTCCTGACAGTGACCATCTTATTGCCAATATTAACTTGTTTCCTTGTTTCATTTCAGGTGCTAGATTCCCCAGATCATGCTGGTTACTGGACAATCTCTGAACTGATCCGTCTGGTGGGGGGCACCATTTTGCCATCCAAGACCTTAATTCAGGGTTTGAGTCACCACAGAACAGAGGAAGCCCCTCTTTTTTGTAGAGAGTCCAGCTCCTGTAAGCCACAATTTGTGCCATGGACCACAATCCTGCCATTTACTTCAACCTTGAACTGCCTGCTCTCTAAGCCTTCTGTATTCCAAGCATCATTCCAGCAGCAGGAAGGAGCATTATTCCTCAGCAAGCACGGTAATGGAAGGAGTGGCCAGGCTATACTTAATAATGGATTCTGTGTTAGAGACCAGAGCCATGATGCTTTCTTCATGCATAGAGCACATGTAGAGGATTCCAGTTATTTTAGGAGATCTCAAAGGATAAAAGTAAAATAGAAAGACAGCACGGTGAACAAACTCCAAAGGGGCCACTCATCTGTGAGCCAACATAACTAGGCTTAGTACGATTAAGTTTTTATGGGTAAATGTCGGTGAATGTCAATTTCATTGACATTCACCGACATTTACCCATAAAACACACACAAATCAAAGAAACAATATTTCCATCTATAATAAACAAAATTTACTAATAGATGAAGTATGAAAAATGCTTCTTGAGAACTTATTATTTAAAGATATTTACGGTGTATATTTTGACATGTGATGTTGATGAACTGCATTATCGGTTATAAACTTTAACATTTTGAATCTGTGTCTGCTATTAAATAATTAGTGTCTGACTTCCTCTATTTGATACCCCCCCATAATTTTCCTCATTTTGAAAACTTAAATTAATAAAAACATTAAAAATGCTTTAAAATAAATATCTGTTGACATTATAAAAAATACAAATTGAATTCTGCCCAGCCTAAATATAGCTGTTGGCTTCTGTTGTGCTGTTTCTGAATGAATAATAATATGTAATGGACAGGAGCCTGATTCAGGACCTTTTGAAGTAGCTGTACCTATTGCAGAGCCTTGCGCACATGCATGTGTGTGGGCTCCTTTGTGGAGGTCCCCTCTCTTTAATCTGCACCACTTTCCCTTAGCTTTCCTTTGGCCAAAGAGAGCTGAATGGGAGACCTCCTTCAAAGCCGATCAAATTAGCTTGCAGGGTGTAGCTTTCCAAGGGATATGCAATGCTTGTTTTTCACCAACATGAGCTGAGTTTGCTGTCTCCACAGTGCTCTCAGCTCTTGTGTTCAGAACCACAAAAGCTCAGATCTTCCTTGTGGCCCCATAGCATACTTACCACAGAGCCACTGCCTGCCTAATCCATGTGTTTTTTTAATACTTGCTGCTGAGTCTTCTGTTCCTTCACCCATTGTTGTTTTTTTTTCTCCCCACCTTGAATCGGAGTAGAGAAGCAATGGAAATGTCCTGTGATTTTGGAGCCCATAGCCATGAACCAGACACACTTCCAGAGTCCAGTCAGCATCTTTCTGAAAGGCATCTTGACAGACTGGAATTTGGTGAAGGCTGACAACTTCTTCACTGAGAGCTGGATACTGCAGAGCTCCCAGGCAGGACAATCAGAACAAGACATGATGTTTCATCAGCTTGTAAGAAGGCTAATTACTGAAGAACTACACATGGTAAATGTTTCTTCCTGTACTTGGCTACTATCCTCTCTAGAAACTGCCAAGAAATAGCCCTTATCACTGTAATATGAGTGCCTGCTGTCTTAGTGGTTTGATAAATATTATGATAGTCTGCTCCAAACTCATTTTTTGTTCTAAATTTTTTAAAAAAAATATTAAAAATTCAGTCTCTAACCTACTTGTGAGCTGCCTCTTCTGCCTTCCAAAGGCTGTTTAGTATGTCTGTGTATTTCTAGATAACTTAGATGTCTTTTCCCTTCATACAGATTGCTGAAGTGACTCCAGCTGAAGTTTGGTCCCCCTGCACTGGAATTTTATCCCCTCTCTCTGACACTGTTGCAGTCCTTACCCTATTCTGCACTGAAAAGGCTGCTGAAGTTCAGAAATGTCTCCTCCAAGGAGCTGTGACCGAGAGTTCTTCCCAGGACTATGCCTTTCATTTCCCAGAAGTTGTGAGCAGTGTGTTGAGTCAAGTTGATACTTCAGTCCGAGATGATGTAGTTAGTTCTGGTAAGTGTGTAGAATGCAAAATGAATCTCCTTTTGATAGTGCCTAGGTCTAAATTCTTAGTGATTGAAAATTGGTGTTCTTAGTGGAGTGTCTCAGCCAGAGGGAGCAAGTTCCAGAGCCAGTCTGCCAGGGTCCAAGGCTACTGTGGTGGTGGGGAGTGTTATTGTTGACTGAGCATTTGCTTTACTATGCTTTTTGGTAGGGCTCGGTGACATGTGCCAGATAGTACAAGCCTTTGGGAGTGCTGAGGCCACTTGAAACTTCCTTTCATTCTAACTTTTGCCTTTCTGTCCAGAAGAGACTTCAGTTCCAGAGTGGGTCCAGCAAGAACTGTCCCGCACAGATGGCTGGAATCCCACAGTAGTTGAAGGGTGGTATGCTCTATCAAATCTCTGTGGAGCAAGTTCAGATTTAATGGAGTCATTCAGGTAATTCTCTTTCACCTATCCCTGAATATCATTTGGACGTTGTTACTTTAGTCCAGGGAATGTCACTTACACTTCTCTAACTCGTCTCTCAAACTCTACATAATTATGTGATGCTTGTAATGCTTGTTAAACAGGTAGATGTTACTGTACCTGCTTTACAGAGGAGTAAGAACCAGGGCTAGAATCCAGGAATCCTGACCAATGCTCACAGGGTCTAAAAACTAGACCAGCGTTTCTCAAACTGTGGGTTGGGACCCCAACACTGGTTGTGAACCCATTTTAATGGGGTCATCAGGGCTGGCTTAGACTTGTTGGGGCCTGGAGCTGAAACTGAAACCTGAGACCCACCGCCTGAGGCCAAAGCTGAAGCCTGAGGCACTTTGGCTTTGCCCTGTCCAGGGCTCCGGCAGCCTCAGAGTTTGGCTCCCCTTCCTGGAGTAATGTAGTCAGAAAGGAGTCACGGTTCAATGAAGTTTGAGAACCCCTGAACTAGACCTATGTCCTTTGATGCTATGATGATAGATATTTCTAGGACATCAAAATGAGACTGAGATACTGCAGACTTCACCCCTTAAGATTTAGTACAAGTCAACGCAATACAGTGAAGTCAATTGGCTCATTAAGAAGGAACTTTGTTCCTATTTATGCTTACTGGTGCCCCATGAATGCTGACTGATTATAGTGAAATACTCCTAAAGGGCTTGCTGTGTGAAACATGCAAAAATACTTACCGAGGGTCCAGAGTTGATTAGATTATCTGAAACTGTTCTTGGCATTGCTCAGTGACATATCCATTATACAAGAGGAATTCTTATTTTCTTCTGAGTGTCACCTCCTTAGCATAAACTAAAATATTTTCCTTTTTCTCTGTGCCAGCACACACACTCTAAGCAAGGTTTTGAGAGCAAGGGGTTTGGAGAAAGTGGGGATTCTTTAGTAGGCACAGTGCAGGGAATCAGGCTGAACTTTCCTGAGATGAGGGTGGGTGAGCAACCTGCAGTGGGATTAATGAATTCCTCTCGTTCCCTGCTTCTGCTAACATCTATTTTTAATTGCTTTGACTTTTGTACAGGCTGCTGCAGGCTGTTTCTGCTACAGAGAAGGAAGAGGCCTCTCAGCCTGAAATGGAGCTGACACACTGTCTGTCCGAGTTTTATCAGAGAAAATCTAGTGAAGCATCTGCCACAGCTGAGCCAAGGGACCACAAAAAAAGACGTATGTCTGGCCTAGGATTTGCTTGAGTGCTGAGCATTCCCATCACCCTATGGTCTTCTGCATTTTGCAGCAATATTCTGGTAACATGAAATTTGAACACCTGACCTTCCGTGAGCAAAGGCACAGTTCTGAGCTGCCTCAGATGGTGGCAGTGTAGCTTGTTTGTTAAAGGGCAATATTATTTAGCCATAAAATGAACCCCAGCTAGAACCAAGCAAAGCTGTACAGTTATTGACAAAACCATTTTCAATGGTTTAGTTGCCTATTGCCTTCTGGACTTACATGCCCACAACTAATATGACCTCACATCCTCTCCACTGTGCTCTAATTTAAAAAAAATTAAGAAAACATTTTAACCAACTTTCTTCTCTCAATATTTAAGCATTAGACATTTCAGTATAATAATTTAGGGATACTTTTATGAAAGTCTTGGGCTGCTAATCCTCTCCATTTTCAGGGGAAGTTTACCTAGCTGGGATATAGTGGTGGAGTTTTATATAAATAAGCAGCAGCCTCATATTATAGAAATTTCTGACATAGGGAAGGATGCCTCAGTCTCTAATGCAGAAATAGGGTTTTTACCCAGTTAAGCAGCTCTACTCCGGGAGCATCTGAATCATATAATCCTTGTATAGCTATTTCTCAGTGACATTTCAGTTAATATGCAGATTTCTATACTCTGTATTATAAACCCTCTGCTCTAATTAGACTCTGTACTCGGGATTTTGAAGCTACTTGCCTGCAACAAATATACCACTTAATCATCATTCTCTCTTTACTGAAGCAGAAAATCTCTAAAATGTACATTAAAAATTAGGAGAAAATGCCCAAAAAGCACTGAAAAGTGGAGTTTGCTTTTTAAAATTAAAAAACAGTATTTCCCTATTTACAAGTCAGCCGGGTGCTTATCCCCATCATAACTCATATATCTGGATTTATATTGTCCATCATTCACTGGTAAACAAAAATGTATTGAAATTATTCAGAAGACGTGAGCCTGACTCTTAAGGGGAAAGAGGCCGAGGAGAGGGAGGCAGGAATGACAAAACCTTTAAAGAATTTAATTTTTTTAAAGCGATTTTCCCCTCAGAATTTGAGAGCCCATTTTGAAACAACAGATTGGGGAAACCTTTTGTTAAGCTGGTAAAAATCATGTTCTGAGCTAGAAACAGTTTGGCTTCCAGCCTGGTTCTTAGTCCAGGATACAACTGTTGTCTTGAAAACAGGAAGCTGAGCTTTCTTTAACATGACTTCTCCCTACCCCGACCCCGGTGTAACATAGTACTCTCCTCCTTACTCTAAGATGAAGCTACTTACCCTTGGCTCCTTTTTGAATCCCTAGTGGGGTCGCCCCTCTAGTACCATTTCTCGTGTAGAAAGCACTGAGCACAGTCCAAAGGCCAGGTGCCCGGAATAGCAGAGAGCAGTGTACCTATATGTTACGATTACATTGGGTATGCGTGTTGCATACGTTTCAAGATCATAATGCGGCAAGCTAACTGAAAACAGTTAGTCTCTATTCCTTCCTTGGTGAACTGGAGATCCACTTTTCATAAAGGAGGCTGAGCCTAGTGACACAGGCAGAACCACCTGCCTGAGTCTTTCCCTCACATTCTGAATTCTTATTGCCCCATCACTGTGCTGAGGGAAGCTAACATTGCTGTATTGAAATGTACATTTTAAACAACCAAAAATGTATTTTAACAATAAAGCATCTGGCCTGTCTTGTGGTGCCAGTGTTCCGCCGGATGGTGTCTTCTGATCACTCTGTCTGAATTTCAGCTCCTCCGTGTCCAATGAGAATTTAACCTTTTGTGATCCTGCAGGGGGGGTCCCCCGGACTCCTGTCAGGCAAAAGATGAAGACCATGTCCCGCTCTCTGCAGATGTTGAATGTAGCGAGGCTGAATGTAAAGGCTCAAAAGTTTCAGCCAGACGGAGCGCCACCAGCAGCTGGCGAGAAGGTACCCCAGAAGCTGTTACGGAGATCAGATGATAAGCTGGAAGAAAATCGAAAAGTGCTGAAAATCTCCATAGGTACGTCAGACAGGTTTATCAGCTCTGGTGTTTGTGACGGGGCAGAGCAGAACAATTAGGTAAAGTGCACAGCTAGGCAGCAGATTCAGGTTTGGGGCACTCTCTTGAGATTCCATCTCTTCGTGCCAGTTGGGGTGAAGGTCTTTCCCTCTGAAGTTTGCTTTCTAGCCTTTTACACTGACCTGTTGGACTGCATAATTGTAGCCTGGGATGTGGTTAGTTACTCCTCCAGTTGCAAAATAATTGAAAGCAATTTGAGGCTGTATATGGGAGGAAATAAAGATGTCCAAGCATCTAGGTGTAGGTGGAAATATACCCATATTTCTTAGTTAGGCGCATGTTATGGGAGGCTTTCTTGTCTTAGGTTTTATTCTGAGACAAGGAAAGGCCCCATGAAGCTACCTCTGGTGTTGATCTATTTCTGTCCTCCCTCTTGGGATTTTTGAGGAGGGATGTGACTGTGTGGCTCTGATGCTGAAACCCCAGGAGCCCAGGCAGGATTTCATTTTAATCTGATTGTGTTGGCTTTTGTTTTCATAATTTGGAAGTAAAGGCTGTGCCAGCTATAGATACTATAGCTTTTTACTGCTATTCTATACTGGAATAGTCCTGTGCACATGTGGGGAGGCTAGCATAGCACCTGCCACTCCAGACAGTAGGTCTTTCAGGGCCCTGCTGCCCGCAGGGCTTTGTGTCTGTCACTAGCATATCAGAGGTAGCGTGGAAGCCTGTTTTGATCTGAGGAGGGCTAAGAGCTTTATCAGTTCACCTACTTTGGTTCTGAATTGAGGATTCCTGAGGGACTTCTTTTATAAATCTTCTGCTGGCCAAACCATCACATCGCAAGAGAACTGCGGTTACAACCCCACTCTGTTACATGGGCCTGGTTATTGGCGAGGACAGCTGTGTCTGCCCATTCATTACCTCTTGCTTAGAGTTTGTTTGCTCTACTTACCTTCCAGATTTCAAAACTGAGGAAGAGATGCTTTCCCATTTAAGTACAAATTACCAAGAGGCTGTGGCTAATGGAGAATTTCTGACGTTTGTGTGTGCACGGAATATGGTCACCGCCATTAAAAGCTTTCTGAAACCAAAAGATGCCAAAGAAAAAGAGGTAGGCAAATCTGTTGACAAATGCATGTGCTGAGATTGTGCTTTCAATGACACAGGCCTTTCCAGTTAATTCCACATGTGGATAAAGATCTGTGTAAAATTGTCTCCAGGCTCTTAAACTCTAGAGATGGGGGCGTTTGGTTAAAATTACTCGCCAGGATCACTGCTGAAGTACGAGATTAAATCAAAACTCACTAAATGTTCGAATTATTTCATCGTGCCTGTGTATAAATGAGCCAATTCAGACGCACACACAAAAACCTTAGCTTTTCAGCCTGAACTGGCTCATTTATGCAAGAAAGTTACAAGAAATGTACTGCCATGGAGATCTCTGGAAAACTGTTTGTAAACTAAAAACTGATTTGGTACTGACTCAAAAGTTCATAGTTGAAGCAACAACCGGAGTCGGGATCATAAGGTTATTTAGAAACAAAAATTGGTCAGTTCACAAATAATTGAAGGGGGTAATAGTGTGTGGAAGAGACAAAATTGCAAAGTTCTTTTGAGGGTCCTCCAGTCAAAACCAGATCTATTATTTGCACACTTTCCTGCCTCCTGAGTGTTTATATTAGCTACATTTTAGTACAGATAAGCCCACGTGTGGATGAATTGCAATAATATTGAATTGGTTTCCTTTCAGACGCACCAGATTATTCATAGACATTAGAGATGCAAAAGGCCTATTATATCACATTTAGACCTTTCTCTGCCAGAGGCCAGTGCAGAATTGTTTGCCACAAGGGTGTGTGTGTGTGTTTTTTTTTTTTTTTTTAATTCCTTCCCCCTAAAATGTCTGCCACTTCTCTGGGGAAATTATTCTACTGTCTACTGTTCTCAACCCACGACCCAGTCAGTACATAGCTGTGGCCCATGTGACTTCCTCAGGGTTATGCAGGTAGTATATATATTTTGTGGCTGAGGCCCACATAACAGAGAGCTGCGTATGTGGCCCACAATGGTAAACAGGTTGAGAACGACTGGTCTAACTGATCTGTGTCTCAGGCAGTTTTTCCTGATAGTCTAAATTTTCCTTGCTTATTTTCATCCCATTACTCCTTATTGTACATTCTTGTACAACTTTACTACCTTCAAAACCTGGATTTTTTTATTGAGTTGTTTTTCCATAGTACTGAACAAGTTAGAACGAGAACTTGCTGCATGATGAGCAAGAAAGTACCTTGGAGCCCCTGTGCTATGTTTCTTTGTATTTGCAGGTGGCTTGTCTGGACAAAGTCCGAAGTCATCTCCTGAAGACCAGCAAAATCCTCCGACAGCAGTATGATGTCAATCCTGACAAGGAAACCAAAGTCAGAGAGTACGAGGCACAATATTTGATTTACTGCAACTTAAAAACCCCTGCAGTTTTGATTAGCTATTTTAGAGGTCACTTTGCAGTACAACTAGAGATGTATTTCTATGGGCAAATCTTCTGGGATAATTTCTGTATCAAAGCAAGTGAATATCCACTGCAGTGTAAGCTTTATTACAGTGGGATACTACGGAGTTTGAGAGCATGTCACTCCTTTCAAGGAAAGAAAACTAACCAAATGAATTTTGTATTAATGATTCCCCAGCCCCCCATAAACCTTGAGAGCTCTAGTCAGTGAGCAGTAACATGAATGTGACTGTTTGACTAGCAAGAGTGGCAATAAATTACTTACTGTTTCTATGTAGGTGCCAGCTTCAGGTATTTCTGCGCCTTGAGATGTGTCTGCAGTGTCCCTCGCTTCAGAGCAGCACAGATGAAATGGAGCAACTGGTAGAGGAGGCAAGTAAATAGGGCTGGGCTGGGCTTCTAGATGGGAATGGAAATGTTGACGTGGAACATGTAGCTTTCCCATCCCAACCTTTTTTGCTCACACCATAAGGCTGGTCTTGGAGTGGTTGATCTGTGACACTTCTCCCCATTTGATCTTCTCTTACAGATGACCGATCTGCTGCGCATTTTGTGTCTCACTGAAGACCCAGGGTACCTTACAAAGTTTCTTGAGGAAGTCTTAGTATCGTAAGTGCTTTATGGTGATGATAACATTTAATATTTAATCACTGGAATATAGGCTTGGTTAGGTACCTGTCATAGGTAAATGGCAAACTTTTGAGCACGGATTTCAGGTAGCTTTGTAAAATTGTCATGAAAATGTACTAGCTCAGATGCAATCCACTTGCTATACTTCATCCTGATTTGTTAAAGAAAAGACCTATGATATTTTACTTGCCCATCAAAAACAGCTACTTGCTTAGGGTGAGTAGAATTTGAAGTCATGGTACAGGCACAGGTATAAAAGTTGGAAGTGAAATCTCCCAGGGATGGATTTTGTGGCTTTTGCTACTTATTGTGTGTCTGACATGTATTTAGGCTTGAAAGGGTTAGATGATTTTTTCCCCCCAGTAAATATTGATTTCACCATAGGCACACAAACTGAGAAATATTTACCTCGATGTTAACTGAAATTTACAGATAGACAAAGCAATACAAAGGCTGCTTGGGAATGTATTAAAATTTGATTTAAGGCTATTTTGACAACCTGCAGTTCAGCAGTTAAAGTTTGAACTTTTTGAATCTCAGTATTGGTTGTTAAATGATTGTCTGACCATCCCATAATTCCCCCACACTGTGAAAATGTAAATAATTTAAAATAAAATGCTTAAATAAACATTGATATCTGTCAAAAGTAAAAAATAAAAATTGAATTGTACCAAGTTTACCTATATAATATTTTCCTTCTAGATATATGGACTCCATACCGAAGACTCTTGGGGGTCTTTACTACAGTCTGGGCACGCAGATTCCTCCGAAGTTGGCATCTGTTCTGCCTGCAGATTTCTTCAGTGATGACTCTATGACTCTAGACAGCAGATCTCCAACTCTTCCTCCATCTGTGATATCAGTCCCAGCCCACAGCACAGCTTCCCTAAGCACTGAGACGGACCAGCTGGAGGAGCTGCGCACCAGATCTGCCAAAAAGAGGAGGTGGTATTTCCTAAAGAGGAGGGTTTTATTTTGTTCACAGCCCTGTGACTGAGTAGCTATCTAATCTATAATCCCCATCATGGTGAGCTCAGTTTCTGGATAACTAACCAGGGCTGATCTTGATAAATATCTAATGGATTAGTTCGTGCTATTCAGGCCCTCAGTCCATAAAATTACATTAAAAGCTGTGCCATGTTTCTAGGAATATGGTGGTTTTGTCCATGGAAATAGAACTGTGCTGTGATGGGCTTTGTCATAAATTAAACCCAGAAGATGCATTAGTTAAAAATTTGTCAAGCTTTCTTTAAAACTAGCATTAGTCCATTAATCCAGCTATAAACAACTTAATCATGCTCCATCGGAACAATCATGGCCTATTGTGTAAATTGATTAGCTAGCTAAATGAGTTGGAATCCTGCCTTTGTGATCTGTTGCCCAATTTGTCTTCTGGGAGGGGCATAACCCAGGTTGGTGTGTTTGTTTCTTTTTTTAAAAGAAACCAAATCAAACTCCACCAGATTTCTTAGTTAGACTACAATGGGGTTAAATGAAACCCACACAAACAAGGAATTTACAGTCTAACTCCATGTGTGCTGAATGTTTTGCAACCTTGGATATCCTGCAGTTTTAATAGTGTCACTGATCTGTACAGATATCAAGTCCCTAAGTCCGTTCTGTGGAGCAATCGCACCGTGCAATATCTTTCTTAGGGAACCTGAGGAGTTAAAGACAAGACTGGATTACTCGTTGCAGTGGCTGAGCCTAGGTTCCTTGCAATATAGATAAGGTCCTTGTCCCAAAGAGCTTGCAATCCTAATACAGATGGAGTCCGTAATATGACCTGCCTCAAGTTATGTTCCATATAACAACTGATATCAGTAGAGCTGAAACTTACATTTGTCTGTCTTTATTGTATCCTGTCTAAAGGAATAATGCATTAGCCAGACACAGGAGCATGACAGAAGCATCGCAGAATTTACGCCAGATTGAAATTTCCCAAATACCCAAGAATCCCACCAGAAAGGTAAAGCTTTCTTAGGGGATTGGGTGTGGCTTTCTGCTGCAGGGATGCAGCAACATTGTGATACCCCATGTGGACGCATGTGTTCTTTGCCTGTCGAGTGCCCTGTATCAGCTGCACAAGGCCAAAATCATTCTGAGGCAGAATTTTGAGAACTGAAACTCTTGTCTATATGTTTCACATTATCATTCTGAGTATAAACTCACAATTTAACACTTATTACATTTTCATTTCAGGAAAACTCTCACTGTTACTTTGCCACTGAGAGAGCCCATCAGCTGCTTCCCCTGCAGAAGGAGGCAGTGCAAGGTATGACAACTAGCTTCTCCATAGAAAGCTGCATGGTTCCACACATGGCTGATTTCAATGTACATTGTAGTGAGCTGGGAGTGCTCCAGGAAATCTGCAGGAAATGTTCCCACAGTCTGTGGAAACTTTGGGGAAAATTATCAGCATTCATGAGTGAATTTACTCAATATGCTGATAGGCTGTTGAATAAGTTACTGAATCATTCTATAAAAAGTGACTGATTTAAATCAGTGTAGTCTTAAAAAACATCCAAAATGTCAGTCTTCCATGTCTTCCTTGATCTGCCAGTTTCCTTAGATCTTCTGTTCTTCTGCCTCTGACTCCTGCACAGAGGACCACAAAGATATTTGATATAACAACCATTGGGCTTCAGTCACCACCCCATTGAGATGAAGGAGGCAGTTCATACTCCATTTTTCTCAAAGCTCTCAAGTGTCACGTTCAGGAGGATAGCTTTGCAACTAGAAATGTTAATGTCGGTTTCAAAATTCAAATGTTCTATCAAATGTAAGGCAACAAACCCCACGACCATCTGTGCTGCAGCTCAGATTTTCTGTGGTGGATATTTCCCACAGCCCCAGTCGTGATCCTTTCGATGCTTTGAACTCGACCTATCTTCTTTCTCCTTAGCCTCTTTCTGTAGGTTACACTCAAGAGAACCCTATGTAGCTGACAAGTGTAAATAAAAAGGAACCTTCATAAGAGAACTCCAGATGGGCTTGGGAAAGGGCATGGATAGTGACTGTTTACACCAGTACAAACTACCTCTTCAGTTATTTGGCTTTTTCACACTTTTGAAAAGTTACTTGCTTTCATCAGTGTCAAGTCTGTTTACATTCTTCCAACCACCAGTGCCCCATGAGAGAATTACCTTTGTGGTCCATCTACTCCAGTTTTTGCCCTTTCTGGTGCTTTCAGAGGTGACAAAGGTGCGACGGAACCTCTTCAATGAAGAGATGCTTTCTCCATCAAAAAGGTCCCTGAAGAAGATGCCTCGAAGCCAGTCAGTATCGGCTGTGGAAGGCCTGAGACACAAACACAGCTGCTCTGATGAGGATAGTAGAGGTGGGATATGAGCTGGCGCAACTGCCTATGCCTGGGATCTGCAAGAGAAACTTGCATATACTTCCCCCTGTTCCCATAACAAAACAAAACAAAAATGTCTGGCATCTCTTGTTACCTGTAAAGTGAATTTGCTCCCTATTATGAAGGAGATGGTATTTACTCAATACTGCAGTGTTGGGATTGCAAACGGTGCAGGGTAATATTTAAATCCAAACCTGTTTTCATCTGCAAGTTAAATATTTTCTCACAAAGAAAGCAACTGTTAATCAGTTAAGATTGCTTGAAGTGAGCACCTACACACACAAACCTCAAAGTAAACATCCATGTACGAGATCCTTTAGTGTATCTTGGCACTCAGACATTCAACTTTCACTGACTTCATGCCTCTATAAAAGGGATGGAGTCTGTGCAAATAACTGACAGTCCTGTCTTGAAGGCAGATTTGATCTTTTAATCTTTTTTCATGTGTCTGGTTGCTGTGATACAAGAAAAATGACAGATGGTTGAATCCTTATACAGACCATTAAAATGTGGGTGGATGTCAGGGTACTGTGCATGTATCTGTCACTAAACTCAATTCAATAGATAGCTCGGCTATCCCCTGAAGTCCCATGTGCCTGTATTTCTGAACTATTAAGTCCCATAATTATACAACTAAAGTTAAGCACAAACCTGCTTAACTTTAGATCCCTTACTTTTACATTAATGCAACCTATTATTTCTGTAGCACCGTAGGTGTTCTCAGTCCATTACAGATCTATGGGAAGACAAGGTTCTTGCCTCAAACAACTAACAATTTAAGTAGTTATTTGGGTAACTTTCAAGATAAGGATTTAAATTAGGTCTAATAAACGGGGGAACAAAGGGATAAAAGTTATGTGAATGGACTAATTGTCTGATATGTGCCCTGCTAGTTGCAAGATTTTAACTGTAAAATTTATACTGTGAATTTTGTATATAAAGGTATGTGAGGTGTGCCATGAGAGCAGCATGGCTGTTGTTTTGATGGTTCAAACTGAAGTGCACAATTGCCCACCTGCCCTGAATAGAGACTAAAGAATATGTAGATGTGATCTAAAAGTCTCTAAAAAGTCACACTGCTCCCTCAATCCTATCCAAGCCACCTCATAGGCTTGTTTTAAATGTCTGATTGCGGCTTCATCTGTTCCAGATCATCGCAAGCTACTGACCAAGAGAGTCTCAGAGACGCCGCTGCATAAACAGATCTCCAGGAGGCTGCTGAATAAACAGATCAAAGGCCGGTGAGTGAATGCTGTTAGATAAATAAGACGATGGAGACTTGTGGCACCTTAGAGACTGGCTAGTCTCTAAGGTGCCACAAGTCTCCATCGTCTTATTTACGGATACAGACTAACACAACTGTTAATACTGTTAGGTAATTCTGAAATGTTTTTAACCAACTGCAGACCAAACTACTACTATGGAATTTAGTAGTGTGGATATAGCAAGACAATTTGTGGAGACTCCAGGTCCCAGCATTTAAGTAAGGACAACCACCACCTGCTTCATCATGCATATTAAATGCATCTTTCATGCTTGCATCAAGTTTGCATTGTGACCCTCAGGCAAAGTTCGGTGCCACTTCTTAGGGTTCCCCTACAAAGGCTAGTTTGGTGGCACGTTTTATAAAGTGAGTTACTGATGAGAACCAGCATAAATCTCAGCTGAAGTTGGGCCTGTTCTCCTCTCTGTTACTTGTTTGTGCCACATCTGGAAGAACATCCTGTGGCCAGACCTATCTCTTGATGGGAGGCAATGCCTACTAATCACATGTTGAGACTTCCTTGCAAGTGGTTGATGTGGCCTTGTTAGCAAATGGTGCTCTGCAGCTCTGAAAAACAAATGTTTAGTTTACTCACACACCAGGCACGGTGTTACGGGAATCTGAAACGTTTTCACTGCTTCTCCAAGGTGTTCTGATCCTGGCTCTGACATCAGTATTGTGGAAGAATCTCCAGAGAAAGCCATGAGTGGTAGGTATTAATTTAATACAGACTGATCACTTTCCTTTCTTTACCTTGCTGCATTCATACTAAGATGGCACATTTCAGGCTGGATGATCCCCGGCGACCCTAAACTATAATATATAGAGAACATTACAAACACCCCTGGTGTGGAAGGCAACAGTGAACTATACAGAGCTTTTAAGAAATAATGAGAACTTTAGGGAAGCAGAACATAATTCCCCAGACTGACCACATCATAGCTATGAACATTAAACTTTTGCCAGGAGTGCTGTGGGACTGTTAGACCACTGAAGCTGCATTTAAAAGACAGTAGTACCTCCTAGCCTTGTGCTGGGACATCCTTGTTTCTCTCCTTTACTATACTACAGCATAGTGTTTGAGGCTCTAGAGCGGGTTAGGTGACCATGTGATGTTGGCTGCTCGGTCATGCCCCCAGCTAAGGAACAGAACAGCAAGGTGGGTTTGGGATGAGATGAAATAAAGAGCAAAAATCAACAGGGGGATTAACTAGTCAAAACTCTTATTATCCAAAGAAGCCGAAAACACATTTTCCTAATATTACTTTTCTATATCAACAACTGTTGTAGATGCCACAGGATGTTGAATGATTATGAATGGGAGGAGATATGGCCCTGAGGGTCCTGTTTAGATGCGGGGGGTCTTTGCTATGAAGAAATTTGGACTGGAAGGAAGCATATATTGTAGTAGTAGAAGTCCCCTCTGAAGTTTGGGAGTTGGGTTTCCTTTTAACCCTTTTCATCTTCTGATTTTTGTCAAATGTTCCACAAACTAGCCCCTTCGCTGCCTGAGACAGGGTTAGTGAACAAATCATTGCTGGCCTAGTGAACAAATCACTGTTGGCCAGCTGCAGGGAGATCCCTTCAAGAGGCATTTGTCTGCCAGCTGTAGTTTCCTTTTGAAAGTGGTGTGTGTTTTGAGAGAGAAAGCCCTGATAGTATTACTCTTGACTTCCAGAAGTGGGTTTAAGAAGAAGTCCACGCATCAAACAGCTGTCGCTAAATAGAACACGCTCGGGCTCCTTCTACTCCACCACACAGCCCAGCTCACGGAATATGCAACGAGTACATTTGGTACAGCGAGAAGTGACATGTGTTAAGCAGGACATAACAGGTACTGGGTTATTTACCTGGCATTAACTGCTATAGGTAGTCTAGCTGCCAGATTCTGGTGCGGAAGCATTTGGTGATTGGCAGTACAGACAGAACTCTTAAGGGTTTTGAGGCATCTGCTGTGGTGAGAACTGCCAGATGGCATCCATATAGCCAGCAGAATACAGCATTTTTGTTTTTGCAATCTCAGTGTCAGGAACCGCTGTAGTTCCATTCTCCTATGAGAAACGGAAGGTGGTATTATTCAGCCAGCCAAGAAACAATCAGACCCAAACAATAAATTGCCTTATACATGAAACTTAACTTAACCCTGTTAGCAGCAGGAGTCCTAAAACTGCTGCCAGTCAGGTCTTCTCTGTGGGAGCGTAATGCAGTGCTTGATGGACTCTTCCTGGTTTCCTTCTTCAGAAGGATTATAAACTGATTCCACCGAGAAGTTCAGGACTTAGTTGTGCTATTCATCCTAACAGCTTTGTTCTTGAGGACTTTTTCCACATGTGTGTGTTCAGCTATTAGTAACAGCTGTTTAGTGTTAGTTATTTTACTGTGATAGTATAGAAAACAGTAGAATTTAGCTCAGGATGTGAAACTTTGGGTAGCCAGCAAAGAGCAAATGGTGCCAATACTGTAACCCTTTAATTGTCTCTGACCATCTGAGTGCCAGGAACAACTGTGCCAATCACATGTCAATGTTTGGTGCCAATCTAACAGCACTATGCTTTTTGAAGGCATTCCACAGTATCCTGATAACCCAACCATCCAGTCTCCCAAGAGGCTTCTCTTTGGAGCAGTTCTTGAGAGGAGCAGCCCTAAAGTAAAGGAGTCACGTGGAACAAGGAGAACAAGAAACAGCTCAGATTTGGAGGAACCAATTGCCTGTCAGGTAAAAACACCTTCCCACTCTCTCCCTCTCAGCTTATATGTACTTAGAGACAAGGTGGGTGAGGAAATCTCTTTTATGGGGCCAGCTTCTCCTTGGTGAGAGAGACAAGACAGTGTGGCTCGAAAGCATGTCTCACTCATCAGCAGAAACTGGTCCAATAAAAGATCTTGTCTCTCTAATGTCCTGGTATTGACATGGCTAGAACTACACTGCATACACCTACTGAGTCAGAATTGTGCATCTTTAAATAGCTACTTCTGTTTGTGTGTGACTTAAATTGTGCGGCTCTAGCCAAACAGCTTCTATGGTTTTTATCACTAGAAATGGGTGTCAAGATGCCATTACATAGTAGTATTAAGTATGTTCTGTTCTTACTCTTTCCTCAGACTCCCCGGAAGCCCCTGAGCTCTGCAAATAGAATGCCAAGGAAATCCCCTCGTACTCCACACAGAACACTGAAAACTTTGGAGAAGAGCCCTGGCAAAAGTCCAGCTTCTAAGCAGACTGCAGCTAAATGTTTGGGACGGTACTTCTCTCCTTCCAGACAGGACAAGCTACCACCTGAGCCTGATGAAAGGAAGAGGGATCATTTAGCACAAGTAACTGCTCAGAAGAACACTTCTCCAGTCAGATTTCCCTCCCCTTACAAAGAGGTAGGGTTACAGAGTCCAGAGAAGCAGGCTGGGAATGAAGTGCTTGATGATGTTTTTGGGTCACCTCTAAAAGATTCCAGTCTAGCAACTGCTTCAGATACAGCAGCACAATTGCTTTGTACCACCAAAGAAAAGTCTATCACAGACCCACAAACTCAAAGACGCTCCTTGAGATCCTCCCAGAAAATAGCTTCTATTCGAAGACAGACTGTCTGCGTGGAGATTCAGAGAAATCCACAGCCAAATTTCCATTTAGAGTCAGTGTGTCAGCCAATGGAAGCAACTCCTGGGAAGGTCACATGTGAAGCTCCAAAATCTTTGAGCCCAGTGGGTCTAGTGGCTGCTGTTTTATCTCCAGAAGCCCAAGCCACTTTGAGAATCCAGTCTTCATTTAATTCTCCTTTTGAATCTTCCATAAAGACTCTGTCCATAGATTCTCCTCCTCACAGTAAAACAAGAGAACTTGACTGGGAGTCTAATACACCTAAAAAACCTCCTTTGAAATCTCAAAACATCGCAGAAACATCCACAAGGAAAGCCCTATGGTCTCCTATCTGCGCACCTGGGCACACCAAATCTGGAGAAGAAAATCCTGTTCTTTCGCTCTCAAAGTCTGCTAGAAATAAGCAGAAACATCATACTAATGGTAACGCTAGGCTTCCTGCACAAAGCTCTTTGATTCAAGAGCCCAATGCTTCTGAAAGTGTCCACGTGTCACAGAGAAGTGAACTAGTGGGTATAGATGCTCATGATGACTCCCCAAGAATGGATCATAGTTTGGAAAAGCAACTGTCTCCTGAGCTTTCTGCTAAAGGACATGTGCAGATCTTGGATGTTGTGAGTGAGTGTGAGCACTTAGATTCCTCTTCCTTAGGCACCAGAAAGAGTGATGCCTCAGAAGCTACAGTTTTGCCATCAGAAGAGCCTAAAGAGTCAAAGATGTTTACTGTTAAGAAACCCTCCAGATGTGACATTCTGCATGCTTTGCCTGCTACCTCAAAGTCTGCCTCTCCTGCCTACTCATTGCGCTGCACCCCAGACAGAATGCAGCGGGAAGCTGCAGCACGACTAGGGAATCCTGAACTTCCAGCAAAGTTTTCTACTCCTAAAAGTCATTATAAGTTGGCCTCTGCTAGTCCCCCAACTTACGAGGTTGAACTTGAGATGCAAGCTTCTGGCCTGCCTAAGCTTCGCATTAAGAGGGTTGGTTCTGGCTCAGCCATGGAAGTACAGTCACAACTGAAGACTGGCAAACCCAGTGGAGAGGAAAGTCCCTTTAGTGAACTTGCTGTGGCCTGGTGTGCTAGACACCCAGGAAAACCAGCAGCTGCCTGTGCTTCACCGTCCTGCTTTCGCTCTTCCCATAGTACACCTGGGAAGGGTGGAGGACAGACCTACATTTGCCAATCATACACCCCAACTAGCTGTCCCTCTAACACCACCTCCCCATCTCATGTGGATGCTGGAGTTCCCTGGACACCGTCTCCAAAGCACAAAGGGAAGACTACCCCTGATGCCATCAAGGACTGGCCACGGAGAAAAAAAGCAGCAAACAGCAATGCCAATGGTAGCTGTGGGCTATATGAGAAGCATGCAGAATGTATAGGGAGCGTGTCAGTAAGTGAAGAGGGAGGAACAATTTCTGACCAGGGCAGCAGCCGCAAAGCTCTGCTGCTGGCTGACTTTGAACTGGAAGGCGTTTACAGGCTTCAGGACCAGTCACCTCCCAGTGACACTGAGCCCCGAGCTGATGAGGGCACTTCCACAGGGACTTTTGGCCTGAAATCCAGGAAGCGGGCCTTTGATCTCCTGCCTCTAGAAGAGGAAACCAAATGGGAGGCTAAGAGGTCTTGCACAACTAGACACTACCTGGATCTGGTCAGCTTTTCCACAGATGAGAGCAGCACAAGCAAAAAGAGAATATCCACAATGCCTCCTGGTAGAACCACCGTGTCTTCAAACAGAACTCCTGGGCAACAAGGTTCCACAGGGGATGATGATGTCTTCAGTGTTTCAGGTAATCAAGTGTCCCCCTACTGAAATTCAGAGATGCTACATTGGGAAGAGTTATGAGAACAGAATACAGAGGGGACTAGAAACATAGGCAGGAAACAAAGTGAGATGCAGCTGGGAACATGCAGCTAATACAGCAAAAGAAATTTAAAAGGCAGATCCATGGGAATGAGATGGAAGGGTGAGAATGGATAGCAAATTACATGAGTCATAATGCCATATTTCAGCTAAAAAGGCCAGTGCTGACTGGGGTGTCAAATGCAGTTATGTCATGGCCTGGGTAGGGAGCTTTGCAGCATCAGAATATTTTCCCCTGTTGTGGGAAACTCATTAACAGAATATTGACAAATTGGAGCAAAATAAGAGAAAAGGATAAACTGACTGGCAGCTGGAGGCTCTGACTGGCAGGGAGGGATTAAGGGCTAAAATGATTGTTGAGTCGCATCCTTGTCCCTATTCCTAACATAGCGAAAGGGTATTAAAACCCATGAGAGGAGAGTTGTAATTTGGGGTGGTAGCAATGTGGTGTAACTAGGAGTAATGGAATGGGGAGGAATGTAAACTGCATATGTATTAGGCTGGGGTATAATAGCTTCAGGTCTTGGACATTTTAAATTAAATTGAGCAATATATTAGACACCTGGAAGAATGCTGCATTGACTTGAGATATTGAGCATGATTCTATACTCACTCCTAGGCTTGCCTGCTCTGGTACCAACAGCTTTATTTCCACTCACCCTTTCTCAGCATTATGCATTTCACTCTTTAAACTCATTTTAAGAGGTGGGTTTTTTTTCTAAAGTAGGCACATGCAAGCACCACAACTGTGTGCAGATGGCCATGCCGACAACTGGCCCTTAGCACCTGGCATTTCTTATTTTCCGATGCAGTCCTGGAAAGTGCATACTCAAATAAGATGTGCAATTATATGCACATGTCCTTGCCAGCGGTAATGCCAAGTCAGCGACAGACTTGGAAATTTCACCTAATTTAATTAAGGGAGTTGGCCATCCTAGTCAGTATTGTAAGCAAGGGCCCATGGATTTCAGTCCTTAGAATCCATCCCTTGTTCTACAACTTAAGATGTTTTTTTAAGAATTGTTTCTTAGAGCCCATTAACTGTGATGCTAGTGTAATTGATGCAGTGTCTGAGTCTGCAGGCAGCTCGAAACAGTAAGTACTAAAAGTTACAAACTGACTATTCTTCCTGGGTATTCTGTTAACTCGAAAGGTTAGTTATGTGCTTAAGGGAAAAGGGAAGCGTTGCTTGCTCCTTCACATAAGAACGAGGGGTCACCCAATGAAATTCATAAGCAGTAGTTTTAAAACAAACATAAGGAAGTACTTTTTCATACAATGCACAGAGTATCTGTGGAATTTGTTCATAGGGATATTGTGAAAGCCAGAAGTAGAACTGGGTTCAAAAGAAAAATAGATAAGGCCATGGAACGTAGGTCCACCAATGACCATTAGCCAAGATGGTCACAGGGACAACCACATTTTCTGGGTGTCCCTAAATCTCTGATTACCAGAAGCTGGAACTGGATGATGGGAACAGATCACTCGATAATTGCCTTGTTCTAGTCATCTGGCACTGGCCTGTCAGAAGACAGGATCCTGGGTTAGATGAGCTATTGGTCTGACCCATTATGATTGTTCTTATATTCTCTGCTGATCACTTTTTAGTAAAATCATTTGCCCCGAATTGTCTCCTCTTCCTTCCTAGACTTTCCCCTGACAACCTCAAAACAGTAGTTGTTGAAGACACAGGGCAGTCAAAGCCAGCTCTTGACTTACTTGAAAATGTCCATTGTGCCACACCCATGTGCTGTAGTAACCAGGGGCCTTGGATACTTCCCAGAGGCAGGACTTCATGGGAATGCTGCAGTTTCATGTCTCCTTGTGCTTCTCCAGGTTCAACTCCACCAGTGAAGGGCTCCCTCTCTGCTAGTGGTCTTCGAGCACTGACCCAGTCCCCGCTGCTCTACCAGGGACAGACACCATCCCGGAAGAAGTGTGCCAAAGGTAACACCTGTCATTTCATAAAGCCTTGCACTCAGAGCTGTGATCTGCCTGCAGTTAAGCGAGGTGGAAAGAGCACAGGTTCTGTACCTAGAAAGAGGGCAGGCAACTTGCTGTCTGTGCACCCAGGAAAGAGGTTTGGGGGGAAAAGGCTGAAGGATTTGCTGTGTCCTTGCCTAGCAGGCTCCTGTGGCCAAGGAGTTTGAGCCTTAGAACACTGAGCTACATTTGCTTGGGAGGGTGGGTAAGTAGCTTGGGGCTAAAATGATTTAAAGAGAAATGGAGTTTCCTGGTAGTGGGTTTCCTGAGGCAGGTGCTGAGCTGTAAACCTGAAAGGGTAGATTTTCACTAACCCTTTCTGCCCTCTCCAGAAGATGAGCTGGACGTCTTCCACAGTATTACAGACAAAGAAGTGTCTCCGTTCTCCAATGCAGGCTCCCGCAGGCGGCCCCTTAGCAGGACTTATTCACGGAAGAAGCTACTCAGCTGAACTCTGCAGCCAGAGCAAAAGAGTACTTGAATAATGATACACACGCGCACTCTCACACTCAGTAGTACATGCTGCCGGCCCTGAGAGAGCAAGCTTGCTTTTTTGGACTCAGGGGGGGCTCATTGCTATTGGGACTTGTCTATTGCCAGTACGTGGGAATTCCCCTCTCCAAGCCTGGTGGGATTTAATGAGGAATCAGCCCTACAAGCTTCTCCTTCCATTGGGCTGGGAAAGCGGCAGTGGTAACAGGGAGGGCTGCTTAGGGTTTACTAGGTAGTTTTTTAACTCAGTAGCAATATATCTCCATCTATTCTAATCCTGACTGTGTCTTATGGGTGTTCCCCTGCTGGGGTTTGTGTGCCACAGATTCAGTCCAAGCAGGTGAAGAGAATGGTCACTCTTTTAGCGTTCTTTTGTAAAAATAAACTAATGTGAACTGCTACTTTGTGCTGTTACGAATTGGGGAGCTGGAAAAGCTGTTGGATGAGATAGTGAAGTCCTCTAAGCCTGAGCAGGCAGGGGGATGGGGGGGAATATACTGCATACTGCTCTTACATAACATGCACTCACTCACCCTGACTCATATCTAATACAAGGCTGAGAGTTTCCCCCTCTCCCCATCCCCCAATTTACATAACCATAGGACAGCTGTATTCTCTGAGCAACTCTCCCTTGGAGGGATACTGCAGGGGAACACTTGAGATTACAGTTCAGACCATGCTGCTTCTCTTTCTACTAAATGACAGGGTATGTACTTCTCCCTTCACTGAAAAGCAAGGTGGCTAAGTGCATTGTACTTCATCCTCCCCCAAACCAAACGATGAGATTTTACAGGAGAGAGAAAAGTGCACTTCTCTAGCATGACAGGCCCCTTCCAAGCATCAGCCTCACTGATTCTCATTTTAGTTTCTCCTGGGTAAGGAAGATTAGACAGCACTTAAATGCTAGAAGTGGCCAGTCTCAGCACTGCTTGGAGATTCCTGCACCTCCCTCCCTTGGGAAGATGTACAAGTAGGGCTTTACCAGAGGCAGAATGCAACAGAGTCTCCTTTGCTTGAGGCTATTCCATACAGAAGGAGAAAAATCAAGTGAGTTAAAAGCTTAGGGAAAGAAACAGCCGTGAAGCCTGGGCTGTCCTAACCCAGCCTCTGACATGAATATCTAGGACACCTGGAGCTGTTTAACATGCTGCCACCAACTGGCAATACAAGAAAAAAAAGTTAAGTCAAGTCTGATCATAAGAATGAGGTTATGGATAAGAGCACACAGAAGAGTTGCCCTACCATAACTGTTTGAGAGGCTCCATGTTCCCAAGCCAGTGCCTCACCGCAGATCATATAATAAAACTCACTCTGCTTTATTAGAAAGTTACAGCAGAAATGTAAAAAAGTTGCTACAAAGATATTTACAAGTCCCCCACACTTAGTGCTAGTGTCAGAAAACAGCTCCCCTTGCTGCAGCCAATAGAGACTTTCCATTGGGGCAACACCAGCAGGATAAACTCCACCTAGGAGCAGGCTCCAGAACTGTCATAGTCAGTCCATAGTGGTAGAGGCCCTGTCCAGAGCTCTGCCCCTCACTCCGCCAGGGGAAGCTGCTGTGGATGGGGGTGGGGAAGAACGCCCAGCTAACACTATTGTGCTGGGAACACTAAAGTGGAACTGACTATGCCTCCCAGCAGCTGCCTTTTTAGCAATTTTTCCTTGTGGTGAAAATGTCCTAACTCCCACCCCAGTCCTCAGTGAAATGCAGTATGGTTGCAGCTAAGCTGCCTAGGCAGAGCAGGAAGGTAGTTACTGGCTATATGGGGCAGTGATGGATTGCTCCTTCCAGCGCTGTGCACAGCTAGTAGTCAAAGCTTTAGTCTAGACTGGGTTTCTCCTGACATCAATCCTTCCTGAAGGGGAGGGCCCCAGAGCAACACTGAGGCTAGCTCGGCGCGGATCCCTCCAGGCTTTGGGCAGAGGAGCCAGGTTCCATGGCAGGGCTGCCTCGTGGGGCTGCCCCAGTCTCAGAAGGTACTCTGCCTCTCTCTGCTGAATCCCCTCTGGGCCCAAGAGGTGGTCACTGGGCAATGAAGAGCGCCTCCAGGTGGATGGTAAAGGTGCATGCACCAAGTCCCTATTCTCATCCCTGCACTTATGGCTTCCTTCAGTGACAGCCAGCTGCACCTGCTGTTCCACACCACCAGTGCCCGAGTCTTCACAGGTCCCATGTACAGCAGGTGGTCTGTCCCCAGCTCCGAGGGGGCTTCTCTCCACTCCTGCTGGAGAAGACAGGTGGTCAGAGAAGTGGTTCTCAGGATAGTTACTGCTGACCCTTAGATAAGCCAGGGAAACTCAAGTGTGTGCCAGTTACAGCAAGAGATTGCTGAAGGGCACCAGCCCTGCACTGAAAGAGTGGGCATGGATGATAATCCAGAGGCAAATGCCCTGGCATAGGCTCTGCCCTGCCCCTCAAACTCTTGCTGCTACAAAAATGGGAGTTTCTACCTGGTCACAGGCAGGTAAACGAAGCATGCCTGGGGGAGGTAAAACCCAAGCTGCACTCCCTACCATGACCAGCAGGGGGCAGGGGTTTCCTCACCTTTGCTCTGTCCTGGGTGGCTCAGATTACTCAGCCTCTGGGTCAGCACTTGGTTTGCCCACATGTAGCGGCTCAATTCTTTTTCCAGCACTTGGATTCTTCCCTCAAACTGTAGCTTGCTGCTAGCCAGCCCCTCACCCATGTGCTCTACAAAGAGAAGGAGCGTTATTACAGGCTGTAGTTGCCATGCAAAGCGTACATCGAGCGGCGGATCCACTGGGCCACAGACCTCCACCATGGAAGGGTTAACTAAGGCAGGGGTATCAATGAGCCCCCTTGGCTTGGGGGAAGAACAAGTCCATCTCCATGGGCACAGGGAGCTGGGCGTTACCTTGGCTCTGCTGGAGCAGGAACTGGATGTTCTGCTCGTGCTCCTTCTGCTGCAGGGTGAGCTGGCGGTCCATCTCCAGGCGCTGGCGCTCCACAGCTACCTCCAGCCAGTACACCAGCTGCTGCTGCTCCTCCAGCTGCATCTCCAGCTCCGAGAAAGCAATGTGCTGCCTGTGCTGATCCTCTCGCAGGGTCACCACCTGCCCCGGGCCCAAGAGCAGGCCACATGTCAAACCCTCACTGAGGCTTGGAAGCTTCACTCCTCCCCACTGATCAGGTTAGTTTCTTGCTAAGGAGCGAAAAAGGCTCGGTCTTCAATAGAGCCCAGCACTTCCAACGGGCCACAGCTGTCTCAGTGTCCCGGGGGAGCCATGCAGCATCTGAGAGCAGTCAGAGCCTAGCTGGGGTACCCAGCACTTCTGCCCCTGTCAGGGTGTTTGCAACAGCAGGGGCTTTTGTGTCACAGGGAAATCAGGTTACAAAAGGAATGGGGGGGCTGCCCCCCTCATAGCAGAAAGCCAGCAAAGGACCAGGACCTTGGGCAAAGGTACAGCAGAGTGCAGGAGTGAAGTGCCACGGTCCCAAGCTGAGCAGAGGGCTGGGGCAGGGCCCCTATCTGGACCCTACCTTATCGAAGTACTTGCAGAGCAGAGCTCGGGTCTCGGAGGAGGAGAGGTAGCTGAGCTTGGCCATGAGGTTCATCTCGCACTGGGACAGCAGGCTGGCCGAGGCCCGCAGGATCCGCTGTCTGCAAGTGATGGACTCGTTCTTGTACTCGATCGCAGCGTCCAGAGCCTCGATAGCCTCATCCAGCTGGAACAGGATCCGCTCTTCCTGCCGCCCGCGGGGGAAGGGAGCTGCAGTTACTTCTGGGTTGGAATGAGGGGGAAGAGAACCCAACGGGAACCCACCCAGAGCAATCAGGTAGGTGATCTGCAAGCTACACCCACGCTTCAGCCGTGCCAGGGCCCCTCAATCTTGAGCTCCACCTCTCATTCCACTCACATCCAACATACACTGAGCTCTGCCAATGCACCTTGCTGCAGACACTGGCCTCCCCTCACGGATAAGTCCAGCCTCAGGCCTCTTCCATGGCTGACAATTGTACTCAACTGGGCTAGACTGGGAGCAACTGTGATGTGCAAAATCAGGCCCACCACAGTCCTCTTCCATGTGACCAACGTAGTTCTGAGGCTAGGTGCGACAGGCTGGCGCCCAGCCCTTCGCTAGACACGCACTATCCACACGAGCTGTGGAGTGGACCCAAAAGGCAGCTAGTTACCTCCGGGGATAGCAGGGTGCCCTGGCGCAGCTTGTTGTCTATCTCCAGCCTTTGTTTGAGCAGCTGGTCCTTCTCCTGCCGCAAGCTGTTGATCTCCTGCCGGATCTGCTGCTGATCATGGGCGCTGCCATGACGGAGCTGCCCGTTTTTCTCTGTCAGCTCCTTTTCCAGGAGTTCCAGGCGGCTGGACACCCGCACAATGTCATCAGTGAGGGCCTGGAGCAGCAGGAGGAACAAGACCTCACCTGAGCATCTCGCCAAGGGAAATTCAGCCCCACAAATGCCCTCCACGACACCCATGCAAGCCAAGGGCAGTTAAACCAAGACACTGCGAGGGGAGATTCCAATGCAGCAGTTTAATGGAGAGGCCGATGTGGCTCAGATGAGAGGTCTGGAGAAGGCAGTCAGCAGAAGTCACACAGGGTGGGCACTATTCCCTGCCCCAAACTGGGGGATCCCAGTCCCACCAAGGCACCTCACTCCTGCAAGTGTAGGGCAAGCACTCTCCCCCTTCCCAGCAGGTACGGCTGTGTCTGAGGGACCTCCCGCATCCCACCTGGCTGGAGCGGCGTCTCTTGTGCTCCAGGCCATTCTTTTCCTGCAGCAGCGTTTCCTTTTTGACCACTATGGCTTCCCGTTTCCTCAGCTCGTCCTCCAGCTCGTCCAGGGCGCGACGCTGCTCAAGGACTTTGTCCATTTCCAGGTCCAGCCACTTCTTCTGCTCCTCGATTTTCTGACAGAAAGAAAGGAAGAGAGGGAGGGGATGGGGAAAGGATGCGGTCACCGACAGGAGGGATGTTAGCTCTGGGGGCAGAGGCTTCTACTAGCTACTTCAGATCAGAATGCTTCACCCCTTAATGGATTTATCCTCACACCCCTCGGAGCTAGGGCAGTGCTCTTATCCCCAGTGTACAGAAGAGGAACTGAGGCACGCAGAGGCTAAGTGACTTGTCCAAGGACACACAGGAGGTCTGTGGTAGAACAGAGAATAGAACCCAGGTTTCCTGAATAACAGGTTAGTGTCCTAAGCACTGGGCCAGCCCTCCTCTCATCCGGCCGGCAGAGAAGGCTTCACCACAGCTGCTCCATGCCCCTCCCATTTGAGATTACTGGGGCTCAGAAGGGTCCTGGCTAGGACAGGTCGGTGCACTTCAGGTCCCAGGAATATGTGGAGCCCACAGCAGAGGCTGCATGTGAGTTTTGCCTCCTGGGAAGGAGGGTACAGTGAATGTTTGGGGTGTGGGTCGAGCTTAGTCTGTCCTTCCTGGGGGGAGATTCCAAGGACAGCTGCCAATGAGGGCCTGGGGGCCAGACATCTTTGCTGACATTACCAGTCTGGTGCAGGACTCCCCTTAAGTGCCTGCCCCATCTGAACAGGCGGGGCACTGCTATGTACCTGCTGCTGCTCCAGGCTGATCACGGAGCCATTACTGCCGCTCCTCCGTTTCCTCTGGAAAGCTGCAATCTCCTCCGTCTTGATGCGCAGGATCTTCTGATGCTGCTCATGCTTCAGTTCCAGCTCCTGCGCGGGGGGGAGCAGCCATTAGTTTGGGGGTGAAGTTAGGGGAGCAGCAGGTTGATCCCAAGCCCAGAGGCTCAGACTGACAGACGGGGCTGGAGCTCAGACTCCACCCACTGGGCCAATGCAGTCCAGAAAATGCAGTCCAGGCTCCGCTCCACAACCTGCTGCTGGCGAGGACAGGCACACACCCGAGCTACGCTCTGCCTTGGCTGGCACCCGGGGTCTAGCTCGTACCTTGACTCGGTGCTGCCGCTTGTGCATCTCTGTCTCCAGGCGGCGTTTCTGCTCGGTCTCCTCCCGCAGGCGTCTCTGCAGCTGCCCCTGCTGCCGCCGCATCAGCTGGACGTTCCTTTCCAGCTCCCGCACCCGCCTCTCGCTCTGGGCAGACAGCGACGCCAGCCTCTCCGTCACTTGCTTCTTCTCGCGCAGCACCTGCCATGGGACGGCTGCCCTTAGACTCCAGGCCAGGAAACCAGACACCACCCTGCCCTTCGGAGAACCCCCGAGAGCCTCTGGAGAGGAGAGAGCGAGCCCCCAACCCTACTCCTTCGACAACCCCTCAGACACAGGAACCACAGCCCTGGGGCGAGCAAGCTGTGCTCAGCCTGCGAGCACTTCAACTCCTCCCGGCTGGGGCAGAGAGGTGAGGGCCCCGCGCTCACACTGACCCGTGCCTTGCTCTGGGCTGCTGCAACCCTCGTGCGATACTCCTGCAGTTTGCATTTCTCCCCAGCGTCCTGGGGCTCCTTCCCCTCCAGTTCCTGCAGCTGCTTCTGGCCACTGCTCAGCTCTGCTCGCACCTGCTCTGCCTCCTGCTCCAACTCAGAGATCTTCCGGCAGTACTGTCTGTTCATGGCCTGAGCATCCTTGCCTGAAACCACCAGGGAATCCACCTGGTCACCAACTGCTCTGCCCCCTCCAGCCCCCGCTCCTTTCCAGGTGGCACAGCAACGCCAAGGGCCTGTACGGACTGGCAGCTGCAGGCATTCGCCAGCCCATCAGGAACAGGAGTTGTGGCATCGGGACACCGGGCTGGGCACGAGCTGGGGCTGTCCCGGGCCTGGTGCACAGACACTTCCCTTTCCTGGGGATCAGATTTCCCACCTCGTCCCCCCCTTCTCTTGGCTCATCCTGCAGGAAGCCCCACTGCAGCATCCCACCTACGTCACCAGCCCTGCTGGTCTGATCTCCAGCAATCCCTGCTCTGGCTTTTGTCACAGCTGGTCCAAGTAGATGGGGCTGGTTCCTGTGACTCCTCCCCTTCTTCCAGTCAGCCAGTCAGTACCCTTCCTTCCCTCAGCTCCTCCAATGAGAGATCCTGAGCCAGCTGGAGGAGAAGCCAAGGGGAAGGATCTCAGCCAGAAGGTGGCGGCAGAAGCAGCACGAGAGTGAACAGAGTGGGAGAGAGATGGCTGAGGGGAGACTGTCTTATACTGCATGCAAGGGTTCAGTCAGTATTTGCTGAGGCCAGGCAAGCAGCTGGGCACAGGGCCCACTTCCCTGCTGAGGAGGGAGAGTCCCCTTGCTAGCAGGAAGAGAAAGCCCCCTAAGGTGCAGGAGAGCATGGCCCGGATTCAGGGAGTGGGGCTATGCTCATGGTAACAAGTGTGGCAGGGAAAGTCACTCAGCGCACTGCGAATCTGGCCTAACGGGGAAGGCGCACAGGGAACAATGTCTCACCAGGAGAGAGGCCGGGCAGAGATTCAGCACCTCCTCCCATAGGTGTAAGCCCAAGAGCCCCCAAGCCTCCCTGCTAGGAACATCACCACACCAGCAGCTCTGCACCTGTCTTGATCAGCTCTGCGATCAGCTCCTCTTTCATGCGAATGTTTATTGCAAGCTCCCGGATCTTCTGCTGGGCTTGCACCAGCCGCCGCTCTGACTCCTTCCCTGAAAGGCCTTCCCTGGGACCAGCCAGCTCCCTCCTCCTGCAGGCCTCTGCAACACAGAGAGTGAGCCTGCTGCAGGACCTCGCCCAGGAAGCTGCCGTCCCAAAAGCAAGGTGGAGAGGGGACAAGCCAATAGTGCTGTGGCCCAGATCTGGTGGAATGCAGTCCATAGTTGCCCTCATCTTTAATACACTGCTAGAGCCCATGGAGACTACAGATCCCAGCATGCAATGCTCCATCTTGAGAAAAGCAGTCGGGCCACAATCTGCTCGGTTCTGCGCTAGTCATGGCAGCTCTCAGGGTCTGGCCTAGGCTGGGCAGTCTGGCAGCCGCTGCCCCACCTTTCTTTTCCAGAGCAGAACACATGGCTGGGCTCCTCACCGCTGCCAACAGGGACTGAGGACATCACCAGCCTTCAGAAGTTCTCCCCCACCCCGGGACACAGTCTCCACTGACCTTTGGGCAGCTCCGGGGGCTCCTCCTGCATGGGCAATGAGTTGCCTCTGCTCTGCTCCTCGCACACCTTGCTGGAAACGTCCTTTGGGCTCCAGCTTCCGATCCCATTTCTAGAACAGCAGCAAATCAGTTTAGCTGGGTGCAGGCTCAGCCACAGCTGAGGGAAGAAGGAACCTGCTCCAAGCCTGCCACATGGCACTAGCCCAACAGAGAGGGATGAGGCTGCCCTTGGCCCATCAGGCAAAGCAACGCTCCATGGGAATAGGTTTCGGGATCAGGAATGAAGCAGTGAATTGAAATTCATCTCAGGTCATTTCCCAGTGGACAGGTGCTCACATCCCCCAAGCCAGCAGCTGGCCAGAGCTCTGGAGATGGAGCTCACTTCTCAACCCTAAAAGTGGCCCCTCCAAATCAGGGCAGAGATATAGAAGGAGGAAGCTTGAACTGCCCCTGCCTGTGCTGTGCAGGGTGGGCTCAGGCCAGCACCTCTGCCCTTCGCCAGCACTAGCCTCACTGAGCAGTTGGACGTGAATCTGCAGTTTGGCCGTTACACACACGCTCGGTTCCCCTGACTCTTCCGGTTTGGCTTCTGTAGTTCTACAAGTGCCTCTCGGGCTTAGGGGACACGGCACCTGCCTGGCTAAGGGCTCCGAGGCGGCTCATTTAGAGCCAGCCCAGTTCCTGATGGCTGACAGTGGGACAAGCCCTTAATCAGGGGAAGCAGACATGGTGTTCAGGGAGTGGCCCCGGCTGACGTTCCCGTGTGTGCAGCTTCCACTCACCTGCGCTGGTGCAGGGACCGTTTTGGCTCCCCCGCTTCCTCCAAGGATGGCTCAAAGTCCTCACTGCACTCCCTCATCAGCATCCCGGCTTTGGCTTCCAAATCGCAGGCACGGCTTTGGCAAGGCACCACCGGGTCCTCCGCCAGGTGGGATGGGCTGCTGCTGAGCTGCTTGGGGCAGAGCGGGTGGTCACACACAGAAAGATGGACACACTGCGCAAGGGCCAGGGCTCAGGAGGGGAGACAATGTGGAGGTCAGTGGCTTTGTGAGCAGGGCTGGTGAGTTCCTGGACCCAGCCAGCTGCTCCCAGCTGTGCAGCACACAAGGCTTTACCTGCAGCCTGGGCTCGGGTTGTGATCTGACTTGGCTGAAACCAGTTTTTCCCCAAACTGAGCAAAGGCCTCACAGCAGGGAGGACGACACCCAGGCTTAGGGCCGAGTCAGAGACTGACCGTGGGAACGGCCAGCTCCTCCAGTCAGGGGAGCCAGAACAGAAACCAGCCCTTCCCAAGAGCAAGCACCCCCCTGGAAATGACTTACACACCCACCTTTCCACAACGGACTCTTCTGCTCTGGCTGAGACCGTGGGACCGCACGGTCTCCAGTGGGGCTGTGTGAGGTCTCTGGGCAAGCTCCACCAGGTGAACGTTTTGCAGCAGCTCCGGCACAGACATCGCCATCTCCAGGCGCACGTGTAGCTCCGAGATGGCATCCTGCTGCTCCTGCAACCTGTCGCTCTGAAAAACAACGGAGGATGGGGTTTCCCACGCATGTCTCAGGCCTGCTGCTAGCACGGTAGCAAACAGGACACGCTGCACTCTCCCTGATTGCCCGCCCCCGCTGTCTGTGCCATCCAGAAAAGGGGTGGCAGATTAATAAGAGAGAGGAGATAGACAGGGAGATTTGGCTGGGTTTGGGGAAGGGTGAGAATCACTAAAATCCCAGCAGGAAAATCCCACCCCAGAAGGGAGAATGTACAGCACAGGCCAGGCTGCGCCAGGCAGCATTTAAAATGAAAGGATCCCTAGCTGGGCCCCTTCTCTGAGGAATAAAGATGCGATGGAGGTTGAAAAGGGAGCAAGGGATCCCAGAGATCCCAGAAGGGTGCAGAGAGGGTTTGCCCATCAGGACAGAGAGGTGCAGGTTGGAGGCAACAGGAAGGGAAGGGGATGACTGGGTCAGAGATTCCCCTGGGCCTGGGCACAGGCCAGCAGTACCTGCAGTTTGTACTGCTCCATGGCATCCTCCAGGGCAGCTAGGAAGTCATGGTTCTCCTCCTCCAGACGCTCCACTTGTCTCTGGAGCTGGGCCAGGTGCTCATCTCTGGCTGCCTCACACGCTTTTTCTGTGCTCACCTGCCCCCAGGGAAGGGAAGAGAGACGGCATCAGTAACCCCCCAAACGTCACTGTGCCACTACGCTCCTCTCCCTGCCCCAATCGTGGCGTGCCACTCACCAGTCAGACACAAAGACCTCCTCCCCGGGTGATTGGGGTGACGGGCCCAAAAGGAAAGATGTGATTTAGACCGTTTCTAAGCCAGGCTGTCACTCGGGGCAGCCTGCACTGGGGGACCTGGCTGCGGGGGAAGAACTGCAGTGCCGGCCATTCCTTCTGCAGGACGTACTCAGTGGGGCTCCCCCAACACACACACCCTCCTGCCCCGACTCATTGAAATAACTTCTCAGCTCTACAGCCGCTTTCCCCCAGAGGAGTATCTTCCAAACTACATCTGAAGCTAGTTTAATTTCACATTTGAAAAAATCCCACTGGTACCCAGCCCCCGTTCTGCTGGCAGGATCTAGGCTTCTCCCTCACTCCCTGGCCATACTCCCGGTGTGGATCCTGCTTTCCACCCAACAGCAGCTGCCTTTCAGCAGGGAGGCCGGCAGGAGGGACCTCAGAGGGATTGGGAAGCTTTCCTAGTTGATGTCTGAGAAGCACTTTGTCCTCTGTGGAGCACAGGGACTGCTGAGTTATTCAGAGGGAACCAAAACTGAACCTAGGTCTCCCAAGTCCCAGGCTAGCCCTAACCACTGGCCCATCCTTCCTCTCTCATAGGGAGTACTACTCCCCTCTGCCCCCAGGAGGCTGCACCCACCCACAGATGGGCCTTACTGAGGGTCTAATACAGAGACAACCCCATTTCATTCTCTTCTTTCCCTCTGTCAATTAGCTTTTCCTTCGCTGTCCTCCCCAGGTACTTCCCAGCACTCTGCTCTAGCACCAAGCATCACCGCCCGCCTCGTCTGGCCTGGGGCAGGTGATACCACACGGACATTTCTCACTCCCTAGTCCCCAAACAAGGGTGACACCCCAATACTTGAGTCGGTGGCGGCTTTGAGCCTTGTGCCTTGGGGCGCCGATCCTCTGCTGAGGTGCTCTCAATGCCGCTATCCAGTCCAGATGCAGAGGTCAGCTCGCTCCTCTCACTCTCAACCGCACACAACCACTCCTTCACCCGCAGGATCTGCTCCACGGTCAGACTGCCCTCCCCCTGCAGCTCCATCAGGAGCTGGTAGGCAGCATCCGTGCATGTCCGGTAGTGTGCGCACTCTGCCAGCAAGCGGGCCATGTGCTCTTGTGGGCACCGCTTGGCAGGGTCGGAGCGGTTTATGATACGGGTCTCCGAGCGGTGCCGCTGCTCCAGCGCCCTCTGCAGGTTCTTTATTTGAAGCTGCAGCTCCTCTACATGCTCCGTCTCCCTGCGGCAGTTCACTGTGGCCTTGTTCTTGATGTTTAGAGCTCGGCCGGCGTAGTTCAGGGTGTTGAGACTCTCGTCGAAGTCAGAGGAGGAAGGGCTGACACAGGCAATCATGACAGTCTGGGCATTTCCCCCCAGGGAATCTTTCAGGATCCTAAGGAGAAGAGCGGAGACATCAGATCAGAGCGAGGGGCTGCAGCCCACGCTACCGCAGACGTGCCAGGGGCTGGCAGGGTGTTCACAGCACCACCCCTCTGACAGGGTAAACCCAGGGGTACAAAATGCTTTATCATTAGGTCAATGCTGCGGAAAGGGGCCAGAACGTCAGCCCTGAGTTCCTGCATGTTCCCACAAGAGAGGGGGAGCAGAGCCTGAAACACTGCAAGTGTCCCTCATACTGACCTCTGGTGAAAATGCCTCCAGTACAGCAGCCACTTCTGCGGGTAAGAGGGGCTCCAATATCCTCTGCTAGGCAGGCCAACAAGGGAGCCGGTTATTTGACCCTGTCTGGGCTAGGAACTAGACTGAGACCAGCTTACTTCACACCGGCCCCACACTGCCATCTGATGAGCGCATCTGCTAGTCACTGCTAAGCAGGAACGGATGGGAGTCTCCATCCCCCACTCCCAGTGCCCTGAGCGACAGCAGTGCAGGTCACTCAGCCTAATGTTTTATAGTGAAGCTGGATTTTCACGCTTATCCTTGGCTCCCTGCTTCTCAAGGTCCCTCCAGCCACACACACCTACAGGATGGACTGACAGGCCCGGATACCTGTGGCCTTCTGGAGAGATGGCCAGCTGACCCCTTCAGAACCAGTCAGAGAGCCTCCAAGTGAGAGCAGCAGGGACAAGAGACCTGGCAAATTCAAATATGGGAGACACCAACCCTGACTGGGCAAGGGTGGCCAAGACCCAGCCAAACCCCTTGGCATGCTGGGAAGGAGTAAAGAAGGCTGGTGTCCCTTCTACAGGGTTAAGAGAGCGCCAGCCAGATGAGCAGCGTGATGTGAGTGGCCCAGGCTCCATGGGGTACCTGGTGATTTTGGAATCCCTGTAGGGAATGTGGCTGCATTTCTTGCGGGGGTCTCCCAAAGCGCTGATCACATTGCCCAGAGCCAGCAGGCTACTGTTGATCTGGATACTCTCCTTCAGGCGCTCCCCTGTGTTTCCAGTCTTCACCACCCGCTCGGAGCCCGCTAGGTCCACAAAGTGGAACTTGGAAGCCAGGACTTGGCCGGAGGCCGGGACCGAGACCTTGTCATTGAGGTTGAGGCGGGTGAGCCGGCCGGCACCGCGCCGCTGCTCCATGGTTACTGTGAAGATGGTGTGCGAACGGCTTGACTGTGTGTTGATGTGGGTAGCTCCCGTGTGCTTGACCGTGTTGCCCATTTCCAGCAGGCTCAGGACCTCATCCAGCCCCTCCACTTCTGTCTCCTTCACCCCATACAACACTGAAACGAGACAAACACGGCAGTGAGGGCGCTGGCATGGATACTCACACACTGCCAGGGGAAGCCACACACAGAGACAGCTAAGATGTTCAGCAAGGGTAGAAGGGAGTTAGGACTCACACACAGAGTAACTCTCAGAAGGGAAATCTGCTTCCTACCCAAAGGGTTTTCCTCCAGTCAGCAGGGTACACCGGTTTGTTATTGTAGGGTTGCTTGATAGGGCTAGACTGTGCACCCAGTTAATTCATCATGGGCCATGCCCCTGCATTCAGCCACAGGCATCTATTTTAAGCAACCAATGCTGGCTCATTTGGTTGCGGGACAAACCCTTCCACGCCAGCCTCACCAAATAAATAATGGGCGTAGCACAGATGTAGTAAAGCAGAAAAATGATGTTGCTTAGCTACCCTTGGGAAGAGCCCCGGGACTGAAAGGTTGGTCCCGATCCCATACAATCCCTTTGGAGGCTGCCGCAGCACACCCCGGCTGAGCTTCTCAGAGCCAACGGTGCCTGAGGAAGCCAAGGGGCCACAAATCTCAAGTGTTACTGAAAATGGAGACCTGCACCCTGAGGGCGTCTCTTTAGACCCCTTCCATGCCGGCTGCTGCCATCACCATCACATGGTGCCGCTGGAACCCAGGAATTTCAGAGGAAAGGGACCAGAGACGACAGGCAGCAGAGCAGCACCGAATTAAGGCCAGTGTCTCATCCACTATTGTCCGAGCAATGCCAAATGCCCTTTAAATATTCCCCTACCCTAAGACAATACGTAATCCAGAGCTGCCCCTAGAAGACAGGGAATCAACCCCAAGGCTAGTGTGAGTCTGTTTGGCAACGATTACTTCCTGTGCATAAGGTAATTACTGGGCCCGTGTTGAAAGGCGAGCTGCTTCAGAGAGCCCAGTGCAGATGGGGCTAGAAGAAAGCTCTCCTTGCACTATTCAGCAGAGCCTGCTAGCCAAGGTCAGCTGCATGGACAGCGAGTGAGATCTCAGGCATCAGACTTCCTTTTGTCCCCACGTTAAATGGCCACCTGTGAAATGAATTTCCAGCCCTGGGGGATCTGCACAGCTGAGTTCCTGAAGATGTTGGAAGGGATGTAGCTCCACTCACATTCAGAAAGAGGCCTAGAGATAAAGTCTCACAGCTGGGACCCCCCCAGTCAGAGCACATATTATGCCCCGTATTCAGTAACTGCAGGTTACAGCGGATAAAAACCTGAGTCCCAGCCGTGGTCACCATTCGTAAGTTTCATAGTAAGAGGCTGGGGGAGAGTAATGGAGGTAATAGCTTCTTTTTCAGGGCAGAAGCACTGTGCACTGCTTTGCAGGAATACGTGTCCAGCCCTGGCCATGGGAGTCAGTCCAGGAGGGGAGTCTAAGAGCAGCCACATTTACCAACATTGCCCTTGTCGTCCTCACGGATCTGGATGTCCTTGCTGGCCGTTTCCACTTGCAGCAGGTCCTGGAACTCCTCCTTATACACCTCCAGGTAGGAGACTCTGATTGTGTAGTCAATCAGGTCATTCTCATCAATGAGTTTGAAGGTCTCTGCCATGGCACGTGGGATGATGCCCTGCTCCTCCTCATTGATGGAAGCTGGCAGGAAGAGAGACACACAATCACTAGAAGCAGTGGATACCCAGAGAGCCAACTCCAGAATGGGGTGCAGCAGGGACCAATCAAAGCAGAGCACATCTCATGCCACAAGGACTCTGTGCCACAGGGACTAGCCTCACACCATCCCATGCGCTCAGCAGTGAGGGTCCATATTAAAGGCCCTAAGGAGCACTTTTCATAGGAGGTCCCTGGGTCCTTGTTCAAAATTCCCCTCAACATACTGTTGCATTCCTGCTGCTCTTCACCCAGAGGTAGTGCATCTTAGGGTATGTTTTCACAGCACAGTTAACGTAGCCTAGGTGTGAGTGTTCCCACAGCCAAACTATGCCCATGTCCTCGCTGTTTCTGCACTCGCCCTTGTGTCTGGAAGCATATCCCACAGTTCTTTGTACTGAGATGTTCTAGGATTCTTTCCCAGCCAGTTGTGTCAATTGCAGGAAAACTTGTCTGTCCTTTGGGGGGAATCGTGGGAAGGCCCTGGAGGATTATCAACACTTGAGTGATTTAGCCTGAATCCTCAATGCAAAATGGACAGGCTGTAGCCTAAGTGAAAGCAAAGTCTGGGCTCTAATCCCCACTCCTTGCCAGATAAAACAGACCAGGTTTAACCTGGATCAGAGATTTTTTCTGTGTGGAAAGTCCTGGGACGGGTTGGGCTAAAACATGGTGAAGAATGCAGGTTACTGTGGAGTGAAGACATATTCTTAGTGGTACTGGCTACAGTGGTGCGAAGGGTTCTCCCATTTCTGTAGTTAATCCATCTCCCCAACAGGCAGTAGCTACACTGATGGAAGAATTCTTCCATTGACCTAGCACTGTCCATACTGGGGGTTAGGCCGGCATCTCTGAGGGGTGTGGATTTTTCACACTCCTAGATATGTAGCTACGCTGATCTAACTTTTTAGTGCAGAACAGCCCTGAGATATAAAGGAAGCAAGGCTCAGGAAAGTCAAATGTGAAGGCACCCTAAGAAAATCACAAAACAATCTTCTTGCTTGACCTTCCCAAGATAACCAAGTAGCAACCATGTTTCATGTGTTGCTCACACACAGTTACTGATCCCCAGCCAGTGGATGAATAGTTTTGCAAGTTACATCAGGTTCCTATGGGAAAATGATGTCAGACACAGAGAAATACTATGTATGTGCACTGTCTAGTTTTGCAGCTAAACATAAAAGCTTACTATCCACTGGGCACCAGAAAGAGATGTGTCCTCTCTTGGCACAGGTGCAGGACAGGCAGTATGGCCAAGCTGAGGAGCCTTTGAATTTCCTCAAGTTTTTGCCTGCTTCATTTCTCAGCCTTGATGTTGCACTATCACCAGCTTTCCATGCTCTTATTACTAAACTAGCCCAAGAAGTCGTGTCTCCCCTATTCACAGCCAGGCCCTGGGCAGTGAGTGGAGGAGGGAACCGTTGCTACACATGCATCAAGTAGGGACGAGACTAGGAAGGTGCTACTTCTCCAGATACTCACAGACACTTGTTTCCCCAATGGTGTAGGTTTTGCCCGAGCCTGTCTGGCCATAAGCAAACACAGTAACGTTGAAGCCTTCAAAGAAGGCCTCAACCAGCGGCTGCACGCAGGTGCCATATACCGACTCCTGGTTTGAGGATTCAGGGAAGACAGCATCAAAGTGGAAATGGCGGTTACGCCCCAGGGTCACCTCGTTGGTCTCTGGGTCCCCGTGCAGGCAGGCCTCGTGTCCGTGCAACAGTTCCTTGGGTAGCAGGGGTCGAATGCGCACAGCCACTCTGACGGGTGTCTCCTCAGCTCGAGGCTGGGCCTCAGCTTTCAGACCCATGGTCAGCAACAGTGGCAAAATCAGGAGAGCCCCAAGCCAAGTGCAGGCACCATCTCTCTGCCCACATGCTGTAAGGAGAGAAGCTAGGTTAGTGTAGATTCAGGGCAGCAATTGCCTCTGAGCAACCATCGAGAAAGGTTCCTGATGATCTGATTGAGGGATGCAGAAAGTAGAGCTGGAAAAGATCCAGGATCCAGCTACCAGGGGTCAGTGCAAGGCTGGACCCTACTGTACATTTACTAGAGCGTTAGTCACTCTCGTTTCACACATCCTTAGTTTTGGGGTTCCCACACATTTCTTGAGGGGCCATTCCCCAACCAGCTCAATGCCGGAGCCAGGACTTTATCCCCATAGTCAGTCTACATTTCCCCACTGTTAATCTCCTCCAGCTCCCCATACACAGCGTGAATGATGCCTCCCATCCCTGAAGTTCATCCGCTTCACCTTGACTTTGCCCTGGCAAAAGGAGGGTCACTCTCTTCCCCCACTCATCTGATTAAAATGGGGACAGGCTGGGGGCATGGGCACAGCTAGTAATCTGTGCCTCTTGGGGCCACCTACCAAGGCCTCTGGACACCACCACTAACCAGAGAGGGCAGCGCTTGCCATAACTACCCAGGGCTCTAGCAAATCCCCACTCGCACAGGTACACACAGACCCTCAAATCTTCCCAGAGGCTTCGGGAGGTGGGGGAAAGGGCTGCCCCACTGAGCCAGCTGAAGACAGGAGGGGTGCCCCGAGTCCCTCCGGATAGGAGGGCAAGGCGGGAGAAGAGGATCACTACATTGATCCCAGGGCAGTGGCTGTGTGTGTTTGGGGCGGGGGGCATGCTGGGCGTGTTCCCCCATCGCAGGGCGCTGCACTGAGCCCCAGTGGGTGCTGGGCAGGATGGAGGTACCGGCCCGAGCCCCAGGGGTGGGGGGCAGGATGGAGGTACCGGCCCGAGCCCCAGGG
>ML677366.1:13843570-14073104 GCA_007922305.1 Dermatemys mawii
CCCCCCCCAGCACTGCCACCCCCAACCAGCATCATCAGTCCCCAAGCCCTGCCACACCCCCCAACCAGTGCGATCACCATTTCCATTCCTGCCACACACACCCCCAGCCCTGCCACCCCAAACCAGCATCGTCAGACATCCCCCCCCCCATTCTTGCTACTCCTCCCCAACCAGGGTTATAACCCCCCAGTCCTGCCACCCCCCTATCTGAGTCGTCAGCCCCCTATCTCTGCCATCATCTCCCAAGCCCTGCCAACCCCTCACCAAGCCCTGCCACCATCCTATTCCAGCCAGAGTTATCAGCTCCCCCAACCCAGACACCCACTTTCCCCAGCCGCCCCTGTCCCAGTCGATTAAACACCGTCTGATCTGGTGTAGCGCTCTGGCTGTCAGCTGTGATGGGGAGGGCTCACATGGCAGTGTCTTTGTGGCTTAGTGCCGGGAGGGCTTTTACTTCATGAGCCCCATTGGGATGGGGTGTGCCAGGCTGGGGGTGGTGTGAAGAGAGGTACTCAGGAGGTGGGGATGGCTGGAGGAGAGGGGCCAGATGCCAAGAGTGAAGGGCCCTGAAGGGCTGGGGCAAGCTTGAAGTGGTGCGGTAGAGGAGGGGGAGCCAGTGGAAGAAGTCCAGGAGGTGGAGGTGACATGGTGAGAGTGCTGGGCAAGGCAGGCAATCAGCCTTGAGGACTGAGGAGGGGTGACGTGGGTGAGATTGGCACAAAGACATCTCCTCGATGCCATCCCTGCCATCCAGTCAGCCAGTACAAATCCTCTCATTCAAAATACGGTGCAGTCTCGGCCCTAGTCAGAGGTCGTGGGTGGGAGTCACAGGATGAATGACCGCTCTGGACAACTGGGTTAGTTGTGCTCATGTCACAAGTGAAATGAGCTTGATGATCTCAGCTAGTGAATGTTTGTCCACATCACAGTCATTGCACATAACAGCACAATTAGAGGTCCCTGCAGCGGCTGAAGTCAGACACGGTTTAGCCCCATCAGGATCCTCCCAGCCTGCTGCTGCTGCAGGATCAGGTTTGGGGTCTTTCTTTGAGGATGATTTGATTGGTATCACAGTTGGGATTTTTTAGTCTTGAGAATCTTACAATGAATGGGTAGGTCTGCTGCTCTTGGTGTGTCACCCCCTGTAACCATTGGGAATGGTATGGCCCATGCAGATTACTCCCTCGGTGAGGGCTCAAATAGGAAGGACCGGAGTCATTCTACCTCCAGTAGTGGAGAGAACTGGCAGACAGACAGACAGATTCACTCACTCTGCTGAGAGAGAGAGGTATCTACAAATGGTTCTCCGAATCCCTCTGCGCAGAAGTGCCAGCTTCACCCCAGACCACCAGCCCTTGATGGAAGTGTCCAGTCCCACTGCGCTGAAAATGGAAGCAAATGTGCTAGTTATGGGAGCGGACAGTGTGGGGAAATCAGGTGAGAACTTTAATCACCATAGGAAGAGCAGGGAAAACATAGAAAACTTCCTAGCTGGGAGATCTCTGGAGCTGGGGAAAGTTCCCCCAAGGGAAGGGATATGACTGTGAGCTATATCTTAGGGACTTTTAAAATTGAACTGGACAAAGCTTGGAGAATATGCTGTAGGGAACAACCCTGCCATAGCTAAAAGATAGCTGACATGGGACCTGTTTGGTCTATTCCATCTCAAACAGCTGTGATTCAGCATGGGAAAGCAGAGAGCATCCTCTGAAACAATAAAGGCGTTTCATGATGGGTATGTTCTGTAAGTGAAAATGGGTCCTGGTCAGTTGCAGTCCATTGAAATGCTGGTTTGGGAAAGTTCCTGATCTATTCATCCTCCCTTAGCAAACTTGCTGGTTGGGCAATGTGTGAAATAAAATGCAGAGATTGTTCACACACCGCTCAGTGAGAGTTTAATGGATACAGAAATGGAGAGAGAGTTCCATTGCAGAGCAGGCTGTCCAGGCCAGGTCGTGGCTGGTGCTGAGCAGGGCACAGGGTAGTAATCGCTCTGTTTGGGTTTGCAAAGGAGCTAAAAATGTCATTTAAAATCCTTAGGGTTTTTGGCTTTTTTCTGTTCTCTTCTTTGTAGCCTTGACAGTGCGTTTCCTTACCAGGCGATTCATCGGGGAATATGGAGACATGGGTGAGTGCCATGCTGGAGGCTTGCATGTTAACTTCCCCTTATCCTTGTGGGGTGTGAGTTGATCAATTTGGAAAAGTCCTGATTTGTGTGACTGGTTCTAGCTGATCCTGAGCCACCTCTTTTCCTCCCCGGGGCTCTTGCCTGCTACCTGCAGGCTTAAGGGTTAAATCTACCCATTGGAACCAATTTGTGCATTTAGAAGCGTTTCTTGTAGAGATGTGAGGGACTCCTGCCTGGGGCAGCTAGTGGGGACACAGGGGCAAATGCACTGACTGAAGGACAGGAGGGAGATGGATACCTCGACAGGATGGGTTACTGGATGGCAGACTCTATGGCTGAATGCCAACATGCTAGCTGTGGCTGGTCCCTTACATACAGCACAATGGCCATGGTCCTTGCCCCCTGGAGTCTGATCTCCCACCTGGAGGGGAGGGGTTGTGTGTGTGCAGCAGGGAGGCAGTGGCAGGCTTGTCACGGAGAGGACACGGCTCTCTGGTGTCTGTGATCTATACATGCAGAGATCTTTGTGCCTTTTGGCAGAATCCATCTACAGCCACAGCCTGGCAATGGAGGGCAGAGAGATCCTCGTCCACATATGGGACGTCCCCTGCTCACAGGTAAGAGGCCTCTGCAGCTGCTGTCTCACATTCTCGCCCACAGGAAAAACTATTCCCCTAGCTAAGAAAACCCTAAGACAAACCATGGACTTGAAGCATCAGCCAGACTGTAACCCCTGCTTCCGACTCTCCCCAACATGACTAACCTGTGGGCCAAACAGCCGGCTAGTGGGCAGCTTGCAGGGATGGAACCTCTCTCGTGCTTCCAGCTGGAGGGGAAAGGTCTTGGGACAGCAAAGACTCTATTCCCAGGCTAGCACCAGTGTAGAACTCTGCTCCACAAGTCCCCGATGGGAAAGAAAGGGGATGAAGCAGCAGCTAGTTCAGTAATGGACCTGATTGGATGCTCCCTCCCCCGCACCCTCACACACACACTGTGCTGGTGGTTCAGTGGATGTTGCAGGGAGTGCTGATTGCCGAGCGAGGTCTTAAGCTGAGAACGCCAAACTCCTATAATCTGCAGCCAGAGCAAGCGTGGCCAAAAGCCCTCTTTGCTCCATGCGATGCGAGGTGAGGCTTGTTTCTTCCCAAGTGTTCTGGCCTAGCCTTGGTGGGCTCTGCCAGGTATCGCTCCTCCCCTTCCTTTTACTTGGAGGTGGTTGCTCTTCTCATTTCCACTTCACCTTCCCTGTTCCTTTCTGCCCGCTAAGGTGTTCCTCCCTGGGGAGGGTGTGACTGTAACCCGCTTCCCTTGTCCGCCTGCTAGGGTGCCCAGATGTCCTGATTTTATAGGGACAGCCCCAATTTGGGGGTCTTTTTCTTATATAGGCTCCTACCCCCCACCACACCTGTCCTGACTTTTCAAATTTGCTGTCTGGTCACCCTACCGCCTGCCTTAAGATGGGGTGTGCTTCACCTCTGCCAGCATGGAGTCAGAAGCCTCCAGCTGCTCTTGAGCCTGGATGCTTTGCACAGAAGGGCAGTAAGTTGCTGCTAGGTGCAAGCACAGCCTCCTTGAACCAAACTGATGGAAGGACTCCTTCCCTCCCCTGCTGGGAGTCAGAGGTAGCTGGGTTTGGGTATAGGGGATTAGGTGGTAAAAACCTTACCTTTGGGCTATGGGTACCTGTCTAGTTTATGGTCAGGGCTCAGCTCTGTGCTGGCCAAGACTAGGACCAAAGTGTCTCTCTTCCTGCAGCTGGTGTTTCCAGATTGGGGTTGATGTGACTGACAGGAGTCACTACCCAGCTGCAGTTGGCCTGTATGTTGTTTAAAGGAGCTTCAGTTTCCAGCCCAGCCGGATGATCGTGTGACCTTTGTCAGCACTAACATCCTCCCCAGAGACTCACTTATTTAGCAAACTCCACCCCAGCTTCCTGTCCTCTCTCTCCCCCCTGCAGGCCCGGGTGGATGAGAGCTCCGCCAAAGAAAAGCGAGTCCAGTGGGCAGATGGTTTCGTCCTGGTCTACAGCATCTGTGACCGTGCCAGCTTCAATGTGCTGCGCCCCAAAGTCCAGGTCATCAAGGCAGCCAAGGAAGCTCTAAGCCAGGAGAAGGTGCCCATCGTCATCGTGGGCAACAAGCGGGACCTGCACCACCGACGGGCGGTCTCCAGCGAGGAGGGCCGGCTCCTGGCGCTCTCCATGGACTGCGAGTTCTATGAGGTCTCTGCCGCTGAGGCTTATCATGGGGCACTAATGGTCTTCCAGGGGCTGGCAGAGCGCATCTGCGAGGCCAAGCTGGCCCTGAAGAAGGGCACGGGGATCCGCAGCATTGTCAAAAGCATGTCGGCTGTGTTTGCTCGGAAGAGGACAGACTCGCTCTGAGCTGGAGCCTGCGTGTTACTTCCCCATGTGCTGCTGGCTGGAAACACCAGGGTGTCCAGCCTCCTTCACTAGACTACCCGAGTGACTGTGAAAAGAGCTGTGTACTCTACCTGAGTAGACAGGTGTATTCCCCCAACCTCACACCTGAGAGCCTCTGGAAAATGGCAGAGTCTGCCCCTGCTATCATGTATACCAGTGCAACCTGGGGCCTTTATAATTCAACACCTAGGAGTCCATACTGTCCATCCCCAGGGGATTGGGCCCTGTTATACAGTTATTAGCATGGTGTCCAATCTAGCTATAAATCCACCACCTCTGGGCTCCCATCCCTTCCCTTGAGGAGAGGATTCCTCAGCCAAGTAATCTGTATATTATGTATATTATAATAGCATCCAGAGATTCCAATCAGCACCGGGTCCCCGTTGTGCTGAGCTCAGTGTCTCTTAGTTTTCGTTCTGCTAAATAACTCCCCTCCCCTCCCTAATATTGGAAAACACCAGAGCATCTTTCTGCTGCTTCTGGGAGTCTCTTACCTCCCCCAGTTCCTTTGGTGGGGAGTTGCCACTTCCTCTCAGTACAGATCAGTGGGAAGGACCGGCTGTCTCCTAGCCCTCTGTTCCAATCTCAGCTCTCTCAGCTGGGAATCTAGGAGCAATAACTTAGGCAGGTGGCTGTTTGTATCTGTCTTAGTTACTGATTATGGTGTCTATCACCATAACAACAGAGCACCCCACAAAACTGCTGTAATATGGGGCAGTGCTATTAATCCTGTTTTTACAGAGGGGAAACTGAGGCACAGACCCATTGCGTGATTTGCCCAAGATCACATACAGTCTGATAGATAAGGGAATTGGCCCATGGCTTCCAAAGTCCCAAGCTATTGCCCTAACCCGTAGACCCGTCTTCCTTCCCCTTCACTGGGAGGTGGTACTGGGTAATGCACCTTGTAAGCATCTCTGCTGCTGATGTGGTTCTGGAGTGACTAGTGGGCACAGTCTCCATGTATAGAGGGTTGTGTCTGCCCCTTGGTGTTTCTCAGCATCTCAGATGTCTGTATCTTCAGCTGACACCAAAGCCCCTGGGATTCAAGGATCGTTGTCAGCCTCTGGTTCCGTCCCTCTTCTCTGTGCAATCTCGACTGGTTACTGAACTGCCACGGTGCCTGGTGTTGTCTGTGCCGACCAGCTCTTCCCCCCGGTTCTTCTACTGACAGCAGAGGTCTCTGTCGTTTAAACGATGCATTGGCCATGCATGTAAGATTGGAGACTTGGCTGGTTTCCAGGATTCCAATCTCTAGCGTGGGATCCAGTGTATGCTAATCTGGTCCCTGCTAGGAGCCATGGTTTGTCTGCCCCTAGATGGTCACCGAGCAGGGCCCGTGAATTGAAGGAAAGGCTAGGTTCTCCCCATAGACGGGCTGAAAACAAGTAAAGCTTCTCTCTGAATGTGGAGTGGGGTCTCTGCTCCTTCTACCCCACCCACCTCCCCAGCATCAGGGCTGTGAAGGTTGAGTGTAAATAAGAGGGTGCATCTATGTAAACAGTGATTTCTACTCCAATAAACCCCCTTTGTATAGGAAGCTCCTGCCTCATCACATCTGTGGTTTTTGTGCAGGGGGATAGGGAACTTGCCTGTGGAGGAGGTGGGTGAGGATAACTACCTTTTGGCCTACCCTGCCCTAGACCAAGACAGGCCAAGGGCAGAAATCTGGGCACCTGTTGCAATTTGGCTAAATCTCCCTCTGCTGGGTCTTTCTCCGTACAGAGTTGTGAAGAAACACTACAGCAGCTGTGCTGCGTGACTGAGGAGTGCAGGCTAGGGCAGACAAGGCCGGGATCTCCTGTCCCTGCTGTACAGCCCCTCAGCAGAGAGCTACAGAGGGAGGTTTCCCTGCCTATGGCTGGAAGGTGGCCACAGCAGTGAGGACAGGACAGGACAGCTCTGTCTGGCACTGCCCTCTTGTTCCAGGTCTGAGTAGGTGAGTCACATCAATCAGGGCAGCCCCTGCGCTCCTGACAATAGTCACCCCTCCATAAAGGCAGAGAGCTGGAGGGGAGGAGCATCATTAGCTAGGCCTGTGTGTGGGCTGGGGAGAGGGTTGAGGATGTGGGCGAGGGGCCTCCTGGCTGATAAATGAAAGGGCCTTACCTCCAGGCCCCTGGAGGTTCAGACTCGCCTCTCCCCTCACTGCCACCCTGGCACAAACTCCCCTTTGCCTGAGATCAGGAAGGGGAGGGCACTGGCCAGCCTGACCCAAGGCACTGACAGCTTGGGGGAAGCTGGGGCCGAGTCAGCTGGAGGAGCTGGCACGGACTAGTCACAATATTGAAGAACCTGCTGCCCTTCCCCAGCTGCTGGAGAGAGCAGCCGGCCCCAAAGGCCCAGATGCTGCCTCCTTTGCCAGGACCATACACAGCACTACCCAGCCCTGTGGAGAAGCCAGCTCAGCAGCAGCTCTCGCCCCAGCTTATGTCACGCTCTTTGGGCTACAGCCACCCCTGGCCCCGGTCTGTGGTTGTGCCTCTGGGATCAGGTCTTTGGACCTGTGCAGCCTCCACCAGGGATGCAGGGCCCAAGATCACTGCAGTTTGAGCCAATTCACGGGGGACACCTCAGTGGCACAATCTCACTCGCCTGGAGGAAATGAGCAAACCGTGCACTAAACAAGTGGGGAACGTTTATTACTGCAGGAAACAGAAGAGCCGGTTGCCCTGCTGGGGGGATGGGGAAACACGCAGCTGGGAGGGGGATGCAGCTCATCTTCCTTCTAGGAACCTACCCGGATACTGAGCTGCTCCTACAAGATAGGAAGAAAGGGGCTCCAACCAAGAGCTCCCCAATGCCAGACTGCATAGCACATGCCTTCTGACTGACTCCACAAAGCCCTGCCACCAACCCCAGGGAGGGGCAAAGAGATGCCTGGCTTCTGGGGAGCTCCCATCCATGAATCCTGCCCCCCAGCAAGGATTTCTGCCCCTGGGTCTCAAGTGACTTCTGCAGAGGAAGACTAGGCCAGAGACAGGGTTGGCCTGTGGGGGTGGGAAGGAACGAGGAGGGGAAGCGACATTCCCCCCTCAGACATTTATAAAGCTGCTGTCTGATGGCCCTGGAACGGAAGGAGCTGGTCTGCAGCAGAACCCGGCTCCCCCAGCCTACAGCGCAAAGACAAAGGGTACATGCCTGATAAGCCCTACTGAACAAGGCTCAGCCATGGGCAACATGGCCTTCCAGCTCCTGCCCTTTCCTGCTCTCCTTTCCCTCTCTTCTCTGCTCCCTCTTCCCCCTCCTTCTCCTCTCCTCTCTCACATTAGAGCTGCTTCTTCCTTCATTCTCCTGCTTCCATCCAGTCGTCACATTCCCACTACAGAAACTGCCTCTTACTGTGCTGCTACCATTCAACCCATCCCAGGCACCAGGGGGCCAGAAATTGCCCCCCGCCCCACACTACGGCCTGCTTATTGCATCTACTTCACAAGGCATTTTGGGGGATAAAAGCAACCCAGAATGACACACATTGTAGGTCCATGGAACTACAAGGACCAGTGAACCTGGGGGAGAAAGGCCATCTTTGCTAAGGATTCAGCACTTTGTCCTTTCAACTGAGGGCTGAGAAGACTCCCAGGATAATGCAAAAGCCCCAGTGGCTCCGCCGATAAAACCAGCACAGACCAGCCCTGATCTTCCTGATACGACTGGTGTAAAATACCGGCAGAATTAGAGATTTAGGACCCTCTCTGACCTCTCATCAGAAAGAAGCCAACAGGGCACAACCCCATTTCTTTCTCTGTGGGGTCACCTCGGAGGGATGGGCAGAGACACAAACTGCAACCCTGTCCTCCTATTACCCCCATGGCCACAGTGATACTGCACAGCAGGTCTCTCTACTAAGCAGGGCCTCAAGTCAGTCTCTGTGTCTGTGCCAGCTCCTTTCCGGGCAGCCCCCCAGAAACGGCCTGAACGCACCCAGCCTGCTGGGAAAGGGAATGAGCTGGGATTGTGAAACTCATTTCACTCCTGGCCTCAAGCTGCACTTGCCCCTGGGGCCAGAGGTGAAGGCAAGTTCCCCAACCCCTTGTCCTTGCTGGGGGTGTGCAGAGCACTGCTTTGAGATGAACCCCTTAAGATCCTAATACTGAAGCCAACATCAGGATGCTCGACAAGGCGCTAAGCGCAGCAGGTGTGAAGCAGGGAGTGAGCGAGCTCCGGCCCCCGCCCCCTCTCAGTCCTTCTTGAAGGCCATGGTGTAGAGGTTGCTGTAGTTAGCCCTGGTGTACACAGGCTCCGGGCTGTAGCGGTATGAATTTTTGCTCACCCTCCTGGTGCTGAGCCCCTCCCTATAGGGGGAGAAGGCAGATTTGCGGGACATGGAGTAGTCGGGCTCGGAAGTTGGGCTCCGCTGTGGAGCCTGGCGCTGGATGGAGCTCGGCTGCAGGAAGAAGGGATCCTCCAGCCCCAGAAAGGAGAGGGGATGGTGAGCTCGGTTGGCTCGCCAGTCTCCTCGCAGCTGGGATTTCTCCGGGGATGGGGAAGCCACAGGCTTGGAGCCCTCCTGACTTCGTTGTGGCTCAGGAGCAGTCTCCTCTTTCTTTGACAGCAGCCCGGGGAGCTGAACAGTAAGAGAACACGTGTTAACACCCCACCCCGCCATGGGTGGCCTGAAGCACAGTACTGCCCCTGGGCCAATGGCTGCCAGAGGGACATCTGAGGACTGAGGAAACTGCGCCATAACTAAAGGGGCCCTGGACACTTATCAAAAGAGTTGCGGTTTGCCCACGTGTCTGGCCAGAATCCGTTGTCGCACTGTCCCCACCCCAGAGGTGGCTGCATTTCAATGGTGTGGCATGTGCCAGAAGGTGCTGTGCTAATGAACAGAGGAAGGGCATGTTTGACCCTCCATCCTCTGCCCTCCTTCCCCATTGACATTTGGCTGAACCCCCCTGTTCATTCCCAGAGAGTGGGAGGAAACCCATCCCGCAGCCCTGCTCCAGACCTGCTCTGTGAGGCCCAGCCTCCTTAGCTCCTCAGTGGGTGCAGAACGGGAGGGGGCTGCATGAGCCTCAGTCCAAAGAGGCCTCCATCTGGACCAGGCTGCCCAGAGGATAAATAATCCCTTTAGCTAAATCCTCGCCCTGGGCTGGGACGAGCAGGCTTCACTGTGGCTCTTACACACCGAGTTCAACCCAACCTGGCAGGAATGAAAGGACTAGGAGGGGGCTGGGGAGCTGGCGCAGTGGCCTTGGGGGGTAAGGAATGCCAAGACTGCAAAGCATGGCCCCTGCAGACGCCTTCCCCGGCCTTCAGCATCCTCCCCGCTTCCCGTGCAGGAGACGGGGCAGCAGGACCAGCCATACCAAACTCATTCTCTGCTCAGTGGGGGGACCCTGTGGGGTTAGCTCCCCCCCGATCCCACACATTCCTGCTTCAGATTGGAGCCAACCAGCCGCCCTCCCGCCTCCCCACAAGTGACTGGTCCCAGCCTAGGAGGTCACTCTGCTGTCCTGGGACAGTGTACCAAAGGGAGAGCAGTGCGCTGGCCAAAGGGCCCAGGCTGGCCCTCAGGACCAACTCCGGTCTGGAGATACTGCAGCACTGGTGGGCCCAGACCTCCCGTCAGGCTCCAGGGGACCTTCAGCTGACACACCCCTCCCCCTCAGGCTCCAGGGGACTCTCCCTCCTCAGGCCTGAGGCTCCAGGGGACCAGACCTGCTCCCCTCCAGTCCCACTCAGTCACCAGGGGACAGGCTGCTGCAGATGCTGGGAGACGCAGTGATCAGCTAGAGGAGCAGAGCTAGGTTCTCTAAACAGTTGATTCTGACTTGTCTCTCCAGCCATATGGGCGCTGGACCCTGCATCAGGACCCCTTCGCTTGGGTTGTCTCTCACTGTCCAGAGGAAGGATGTATTAGGTCAAGTTGTTCTGGCCTCAGCTGCTTCTGGGATTTTCACTGCAAGCCTTTTCCAAAGGCCCCCTGCCCTCAGTGGGGAGACGCAAGGGAGTGGAAGATTCTCCACCTAGCTCATGTGCTCAAAGACAGAGGGCCAAGGCTGCCTGGGGATGGGAAGGTGCACAAGTAAAGCCACCCAAAAACAGGACCAGCTTGGCCCCTAGACCCAGTCCTACTCCATCCCCAGTCAGGATCTGCCCTGCAGGCAACTTGCAGGGAGGATGGCTGCTGCCAGGACTCCCACGTGGAGTCTGGCCCAAGCACCAGACTGAGTCCCAGACACAGCAGGGTGACTGGTTCTGGGGCCAGTCCTCTTTGCCATTGCGGCTTCCCTGCCCCACGCCAGGCTGCTGAGCTGTCCGGGAGGGTGTGAGGAGTCGGCTCTGGGACCGGTCTCCCAGGACAGCGAGTGCTGCAGCCGCAGAAGCAGGGACCCAGAGCCAGGTGCCTCAGTGTGACTGGAAGAGTCGGGGTGAGATGCCCTGGGGAGCCGTGCTCCGGGGGAGGGGGGTGACATCAAGGCACTGAGGCTCTTCCTGACTGCGGAGCCAGCCAAGGGGTCTGTTGACAGGGAGGCAGCTCTGGCTGGATTCCCAGCAGCTAGTGGGACCAACGTAGGGAGGTACCTTGGCTCTAGCAGGGCTGGTGTTTGCAAGAACCCACCTCCCCACATCACCACTCTGCAGAGGGGGTGCCAGGCATCGGCTCCCTTCCGTCTGCAGAAAGAGCGCTAGGTGGAGACTGCAGAGCATCCCCTGCCACCAGGCCAGGGCCCTTCCCCCAATCCTCATCCCTCCCACAGTAGGAAATATAGTACCCCCATTGGAACACAGCCCATTCCGGGGGACCCCTGCATGCAGGGGACCGCCTTGTCCATGTACTATTACTGACACAGTCACAAACACTGACCATTTGGGTAGGTGCCAGACACTAGCCCTCCCAGTGGGGCTCCGCACCGGGAGCTACTCCCTAGGTGGAGGCGAGGGCGCTTGGGTCTTTATTCACCAGCACACTGATCTGGTAACACTGCCTGCTCCTCAATGGGCCCCTCCCCGGCCCCTCTCAATCTCTCTCTTCTATCCCTCACAAAGCCCTGGATCCTCAAGGCTCCTCAGCCTTTACACCCACCACAGAGCTGGGGCTCCCAGTCACTTCGGCCACACAAAACAGAAAAGCCTGCAGCTGAGAACTCGACTCCAGACAGGTCCCCAGGGGGTGAGCAGCGGAGCCCAGTGGCTTCAGGGGGCAGCCTGTGTCTCCATGGACACGTGATTAATGGGCTGAGAGCCTGGGTCAGGCAGTGGGAAGGGAGGCAGGAATCAGATGGAGGGGAGGTGGGTCACTCCCTGAACTCTCACCTTGCCAGGAATTTCTAGTCACAGACCCGGACTCTCTCAGTGGGGATTTCCTAGGACATGCCACGTGAGCAGCACTCTGGGGGGCCTGGCTGCATCAGTCTGTCCGGTGAATGGAAGGACAGACCCCACATGCACTGTGTGGCTTTTGGGCCAGCCAGTCAGAGAGGGTGTGACTTAGCACATGGCTGTGCATCTCACAGCTGACTGGCAGTAGCCCCTGCTTTGACAACGCTCTCCAGTGACCCTCCATCATGACTTTGGCTTCACAAGGGGAAGGGGACAAAGGGCTGGACTAGCAGGGGGGCTGCAGGTCAGGACTGATAGGCACTGGCACAGCTGAATGTGAGGCAGCCAAGACTGGGGTGCATCAGCAGGGCACCCCTCTGCACGATGGCCTGTGTAAGCAAAGCCAAGAGTCCATCGCTTCCCCAAGCCCAGGGAGTTTCCCTTGCTCCCTTCCCCTGGACTGCTCCATTCTGAGCTGAAGGAACTGTCTCTAACAGAGCCCAAAGGAGCCCCAGGCTGGCAGCGAGGCTTGGGCTGTAGGAGCCCTTGGTAGGGGCTCCAGCCAGAGGTGGAGGAAGATACAGGCCCCAAGCCAGAAGGGGCTGATCCTGGCCAAGAGTGTCCTGCCCCCACACAGCCCACTCTCTCCTGCAGTGCAGGAGGGGAGCGCTCAGTGTAAGGGATAAACTCACCTGCAAGTAGTGGGACAGGGTCTCCACCATGCTCCCGGTAACACTGCGTAGGGCATCCCCCAGAGCGCCCACCTTCTCGCTGGCTATGGAAGCTGCCTTGCGGGGGGTGAGTTGGAGCAGCTCCCCAGCTGTCCCCCAGGCCGCAGAGGGGACTCTCTTCACATGGGAGATGGTGGAGAGATAGGCAGTTTGTAGGTTCTGGGCCATGCTGCCCAGGAGGCTTGGAGTCTTAGCACCCTCAGCCATCTGCAAAAGAAACACGCCCGGCCGTTCTGATAAGTGCCAGGCACGGCCCAGGCTGGGGAACAGCAGGCCCCAGGCTCCATGTCTCTTCTGCAGCCCTGTCCTTCCCTTTGAGTGCCCCAGCCCCCGGCAGCCCAAAGATTGAACAGATGATTCGGAGCTAGTGCCATTGGCTTTGGGCTGAGCAGCTTGCACTGGGGCTTTATCCTGTCCTCCCTCGCCCAACCCCCCAGAGACAAGAAAAGCCTGTCCCACCCCCGTCCTCGCCCAGCTATTTGGTTCAAGGCTGTATTTCTGGTGAAGTTTGTCCAACTCCCTGAGCTGTACTGAGAGTGGGGAGGGCAAAGGTGCAGGGCTCTCACTCCCCTTCTTCCTTGTCCCAGCAGACCTCCTACTAGGGGAAAATTTCCACTCAGCCATTTACAAAGCTTGATCTCTGGGCGAGGTTCTGGGTCCTGGTCCAGCAGCACAAAGCAGCTGTGAAGCCTGTGGATCCAGCACCCTGCAAAGGTGAACCCACCCCTAGGTGTCAGAGCTTCACCAGTAATGGCTCTATGCCACCCCCTCTGTGCCCAGTGCAAGGCCCTGTGCCCCCTTAGGCAAAGAGGGGCATAGCAGGGCATCCCTATTCACCAGCTAGCCCTGGCTGCCTATACTGCTCCCTGAGCTGTGGGCAGAAAACTGGAAGTTTGAGCAGTTTCCCCTGCTCCCCACCCCTCACTGCAACAAACACAGCTCAGCCAGGCCAGAGACTCCAGGCCTCTGTATCTGACAGGCCTGAAGGCTGCCAACTTCCTTCTCAAGGATAGTGGCTGTAGGACAGGGGCCTGTCAAAAGCCTAAAGACACTCACTTCCTGCCCCTCCGCCAGGGCTTCCAAACCCACAGCTTGCTAAAGCCATCTCCACAACTCCTCCTGGAAGGATACAAGCAGAGGGGACCCTTGAGAGGGACCCAAGGTCACCAAGCCTGTTTCTTGGGAATAAAAACCAAGTGACTGAGGGGTCTGGGGGGCATGGCTCATGAGATCACAGTGGCGACTAAATAGAATGGTATCCCTTTATGTGGCAGTCATTGCAGGGGGCTGGGAGCCTGCACTCCTGGGTTCTGCACCCAGCTCTGCTACCGACTCCCTCTAAGGCCTTAGAAGAATCATGCCCTTCCCTCCCCGAGCCTCAGCTTTCCTTCTGTACCTGATCACTGACCGTACTAAGGGCCACAACTGCTGCTTGGCCACTGGACAGGACCTGCAGGGGGCTTTGTAAAGGATCCCTCACTGACCCATCAGAGCAGGTGTGCTCACCCTTCCCTGTACCTCACTTGCTTTGGTTTCTTCTTTCTTCAGCTCCTCCTCCTTTTGCTTCGGTTCTGACTCCTTACTTTGCTCCTTGCTCAGCCAACCAGCTGCTGCATTCTGCACATCACACAGGACCTGCTGGGCTTTGCCCATGCTCTGCAGTGAGAGAGAGCAGAGAGCCCCGTGCTCACAGGTGGGACCTCACCAGGGCCATCATGGAGTGGGGAGGCTGCTGCATTGAGGCTACACTCGGGGTTCCATGACTGCATCCACTGTGCTTGCCACTGGCTCCCGAATCCAGGTGTTTCTGCAGCCCACCATGGCAATGCATGATGGCCAGCACAAGGCTGATGAGTCAGAGTTCGCTGCCCTTCGCTAGGGCTCCGGATTTCCACCGCAGAGCCGAGTGTCTAGCCTGTGAGCCAGGATCAAGGGAGGGGGAGCTGCACTAACACATGGCAAGACACAGGCTCTCTCATGGAAAGGTCCTAACTGTGCTTCATGCGGGGCAAGTCAACCTGACACACAACTGTTCCCACTTGTGCCTGGAGAACAGCACCGATGGAGGTGAGAAGCTGGGCCCATTGATCCTTTGCAGGCTCAGGTCCTACAGTGAGGAGACGAACGCTAAGGGGAAAGCCTAGGAATAAACATGTTCAAATGACAACATTTCCTGTGTCAGACTCCTGTCCCCACCCTGTGATAGAGCTGAGGGACACAGGGAACACTCATCCACCATAGACATGCTGCCTTGTAGGGTGCAAAACAGCAGCTGTTTAACTGATCCATAACAAAGCTGCACACTAGTTTAGGACAGAAAGTAAAGAGAATTCCAGAGCCATTAAAAACCACAGTGGGGATTTGGCAAGCCAAGATGCAATTGCCCTGGATGGAATTTGGCCAGAACAGGGGTCAAACCCCTAACTCTTTCCAAAAGGGACTTTAGATCTTTAGTCACCACAAGTGGCCCAGCTCTTGGAGTTAGGTACCATTCGATTCTCCTCCCCTAACACCGTTCCCCGCAGCACAGCCCCTCTCCTGTCACGCTGGGGCACTGTGGTCAAGAGAGTCCTCTAACGAGTCCCTCACATGCCATCCCTTGCAGCAGCTCTATGTTCCTTGGAGACCTCCCAGCCAACCCAGGCCAGCCCTGTTTAGCTTGTGAGCTCTCACCGGAATGAGTGGCTCACAGGATCCATTCTGGGTCATGGCTGTAATTGTGACAGGATGTCCAAGAGTCAGAGGACATAGAGACACACATGGGAAGAAATTAGGGTGACCAGATGGCCTGATTTTATAGGAACAGTCCTGATTTTTGGGTCTTTTTCTTATATAGGCTCCTATTCCCCCCACTCCCATCCCCTGTCCCAATTTTTCACATTTGCTGTCTGGTCGCCCTAGAAGAAATCCCAAAGGCAGCAGGGGACTGTGGGGTTCTGGTGGGGGTGGGAATGGTTTCCAACCCCAGGGGAGCAGAGTGGCGAGACGGTGGGTGGGAGGGGGGCTTTTTACTCCCGATTTTATCTGTGCTTCCACTGAGGCCTTTTGCTTTGGGAAGGATGTTATGTCAAGACCATTAATTAACATTCTAAATTTAGAGCCAGTTAAAAATAACCCAGCCCACTAGCTTGGTGGAGGCTGCACTGATGCCACAGAGATTATAAGGGGCCAGGACCCTGCCTGCCGTGGAAGGAGAGGAAGCAGCTAGCAGCAAAGCATGAGCCAAAGAGCCACTTGGCTCTTCCCATGGAGCAAGCGAAGAAAAATATATTCACAACAGCAATGCCCAGTATTCTGCTCTCCACCAAGCGTGAGGCTCTGAAAGGTACTGGCCTAGCTCCTCGACAGGGTAGTGGTGGGTGGGCCTCAGAAGTTAGTACAGGATCTTGGGTGACAGGACACCTGGTTCTGTTCCTGACGTGAATTTGCTGTGACCTCGGTGACTTGGGCAACTATGTCTCAGTTTCTCCTCCGTGAAATGAGGATAAAACCCGTCCTACCCTGCTAGAGGCTTAATTGAGTAGAGTGTGTAAACCACTCAGAGAGTTGTAGAGACAGAAATAGACAGGTGCAAAGTAGAGACGAGCATAGGATAAATTAGTATTATTACTTATGTTTATTTCCCTCTCTCATCCTTCAGTACAGTTCAGATGGGGATTGTGGAGTAACTGTGCTATACCAGCAGGGGGCGCCAAAGCACTGATTTTTGTCTAGGTCCTCCATTAAACACTGGCTGTCATTTGTGTGGCTTGGGATCCAGCCACAAGCTGGACTTTTCATAGATCCAAGGGGCTATCAGTCCACTTTTTACAGCAGATCAGTCCCGGCACTAAGCTGCCACCAGGGTCCCTGCTGCAGTGACTCCTGGGTTCTCCTTAGCTGTTCTGCGCAGGGTGGGGGCACTCACCAAGCCTGGAATCCATGTGGCCAGCTCCTGCCCTCTGGCTCTAGCGCGCTGGATGGTTCTGGCTGTCTGCTGGTAGACGCGGTGGGAGATGGTGCTGGCCGAAGCACTGATCCTGGTGAAAGTGCCAGGCTGTGGCTGGGAGGGTGTCACTTCAGATCCATGCACCCTTGTGGGCTCATGAGCTATGGGCAGAGAGGAAGAGTCAACTGGAAACGAGCACGAAACTAGTATGGGGAGAGGTGGGAACAGCACACACGGCCTGGGATTCACCTGACTAGCTCTGCACCCTCTTTCCATGGGCAACTCGGCACGGAACTGCTCTCCTGGGATCTCTGGGGGTGGAATTCTAGTGGTGCACAGGGGCAGGTCTCTTTGTTGGGACTGCCCTGCTATACCAGCTGTACAGCAAAGCCCCATACAGCTCTGTCCAGCACCTGGCACCCTAGGGCTTTCATTTCAGAAGCCCCTTTTCAGCCCTTCAAACCTCCCCCTCAGCCCCAACCACCCAGCCAAGTGCTGCACCTTGCTGAGGAATAATCCGCCCCCTTTTCTCTTCTTTCAGGCTTGAACTGCAGGAGGCATCTAACCAGGGTGACAGCGCCACCTTGTGGAAAACTCAGCAGCTGGCTCCCTGAGAACTGGTTGGTTGCCGGAGGCAGATGGTACCTGTGTTTGAAGGGCCCATCACGTGGGTCCCCTTGCACAGGCAGAATCGCTGGGCCATTTACTGTGTCCGTGGACATAACAAGGAAGAAGGAACAATAACCTGCCAAGAAGGGTATTCACAGGACTACCTCACCCTCCCTATTGCTACTCAGGACACCACTAGGGGATCGCCCGGGCTGGCTAGGTGAGAGAGAGGTGGCTCTACCTGACCACAGGGCACATAAATCCTCACACGTTCCCACGGAGGCATCTGCCAGGCGTGCGGGGGAGACAGCACAAAAGGGACATTCTCCCTTGGTCCTGGCCAGAACCAGCCGTAGTACAGATGGGCTGGAAAAGCTGCCAGTGCACCTCAGTCCTGAATGGCAGCAAACTCTGCTCACCTAGTGCTGGAGCCCTCACACAGACCTGCCCAGGCTCTGAACCCTGGAACTCCTGCCCCCCCACCTCCCACTACCCCAGTCCTGCGCATCTCCTGAGCAGAGGCCTGACAAACCCACTGAACTGGGCAATCTTCACTGTGCTGTGACTCAGGCAAAGGCCACCTGAGCCATTTTTGTGTGAATCAGATTTAAGGCCAGGTTTCCCCAAAGGGAAAAGCTTCTGCATTAGCACCCAGTGACCTCTTTCCATTAATGATTGAGGAGGCAGGGTTACCTGGCTCATGCTCCTCTTTGGGCAGGAGAAACTCCACCAGCTTCTCTAGCTGGCCCAGGGCTCCGTCTACCCCAGCAGCTGCCACCTGGCTAACCCGGTTGCTCCAGGTGTATTCTGCTGTCCTTCTTGCTGTGCTCTTGGTCAGCTCATAACCCTCAGCAGTCAGCTTCAAGACCCTGTCCAAGGTGCCAGCTATGGAGTTGCCAATGGTGCTCCTGGCACTTTGAATGGGGGTGGAAATGGAGTCCTTCAGTTCAGACACAATCTGCAGGAGGAGAGACGGAGAAGAGACTTGCAACATGTTCCAGTCACCCAGGTCTCACTGCGGGAAGATACAGTGACCAATGGAACCCAAAGCATGGCTGTGTGTGGAGATGGTTCGGAGGCAGCCCCACAGGAGAGAAGCATCAGCATCTAGATGGTCTCACTCTGGGTTGAAGGATGCTGACGGGGATGGGGCACAGTGAGCAGTGTGCTCTCAGGGCAACTGAGCAGGTGTGACATGGCCCCACTGGTCTGCATGTCTTTAGGAGTGACTCTAGGCCCTCCCATACACCCACCCCTAGCTGTGGATGACTCTCTGGGGGCCCAGAGGAGACCAGTGGCTCCTAGCATGTTGCGCTATTAGCTCCAGAAGAGCCCATCACCACCCAGTGATCACCCACATGGAATCCGAGAATTAAGCCAATGCCCCACCATCCCATGAAAACAGAGCTCCCTCCTGGGAGATTCATGGGGTGGGCAACATCCAGGAATAGATGGATCCCATGGCGGGGGGTGGGCAGGAATGGATGGGTCCCATAGGCTGATGGGGGCGAGAGATTGGGTCCAATACTTACTTTCTCCACGGGGTACTGGAGGGCAGGGACCTTCTCCTCCAGGTGATCCAAGCCCCTACAGGCCAGGATGTTGGCAGCTGTGACTGAACCAGACAAAACCTGGATATTAGCATGGTGGCAGGGGGCGCTGTGATGCAATGGAGGGGGGCGGATGAGTCAGTAGGGGCTTCCCCCTTCTGTGTCAGTGCAGATCCTGATACCCCACCACAGAGCGAGCAGACACTGTGCTGCAGGGAGCGGGGCAGGTGGCACAGTAGAGGGCACCTTTGCTCTATGAGTCAGTACTAAACGCAACACTCAGAGCAGTGCTGAGGCTGGGGGCAGTGGGAATGGGGAGGTGCAGGAGAAGACTTAAGTGCAATGCTCAGCCCCCTCATCCCCGATGCAGGCTGAATGAGTTCATGCTGTTTGTAAAGCACTTGCAGGTGCTTGGATGGTGCAGACAGGTACTATAGTAGACCCAGCGCTGATGGATTCTACCCTCCCTCTGCCCCATCCCCTAGCACAGGGGTCGGCAACCTACGGCACGCATGCCAAAGATGGCACGCAAGCTGATTTGTCCTGGCACTCAGCAGAGGGCTCAGCCCACCGCCGCTCTGGGGTTTCCCCCGCTGGCCCCTTGTCAGCCAGGGTCCCCTGCCTGCCCCACTCAGCTCCCGCTGCCAGCCTGGGTGTAGGGAACCCCGGCTGGCAGCGAGCTGAGACCCCGGCTGGCAGGTGCCTGCAGGGGAAACTCCAAAGCGGCGGCAGGCTGAACGCTTAGCTCACTGCTGCTCTGGGGTTTCCCCTGTTGGCCCCTTGCCAGCCGGGGTCCCCGCCTGCTCCACTCAGCTCCTGCTGCTAGTCTGGGTTTCCTTCCCCTTCAGCCACTCCCCTTCCACCCGAAGCCCCTTCCCTTGCGGACTGGAGCATGAAGACTTAAATTTAACTGAATAAAGACTCGGCACACCACTTCTGAAAGGTTGCCGACCCCTGCCCTGGCAGCTGCATCAGCGCGCCCCGCGCCCCCCCCCCCCCAACTCCCTGTGTCCTGAGGAAGTGCAGGACACACATGGGTCAGAGGAGACAATCAAAGGGCTGTGGCCTGGTCCACAACAGAGAACAGCCCCTGCAGGCCTGTGTCATGTTCCCCGCTTAGTGCTGCGAGGGTGGGCATTGGGAAAGATGCTTGGCTCAGTAGCTGAGCTCTGGCTGGAGGCTGGGTGCATCTGGGGCTTTGCTGCTCCCTGGACCCGGCTGTGACAGGCTGCAGCCAGTCAGGGAGTTAGCATTGGGAAAGAGCTGGGGAGCAGCCAGCCCTCACACTGAGCTGCTGACTTTTCACCTTCTTTTCCTCCCCTCACCCCGCACGACTCTCTCCCTCCCCACCATGGGATGGAATCAGGATCATCTGGGAGCTGCAGACAGTCCTGGGCTTGAGCCTTTACTGATTTTCCCACCATTCATTTCTGGAGATGCTGCAGGGACTTTTTCTTTGGGAAGGGAGGCTGGGCTAGAGGGGTGGCCGGGCCCTGCTAGCAGGTCTACCAGGGGGAATCCACAGCTGCCAGGCCCAGACACTCTGGTCTGAGGGCCAGGGTGGGTCCTGATGTTCCAGATGTGTCCTAGCGAGAGAAGGGGCTCTGACTCTGTTGCTGTGTTAGAGAGACAGCTCTCCAGTGGCTTAAACCAGCCCAGGCAAAGCTTGAAGCCCAACCGCCGATCTAAGCCTATGTGAGAAATGTTTAGCACATGTACGGGCCATGTTCATCCTTCATGAACCCAGCACAGGGCAGGCTGACAGAGTCACATGCACACACTGAGGCAGGATAGTTACGAAACTTGCCCCAGGCCATGGAGTGAATTGTGGGCAGGGCCAGGCATAGAACAAGGTGTTCTCAACTCTCAGTCCTGTGCTTTAGCAGCTAGTCAGAATCTCTCCACTGCAGCCTTCTTTTCACAGGCAGGGGATTCGCTGTGGCTGCTCCCACGTGCTGACAGTCCCTGGTTTCCACATGCTCCCTGTACCCCACTCCCCCGCACCTGGGAAGAATCCAGACTCACACTGAGGCTCCAGTCTGCGCACCACAGGCTCTACGCTCCACACAGCCAACGAGCCGGCTCCCTTGACTCCTCTCTCGTAGGCCTCACACACCGCTCCCACGAGTGGGTGTGCCTCTTTGGTGCTGGTGTATGTCCTCTGAAGGCTTTCGCAGGCTGCGTTCACCACCGGCAGCTGCAAGACCCTCTGCAGCAGGTTCTCCTGTGCTCAGCAAGAAGAGGACAAGTGAGGGGACTGTGCACAAGAGAGAGCCCTGCAGTAAACATATGCTAACATGGGAGCAGGAATCTCAGTGACACCATTTATGTAGCAATGGCCACATAGGTCCTCCCTGTCAACTACAACAGTCAGTGTCTCAGTTCCTGCTGCAGCAGTGAGGGGGACCCGGTGACTTGTCTTTTATTTCTTTGCAGCAATCAAGGTGGGGGCGGGGGGAAGATCGGAGAGACGTGTTTATTTAACTTTCATCTCCTTGCACCCACTGGGACTTGCCTTTGGGCTCTAGCACATGGACAGGATTCCTTCCACACTCTGAACTCTAGGGTACAGATGTGGGGACCCGCATGAAAGCCCCCTAAGCTTATTTCTACCAGCTTAGGTTAAAAACTTCCCTACGGCACAAATCCTTTTGTCCTTGAATGGTACGCTGCTACCACCAAGTGATTTAGACAAAGAGTCAGGGAAAGGACCACTCGGAATTCCTATTCCCCAAAAATATCCCCCCCAAGCCCTACACCCCCTTTCCTTGGAAGGCTTGAGAATAATATCCTCGCCAATTGGTACAGGTAAACACAGACCCAAACTCCAGGATCCTTAGAACAATGAAAAATTAATCTGGTTCTTAAAACAGGAATTTTATTTAAAGAAAAGTTAAAGGAATCTCCTCTGTAAAATCAGGATGGAAGATAACTTTACAAACTAACAAAAGATGCAAAAACACACAGGAACCCCCCCAGCTTTAGTTTCAAAGTTATACAGGGGAAAAAAATAGGGATAAACCTTCCGTTAGGAAAGGGAAAATTCACAAGTTGAAACAAAAAATAATCTAACACGCTTTGCCTTATCTACTTACTCTTTTTGCAATATTGAGACTCACTTTAGGATGGTTTCTAGGAGTTTTCTGACCTGATGCTTCGCTGCTTTCCCCAGAGAACACACAAAGAGCACAAACAAAGCCTCTCCCCTCCCCCCAGATATGAAAGTATCTTTTGTCCCCACTGGTTCTTTTGGTCAGGTGCCAACCAGGTTATTTGAGTTTCTTAACCCCTTACAGGTAAGGAGGAATTCTAGGCTACCCTTAGCTGTATGGTTACGACACACATCCTGGCACCATAGTGGTGGGTGAGGAATAAGACCCCGAATAGAACAGAAAGGAGGTGAGTGGGACAATCTGCAAAGACACATTACAGCCCCATTTAAGGGGCAGCGCTCTCAGCAGAAGAGCCCTTCCACATGCATGTTGGAAGGCAGGGCACTGCGTGCTTCTGCCCATGACCTTGTTTGCGTGGGCTCTGCAGTGTGGAGTAATAACGCTAATTCCCAGACAACAGTCAGTAAGACACGACAGCTGGACAGAGCTCTCTGAACTGAAAGCACGGTTAGAACATTGTGCACATACAAAGCAAGCACTAAAAATCAAGACATTCCTAGTTAAGTGAAAACACCTTGGCTCTCCCCTTTATCCCTGGCCCCCATCACCCAGTGCAGTACATGAGTCTGATCAGGAGATTACAAAGTGGAGAGGTTCTCCAAGTCACCTCAGTGTGGGAGGAGGAATGGAAGAGATTGGGCTAATCAATGCTTGGCGAATGGAGGCTATGAGGCAAGTGCTGTTTCTGGAATGCAGGTTTCAGAGTAAGAGGAGATGTTGGGGTTTTCAGTAATCTCCGGGGGCGGGGAAGGTGGGGAGAGTGTCTGTATTTGAACTGGTGCCCATATATGTCCTGAACTGATTATAGGTCTGTTCATAAAAGAAATATGGCAATTGATGGCATCTCCAGGGCTAGCAATCACCTAACTCCTACACTGATGCCATCTCTGTGGCTCTGGTTCTTTACATTTGTACTGTATTCTGAGTAGGGTTGTGGTCCATACTGCAAAAGTGAGTAAGGTCAGTCACTGGGCATAGGGATTGTTGATATACAGGCAATTAAAGGGTCAGATTTAAGGTTGCTTCTGGACTCTGAACTACTGAGTTTCTAAACTTTATTTTTTGGGCTTCTTTGGTTTTTGCGGGGGATGAGGAAGCTGGGGTTTTTAATATCTACAATTTTCTAACCATGTTTAATTTAACTGATATTTACAATATTGATTGAATCAAAGATTTTGTCTGAGAATTTCTTAGTTTTATTTATTTTTTTTTTAAGAGAAAGCATTTAAAAACACAGATCTTGCTAAAGATTATCATTGTTTTCTTCCAACAGACACTAGATTGCATTAGTTACAGACCTATTGCATAAACAGTGCAGACTTGTTCAACGGAACACAATACAGCAGCATAACTGAATCAAATACTCCACTGGCAGTATCAGCAACCCCCTGCTCCTCAAGCCAGTCTGATGTTGCTCACACACAGCAGTCTTTGCCTCTCCACCTCCTGCCCACACTCACCTGTGTGCTTCCATTCTGCATTTTCTGGCTCCGGTTTGCTGCCATCATGATACATCAGTCTGCAAAGCAAAGTTCAGAGCCTAGTCAAGGAGCTCCCTGGGAAAACAACACTGGAAATGTCTCAGCGCTGGTCTCTAGTTAACCCCATGGCTTTGAGGGAATCTCCAGCTATATGGCACATTATGACCTCTTGCATCCTAGTCTGGCAGTGGCAGAGAGCTACGCTGAGGCAGCATGTGCCTCGGGTGGGCAAGGCCTGGTATTGCTTAACAGCAACCCATCTATCCCATTAAGCAGCAGAATTGATGGTTCCAAGAAGAGTCCCTAATGACCCTCCTCAGCTAAAGGAAGCATCTGCAGCACAGGGACTCAAAGACGAGGTTGAGAGGCATCAGCAAAGCTGCGGAGCCCAAAACTGGAGTAACAGTCCTGTGAGTCAGGGCTCGTGCATTACAGAGCTTGGGGTGGGGGAAGACTCATGGTATGAATAGGAGAGGGTGCTGAGAGTCGTGACTGAGGTGCAGCAGTATAGCTGTGCAGGGTTGAGGTGGAGGACTGGGGCAGGGACTGCCGCAGCATTAGCAGAACTGTGCCAAGAACACAGGATAAGAGTAGCAAGAGCTGCAGCAGGTCAGGATTAAGGCACAGTGGCAAAGCTGAGGATAATGGTCAGGGCTAGATTAGATGGTGTCGTGGTGGGTCAGGATGAAGGAACATTGGCACAGCTCAAGAATGAAAGAGCACAAGCCACTCACGCTGTGCCAGCGCTGGAGCACGCAGAAGGCAGACCTACTCAGGAGCACAGCCCAGTGCAGGTTCAGATACAGATTCCGAGACACCTCAGTGCCATGTCCAATGCATTGCAATAGCACAATGCATGCTCCACCCACTATGGCCAACGCATCCCAGCGCCATCCCAGGAAGGAACCTATTTCAATCTCCAAAACCCTAATGTCACCTCAGAGGCACTTCTTCTGACATCCCCTACTGCCACTTCCAGCACAAATTCCTTCTTTCCCAGCCAATTAAATGCAGAACCATTAAGCAGAACTGCTTCGCCAGCTGTCCCCTGCCCCTTCTCTCCCCAGCATTAGGGAGACTGCAGCATACGCCTGCTGTTGGGTACTCACGGAGCAGCAGTCGGACACAGTCATCAGCAGGGTGCCAGGAGCTGAGAGCGTCTAATTGTGCTATCCCCAGAGCAGATCCTCTGACAAAGATGAGTCTTACCCCAGACAGTGCCACCACAAAGCCCCACCTCCCATCTGCACGGGTCAAGGAGCCTACAAGTTGCTCTGGTAACATGACAAATGGCTCCCTCGGCCATATCAAATTCAAAACAGATGATTGCATGACCAGTCTGGAAAATGCCCCCACCCAGTCTCATTGCAGATTCTAGGAACTGAGACACAGGACCTGCATCTAACCCAATCCCACCAAAACAACATAATAAATGGGGAGAAAAAAATCCCTTAACACTTCCAATGGAACCATGAGCAATAGACAGCCTGGGGGCAGTCAGGCAGAATAAGTCTTGCTTGCCAGCCCAGGTGGCTCTTGCTGGCAGAGTGACAATGTTGGCAGATGGATGCAGTGCAGTAGGGCTCATATATTTGGGACAAACTGTAGCTCACAAAATCTGATTTGAAAACTTTGTTCCTTGGACAAAGACACTGCTGTGCGGATTGAAAACAGGCTACAAAGGAGAAAGGTAAAAGGGATGTATTGAGTTGGGAGAGGGGTTTAGTGGAGAACACAGAGACCGTGGTTATGATTGGATTTACTTAACTTCAGGTGGAAGTGGCACACCACTATAATTCAGAGAGACTGAGTTGGAAAGAGTAGTGAATGCCAGAGGACAGAGAAATAATGCAAAGGGCCCTAGTGAGGTGAGAAGTCCAGAGGTACTTAAAGGGAAGGAGGAATCCAGGAGTCAGTAATGGCTGAAAGACACTAGTTGTTTGCAGATGCTGGGGTGTCTTGAACCAGCCAGCAGCAGATGGGCTGGGGAGGTACCTTGCCACCATAGTAGAAAGCCCTCTGCTTGCCGAGTGACTACTTCACGCTTCCAACTCCCCCAGTCCAGCAGATGAGGAATGACAGTGCAGATCCTTGAATACCCAGAGCTTCACAGCCTCCCACAAGCTGGCTAATGAGGGAGGTGTGAATCAGACACACACACACAGATCCTGCTGACCCACCCTGGTTTGGAGGCATGGGGAGCAAGTTTCTAGTAAAGATATTCCCAGGCAGACAGGGGCAAGGGGGACTCAGAGGCTAAGCATTGGGGAAGACATATTCCCCGTGATAAAAAAGGTAGAGTGCACAAAAAACATCCTCCCACCCCGACCCCTCAAGCTGCATGAGGCTGGCACTTCTACCTTCCTGGCTGAGTGCTGCACCCCATGGAGGTGAAAGGGGAAAGGCAGCATAACCCACTGTAAACTTTCCAGGCCATCCCCGTGATGAGTCACTGCTCTCCAGACAGCAGGGCAAAGGGCAGCAGCTGCTGTAGAGCTGCAGCTCATGTATTTGGCAATGGGCCTTCTATGGATCTTGCTAGCCTTAAGTAAAAGTACAACTGACCTGAACAGGAGGGGAAAGCGTGTGACTGTCTCCCTCCCTGTTGGCCTTAGCTGGGAATTAAGACACAACACAACCTCTGCCCTGCTAAACGTCTTCATTTCAAATCCCTCTCCACCCTACCGCAGGGAAAAGGCCACCCCAGCACTGCCTTGGCGCTCTGTCTATCCCAGTCCCACTCCAGCACAAAGCCCTCACCAAAAAAGCCCCATCCACTTATCTGTTCTCAGACCACTGCCCCTCTCCAGCTAGCCAGGGATGCTCTGTCCATGGCACAGGAAACATCTCTACTTCTGTAGATAATAGCTAAAGCTCACATAACCAACTAGGATAAGAGAGCTGGAGTCTTCAGAAGCTTAGCCTCTGCTACGTACCCAATGATATTGCAGGGGAAAGGGGTTGACAGATTTTAGGAGACACAGAGATCATGGATATTGTAACATTTCACAAGGAGCACCTGGCTGCTGGTGATTCAGCAGCGGAGGAAACTCTCTTTCTAAATCAGCACTGAACTCAATGCCTTGCATGTTGTTTAAGGGCGCCATGCTGCTGAAGGTGCCATTTTCAAGCAGTGTGTGGCTCTTTCTGTTAGCATCAAGCATACACTTAAAGGCCCAGTTTTAATTATTACACTGGGCCCCAGCTCTCATTTCAACTGACAAAGTTATTCTTCATTCCTGGTCCTAAATGGTTGTGTGTTATTAAACAGCTTCTGCAGTTCACCCTAGAACTCTGGTACTCTTCTGGGTGAAGGGCAGCGTATACACAGAAGATACTAAGCACCCCTTGATGACAGTAGTGCCGCCGCTGTTGGACAAAAGGACTCCAGCACTCAGGCCTGCTGAGTGGCAGCAGGTCAGATCTATTTCCATTTCACAGAGACCCTCCCACAGAATTTGCCTTGGTGCATTTCGTTATCCAAGATGTCAAGCACCTGGAGGTATATTTGCTCCCCCAACTCCTTTCCTAATAAAATCATGCTCATTTAAATCCTGAGAAGTGTAGCTGACCTTATCCTTCCCAGTGTTCTTAAGAGGAAAAGTCTGTAATCCAGCTGCACATATGGGCAGAGCATCTCTGCTGATTCCACCTTCACCCCCTCCTCTGCACATAACCCTGAAACAGACACAGACTCAGTTTCGGTTTATTAGTTGTGTTTCCCTAGACAATGTACAGCAGCAGCAGCAGCCGCCCTTATTCCAGGAGCCTTGAGGAGACTGACCTAAAGAATTCTCTCCTTTTGGTTGATTCTCCAGCTTTCATTATATTAAGCTAAATTAAATATGTTAAACCCATAGCTTCCAGCTCGCAGGGGAAACTGCAAGTATTAGCTTCTAAAATTCAGTGATTTGCCTAAGGAAAGGACTAAGACAGGCCTGTTGGAATCCCATAGCAGTGAGCCTAGAAGCCCAAGCATCCTTGTCAGAACTAGATGGTGGTGTTACAGGTCAGCCACTGGTGTGGCAAGGCTTTGAAGAGGCCAGCCAGCCTGAAAACCTTTCCTCACTATCCCTCTTCTCCACACAGGAGAGTTTTCACTCTTCGGCTCTGTCACCTGGAGTGAGTATGACTAGGTGGCCCTTCCACAGTCCCTCTGTATCAGAAAACTGCTGGGAAAGTTTATAAACTCACCACCCTGCCCTCCCAGCTGCAGGAAGGGATGAAGTCTCTGCATTGGTGGAGAGTACAGATCACCGACCAGGCTCAGACCCAGAGAAGGGATCGTTTGGCTTTTGGATCACAAGTAGATTCTACAGGAGCTGAACAACAGATGCCAGTAAAACTGGGATTTCTGTCAAGTCAGTCCCCTTCATCTAAAAGGATGTCAATCAATGCACATCACATACGTCAGAAAATTAGACAGTATTTTCTCCCATAACCCATGCAATAATTTAAAGCAACATTCCACCTTAATGGCTGGGAGGACGAAAGAGAGATTAGAGTGGTAGAACCTAAAGAGGTGACATATGAGAAAAACCACTTGTTCTTATCCAAGCAGGTGGCCATGATGGGTGGCCCCTAGAGAGGGTCAGATAAAAGGATTCTCTTCTTGCAGGTGCTTATCAAAAGATTTTGGCATCAGCAAGTGCATCCCAGTCCAAGACTGTAAATTCCCTTTTCTGACAACACCCCTTGGCAGTTCATTCCAACTCACTCTCCAGCAGCCCTGGGACAGGTTTCTCTCAATAGCGGGAGGAATTAAAACCGATATTTGAAAACTATAAGCAAAACTAAAGCAGTATCAGCTTCAGAGAGTACAGAAATGATCATCCTCCTGGGACTGCAAGGGTTTGATGTGTGTATTTGGGGGAAGGCCAGTGCTGTTGAATGATGCCAGATCAGCAATCATGGAGACTGAAATCCTTGGCTTATCCCCAGCATGAGCAGCACGGAAGTAAGTTACCCAAATACATTGGAAAAGGACAAGATACCGAATCATGACCTGGAAGGACCCTTCTAGAGAGGAATTCAGATTCCATGCCCCAAGCAATCCTTGGCCTTGTATTGTTAACAAGGAGGGAAGATGGGGTGGTGGTTTCTCGGATACAGACATTTATTCACTAGGAACTGGATCCAGTCCCACCAATACATATTCAGTGGTGGCCACTATATCACCAAACAGTAGCGCTCTTCAGTTACTACCAGTCTGGGCTGGATTTGAACTACTGCCTACAGATGAAAAGCTCCATATATTCAATTACCAGTCCCCTGGCATTTATCCAATCCCCTCACAGAACTCATGTTTTAATCCAGGCCATCTGAACTACAGTTCCCAAAGCCTTCCTGGTGCCAACGTGCTTGAATGTAAAGACAAATGGTTGTTTGAACCCCCATTGGTGAACTCTGCCTTTCCAGCGTCAGCACTACTGCCTATGACTTTTTATACAATTTTAGTTGCCTATGCAGCTATTCCATGTCTATATTCAAATACAGGAGACAGCAACATGTCCTTAACTAGCAGCAATTTGTAAAGTCTTGATTTCCATGTTTCACAATATTCTTCAGGGATGTTTTGCTCTGTCTCTTCACCCTTCTCCTCCATCATGAAGTATGTCACAGCCCAGAGCGGCTTCTCACTTGAGAGGATATCAGGAAGGAGGAAGAAGTAAAGCTGACTCCTCCAGAGGACAAAGCACATATGAAGAGTGATTGTCGAATGTGTTCATTTTTGAAAACTGTCAGGGAAGCAAATATGACAGCTCTTCATACGTGATGCTCTCAGATCAGTGCTTCAGCTTCATACGTGGACTTGCCACTGTGAGGATGCCCACCAGGGATGAGAGGAGGCCACAGAGCCCAATAACTCCTGGGTTGGTTTTGTAGATTCCCAGCTGGTTCAAAGGACTAGAGAGATCGCAAAGGTTCTTCACTGTGTCTAGCAACAAGGGTGGGTGTTTCCTCAGTGTGTGGTACAGCAGGAGGAGAAAGGGCTGCAACCCATCTGCATGGAAACTGAATAGGTCCTGATTTTGTTCATCACAGTGAGAAGAGTTCTCCTTCCTTGCCTTCTCCCTTTGAGCCTCCTGTTCCATCCGCCAGGAGATCTCATACAAATCCCTGGTCAAATTCATCAGTAGTGAATAGTAATAGAATTTGGTAGCCCAACTCCGCCACTTCTGCTTGTCAATGTCAGGGACGAGTCCAACACTCTTCACCCACAGGACGGTGTCACAGATGAAATACAGGACACGGTTGAGGTTGGAGGTTGTCAGGCAGAGACGGGGCACCAGGTCTGGTAGCTGGGTAGTTCGCCTGGCTGCTACCATGGCATGCACCATGTTGCCCAGTCTGAACACTGCAAGAGAACCCAGAGAAGTTAGCCTACAGGGAATGAGCCATGCTGCCATCCAGCTCTGCTTTTCAACAACTAATTGCTCCTCCAGGTCTTGTATATTTAAATATTGTCTTTTTATTTGAGGATAACTTTTTATTGGTAGAAATGAGAGGCAGACAATAGTAGAGCCATGTATCGTAGACACATACGATGCAACCTTCCCCCATATAATTTCTTTGATGCATCTCAATACTCACTGGCAGCATCCTCTGCCATTCTAGTCCTGGGACATCCACACAGCTGTGCCAATGCCCGCCTGTCTAGGTCTGTCGTGACCTAGAACACCCTCCCCTACTCCACTGTCATTCTGGGGTCTCTTCTGAACGGGTACTATCGATCATGCTAAGTTCTAAGGTGTAAGTAGAGGGTGATATAGACAGACACTCTGCTGTAACCTGAAGAAGATTTAACCCAGCTTCCCGGAAGGAAGGTGCTAGTGTACCAATCCCCCTGCACCCCTGAGCTACACCCTTTCTAAATTATTCTTGAAGGCTTATGATTCACAGCCTGACCAACTCAAAACAACACCTTTCCTCAGCTGCACATTTTTAGGGGAATTATGCTACAGCTAGTTCCCTGCCCACAGGTATCATGATATATTTTAGTTCACAGCATGATTACAAGTCTGCTTTCACTTACTCCACAGCATTGGAGTGGAGAATTTTGAGCAATGCTAACCATACAACACAGCAGGTAATAAAGTGAGTGCAATTCTGGTGGTGGAAGGGTGTATCTACTATTCCATGAGTATGCAAAATGAGGTCCTGTGATCCAGTGCTGCATAGTAAGTTAACTACTTAAGAGCTGGCACAACTGGCATCTGCTTAGATGGAATAAGCAATAGGAAGAGGGACCACCCCTCCGGACATGGGGTACTTACATTTGCGGCCAGAGCGCATGCTAGATTCCAACTCCTTGAGCTTCATTATCACCGTCTCTTTGTCAGCCTTACGCTCTAATAAATAGCTAAGCAACATGCATGTGTGTTGAATGGCTCTGGAATGGAAAAAGTGAGGAAAATGGTTCACAGGAGACACAAGGACCATTCATTGGGGTGGGGGGAAGGGAGGTGGAGAGGAAGGAACAATCTTTTCCCAAGTTAGGGACTCCCCATGGACCATACCCATGCAACAGCACCATGAGGTATAAAGATCACACAATATTACTTGTTAGGGTCAGCACTTTATGACATGCAGTGTGAGAAGCAATGCAAATGCAGTGTGAACATGACAATGGGAGACCATGCATCTGAGCAGCAAGCAGCCAACAAAGGACTTTGTTGGGCATATTTGGTGGCCAGGTAAATCAATACCGCCTGTAACATCCACAGGCAAATACTGAAAAAATGCTAGTTTGCAGCAAGGGTCTGGATCTATGAAGGGACAAAGCCAGTTTCCCTGATGGAACAAGCTACAGATCCCTAGAAATTTTTTTTCATATTTGTACTGTGGCCCCAACAATCACTAAGCAGCAATAGATACTCACTAGACTGGGTAGAATATGGATAGAATATGAAGAGAACGCATAGAAGGGGTACCTTTTATAAATCACCTAACTCACTACTGAAAACCAGCCAGCTCTGGGGTGGAACACAGGAGCTGTATGAGCACACTCTAACACTGCACAATTTAGAATTGGAAGTGAGACTCAATACCTCCAATTGAATCTAGTAGCTTACAGAGGAGAAAGACACAAAAGAGTAAAGGAATTGAAACTGGGGGGAATTTATAGAGGAACAATCAAGTAACTGGGATGGATGGTGGCAGGCCAGTGGCACCGCGCTGGGGTCAGCACTGAGTGGGGGAGCGTGCCCCACAGCACAGCACCCTCGGGCACTGCGCTGGGGCACTGAGGTCAGGCCCGGGTCCGGGCTGGCTGCGCGGAGGCTCCCGGCAGTGGCTCCCGGCACCGCAGAGAAATCCCCCCTCCTAGCGCTGTCAAGGGAGGCTCTTGTAAACCGCCCGCCCGGCTCGGGGCTGCCGGCGGGACGAGGCAGAGCTGCCGACAGCCCCCGACCGCGGCAGGGCAGAGCTCACTCCGAGCCCCCGGCCCCGCTCACCGGAAGAGCCGGTCCCGGCCCTGGGTCTGGTTGGTGAAGTTCACAAACGCCTCCATGCTACCGCGGAGGGGAAGCCCCGAAACCCTCTCAGGCTCGGGCCGCTGGGGCCACTTCTTACTCCGCCCGGGACACACAGAGAGGCTCCACCCCTTGGAACCGGGACCGGAACCCTCCAACTAGGAGCTGGTTTCCATCCGGACCGAGCTCAGACCGGACCTAGGTCCGCAGTTACCATAGCAACCGATCAACGTTCGGTCACAGGTGAGTGAGGGGGAAGGGACTAATCACTGGAATGTATCCTCAGCAACCCCACCCCCTCCCGGGAATAGGGGTCCCCTGAGCAACAGCACCCGGGAATGGGGACCCCATCAGCACATCTCCCAGGGAATGGTTATCCCCTAACATGGGAATGGGGATCCCCTCAGTAACCCTTCCCAGAAGTGAGAATCTCCTCAGCAATAACCCATCGCCCCCATGCATAGGGACATTTAATTCCAGGAGAGCACTGGAAATCCAGTGGCTGGGTCTCCCAGCTTTGAACATTCAGCCTTGTCTCAAGACTCAGCACTTACCCCATAATCACCTGGTCTTCAGGATCACATCAAAGCCTGCCTCTCATTGATCTATCTCCTGCACACTCTGTCCCTTGACACACACACAATCTATCCATGAATAAGTTCAGGTTCATTCACCTGCACATCTACCAATGTAATATACGCCATTATGTGCGAGCAATGTCCCTCTGCTATGTACATCGGCCAAACTGGACAGTCCCTACGAAAAACGATAAATGGACACAAATCAGATATCAGGAATGGCAATATTCAAAAACCTGTAGGAGAGCACTTCAACCTCATCGGACACACCATAGAAGATTTAAAGGTCAGCATTTTGCAGCAAAAAAACTTCAAGTCCAGACTGCAAAGAGAGACTGCAGAGCTGCAATTCATTTGCAAATTTGACACGATCAATTTGGGACTGAATAGAGATTTTGAATGGCTAGCTAACTACAAAAGCAGCTTCTCTTCTCTCGCTATTCACACCTCCAGTTCAGCTGCTAGAGGAACACCTCACCCTCCCTGATTAGAGATAACAAGCTGGTTCAGCCTGATTGGACTAGCCTTGTTATCTCCCACCTGGTTCTTGCCTACCTATTTATACCTGCCCCTGGATACTTCCACTGCATGCATCCGATGAAGTGGGTATTAGCCCACGAAAGCTTATGCTCTAAAAAAATTTTAGTTAGTCTTTAAGGTGCCATAGGACTCTTTGTCACTTCTAACATCCACGAGCTGTCCTGAAGCAAAAGCACAGTGAAGATCAGACACTTCAGTTTTGCTGTGAGGTAAACTCACTGAGGTCAGCACTGTATCTCATCGAGTGTGCCTTGTGGTAAAACTAAAGTGCCTTGTCTACACTGTGTTTTTACCTTGGGGTAGATAGTTCACGCGCATTAGTTAACCTGAGGAGAAAACACTTGCTTTAGTAGTGAAGACAAGGCCATAGAAGAAAACACAAGCATGCCCAAGGTGTTTGGATTTGATTGAAGTCCATGTATTATGATCCTACAGAGCTGTGCTAGCAACCTTCAGTTTACAGGAGAGGAAATTCTTCCATTTGCAACATCTGTGTATAGCTCCCTGTAACTTTTCAGGAAAGTGACTCATTTGTGCTGGATTTTTTTTACACTAGTTTTCAGCCCAAGGGGGAATTTTTGGTACAGTTCCATTTGGCCCTTTCTGAGTTGTTGTCAGTAAGAAATGTTTTGTTCTCCAAGTGTTTTTAGATTATATGTCTGTGCTGTGATCATTGTGGTAAAGCCCCGAGGCCACCCATCAGGTCTGGAGCCTCATTATGCTAGGCACAGTACAAACATCTAAGAAGTCACAGGCCCTGTTGGTTCAGTGACACAGGACTTTGATCAGTGTGAAGAAACATGGTTTAGAAAATAAAATTTCAAGCGGTTTGAAAAGTGTTCCTTTGAAACAAATCATATCTCTGACTTTCTCCAGGCTGGATAAGCAGGGAGACAGGTTAAGATATAGGCAGACAGTTTTTTGCCTATCTGTAACACCACACCTAAAACTTGTATAACTAGCTGTGCATTTTAGACATCTAATCACCTGTGTACTTAACCTGCATATATCCACATGGATAGTACATGCATGGCACAGCACTGAGCTGTAGAGGAGACCATGGGGAGACAATGGGGAAAGCAGATGTGAGTCCTACAAAATAGATTTAGTCATTTCTCCATATAAAGATAGAAAGCTTCCTTCTTTGTTATAGCTAGTTCCTAAGTATTATCATCGTTTCCTCCCATTATCTCATGGATCTATTTACTGTAGGATTTCCTGGGTTTCTGTATCTACTGTGACTACTGCGTAGGGCATCTGTGTTGTCCTCACACCAGAGAAGGCAGAAAGATGCCAGTATATATCCGGAAAAATCCCCTGGAGATCCCTCCACCTACTGAAAAGGAATGGATTAAGAAGGATGAGGAAGAAAATTTCTTCCAGCAGGATCCAGATCAAATCTTTGATTCGTTGCCTCAGCCTTTTCGGATGATCAATAAACTGGTGATCCTAATATTCGAACAGGCCTGGGAAATCATTGAGAAGAAGGAGGCACTCCGAGAGGCACAGACACTGAAGGTGCAGCCCACGTTGTACCTTCCCACAGCTGAATTCCAGGTACTGAGACCCCTTCACAGCACAGCTGCCACCTGTCAATGCAACAGTTTGTCAAGGCAGTGTCAGTTCAGTTCCTTTTGCTTTCTTCTTCCATTGTTGCCCCTCTGCCCATTTAAATTGCTGAAACTTCATTAGCATTTCCCTCCCTTTCAGTTCCTTTCCACAAGGCTACAGCTCTAAGCTTGGTCATCTGAGAAGTACAGGACATGGCTCATTTCAGAGCCCATCACACCTTCCTGAAAGAGGAAGGGGGTATTAAATCATGTCAGGCTCACCCTCAGCTTCTCTGCGCCAGACTGACCCTAGCCTCTGCTTATTCTGGAGAAGTTGAGGAATTGGTTATTGTATGGACAAACTATACTAGCAGTTGCTATTATATGGACAAACTCATCTGTGTTTTAAAAATAATATTTTAGAAATAGTGCAGAGCAACATCAAATGCAGCTGCATGGTGCCCAGGCACTGTACGGGCTTCCTGAGCAGAATGTCTGCACTTGCTCCGCTCTCTCTGTGCGGATAGCTGAGTGTGGGGAAGTTCTAGTGCTGCTGACCAATGCCTGGGGATTGAAGACTTCTGTTTATCCCTAGCATAGTGGTGGCTGGATATGCTTCCCTTGAAGATGTTCCTCACCCTTGATATTGGTGGGATCTTTCTGAGATTGGAGCTAGACTTCATGCCCTAGTGAGATCATGGGATTTCACTGGCTAATGGCTGGTGTAGCTGATCAGTCCTCTTGTCAGGGGGTGGTGGGGCAAGGTCATGTTCTCTTCTGCTTTGTTTTTCATCTCTGCAGGTGATCGGAAGAGCCAACTGCCTTGCAGCCTCTGGCCAGCATGTTTTTGTTGGGCTCTCCGCAGGGCTTGCAGTTTTCAACATGCCCAACTGTAAGCGGGTCTGTGCTTGGGAGTCAGCCAAGCTAGAGATTTGTGCCATCCGTGCCTCCAATCTTGGCAATGAGACCCACCTTCTTGTTACTGTGGATGAGATGGGTAGGTGCCCCATGAGCTTCCTGAAGTCCCATGTGGGGAAGACTTTGAGGACAAGCTTATGCACCATGATGGAATGGAGGTGGTGATGGGGAAGTGGCATCTACTCAGTAGAAAACAGCTAAAGCAGGAGGGAAATAAGCACGACTAACACATTTCTGAGAGGGTTCTGCAAACAATGGGGACTAGTCAACAGACTTCAGAGTCAGGGTGACCCCATGGCTAGTGCCCTCCCTGTGGCACAGTAGAGGTTGGTCACATGGGGGAAGCAGCACCTCTCATATTCTGTAGCAATACCCTGGAACAGTCAGGGAGTATTGTTGCTGGGCTTCAAGACGGGGACTTCATCCAGCCCTTCCACTTCAGGGACAGTCAGTGTGCTGCAGTGTGGAGGTTACGATGAGTAGAAAAGATCTATCAGCTCCATATTGAGTCCAGTGGCCCTATCATCATACTCATATATGCAGCATTCCCTGAAGGGTCCATTGTCTTCTGGCTGTGTCCAACACTAATGGAGTGGGCTTTAGTTCTTTTTCCATTAGAGAGAAGAAAGTTGGATCTGAGCAAATCTCCTTGGAGCACAGGCCATCTCCATGCTGGACTTGGCTCATGTGGCCACCCCAGGGTGTGTGTGTGTCGGGGGAGGAATTGTGAAATCCCACATCCTGGATGCTGCTGTAACACCCCTAGCAAGACAGAGGCATAGATGCTTTCCAAGTTCTGAGCATTGCTGCACTGACTCCAATAGCTGAAAAGTGCATGAAAATGCCTGGGGCTCCCATCCACCTCCCCCTTTCCCACTTGAATCTCTGTTTCCTTGGGGAGGAGGGCTGGATGCAGGTCTCTCTGCTTAGGTCTACACTGCAGCTAGCCTCCCAGTAAGCAGACAGACTGCAGGCTAATGGGGCTCAAGCTAGCACTGTGAAAATAGCAGTGTGGATGGGGCAGCAAGAGTAGCAGCCCAGACTAGCCATCTGAGCTCAGAGCCAGGGAGTCGGGTGGGCTTGGACTCAGCCAATAGCCTGAGTTACCACCTGTGCCACAACATCCACACCGCTATTTTTAGCGTGCTAGTTGAAGCGAAGCTAGCACAAGTCTGTCTGCCCACTTTGTGGAGCACACTCCCGCTGCAGCGTGGGTATTCCCTCTGGCTGGGGCCATCCACACTGCTGTGTGTGACACTAGACACTAGCTGTGGCCAAGTCTTCTGAGAGCCACAGAAGGCACCTAGTTCTAGTACTATTATGGCATCCTCCAAAGGAGCTGAGCCGCGCCCCTCAGTCTCTTCCCACCCACTTCTTGCCTCTGTTTTTCTCTTCTAGGACTTGCCCGTCTCTTTTATTTTTACAAAGACAGCCTGCTGCTCATTAAAGTCCTAAACGAAGTGGTAAGTCCGTTGTGTGTGCCACGGGCACGGAGGCGAAAGCCTCTATGTAATAAATAATCATGATTACTAACAGCACTCAGGAAACACACTGCCAAGGGCAGCAGCTGGAATGGAGATCAGAGATCCTGTTAACTGGGTCAATGGTGCATAACTCACCTGTAATCCTCTTTGAGCCCATATTATCCCTGGTACAGACCCCAGGTTATACCCAGCATCTTCTCTGAGATGTCAGAATCCCAGTGGTGCATCAGCAACAAACTAGCTCAGCACTAAAGCAGCCGGTCTTCAAATAATGTGGTGTCTGACTCTGGCAGACTGAGCTAGAGCGACTCAGGCACAGGGATAGGAGTGCTGAGCTGGAGGGGCTCAGGCAGAGGGGTAGGGGGAGCTGTGAGGGCTCATGCAGAGGGGTGCGGGGGACTCCAGGCTGGGGGGGCTCTGGGCCAAGGGGTGTGGGGAGCTGTGGAGACTCAGGCAGAAAGGTGGAAAGAAGCTATGGGCTGGAGAGGCTTGGGCAGAGGGGTGCGGGGGAAGGGGGAGCTGTGAGGAGCTCAGGTGGAGGGGGTGAGGGGGCTCTGGACTGGACGGGCTCGGGGACAATTTGTTCTTTCCCCCCAATTCAGCATGTTGAAAAGCTTCTCAGCCTTCCCAAGCCACTCGCAGGGGGCTGGGCCTTGGGCTATAGCTGCATGTCAAGGCTTTGGGAGCTCTGGCCACCCAACAGGTTCCTGGCCCCCCTCCTCTGTGCACTGCTCGTCTCCTCTGTGAAAACCTCACAGGGCAGCAGGACATCCCATTGCTGCCATCCCTGGCTTCAGAGTATCCCTTGGGCTGGGCAACAGGCACACGGACCCTGCAGGCCTGCTCTCGGCAAATTGCCCAAGGCCAGCCTGACAGGGATCACAGACACCCTGGGCACCCCATGGCCAAAGACCAGGGGAACGAGCCTTTGCTCAGACTTTGGGAAGAGCTTCTCAGGGCTGAAGGCTCCCCACTGAGGGACCTAAACCATAGATGGCTGTAGAGATTCCTGGTCCCAGTCTTCAAGGCCCTGCCCAGGCTACTCCCTGCCAGTCTCTCTGCCTTTATCACCTTTGCTCTGCCTATGCCACTGCTTCCTTCTTGCCTTTCTCCCACGCTCCGCTACATTCTGCACCTTTCAAGGGTAGTCCAATGCAGAGCCCACTGCACTAAGTCAGTGGAAGCATGACTCTAAGGAGGTATGGAGCTCAAGGAAATGGACACAGCAATTTAACCCCATGAGCACAAAAAAAGCACCTCTGGCCACCAGCCCTACCTGAGAATCCTGGAGCACTGTGGGATGCAGGAGCAAACCCCCAAGAACAAGGGCATCTTCTCCTCCCCTCCTGCTCCCACACCAATCCTCTGCAGATGGAATGTTCTTCCTGGGGTACCTGCCTCTTTTCAGTCAAATTCCCGGGTGCATTAGCGAAAAGGGCACACAACAGCAAGCCTCACTGTCCCTGCTCAGCAGCCCCAGCCCTCTCTGATAGTGGCATGTCTTTCTTTGGCAGGAAGAGATCAGCAAGCGAAACACCTGTGTGAAGGCGGAGCTCTCCCAGGGGGGTGATTATGCAGGCATCCTGCTGCAAGGCAAGTGCCAGGGATTTGCAACATATCAAATGCTGGCTGACCTGCTTCTGTGGGTGAGGCCTGCAGCTCATGCAGCTTCGTAAAACTTACTCACTAGTCTAGGGAGAGTCCTCTGGGATTCCCCAGTGCCCTCCTGAGTCCACCCAATGTGTCCTTCCAGCCAAGGAGAGCTGACACTGCTCCTCCCTTGTATTTGCCAAAGGCCAAGCAGGGACCCAGCCCGTGCAGCAAGCTAATCCTGGAAGGCAACTTGCTCTGGAGCTGGTCAGTGGTGCCCCTGGGACGGCCAGCCAGGTCATTCAAAGCAAAGCAGACTCCCTCCTCTTGCTCTAATCACCAACCCCAGCTCCTCAACCCTGTCCCCAGACCCCCACATTTACAGTAGGAGCATATTGGCCTGTATACTGAGAGGCTGGAGAACTGCACAGAGATGCTCTCCCCAAACCTGCTGCACAAAACAACTCTCACCAAAGCACAGGGGTTTCCTAGTCACAACTCTAATCTCAGAGCAGTGAGGGCCACGTGAATGCCCCACAAAGGGGGAACCTTGAGGGCTAGAAAAGAGGACGTGACATCCCATAGGCAGCATGGGAGATCACTATGCAACATGACCCAGTGAGTATAGCTCCACTCCCTAGATCAGCATTCTATATTCGAACAGGAACCCTAATCCCATTCTTGAGGGTCCACAACAGCAGAGTTCTCTTGCCTGAGAGACCTTTTCTCCTCCTTTCCAATTGCTCAATGCAGTTTCCCAATGCAGGCAACACAGAGGCTTGGCTGGAGATCTACCGATTGCCTAAGGATTCCTGGCTGAAGGAGACAGACCATGCCCAGGCAGCTGCAGCAGTGTCTTCTTTCAGGGAGAGGAGGTTCAGCCAGGCGTCGGCGGTACAAAATGTTTTTCTTTCTTACTGAGATATCTTGTGTCTTGCCCTTTCACCTCCATCTCTTTCCGTAGCCCTTGTTCTCACAGACCAGGCTGAGCGGGTTTGTCAGCATATGGATGGGGAATTGTCACCCAACCCACATTTCACAAGCCCCTTGTATTGTTGGGCCACTACTGTCACCCACAGGACAAGCTGTCCAAGGAGGTTCCTCTAGAGCAGAGGTCACAATTCGATGTGCTCTCCACCCCATCAGTGTTGCCCCCAACTGGGGAGGCTTCCAGTGCAGGGTGGTTTCTACCTCCCGAAATACTCTTCATACTGGCAGAATGGCCAGAATGGGCCTTAGTGTAACTGAGACTTGGGTGCAGTATCTTCTAAGTCAGGAAAGCTGATCCTCCAGTCTGGACTTCTTCAGATTGGCTTCATTTTTCGGTCCCATGTCGAAGAGATGACCTGGGTGTGCGTCAGAGCCCCACTTGCTCAGGTGGAGAAGGGGATGCTCTGGATTTCCATGGCCAGCTTGTGTGAACTAACCACAGCCTCCTTCATTTTCCTTGGCAGAAAAGTCTGGATCTTCCAGGCGAGGGCTCTGCAGAAACGGTAACCAAGGCCTGAGTGAGAACTTACCAAGCTCTCCAGGCAGACTAAATATGTTGAGTTGGTGGCTGCACCTTGAAGCCCCTGCACCCCAGCTCATGGGGAAGAGCGCTGGTAATCTGGGCCACACTCTTTGTTCTAGGCATCCAGTGGATCCATTCCGATGTTCACCTGGGCTAGTCCTCTCCAGACCCCAAATCAGCAGAGGCTGGCTCTGCCATTTAACAGCACTGACAGACTAGCTCCCTGCCCCCACTGGCTCAGATCCAAGGCAAATGAACACCTAACATTCCCCTCTCTACTGCTCCAAGCACTCATGTCAAAAACTCCCCTTCCCTCTTGATACACCTAGGTGCTCAATCTCACCAATCCCCGGGCAGGTACCTAGCCATATCTCTGTGCAAGGACCAGTGCTGAGGGCAGGAAGCTGATGCTGGCCTCCTGCTCGTGGCAGTGTCTGATTCCCCATTCCCAACCAAGCAGAGGGGATTCTACCCCATCACAAGTCCCTTGAAGCCCACACTGGTTCCTGTACTTAGCAGCAATCTGAGTATCTCTCACCCCTGGTCTGCTCTCACTGGAGCCTGAAGACATCACATGCAGTTCCCAGGACTATGCTGCATCCAGGGACCTTTGGGGAGGGATCCCTAACGGTAGGGTACCCTAAAGGGTACGGTATTTGGAGCACTGGGTGATGGGGCATCTGGGGAAGAGCTGAGGGCAGAGCGCTAATGCAAGCAGGATCCCATGGGGCTGGGCGTGTTTCCCTTCTGATGGAAGCCATCTTCTGGCTCCCTCAGGCCAGTGGGGCATGGCCTACATAGTGGATAGTGACTGGGAGGGAAGCGCTGGGGAACAATTCTGCAGCTGTTCAGCTCTGACAACTTTGTTGTTGGTAGCATGAGGCAGCACAGGCCACAGAGCAACTCCTGGAAGTGCTGGTGCTCAGCATGGCTGTCTTCCCTGTTGCAGGAATCACCCGCGTCTGCAAGCAGAGTTGAAACTAAGCTGAGTCTCCCTGTGTTGCTGCTGAAGGTCAGGTCGCCCAAACCTCTGACAGGTCAGGCCCCTTCTCTCGGGCCCTCTTGGTGGGGAAGTGGGAATTTACTCAAGTCTGGTTATGTAATAACAGTTGTGCCTCTCTGCATGTTTGTGTCTCTCTTTGGGTGACTGCATGTGTCTGTTTCGGTGTGTTTGTGTTTCTCTCTGTGTAAGTTCCTGGATAGCAACATAAAGAGAAAAAATTACAGTAAAATGCCCACTGGCTCCACCCTGCCCCTTGCCTGTGGCGCCTCTCTGATCCTGGAATGGGCCTTGCTGCTTACTCAGCTATTAGCACCCCCGCTGCATTAGTGATGCATCACCTCTATTCATGACTGTTATGTATATTACTCTGGTGCCCAAAGGCCCCACCCGTGACCAAGGCTCTGTGGCAATGGAGTATGGCGCACACACGTGCAGATATGATCCCAACCCTATGGAGCTTTGAATCTCTTCCTCTTGCTCACTGCCTGGTCTTAGTGGCCTTTCCTCTCCTCCACCTTGTTCTTACCAAAAGCAGTGCCAGGCCCAGCCTGGCTGTCTGAGCCCACCTGATCCCTATCTGGTACCAGCTATGCAGGGGTAGAGCCACTGATCAGAAAGAAGAGCACAGAGGGAGGCGGCCTGGGGTTTGGGCCCCTTCCCCAGAGATAGGTGAGGCAGAAAGCAGCCACCATTGCTATTGTAAAAGGAGCTGGCTCTTGGCCGGGACGGGGGCCTTATGCTAGGTCAAAGGCCTGGGACAGGTGGTTCCATCCAAAGGAGAGAGAATGGACTCAAGTCCCCCACCTCCATGATGGTGGGACCCTACATGAAAGGGGAAGGGCTACCCCTCCCCCAGGAGCTTTCATAGATCTCAATAGATTCTGCTTCTTCTGGGTCTCTCTCTTCCCCCTTGGTGTTCACGACCCAGGAAGCCCTTTTAAAAGCCCTTTGGAGGCCTTGATGAAGATTGATGATGGCAGTGTGATCGGCTTGGGACAAAATCATATAATCAAAGACTACCAATGGGAACAGGAGGACGCAATCTTCTGCAGCACCTTCCACAAGCAGCTGGAGAGAGAAAGTGAGCCTGACAGCAAGGAGGAGAAACCCAGGTGAGAGGAACGCAGGAGTGCGGCTCCATCCCTTGCATGCTGGCATTTCAGCCCAAGGATTCATAGGAGTTGCCATCACACACCACCATCTCCAGGGCACTTCCCATCTGTTACTCTGTACCGTGGCCCAACAGGTTGGCTCCCTGGTCCCAAGCCATGAGGGTATGGCCACAGCCACTCCTGATCATGTTTATTAATTGCTCTGTTTATCAAGGTATTTCCATACCATGTATTTGTTATCCCTTCCTTTCTCAGCCTTGCTGTGTTTCATTTTCTCCTGCCCAGCCGGATACTTCAGATTGGACCGGAAATCAAAGCACAGCCAGGTAATATAAAGTGGATAGATGGAATGCATAATTCACCTGTGGAACTCACTGCTGCAGGATATTGAGTTTCAAACTAGATCAGGCATTGTTATGATAAAGAATAGCATCTGCAAAGACATAAGCCAGGATGAAAATGATAAGGGCTAGCAAGCCTCATGCACTAGGCATGTGCAAAACGCCAGCTGGGTTTGTAAGAACTTGCCCCATGGTATATTACTGCACAAGAGAAGATTCATCTCCTCCTCTGCAGCTTCTGACATTGTTCACCCTGGGAGGGAGGATGCAGGACTAAATGGATGACTGGCTACTTTCCTATGGTCCTAACCAAAGCAGGGTAAAGTGGGCACTGCCATAGGCCAGGAAGTGCTGTGAGTGGGCCAGAAGCAAACGGTGTCGTTGCTTGCTGCCTTCTACTGGTTCATGATTCAGCAATGAAGCTCTCTGTCCGTGTCCAGCCATCTCTTTGTTTATAATTCAGCAGCCACAGAAAGTGCTGCAACAGACATTCCTAGTCGGTGATGCATGAAGAGCTGGCTCTCTTTCTTCTTCCCAGATGAGAGAAACAAGGTGGGGATGGGGAGGGAGGAAGAGAAGAGCAGAAGGTACCCATGAAATTAATTGTCCCTTGTGAAGAAAAGTTCTTATTGCACCAAAGAAGCCCCAAATCCATAAATGCTTTCCCCTTGGTACTCTGGCAGAGGGATGCTCTGGGTTTGCAACAGGGCCAGGTGATGGGAAATGGGAGGGGATGTCTCCTGAGTCACTCTCCCTGTTCATATGTGGTTCCCGCTATGGACACATTTGAGCACATCCTGTGCTCCTGACTGGTTGAGTCACTGTGTGGAATTGTGGGATACAGTGAAAGAAACAGCCTTCCTCTCCCTGAACTAACTGGTGGCAGCAGCATTTTAACCAGCAGTTCCTGTCTTCAGGCAGGCCAGCAGGTAGAGTGACCAGATAGCAAGTATGAAAAATCGGGACAGGAGGTGGGGGGTAATAGGACCCTATATAAGAAAAAGCCGCAAATATCGGGACTGTCCCTATAAAATCGGGACATCTGGTCACCCTACCAGGAAGTGGAACCAGTGCATTAGCCTGCCATCTTTGTGCCAGCGTCTCATCACTCAAGCCAGCTGTGTGGCCCAGGCCCAAGGAAGTTGTCACAGGTCAGGTGCCTGGGGGCACGGCTGTTGAAAGCAGAGGAGCATAGTTCTCACACCAATGAACAGCAACTCTCTCTCTCCAAACACTTCCACGTCCCCAGTGGGTTTGGGACGATGGGGCTTCCTGCTGCCGGGACCACCTCTTGTACTGGGGACTGCCAGGTGTGGGGAAGAAGCTAGTGGGGGAGGGGGTGACATAGGAGTCAGAACAGACAGGATGGGAAAAAGTATCACCAGGTATAAGAACTTTTGTTCTGGCTCTGAATGAGCAATTCCAAGGGATATGGAGCCCCCCAGACAAGTTTCTCCAGGGTGCTGATGCAGCTGGCACAGGAAACTTCTCTGTGTAGCTCAGATTCCCTCAACCCCTGGGATTGTTTTTAGGGGAATCAACCCAGGCTTTTGAGCTGCCCACTCCCCTCCCCTATCTCCCTCTTCCAGACGTGCCTGCTGGCATCAGTGTGCATTGGAATGGCAGCCACAATCTCTGCTTCTATTTACTCACCCGGCCCTCAAAGGAGAAAATGGGTAAGAAGCAAAAGGATGCGGGGCAGGAGGGTAATTAGTTTCAAACTGCTGCTGTAGATTGCAAAAGAAAGTGGTTTGTACTAAAAGGCTTTTCCCTTTAACCCTGCACTGGAAGGAAATCTTCTGACCTTTCCCAATGGGACCCCCTTAGGATCTTCCTGACCTGAGAAGGGCCCCTACTGTCAGGCTGACATTTCCCAGAGGGCATGGCCCCTGATATTGTCCATACCTTTTGCCTTGGTAGGGCGCAGTGTGTTTGTCCCCATGGAGCTGTCTCACACAGCCTCAGCATTTCTGATTCAGTAATTCACAGCAACCAGCAGTGAGCTCACAGCAGGGAAGCTGGGTCTGACCTGAGAGTGCTTCCACCTTGCCCAGATACAAGGAAGAGGCTTAAGGGCTAAAAGTCTAATGACACCAGCAAGGGGATTGTTCTCCCAGACAAGCTAGGATGGGAACTCTGTAAAGGCAGCATTCTTAGTACCATGGCTGGGGGGAGGGGAGGAGCAGGGAGTACTTTATTTTACTCTTCGTTGGCCAATGCTGAGATGGGGCTGAGGTGCTTTCATTAGGTAGAAGAAGTGAGACGTAGGAGAGAAGAGGAACTGGCCCCATGGCTCACATGTCTCCAGTAGGCCAGGGTAGCAGCTGGATGGTGAATATTTCCAGATGGATAGTGTCCCAAGTGAGGCCACTACTGCAGGCAACACTTGACCTCCACCTACTGTACTCAGCCTGAGAAGGCCAGGGAGTGATGTGAGGTGGGGGACTCCCCATCTCCCTGAAGATGAGGTTCAGCTGTTCAGAGGCCATGCTTCTCCCTCCAGATGCTGACCTAAAACCTGACACTGTCTGGCCATGTGCCACTCCAATCACCTGCTCAGCTGTCACGTCCTGCTCCTCTTACATGGCTCTGGCATGTGAAGATGGGATGATAACAGTGTGGGACAGATGTCTAGGTGAGCTCTTCCATTGCTGGAAATGATGGGGTACCTGTGGGTGGCTGAGAGGGGGATTCTCCGCCTAAGGACTTGGGGGTCTGGATGCGCAGGCTTTGGATCACAGAGGGGTTTTCAAGAACATTTTCCAAAAAAAACCCGCAGGCTCGTTTGTTCCCTAGCAACAGGTGGCCAAACATCCCAGGTGGCTTTAGCTGAACAGCAGTCTCTCTCATGTCATGGCCTGAGTTTTCAGGGGCCATGGGCCAATTCTGACAGAATTATCCCCTGTCCTACAAGAGGACAATGAAACCAAAATGCCTTTGGGGCTGGCCCACAGTTATGGCTGCAGCAGCTAAGACTACCACTGCCATACCTGAATGTTTTTGGGACATTCCCCCATTTGGGCAACATAGCCTCACGCTATGTCACCCCATCATGGCATTACGGTTGCCGATGACAGGTTCATAGCATCACCAGGCTGTGATGCCATGACTCTGTTCAAGAGCGTGCCCTACTCTGTACTTGGGCCGGTCCTGTGATTGCATCAAGCAGGCCACAGTCCCACTCAAATCCACTGGTGATGCAGTGTCGGCAGGCTGTGATACTGCACCACCACATGGCAACGTAAAGATTGGGTCCCTCAGGCCAAAGCTGAGAAGGTGGCAACCCAGGAGGACTGCAGGCAAAATGAACCCAAAACAGAACCTGGTCCAGTTCCTAGCCAAGGCAGTTAAGATGGAGCCATGCTCAACTTCCCTCTCATACAAGTCACTAGCTATCTATGGTACTAACAGAGGGGCCCATTAGTTCAGCATGGGTGGGGTGGAACCATGCTGAGCTTTCCTCACATGGAGGTCACCTCCTTGGAGCCAGGCTGAGTCTCTCTCAGGTGGAGGCCAGATTCAGTGCTGGCCCCTGTATCTCCCAACTGCTGTGTGTTTCCGACTGTTGGGTGCTTGTGCCTTTCCCAGGATTCCCACTATCTGTGACTGCCCTTCCAGAGGGATGTCTCAGCCGCACCATCCACTTCCTGCGGACATCTACAGCCCCAAGGGACCAGTTGCCTAGGCCCAAAGTGCAGCTTCTGGTGCTATGTACAGATGGGTCTCTCCACCTGGTTACAATATCAGGGCCCAGAGAGTCCAGGACCATGCTCCTGGCAGACAGGTGAGGGTGGGTTCTGCTAGGCCCCAGGGAGGTTGGTTACAGGCCAGATAAATTGTCTCAGTGGCATGATGGGGATTCCCCTTTGCTGGAAGGGAGTTGCAAACACTTCCCCCCCGCCCTTGGGAGATTCCACCACTGTCTTTGTTAGGTAAAAATCAGCTTGTCCTACTCACCGTTGCAACACCCGGGTAGTGCGGAGCTGGGCTATAGCTCAAAACTGTCAGAGTCCATGTAAAAAACACACACAGAGAGGCCAAACAACTTTAATCAAAGGGCACGCACCCCCCTCAGGCTAGTAGCTTTGGAGGCATGTAGCAGCTTTATGAGACCAACACATCAGTATTTATAGGTTTAAGACAGACAAAGGAAATACACTAGGAATGTCTCCTGTATCATCTCAGGCTGACCTTGCACACACTGCTTACTCAATCAAAGAGAGAAGAAAGGGGGGGGCGGGGGGGAACAAGGCAAAACATATTTAAACAAGATAAGGAAGTTTTCAGCAAGGCCAGGAGGAATGAGGAATTTATTGCTGGGGGCCCCTTTTATCAAACATCTTTGTAGAGGCAAGAATCCACCCGGCAAACACTCATCCCATTATCAGTACCAAACACTCAGCTTTAGCAGCAACTGTCACTTTGTTTAGCAATACACAATCACAGTCCTTCAGGCATGGCTCAGCGCATCTCCTTCCCTCTGAGCTCTGGCTGATCCTGATGTACAGTGTGACAGGGGCTCACGAGACCCCAGGCTAAGGCTTCCCTTTGGCTTGTCCCTACAGCCCTGCCTGAAGTCATATCTCAGCCAGCATTGTCCCTGCAGTAGCCACCTCAAGTTGTTGCTGGTGCCTGCTCGGCCTTCTTCCCTGGAGAGCTTGGAACAGAGTTCGGGTGGAATTCCCTGCCTTGGGCCTGCCCAACTCCTGTTTGCTCGTGCTACTGCCAATTAGAGCTTCAAGGGTAGGGCCAGCTCCCACTTTGCTGATCTCAGTAAGGCAGCATTTGGCCTAAATCCCACATGAACCCCTGAGACATGCACTGCAGCTCTCACTCCCCTGGTTCCTCAAAGTGCTTTGTCTGCACCCAAGCAGCAGCCTAAGGGTGGGTTTATTTTACAGGTCCGAGGATCCAGATCAGACCATCAGCGCAGTAGCACCGATTCCAGCCTTACCTGGTGCAGTGAGTGTTGCAAGTCGCTGCCTCTAGGGCCCTGTGTCGTCTGAAGAGCATAACGGTGCAGTAGGCCCTGGGGAGGGGCACAGCACCAGCAGTTAGCCTCTGTCACCAAGCACTGAGATGAGGCTTGAGTGGCAGCACCCACAGGAAATCCCAGACCTTGGAGGTGTGGAGAGGTCACACGGCAAGTCCAGCCCAACCCATTTATAAACGACAGGTGGAATGTGAAGCCTTGTGACCAGAGGAGATGGACAGCCATTTCAGAACAGGCCCAAGAACCTTGTGGAAAATAAAGGGTTAAAAGCATCTGGCTGGAGCCAGCCTGCTGTTGCACCTCAATCCTGACCCACAGCATTTCTGCTATTGCAGCTCTGGGTTGTCCGCAGCTCTGGCCCATGCACCTCATTTCTGGTCTGCAGGGTTCCTGCCTCCCACTAAAGGCTGGTCTACATTAGGAGGAGGAGTCAACTGAAGATACGCAACTTCAGCTACGCAAATAACATAGCTGAAGTCGGCACATCTTCAGCTGACTTACCTGCTGTCCTCATCGATTCCAGCTTGCGCCTTTCCACGACCTGGAGTTCCAGAATCGACGGGAGCGGCGTTGGCAATCGATTTATCGTGTCTTGATAAGACGTGATAAATCAATTGCCGACGGGTAGTGAAGACCTACCCTTGAGTTTCAGGGCTCTGTCTCCTGCCCCAGGCCCAGCCCAGGGAAACGGGAATGGCCCTGCAAGCGTTCTCCATGTAGCGTCTATGCTCTGTTGCTATTTCAGGTGCTGGTGTTCTCCTGGGACGGCACAGTGTGCCTCACAGACACTGCCACGCCACAGCCTGTTTGTCACTTCATCACCCCACCCTCTCACACAGTAGCATCGCCCTGGCAACCCGTGTTTACCATGGATACCACTAATCACTGCCTGCTCCTCCGAGGTAGGGAGTCTGACACAGAAGGGTCAGACCTGCTACCATGCACTCCTGTCTCAGGTGGGAGGGGAAAGGGGCCCCCGGGGTTCCAGCTCCTGGGAAGCGTTGGGGGTGTGTGTGTGCGGTTTCAAGCTAGCAAGTCCTAGGAGGCAGAAGGGTCAACTTACAATATAAAATGGGGGTGGGATCTCCCCATGTGGCTGTCAGATCTGCCCAAGCTGCCCTGAACACTAGGCCGATTAACATTGTGTGGCATCTGGGCACTTGTATCTGGCTGCACGCTGGCCCCCCTAAAAGCTGCTCACAAGCCATACACTGCCCTTTCAGTGCCACCCACGGGTGTGAGGCAGCTGAGACAAAGCTTTAAACATCATTGCTGGGGCCATGGGGACTGCGGTGTGCATCCCTTGCTTCAATCGCTGTACAGGCTGACTTAGGCCAAGGCAACAGGCTGAGTAGACTGGCTGCCTCCCTTCCCCCTGAAGCTGGTCTCCCGGAGAAGAGGGCACTGGAAATGCTGGTGCTGCTAGGATGAAACAGCAGCCCTGGGGCTGAATTTCTGGTTGACTCGGAGTGCTTGTCTCATTCCCCGTCAGCTGGTGCAGGGGACCTCAGCCTTACTCCTAGGGTGGGCAACATGCTAGCTGAGGGAATGTTTTCTAGACATCTCCCACCCTACGTGCCATCAGTTGGTTGCATTGGTCTTCCGGTTAGCCATCGCCTGGCCCCTCCTCTCTCCCAATTTGTGATCCTAGAACATCCCTTCTGATACTTGCAGCAGTGGGCTACCTGGAAAACTACCACTGGGAAAGTATTAATGTAGTAGTAGCTTCTCCGAGGTGATGTAGCAGCTGGGAACACAGGGGAGGAGGAGCCAGCACCACGTGCACAGCCAGCCCTAGCATCTATGCTGGTGGATTTCTAGCAAGCCCATTCCGAACCTTGGCCTGTGTGGCCTGCTGGTGGCTCAGGACTGTCAGAGCAGTGATCACCACAAATGACCAAAGTGAGGCCATTTTTTTCTTCCCCAGCGAAGTAGCTTGACATCAGAGCAGCCTTGAGAACAATGTACGCAGATGGTGCAGCCAGCTCCAGGATGGCCTTGGGTCACTCTTGACCCTGTGTGATGGTTCTGCAGAATGTACATCCTACTGAGATCCCCTGTCTTCTCTCCTCTGGCACACAGGGGATGAGCAGCGGCAGCGGGTTGGTCCCCCGGCACAGACCAAAGACAAGCAAAGCTCCATCTTCCTTTTTCACTTTGATTCCTACCAGTTGACGGAGGTTTTCCCAGCAGTACCGGAGCCTCCTCCTGACTCTTTGCAGCACCTGCCATGGGATGAGAGATGTAACATTTTCCTCCGGGACAGGTAAGATTTTCCCACCAGGAAGTCTGGAGAGTTGGAAGCTGGGACTCCTGGTAGGGCAGGTCCCACCCTAGAGCACAGAGGTCTCAGATTACAGAATGGTCTGAGGCAGGATTGTTACTCCAGGCACCTGGTATGATTTATTCTTATGTATCATTGGGGTAAACTCTGGGCTATACAGGGGGAGTTGGGTCTGTGCCAAAGAGCAGACACTCCACCTCAAGCATCCAGCTCTCCCCTGGGGACACAGCTCTGGGCATAAGCAAGGGAGAGAGTGTGGATCTCTCCAGATGATTCTGTTACCCCATGCTCACAATTGCAGGGCAGACTCCTCCTTTATGGAACATACACAGGAGGTTTCTCTGCTTGTGTATCTTTGATGCAGGCTACATTAACTCCAGGCGGAGATGTTGCTATTTCAGATTGACACTAGATGGCAGTGTTACATCACTCACTGCGTGACCTGTGTCTTGAGCTGTTACTTTTGAAAGCCTGGCTGATCCAAGTCAATAGGAATCCTTCCAATTGCCTAGCAGGTTGCTGTTACTCTCTTCTTCTAGGCCTGGGCCAGTGGAGTAGCAGGCTAGCTCAGGGCACAGAGAGCCTTTCATCCCTAGAGCATCAGCTCAGTAATGCCTCCCCTCCCCATATATCTGTCCCGAGGAAAAACCTTTCTTGCCTGCAGCTTTCTACTATTTAAATTGGGGACTCCCCTTAGTCCACTGCTCTGACAGTCAGATCAGAGCTCAAATCACCAACGCCAGAAGGACACATTTGTAGCAGACCTTAGCTTAGTCCACATGCAGCACCCTGATGTGCGCTCACACAGGCTATCAGATGAGAACAAAAATTGTCGGGGGGTAAGGGGGTGGGCAGTTTGCTGCTGACACTCTGGCCCATAGCAGCCCATCTCAGTGTCCTGAATGGCTCATGAAGAGGTGCCTGGAGGTTCTAGATCTTGATCTGCATTGGAGGGTGGTGGTGAATTCACACACATTTTCAATTGGCTCGATAGAGTCCAGGGGGCTCAGGGATGGGGGAGAAAAACAAAGCCTGAGCCCCTGCATTCTCTTTGTTAGGCTGCAGCGCCTGCCAGGAGTCAGCCAGCAGGTACCCAAGTGCTGGAGCCAGCTGCGGAAGCATGCAGCCGCCCTGCAGAGGGAGAGCCGGAAGAAGTGATGGGGGCAGGAGGAGCGATAGTTAAGATCAATCTCACAGCCCTGGGTTGCCAGTAGGCTCCCACGTCTGGCCTAGCATTGGCATTTTAACAGCAGACTATTTCAACTGACTAATCTCCACCTCTAGGCAGCTCATCCCCCTGACTAACTTCCCCCACCTCTTACCCAAGCCCACTGATCAGCCCAGGCCAGCAGGGAGCAGCTCCTCCTCCCCTCATTCATCAAGGGTGCTTGCACCATGATGGGGGCATTCAGATAGCAGTGTCTGCTCCTCACCGGGAGGGATGTAGCACTCCAAACGGCTGAGCTAGAGAACGTGCAGTGTGGCTTTGAGTCCCACGTGGAATGTCCGAGCCTACACTGAAGGTTCGTGAATGCAGTTAGATCCCCATCCCTCCCTTTCAGTAAAGATCTTCACACTGGTTGTACGTCTGTCTGTGGTGCTTCAGAGGATTGGCACTGACGTGGGATTGCTCTTCCACCCCACCAGCTTTGGGGCTCCCCACAGGCTCATCCTCTTGTATTTTAATCAGCCTGGTGCCTGGGGCTGGGAGAGAATAGGACAGTGAATGCAGATGGACAAAGGCACCGTTGTCCCATATGGTACTGATGGCCTTTACCATCAACAGGGAATCCAGATGTTCCCCTGAAGCACAAGCTTTATTGATAAAGGATGGGCCAATACAGTGTCAGCATAGGCCTCTAACACTGGCCATGCCTCTCTAGATGCTTCTTCCAGCCAGCATCACTTCTCTCCCCAAACCCATGTGAGGAAAGTATTCCTCTCCATCTGGAACTTCAGTTACCCAAATGAGATCTACCCATTTATCTAGGTTCTTGGCACTGTGGTATCTGGACCCCTGCCATGGGGAAGGGAAGAGGAAGAACAGAAGAGGGGGAGAAGGGCTGCGAGAGATGGGAGGGAGAAGCCAAACAGTGCTGGGGGTTGGTTTGATTTCTAGTCTTGCCTCCTTGCAGCCACGCTAATCCTGTGTCTAAGTTGAGAACTATACAGAGCAAAGTCATTATTCCCAGACTCCGTCACTTGTCATGTCAGGGAAAGGGGGTGCCCGCAGCCCACACTCCTGGGACTGACAGGGTGTAGGAGTAAGACATTGAACTTGAGTCCCATGTGACAATGGAGAAATACTGACCACTTTTGGCCAGGAAATTCTGACTACGTTCCCAACAAGCCCTGGAGGTTCTATTTATTAGTAGACCACAGGGGGTTGGGCATTGCCTTCAAAAACTACCTCTGCTGTTACTGTCTTAGGATTGTAACTTCTACACTGAACCTTGCTAGATACCCAGAGCCAGGCAAACCTGGCTGTGCTTAGGATTTGTTCCTGTTTGATCACCAGTTCTGCCTGGACTGGGTCACTCCGGGCTGGAGAGGCTGCTAAAGGATTCCCAGGCGCTGCATGGGTCAGGGAGAGCTAGAATCATACTCACCCACTTAGAAGCAGATCTTGAGAAGAGCAGCATCAGGCCCAGTGTTTGTTAGATGACTCCACTGAGCAGCAGAGGGAGCTCAGAGAATGTTTTTGGTTTGAGCTGATCTATGTCCCAGGGCTGCATTCCTTGTTTACCTGCAACTCCAGCTGGGTTTGAATCAGTCAGTCCTTCTGGGGGTAAGTTTTTCCAAAAGGGTGAGACCCAGCCTATGTCAGCTGGAAGCACAATGCCATCACCGGGGCACATGGAACAAGCACAAACTACAGCAGCAAAAAGGAGCTTGCCCTTTGGGAAAGTCAGCCCTTAATGATTTAACACTAGACAGTGTCACTCCTTGTGGTCAGCTGTTGTCGCTAGAGCAGTGGGCTGCGGACTGCTGAATGCTTAACTTTCAGGAAGCAATCCTCCCCTTTGGGGAGAAGAGACCAACATCCTCCAGGGATAGGCGACAGCACAGCAGGCAGGGCAGCAAGTCACATTACACTGCAGTCAGGTTCAACTCCCACAGGCTTTCCTCAGGCAGTTCCCCCTCAGGCAAAACGCCCCAGTTTGAAGTCAAAGTGAGGACCAAACCATTTTGCTGTGAATGTGTGGCTTCATAGCCTGTGGGGATAACATGTATAACCCTTCTGCCCATCAGAGTTGGCAGCAACAAGGGCCAGGTTCAGTATCCAGGGGTTCCATTCCAATAACACAATACCAAACCGGCTCGAGCCCCTACCCAGTGACCTGGGACAACCATATACCACCCCTCTGGGCGTCTGTAAGAGACAATACTTCCCCTCTCGCAAGCACAGAGCCTGAGTGTACCAAAGCCTTTTAATAACAGGGAGAAACAATGTGGTATTATTGGGGAAACACCACAAACAGGATTCATAAAACAAACCATGAACCAGACAGTCCCCCCCCCCCCCCCCAGCAACTGGGCTGTGTCCTTCCCTTTGGCTCTTGAGTCCCACAAGCCCCAAAGTCACCCAAGGTCCCACAATCCAAAAGTCCAGCAACCCCAAAAGTCTCTGCAGAGTTCAACCTCCCAACCTGGGTGGAAATGGAGGGCCAGGTTAAGGGGCACCATACATGATCCAAGGCCGACTGCCCCGCCTCTCCGGGGGGTTCTGCTGCCACCCTCACGATGAGGCACGCCGCCAGCCGTCCCAAGAACAGCTCGGCTCCCTCAGCAGCTCTGCTCCACTCTGCCAGCGGCACAAACTGCACCCAGGAACTGCTCAGCTGAGTCCGCTGCTCCTCTCTGCCAGCTGAACAAACCACTCAGCTCCACCAACTGCTCAGCAATACACCTTCAGGCCTCCCTACTTAACAGCCCTCAGTGATTTCAGCTCTTTAGTGGGGGACCCCTCAAAGCAAGTGCACCACTGAACCCAAAATGAATTAACCCAGCAGCTGAATGTAGACTCCTAATAGAATCAAAATTTAGCTCTGACATTCCACAGTGGAGAGAGGCAAGGTGCAATAGGCCTGTAGGGCCCATAAACAAGGCCCTCACCAAAAAGTATGGTTCCTACCCATGGCCTCTCTCAAATTAAGTGAGTGTTGAACTCCTGTCCCTTGCCCAGTGAGTGCTATCTAGATGATAGTGAGTCCTTCCATCATAACAAACAAGTAAATAAGTACATGTCCACAATCCTTGATTCACATAATCAGGGTAACAACACTTTATCATTTCTGCCCCAATAACGGGGAGACTGGGGATCCCACAGCAGCCGAAGTTACCATGTGGGCTGCTGTGAGCTCAGGCTAGGCATGGTGGGTGTGCCTATGCAAATAAGAAGCTCTTTTCCACAATACACTGCAATTCACCACCAGATGTCAGGGTAGAGCTCATCCTGACACTGCTCACACATGCAAATGGTAGTATGGGGAATTCCTCAGGAAGGTGGCAATAGAGCAGCACGCGAACCGGGGACTTTTTAAGCACAACTTTGTCATAAATTAAATCTGTTCCTGGTTCCCAGGCTCTCCACAGAGATTGTGACTCAACAGCCAACATCTTTCTGCTCCTAGTGCTACTCAGCTTGCATATGCTTCTAGTTACAATGCATCTTAAGCGGATGTGGCTCTTTACCAAACACTTGAGCTCAGACCCTCAAGGGTATTCAGGCACCCAGCTCCAATTGAAATCAAAAGTTTGTGCCTAAAAGCCTTAAAATGTGGCCCTTGGGTCTGATCTTTTAAACACCACCAAAATGTGATTCTCACGACCACGGTATCCTGTTGGCTACCAGGAGTAAACAGCAAAGGGTGGGGCCTCAGATCATTATAGAGCAGCCCAGCCTCTACAGAACTGACCAAGACAGCAGAATGATCTTGCAAATGCAGGCAGTCCATATAAAACTTAGCCCCATATAGAATGCTTCCCTGTGAATCTCCCCTATGTTAGTAACTTGTAACTGTTTGCTTCCTCTAGTGGCTAATTTAACCTCTCTACACCCCAAATATTAGTTTTCCAAACCTCAAAGGCTCAGCATAGAATGATTGTGGCTCCCCAGTAACACCAGTCCACTTTGGGAGATGCCCATTTTCACTGCAAGGTGTCCCCCCTAACCCCCACTGCCCTGTTCAGTCACTTATCACTTGCCCAACAGGACTCTGTTTTGGTCTAAGTTTTCATGGGTGGTTTCAGCAATTTTTTTTTTTAGGGGGGGAAGAAGTGTAAAGAAAACCCATTCAGCTAGCAAAGCCTAGGGCATCAGTAGGAAACAAAACAATCCTTTTCACACTTAGAGAGGTTCAGATGTTAGTTTTGAAAGGCAAAACTCATTTAGCTTTAACCATTCAAAGCTGCCACCCTCACTGAGAGACATGTGTGTTACTAAGTGTTGGAATTAGTAACATTATTTGAAATTAATATTGCTAAGGGAAACCAAACGCTAATTTAACCATAAATTGCTTTATTAAATCCAAAGGCCAGATGATATTCATACAATTGCTCTAAGTAAGTCTACAAAGCCTAAATAATCCACAATTTACTATACCCAATACAGTAACAAAAAGTATTCAGAACCATGTGATCAGTATACTTACAAATAGGCCAGACCTAGGGATGACAGTCACGTCCTGGCATACTCCAGCATGATAGTAGGAGCTGACAAAGAACCTTCAAATTCATAACTTTCATCCCCTGCAACAAACAAGTGTCAGACCCAATTATCACATTCAAATCACTTGTTAGCTCGACAACTCATCCTAATTTTGATCCAAATAAGATTTACAAGCTCCCCTTCCCAGGGCATTCCTCAGTCTCTTCCCCTCCTTCCTGCTGACCAACAGCTTTTTCATTGCACCTGGGTTCACATGGGATGGGGAGAACACTGGTCTGTGGTATGGGAAGGTCCATAGAGGCTCCTTTTAAGAGAAAGTCTTATTGAAAACCATCTGCAGTCATCCCTATCAGTCAGAGGCCTTCTTAGAAGCTTCCCCTTATTCCATTAGTTATCCTTTGAACTAGACATTCTCCCTACTACATTCCCTTTGGGCCTCATGACTCATTTTCAAGGCCATCCTTCTACCTCCTAGTCAGGGGCTCTCTTTACAACACACAGATATTTCCTTAATCAAAACTTAAGCAAACTCTAATTATTATTTTTTAATCCTACATTAAGTTAGAGTAAGAGGTGGGGGAGGGTAAGAAATAAAGAGCCTGACTCTGCAGCTGAGCATTGGGTTTCCTTTGTGCAAGATTTGCCACCCCCACCCTGCTTCCTGGGCTGCAGAATGGCAGCAGAGAGGATCTGTGGCCACTGCAACAGCACTAAGGCTAGATCAAGCCTCCTGCCATACACAAACTGACAAGGATCCATGCCTGGGAAATCCATGTGCCCTGACCCTGTCCCCTAAAGAGCAACTGTGGCTTCAGGGCAATCATCCCTAGAAGTGGGGGCATGACATGGGGGCAGGGGTATTCACCTGTTCAATAGATGGTCAGTTGTTTGACTGTATTTATTCTCAGACGTGCTTATTAACAAACACAGAACTGTAATGAATAAAGCCCCACTAATGTGTCTGACTAAGATAACTAGGGGTGGGGAGACATCATGCAGAACAGAAAGGAATAACCACTTGGAGGATGCTGATGAAGTGTCTTAATTTTTAGTCATGGGTTTAACGCAGGCCAATTGTCTCTTTTTTCCACTAAGGCCTACAGAATTGTTGCCATGCTCAGCCACTTAAAATGTACATTGTGCTTTGGAGCGCAGTAAGTAGCTCTATAAACATTCTGGAGAGAATCCTAGGCAGCTAATCTTCCACTATTAAGGGGCGCTCCTCACTCCCACTGCCTCAAAGTACTTGAGCCAAGCAGCTAGGGTGACTGCAGAACTGGGGACATGATCCTGCTGCCATCAGTGGGAGCGAATGAAAAGCCTTGTAAATATCAATATAAAGTAGAAAGATAAATCCACCAGGGTTTTGATTGCTCTTTTGGAGGGGCTGAAATCTGTCCTCAGTGAAGTCAAAGGAGTTTCATGGGTTTAACTGAGTGAGGAACTTCACGGTCTATGATCTTTTAAAGAAAAAAAAAAAAAAAGTAAAGTAGTGAACTCAAAGGATTATGCAAGCAAACTAACACTGGCACAAAGACCCACATAGGGGAGCTCAAGCAGCACAATTTGAAGAGAGCAGATTGTTACAAGGAGTGATTCCATGGAGGGATTGCTTTTATGGAAGATGGTTTTCTGCTTCAGTGTCACTAAATTGTTTGCTATACCTATTGAGAAGCCAAACACACATCCTGCCTGTTTCCTCTCTCAGCTTTGCTGCAGCAATGGGGAATCAGACAGATCCAGTTCCGATTATGTTCATTGCTGAACACAAAGGGGCAGGCCCATTTAAATATTTACCAGCCAAGAGAAAGGCCGGTTCCTCCAATACCTCTGTGGTGAGTGTTGCAAACACAGATGAGGAGGGAAAACTAATACAGAAAGCTGGAAGGAGCAGTGCCACCCATCTCCTGGGATCCAGGAGGAGGCCAGGACCATTCAACTTGAGGCCTCCACATGTCTGGTCTGCAATAGAGCTCCTGTTTTCCCTCACAGCATTTCTCCATGGAAATATTCATGGCTTCCAAGGCCAGAAGGGACCACTGTGATCATCTAGTCTTACCTCCTGTCTAATCCAGGCAACAGAATTTAAGAACATAAGAATATCCATACTGGGTCAGACCAATGGTCCATCTAGCTCAGTATCCTGTCTTTGGATGGCAGCCAATACCAGGTGCTTCAAAGGTAATTAACAGACCAGAGCAATCAAAGTTATTCCCCTGTGGCCCAGTCCCAGCAGCTGGCAGTCAGAGGCCTAAGGACACCAAAAGCAAGGGGTTGTATCCCTGACCATCTTGCTACTAGCCATTGATGGACCTAACTTCCATGAATTTCTCTAATTCTTTTTTTAATCCAGTTATAGTTCTGACCTTCACAACAGCCCCTGGCAAGAGTTTCACAGGTTGACTGTGGTGTGTGAAGAAGTGCTTCCTTTTGTTTGTTTTAGACCTGGTGCCCGTTAATTTCATTGGATGACCCCTGATTCTTGTGTTATGTGAAGGGATAAATAACACTTCCTTAAGTCACTTTCTCCACACCATTTATGATTTTATAGACTTCTATCATATCCCCCCTTCATCATTTATTTTCCAAGGTGAATAGTTCCAGTCTTTTTAATCTCTCCTCATATGGAAACTGTTCCATTCCATAAATCATTTTTGGTGCCTTTCTCTGTACCTTTTCCAATTCTTATACATCTTCACATTAGCTATCCGCCAGTCATCTGGTACAGAAACTGATTTAAGTGATTGGTTGCATACCATGATTTCTAGTTCTGCAATTTCATATTTGAGTTCCTTCAGAACTCTTGGGTGAATAAACAATAATAAGCCACCAGGACCAAATGGTAATTTATCAATTTGTTCCAAAACCTCCTCTATTGACACCTCAGTCTGGACAGCTCCTCCGATTTGTCACCTAAAAAGAATGACGCGGGCGTGGGAATCTCCCTCACATCTTCTGCAGTGAAGACTGATGCAAAGAATTAATTTAGCTTCTCTGCAATGGCCTTATCTTCCTTGAGCGCTCCTTTAGCACATTGATCATTCAGTAGCCCTATTGATTGTTTGGCAGTTTTCATGCTTCTGAGGTACTTAAATTTTTTGCTGTTAGTTTGTCTTTTGCTAGTTGCTCTTCGAAATTCACTTTCCAATGCTTAACTGCCTTCACTGTGAATATGCTACAGAGCATCCCCTGGCCACAATTGCTTCAGGAAACGTCCCCTTCAAAGGTACCCCACAGCTGAGGGGGTACAGCAGAGAGGGTAATACAGTCCCAGGCTTTGATATCTTTCTCTTGATGCACACGAGAGGGCTGGGGAGAAAATCACTCTGTAGACGGGAGGGGAAATGAGAGCCAACGTGGAGAAAAAAATATTACATGAAGCTCTTTGGGGGCAGGGACTGTCTTGGTTCTGTGTTTGTAGCACCTGGCACAAAAGGGGCATAGTTCATGCGGTAATACAGATAATAATTAAGCCAACTAATCTAAGACAAAGCCACTCAATGGGGAAGCAGATTAGGGTGATAGTGAAGGATGACAGATCAGTTGTGCTTTAGCGATGCAATGCAACAGCAAAAAAAGCCCAGACCAGTTTCTGTGCCTAGAAAGCATCCAGCTCTCATCAGGGAGCAGAGAGGTGATAGCTCCTCCCTATCCCTCTGGGCCCAGTTCTACTCCCCTCACTCACCACAAATAGCCCCATTGCTAAAACAGAACCACAGGAGATGGAAGAGGCCTGAGTTCATGTAGCCCATCAAATTCCCTAGGGCTTTGTACCATCCTGCTACTTAATAATAGTTTCCTGGTCCCTGCACCAGGCTACACGGCTCTTCTCCTTCCCTTGTACTTAAGCTCTTGAGGTGTTTGTAGACCGTTCCAGTACATCACTCACCCACACTCTACACATTTCGTTCATTTCACTCCCCTAATACTCTGGGCCAGTCCTTCCAGCCCCGCCCCCATTTTCAGTGAGTTTCTCTGAACTCCCCCAACTTTGTCTGTGTTCTTGGGATTGAGGTATGCAGAGCATGCCAGGTGTAATCTTGCCCTAAATCACAGAGGGCCTGATTCAGCCACCCTGGGCTGGATTCTGATCTCACCAACACCAGAGGAACTCCCTTGACTTCCAGGGAGTTACTCCAATTTACACTGGCCTGAGAGAACAATCAGGCCCAGGAATAGGGAGTCAATCATGTTTGTTGGCAGGCCAGAATTCTTGAGGACTGTAGCCAAGTAGAGCCAACTGATCAGAGGAGACAGACTTGCACGATCATTAGGGTGCAATTGTGAACATGTTTCTATAACCCTGCCCTCCATGGCATTCCAGAAACATAGTTAAAGACAAACAAGGCACATGGCCCAGAGACCTTACAGCCTACAGGGGCCAAGTAACGGGGTGGTGCTTCAGGGAAAGGGGATTGGAAATGAAAAGAGAATAAATCTCCAGGAGAGCAAGCAAGATCCACCCCCCACCCCATATGTTACCTTTATACTGAGAACTCACATCACGGCAGGGCTGCCAAACACACAGCACGCACTATCTGAATGGCAAGACAGTCTTGGTTGACTTCTATGAAATGATGCGGTTATGCCAAGCTGCTCAAACTGAACAATGTTTTCTAGAAATGTTGTGTCCATGCAACTGAGCAAACGGCTATTCCCCCCAGGCACCAATATCGATGTGCTTCATTTTGGGATGGAGAAGGGGACATGAAAGGAGTTTACATTGGAAATCAAGGTCTGTGGAGAAAAGACTGCCCTGAGGAAAAACAGCAATAAGACAGGGAAGAGAAATCTGCTAGACAATAGCTGGCTAATGACAAATATGAAATCCTCTGCAGAGTCAGTGTGACTGAAAAGAATCGGGACCAATAATGCAGTGGGGAAATGCAGAAAGACAACTGCTATTAAGGGGGAGATTTATAAAGGCACAAATGGGAATTAGATACCTAGCTTCCATTGGCAGAAGGCACCTGTCTAAGTGTGAAGTAGCGTAGAATTAGTGTTTACCTGTAAGGGGTTAAGCTAAAGGTAACCTGAGAGGTGGACAACTGACCAATGAGAAATTCCTCAGGAGACAAAGGATTTTAAGTTTCAGTTTCTCTCTGGGTCTCTGTTCACCTCGGCTATGGGATGAACACAGCTATGTCTTTCACTGTAACTATAGATTCTATCAAGTACTGTAGTCAGTAAGTTTACCTTCTTTTTATCACTTGGAGGGTTCTCAGTGGTGAGTGTTGGCTGGGTGCTTCTTGATATTGTAAGATTCAGCAGAAATATCAACAGTGGGAGAAAGTTGCCTCAGGGGAGAGGTTTGGTTTCTGAATCCTTTTGCTGATTATGGTAGATGCTGTTCTACTGATGGTGTGACAGAGTCAGACCAGAAGGATATAGGAGAGTGCTGGAAGGCAGGTATATCAGTCTCAGGATGTGCAGGTCCTTGTTCCCTGGATAGCCAAACAAAGGCTACTCCAGGCCAATCAAGACACCTGGGGCCAATTAAGAACCTTCTAGAAAGGAGTAGAAACAGCTAGCCTAATTGGGACACCTGTAGCCAATCAGGGACTGGCTGAAACCAGATAAAAACCTCCCAGTTAGTCAGGTGGGCTGTGGGTGTCAGGAGCTGTGGAAGGAAGTTATGCTGTTGGTGAGACTGAGTGGTGGACAACATATCATACTGAAGGAAGGAGGCCCTGAGGTAAGGGTGAAGTGGAGTTTGAAGAAGTGGGGACTGCTGTGGGGAAATAGCCCAGGGAATTGTATTGTGTTTTGTGCCTAAAAGGTCAGCCATCTTAGCTGATACTATTAGGGTCCCTGGGCTGGAGTCCGGAGTAGAGGGCGGGCCCGGGCTCCCCCCTTTTCCATCTTCCATACTGGCCTGTGATGAAGGTAACTTACTAGGCGGTGACTCTTGCCAATTATACTGAGAAAGGGAGGTCACTCTGGGGCCTAGATGAGTTTCTGAGGCCCCTAAATCTGCCAGGAAGCGCAGGACCCACAAGTACAGACTTGGAGCTTTGTCACAATGGTTATAAGAGATTTATTCCTTTCTTTTAAGAATCTGGCTGCTTGTTTTCCATTGTGTAAGATCCTGGTTTTGGACGGGGCACATCTTGCAGGAGCAGGTGAGGTTTGTTTTTTTTTCTCTCAAGCTTCCCAGGGAAGGAAGAAGTTTGGGGGGTTAGTGGAAAGGGAAAGAAGGGTCCCAAACTACCCTAAATTGAGTTTGGTGGTGGCAGCAGTTAATTCCAGGCACAGAAGAAGTTGTGTTCTGCGGAAAAACATTTTAACCCAAGCTGGTAAAATAAGCTTGGGAGGAGGTGATTTCTTTTTTCATGCGGGTCCCCACATCTGTGCCCTAGAGTTCAGAGTGGGGAGGCAATCCTGACAGCACCTGTGTACAAAGGAGCTTCTCCCAAGGGCCTAGAGTGAGAGCGAATCCTGGCTGAGATTATTGTAGCTACAAGGGCGGATTAGCCTTGATCAAACTGATTGTCAACACAGCCTCATCCCAGAGAAGTGAAGCCACTGCAGTAGCATCTCCCTTTCATAGCGCTGCAGTCCGTGTGAGCAGTCTGGGGGAGTCTCCATAGTTTTGATCTGCCTGGTTCTTCTTTTACCTTCTTTTGTCATAGTGGTTTGTTTAAGTTTTGCTAAATAGAAATTTTATTGGCATTAGTAATAATCTGAAAAAGCAAAACCAAGTTGCTCACTTTTAAAGGCTGCACAACTGCCACAGTGTAACTCAGGAGCAGCGCCACTGCAGTCAATGGAGTAACGCCGTGGAAAGCTAGCGTGAGCAAGAGGAGACGCAGACTCAGAATTTTTGCTACAATACTTCCTCCACCCCAGAGATACTCCTGATCAATTTTTCAGAAACAAGCTGTATTTTGATTCTTTTCCATGTATGTTATTCTTTAGTCCTGGGAGGTGCTCAGATTCTTTGGCAATAAACCCCAAACCTGAGAACTTGGATGACTAGATAATAAAAATAAGGAATGAAGAATAATTTATTAAAACGTGCCTGAATCAAAAACCTTGCTCTGTGCAACCTCACTTTTTGTGACAGTCCAGATCAAGACCTGACCTGTGTCTCTCTAAAAATCGGCTGATGCAACCACCCAGAAGCAGGAGGGGGAAAAAGGGGAAGAATTTGGATTCCAACTTTGTGGCATGAGTCCAGCTCTTTCTTATGCATCTTCATTTAAGGTACCACCATTAGAATAGATTTCCCCAACATAATACATGAAGACAGCCTCACTGCAGCGATCATTTTGCTGACAGGTTTCAGAGTAGTAGCCGTGTTAGTCTATAGCCGCAAAAAGAATGAGGAATTCTTGTAGCACCTTAGAGACTAACCAGTTTATTTGGGCATAAGCTTTCATGGGTAGAACCCACTTCATCGGATGTATGGCGTGGAACAACCAGTAGGAAGATATTCATTCACACACACATAGCTATACACTGTGGCAAAGTTCTAGCCTTGTCCCTGTGGGTCCTGCGCTTCCAGGCAGTTTGTGCTAGCCTCAGAGGCTCACTGCGACCCTCCACGTAGTCCTCCTCTCTCTAGGCCAGGGTTACAGTCTACTGAGCCCTTTTCATCATCAGCCAGCAAAGCTGTTGGTGAGAGAACTCCCACAGTCTCTGTTGTCCCTTTGGGCTTATTTCAGGACAGTATAACCTCCTGTCCTGCTAGGGGCCTGCCTTCCCCTTCCAGGAGGTGTTTCAGTAGTAGCAGGTTGGGGGGAACCCAGGCCCACCCTCTACTCCGTGTTCCAGCCCAGGGACCCTAATGGTAGTAGCTATTGTCACCCAATCTTTCACTGACAGAGCTGCTACTTTTTCCCTGGGCTACTTCCCCACAGCTCTCCCACTTCTCCCTTACCTCCGGGTATCGCAAAGCTTCCTCTCCTCCAGCTCCTTTCTCCTTGGCTCTCCCACCTGACTAACTGGGAGGTTTTTAGCTGGTTTCAGCCAGTCCCTGATTGGCTTCAGGTGTCCCAATCCGGCTAGCTATTTCTGCTACTTTCTAGAAGCTTCCTGATTGGCCTGGAGTAGCCTTTGTTTGGCTATCCAGGGAACAGGGACCTGCACATCCTGAGGCTGATATACCTGCCTTCCAGCACTCTCCTATACCCTTCTGGTCTAACTCCGTCACAACACACACACACACACACACAAAGGTGTAGGCTGCCATACCAGCTTTAAGTGGCTTAATCAATTAAGGCGAGCTGTTAACAGAAGGAGAAAAAGAATTGAATCCAATTCCCCATGTTAAGTATCCCCCTACTGTTACTCACACCTTCTTGCCAACTGTTTGAAATGGGCCATCCTGATTATCACTACAATTTTTTTTTCTCCTGCTGTTAATAGTTCATCTTAATTGATTAAGCCACTTAAAAGTTGGTATGGCAACCTCCACCTTTTCATGTTCTCTGTGTACAAATCTTCCTACTATATGTTCCACTCTATACTTCTGATGAAGTGGGTTCTAGCCCATGAAAGCTTATGCCCAAATAAACTGGTTAGTCTCTAAGGTGCCACAAGTACTCCTTGTTCATTTTGCTGACACTCATTTCAGAGTCTATTGAAGAGAGTGAGTATAGTTTGCAATTTGATCATTGTGACAATTATTTCCCAGTCTTGCTTGGAAATATACTTTCATCCTTTACAGCTACTGTAGAAGCCCAGCTTGCTATTTCAAAGAACATCTGGCAGCTATACAGCACTGGCAAAACTACTGGATGCAACTGAACATATGTGCAAAAAAGCACCCTTGAAAATCATCAGTGAAAAGGGCAGATTAAAATTTTAGATGTCTTTTCAAAACAGACCTACTCCTGACCTAAAGATAGATCAAGCACTGGGATAAATTTGAGTCCTCTATACAGATTTTAAATGTACCATCCAGTTTAAACTATGGTTTCAGAAAGCACTCCAGCCATTGTTTTCCTAAGGATGAACGGTTCTTGAACAAAGTTTCCAAAGCATTACTCAGGTAGGTTCTTTTAACACCAGGCATTTGCCTTTTATGTCATCCACTTGTTTTAAAATAATTGTTTCAGCACATCTACTTATTTATTAGCACATAAGAGTGTCTAGCAATATCTGGAGTTTCAAGTTAGCATGAACCTTTAGCTAATACATGTGCGTACAGAGGATGGAAAATGGTAAGTGTTCTTCACTGAACATTTTGAAATGTTTTTTAAAAATTCCTTCTAAGTTTTCCCAGGTTTTCAAGGAACCTCTCCAAATTTTTCATTCTCCATTCTTTTTTGCCACTGAGAGAAAGTTGGGGAAAAAGCATCTCTTCTCCCCTGCCTCCAGTTTTGGTTTTTCCATTAAAAACACACTGGAAAATGTCTCCCAAAAATGAAAATTTTTAGCAAGATTTTTATTTTAAAAATGCTTTCCCCCCCTTGAAATAGTTTTTTTTGGGACAAAAAAAATCAAATCAGCTCTAGGCATAGGGGTGTTATTAAAGGCAAAGAACTAGTGTCATGATTCTCAGAAGTTACTAGTGATTTTTGCGTGCCCAACTTGAGACACCTTCAAAGAGACTGAGTTTTCAGAAAGTGCTGAGTTTTCTTCCCAACCTCTTAAAACCAGGAACTCTTAAGGTGTTTCAGATTGGATATCAAAAATCTTGGCCTTGATGCTTTGAGTACATAAGTTTTGCTAGCGATGTGCCTGGAAACAACTAACACTCTACTGGGTTGTGGTAAGGGCATGTTCCACTCCTGCCTCCTTTCCAGACAAACTATTTAGAGACCTTCTTCAGCTAGAACACCCAGTGACTGATATACGAAGTTCATTCCCACCATTACAGATCGTGTACTAGCTTTAACAGTATTCTGGGGCTCAAACTCCTGAGCCCAGCAGGGGAGAGACCTTGGCTCTACCAGCCTGCAGCTCTTCCACTTTCTCTCTTCCCCCTTTTGGATTTCCTTCTTATGCCTTTTTACTCTCTGAGTTAATGAGATGGTTAGTCTGGAGAGAGAGTTACATGCTATAATCAGTCTACCAATATGGCACAGTTCTCATTTTCAGGTGTGCACAGGTAACTAACTGAAGTTGCAGTGATCAGAGTGCTGGATCAGCTGCCTACTCTAGTTTAGTCCCAGCATGCTCTAAATTTACACTGAGAAGATTCTTTAAGGGCTACTTTGGCTTAGGTTGTTTCAAAATCCTGCTTGAGAACATAGAATAGGCTTTTCCATGTCATTACAAAATAGAAAACACTGTCACAGGTTGCTGAATTGTTGCCAATCATGAGGTTTAGGGCCACCTTTTCAAAGCAGCTTCTAAAAATGTACATGCAGTCCACTTGATGATGTAGGTATTCATATGCACAGCGGTACTAGCATATGTAGTTACACGTTCTTCCTCTACAAAGATGTGGCTTTGCACATTCCAAAGTGTGAGCTTACAAAGTTTGTGAATGCATTTTTCAGCCCCTGCATTAAAAATCTGGCCAAAGTCTTCAGTTGGAGGGAAGTTTGCATGGGTTATTAGACATTATGAGCCAGATCCTTAGCTGGCGTAAATTGGCATAGCTCATTGAAATCAATGTAGCTGGCCCTATGGAATATACATCTATTTAAGTGAAGAATGCCTTTTCCCACACTAGAGACCTTCTGAACACACAACGGCTCAGTCCATGGAGGGGCATTTCAGAATGTTCCATTTCTTACACAGCAATCAGGAGTCACTTTAAGACAGTGATCTAAGGCAATTTCATAACATCCCCCCCCCCCCCCCAAGATTTGGTAAGTTAAATATTTTGAAAATAAGGATATTGTAGGTACATTTGGAAGGTGTTTTGTTGACAAAGGTACAACATAGAGAGCATTATGGTGCACTTAAGGCAAGTCTGCTCTGTTGTTCTCACAATCTCAATACAAATAATAGCTTTGAAAGCACTGGTTCTTGGATCCTACTGTGCTAGTGAATACATAAATGGGCCAAGGTAAAAATAAGCAAACATAAAGATACTAAGCAGAAACCATTCTCGATGTTACTGCATTGACTTCACGGCAGTGGCACCAGGGATAATTATGTCTCATTCAACCCCCTGAGCTGCCTTCAGTTATCTCCAGCCATAGTCTGGGTTTGTAAGCGAAGACAAACTTTATTGAAAAAGCACCAAGCCCCCAGCTGTTATGGATGGTTGTGTCACTAATACAGCTGCTAAAAGATTCTTCTGCCATTGTGGTCTGTCAGTGTAATAGGCTGCTTAGCCATAATGGCAGATATTGCTTCATATAATGCCACAGAGCTCATTACTAAAGGTTGGACCTAATGAATGGGCAGTAAAGTATTTATTTTAGTAGCACAGTCAAGCCACCCCCTGCTCCTTACCAAAGCATATCAGAGCAAGCAGTGTGACTGTGCCCCCAACCCTCCCACAAGGGAGGCTCACAAAGTTAAAATGCGAGGTGCCAAATATTTGCTGCAGACACATTGAGTGGAATCTGGAGCCTGAGATCAGAAGATTTTGCCATAACTTTGGCTGACCGCGCAGGCATCCCTTCCTGCAAACTCATCTGAAAGGCGTGTGAGAGACAGACAGAGACATGTCACAACTGGCCCCTAGTAGACAGACTCGGCAGAAGCCAAGGATTGAATGGATCATGCCCTTGGTAGGGGTAAGCAGCCAGACAAGGCAGCAACTGGTCAGCTGGGGAGGATGGAAGGCCTGCTTTGGGCCCATGGCTGTAAGCTAAAGCTGCCCTCTCCTTATGGAGCCCTTAGGGGAGGGCGTCTGGTGGGACTGTCACCTGCCCTCTCAGGAGTGAACGTCTTTGCCCACGATTTCTTTCCCCATGGCCTTTTAGTGATCATTTGAATCCTCCTCTTGGTTGAAGAGCCCTCCCTGGCCAGGCTAGGCTGGGCTGGGCTGATTATTTGTGTTAGCATCCTAATCTCTGGTGAACAATATTGCTGCTATCTTTAATGGGAGATACAAGATTATCTGGAATAAGCAATGTACCATCGTGGTTTGTGCTGTACCTCAGAGCTAACTTTAATTAAACTGCCAATAACTTTCCAGGCCGTTGACATCCTGGGCTAAACAAAGCAATGGGGGCACCCAGGTGGTTTGGTTTTAATTTTAATAACTGTCCATCTACAGCAGGGGGTGGGGAATCAGGTAACAGAGACGGGCTCCCCAGCATCCCTACTACATAGGGATTGCTAGATGACCCCTGTACACACAGGCATGCTGATAGGCCCATGACTTTGCTCTGCAGTTATGCCACACTAATGGTGAGGCTTCCATCCAGAGCCACCCGTTCGGAGTTCGGTTTGTACCAACCCTTCTGCAAGACTGTGTCTTGCCTGTCATCTCCTGTGGGCAAACAGGCAGGCAGGCGCCGTGAGCCCACTGTACCATGCACAAACAAACAACAGCTGGCCCTTGAACACAGAATCACCGTAGGCCAAGTTCTGATACTCAGCACGCGTAACTAACACATTGAGCAGTCCACTGACTTCAAGGGTATCCATTCAGTGGATCAAGTATTATTCAAACTTGAGAAAGATTATCCAAAAGCTTTATCCCCTTCGGTCTTCTCTTCAGCTTCAATAAACCTGAACTTCAGGTCTCCAACCCATTATACTAGACTATACAGTTGCATGTTTCCCTTTATTCGTAAGATCTGCTCATGTCTCTGAAGAGCCACATGGGTGCAATAGTGACTGACTGAAGTGAGCATGCACTTAGAGACAGAAAAATATTTCAAACGGGGAAGTGCTTTGAGACACCAGTTAGCCCAACCACCCTGATTTCTCCTCTGCACCCGTCTATGCACTGCAAAGCAGCACTTCAGATATCAGGTTTGGAGAGTCCTATAATAGATCAGGCTAATCTATTTTTATCCATTACCTGAAAGTTGGCGTAAGCTACGTGATCTTCTTTACTTGTACCTGTGACCTACACAATCAATACAAGCACCTTGCAGAGGCGATCTGTGGAGTGCTACCGCCACTCAGTGTGGTTTTCAGTACGATACTGATCAAGTTCTTGGCTCTAGGTGACCCCCATTTACCATGATGCTTCTGAAGCAACCTACTTTGTGAGAAACTGAGCAGTGTGTGATCTATGGGAAGCTGATCAGAGAGGCTCACACGTAACATGGCCCATAGGGAGATGTTTGCTCAAGGAGAGCACCTTGCTGAATGGTCCAAGCTATCAGCTTTATTCTTCCCAAGACTAAAATCAAGTCACATAAAGAAACAAGAAACCCTCAATTAGTTTTTCTCCCCAGAGGCCACACCAGGCACTGCACTGTGCTACCAAACAAACAAATCATTATTTGAGCTCCGATTTCGGTCCTTCACTCTGGTGAGCAACGGGGCCTAGACACACTGGATAGGGAATGCCTTGTATCAATCACACCACCCTGCTCCGGCTGACTCACTAGCAGTCTTGACTTGCTCAGGAGCAGGGGTGTGTCGAGCCCAGACTAAATTCATACCTCCCCTACCTTCTGGGAGTTTGGAGAGGGCAGTGATGGAGTCCCCAGTCATCGCGCACATAGATTTCTCCCCTCTGAGTAGACCCTTCACAGGAATTGGAGGACAGACTTGCATACGGAAAGGGCTCAGTCCATAGTATCAGCAGCTCTCAGGTACATACACGCCCTACTAACCCTACAAAGCATACACACACAGCGAGAAGCTCCTACTGGCTGCCACAGCAGTGACCACTGCTAACTCGCACGAGCTTGGGGGACAATGGAATGCCATTCTTCCAGTGGAGATTCTGCAACACGGGCCAGTCCCATTAATGCCTGCAGCCCGGGCTCAAGTCAGCCAGAGCAAGCAAAGAATCACATCCGAGACCGCCACTGTGAATACAGCCTTCACAAACTGGCTTTCTAGCACTGCATTACTCAGCCAGTTGTACTTGTTCCCCCACATCCTCCCGAATAGGAGACAGATTAATCTAGGTTCCTGTGGTGCAACACAGTAGCATTTCTTACGATGAGACCTGGAACTCGTGCAAAACCTGTAATAAAATCATTCCATTTTGCTCATGAATGCAACGGGGGAAAAAAAAATAGTGTTCAAGAAAACTAGCTGCTGGGCTCATTCTCTCCCTATTCCCACAGCAGGTGGATGGAAAATGCTCACTGTCAGCTCACATAGATGTCTTTTTCCTAGTGCATTAATACCTAAAGCTCGTACACAGACAAGACTTCCAACCTGATCAGAAACACCAGTGAAGTTATATCACAGATTACATTTGACACACTGGGCAGGGCCGGCTCTAACATTTTTGCCGCCCCAAGGAGGAGACGGCCTGGAGGAGCGCCGCTGGAGAAAACAAAAAAAAACCAAAAAGAGGGGGAGGGGAAATAGCGCAGCCGGAAGAGCGCCGCCCTAAGATTGGCCGGAATGCCGCCCCTTATAGAGTGCTGCCCAGGCACCTGCTTCCTATGCTGGTGCCTGGAGCTGGCCCTGGCTAGGATTCTCCCTACTCCTAAGTCATAGAGGGCCTATAAAAGCTTTTTAGCTAGCTGGGGAATCTCCCCTGGGGACACATGGCATAGGACAGGCAAAGGCCGCCTTGGGCAGGCCCCTTACGAGCCTCATTGTAAGGGGGTGCACCAGGACAGGGCCATAGTGCAAAGTGCTAGAGAGATTTTGAGGAACCTCTGGCTTAGGCAGCCACCTGGAGGCCGCCCAAACCTAAAGCAGTGCCCAAGTAAGGCACAGGAATCATTTTGGCCATTCACCAGCTCAGAAAGGGAGGCGGTAAAGGTGGATTAAAGTCACTTTTGCCCCTCTCCCTACATGCACTCCCCTCCTGGAGCCATGTTGCACAGTGGCACTCATTACATGCAAGGATTTTAGACCACCAGATGTTCTGCAGTGCTATTCCTCCCTCCCCTGCCCCCAGGAGGATCAACAAGAGGACAGAGTCCCTGCTTCCTAGAGATAATTGGTATAAAAATGATAGTCCCCTTCCCCACCCCACACCTACATAGAATCACAGAAGCATTGGAATGGAAGGGACTTCAAGAGACCATCTAGTTCAGCCCCCTGTGCTGAGGCAGGACTGTGTGTTTATCTAACATGTTCTTAAAAACCTTCAATGACAGAGATTCCATAACTTCCCTTGGAAGGTTAGTTAACCACTGGACTATCTTTACAGTTAGGGGGAAAAAACCCTAACATCTAACCTAAATCTCCCACTCCCCAATTAATGCTCTGACCATTACCATCTCTGAACAGAACAATCAGTGTGCATTTCCACACGTCACAGCTTTGCACGTAGTTTACAAGTGACCTCTTTCATTAGGGCGGACACAGAATTCAGGAGAGTAGCATCTGGTTTTAACGATCTGGAACGCTACCAGCTCACTCCATTGCTGCCATGATGCGATTACAAGCCTTTGTAAACGTCCATGTGTACTTTGGCTTTATTGTGCCATCTACAACAATTTTGACTGGATAGACGTTAATCCTGCCTCAGCGCAGGAGGATGCAGAAGATGACCTCTTGAGGTCCTTTCCAGCCCTGCATTTCCAAGTTAGCACAATAATAGAAGGAAAGACAGCACACATGTTTTGTTACCTTCCTCCAACCCCCTGAAAGTATTTGAGTGATGCCCATTGACGACTGTCACAGAACCATTTATTTGGACGGTAAAACTTTATCCTTGATTTTGACTGCTGAGCCATTTGTTCTCTGTTTTCCCCCTGAAAAATCATTTAGAAGCTATTTCAAAAGCAGGTGATTTTGACTCCTGTTGGGAGGCTTCACTGGTTGATTTGTGTTGTTCAATTCTTTAAACACCTCCCCTCTGACCCAAAGTCACAGCCAGCACAGACTGAAATTAAAAAAGGGTGGCGGAATATACCCTAGTCTCTCTTCAATCAATACTAAGCTAAATGACTGCAAACCTGGACCCATGGAGCATGTAATACATCATTTGAGAACCCCAAACGTTGCTTTCAGCCACTTTTTTTGCCATGATCTAAAGTTCTACCATGCTCTGTCTGGGATTGTCACGGACCCTGACATTGGGTGATCTCACCTGAACCTCTTTTCTTTCTCTAACTACTAGATCAGGGGTGGGCAAACTATGGCCTGTGGGCTCATCCTGACTGGCTCCTGAGCTCCCGGACAGGGAGGCTACCTCAGCCCCTCCCTTGCTGTCCACCCCTCCCCACAGCCTCAGCGGGGAGGGGTGGACAGCAAGCTCTAGTCCACCACTCCTGGGCAGCACTGCAGAGGCGTGGCTGGCTCGAGCGGGGCTGCACGGTTGCCAGACGTGTTGCTCTGAGCAGCATGGGGTAAGAGGGCCAGGAGGTCCTGGGGGCAGTCAGCAGGGGACAGTGGGCAATTGGATGGGGCAGAGGTTCTGGGGGTGGTGGTCAGGGAACAGGGAACAGTTGGATAGGCAGGGGAGTCCCAGGAGTCTGTCAGGGGGTGGGGTTGTGGATAGGAGTTGGGGCAGTCAGGGGACAGGGAGCAGGGCGGGCTAGGTAGGGGGTGAGTTCCTGCAGTGGTCTCAGGAGGGAGTGGTCAGGGGACAAGCAGCAAGGGGGTTTAGATAGGGAGTGGGGTCCCAGGGAGGCGGTCAAGGGCAAGGGGTGGGAAGTGGGAGGGGGTTGGCTAGGGCACGGGGCTAGGCTGTTTGAGGAGACACAACCTTCCCTATCCAGCCCTCTATACAATTTTGCAACCCTGATGTAGCCCTCAAGCCAAAAACTTTGCCCATGCCTGTACTAGATCCTAGTAGTTTATAAATTGCTTTGAATTGTCTCCCTTTTGCAAGTTATACAGCTGCCATTAACTAACACCTTTGACAATCTCAGCTGAGAGACCAAAATCTGAATGGGCACAAAAGCTGGACTTCCTTCTAAACCTTCCTTAAATCACATTCCTTCCATCAACCCTTCTCATAATAACCCACCCAGATAGCTTAAACTCAGGCACATTTTTAGACAGAAGCTAGTCTAACATAACAGAGAACAGGCCATGATCTCCTCTCTGCAGGGAAACGACACTCCTAAGAAGAGCAGCCATTTACTGGGTATCTTCTCTCCCACTCCCCGCATTGGTTGGGAGAGCCTTCCCAGATCTCAGAAGTTACTGATGAGTCACAGAAGGAGATTAAATAGGAAGGGTGAAGGACACTAGGCATGATTAGATCCCATTTCTTTAGGGCCACTCCCAACAGAGGGAGTGCAACTCTCGGAACAGGTTCCCTTATTAAATTCAGACCCACAAGAAGCAGTGGAATTGCCCTAAGAGCTACAGGTTGATATGGCAAGGCAGAATTAGAACAAGTTTAACTTGGTCACTGGGAGACTCAGGTCCCTTGACTTGTTAAGGGGATCGCAGTGAGTCACAGAAGGAAACTGCAGCCTAAACTCCTGGTCTGGAGGGAGAGGCACATGCGTTCCCACCCCAAGAGGAGTGAAGGCTGGAGGCCTGAGAAGGGATGCCATGAAGGGGTCAGAGAGGCAGTTATGCCAGAATAGAGACAGAGACAATGATGTCTGTTCTCTTTGCCAAACAGGTGAAAATTTGTAGACTGGCTTATTATAAGTTAGCTGCTCAACTTCGCCTTTTACACAGAGCCTAATAGCGGAAAGCACCGCACTCAGCCAGTGTGGTTTCTATCAGCTTCCCCACTTTCCCTTTAATGTGCTCCTTCTCATTCTGGAGCCACAGTTCCATCACAGCATGAACCATTTAACTACCAGCAGCACATATTCCTCTCCCCCATGTTAAGAAACCGCTGTAAAGAAAGCACTAGAATAACGTACTCTCTAGATACAAGGCTCTAGGGTATTTATGGACCATGCTGCATCTTAGGCATCTACCTCTTCTTCCTCGGGAGAGGGCTTCTGAGACATGCAGGCCAGACCTGGTGTAAACTAGCACAGCTCTAGTGGGAGCATTGGAGTGATACTGATTTCCATCCACTAGTCCTCCATCCCCTAATCCAGATGCACCCCAGAAGGATGACAGCAGTTAGCTGACTGTAAGTACTGTAGCTTTCTTGTTTGCTCTTTCTAGGCACATGTCTGTCTTCCCCCTTCAGTGGCTTTTCCTACAATTAGAGATTCAGCCTCAAAGTGTGGCAGCTGTTCTGAACACAAATGAAGCAAGAGTGGTTACCCTAGTGACCTACATCTAAGCACCTCCAACAGCTGTTCTCTCTGTTTCCAGTGGCTGCAGAAGCATCTGATTGGCGCTAGAAATTCAGCTGTCCCTGTCACCCTCCCTAGGGGAGCCCTGAACCGTGTGGGGATCAGGAGCTAATGCCTCAGGTCCATGTTTCTCCCGGAAATGCTCTGCCCCTGAGGGGCTCCCAGCACGTGAGGCACAAGCCCCTTTATAACTTGGATTACAGCTAATGAGCTTCACCTGCTCCAGACTCCAGCCTGAGTCCACAGAATAGGCCTGTTTCTACAGGAAGGGGCTAAAGCCTGCCATAGATGGGCACTTGGCGAAGAAGAGAAATGGATCTTTGTGGATAAGTTTGAATGGGGGCAGGTATAAGAAGCCATTAAAACAAACCCAACGCTCTTATCAAACTGTCCTCATAAAGCTTGATCTAGTAAGGTGCCCCAGTCCCTCGAAGTTAAGGGCGTTGGGGTTGCTCAACCACGCCTCACAAAATTAGTCAATACCTGGCAGGACCACACCCTTAGGTACCACAAACACAGAACCTTTCCAGTTCAAGGTCCCATATACAAGAAAACTAAGGTAAACTCAGACATCACATTGCTGGGACCATGGTCCTAGCAACACAGGGATTGTCATCCCACGTGAGGATACAGCTAATCCAGGATCCTTTCTTCCACAATGGTTTTAAATGAAGGGACTAAATTCTTGCATTCGTCCCTATAGGAAGTTCTCCCTAACCCCTGAGAGATGGCAACACACACAACTAGCTCTCCTGCAGTACTTTTCATCAGTAGATCTCAAAGCACTTTACAAAAGGAAGCCTCTCTCCTTATCCTCATTTAACAGATAGAGGAACTGGGGATGGCTTATGCTCTGAAATAGGAGGGTTTAGGGAAAATTTTTCCATCAAATCTGGTGATGTCCCCTCCCTAGTGAGCAGTACCCACTAGGCTTTGCGTTATCCATAAGTCCCTGGTGCAGGAGCAGGTATGGCTGTCTCTGCCACCTCAAGCTCTCTCCCTGGCACACCTTCCACCTTGGGGCCTCTGCATCTCCATTTACACTGCCCCCCAAACTCCTTTTAAAGAGTAGAGGCCCAATCCCCTCTTGTAGGTTCCATTTTTGCAAACATTTCTGCATCTGCTTACCTTTACTACTGTCAACAGTCCCTACTGAAATCAACGATCATTCTTGGTAGCAAAGTTACACACGTTTAAGGCCTTGCCTACACTACAGGATAAAGTTGATATAAGCTGCCTTGCGTCAGCGAAGCTGTGGAATTTGGCTCCCACCAACGCAAGTGCCTCTCTGTGCTGATTTGGTAACACCACCTCCCTGAGAGGCGTGGAGTCATGGTCCATGTAGTTAGGTCAATGCAGTGTCAGTGAAGACACCGCATTGTTTACGTGATTTTACTGGCTTTCAGGAGCCATCCCACAATGCCCCACCCTGCCAATACAATTGAAACAAGCACTCCTGGTGAGGCTGCATACCACCTACATAAGGAGCCCAGGGGGCACACATGCAAGCGATTTAAGAACTGTGGTGGTTGTATGCCGACAAGCTAGGTCAACATAATTTTGTAGTGTAGACATGGCGTGTTTGTAAGATTGGTGCCCTCAATGAACCCCAGGGCAGGCTGCAGATGTGGCCACAGTGCACTTTGCTACAATTATTCTCTGCTTCCCTGAACCCATGTGTGGCAGTGAGGCAGAATGGAAGTAGTACGTTTCAAAAACAGTAGCCAGGTGGGCATATGGATGCTCCAGATCATGGTGAGCGCGATGGGGCTGAAAGCCACCATCTTCTCCCAAGCACATGAACAGAGGAATTGAGAATTGCGTCACTTTTAAAAATTAAGTCAAAGTCATCATTCACTCTCTAACGCTCTGCTAAGAGTGCTCCAGGGGATAAAAAGACAGTTTTGCCAAAGCTATGTATACTAATATGGTGCTTTAGTGATAGTACAGATTTGGAATGGAACTCAGATCTCTATATATACACTATAGCTATGACCTGAATTTTAAAGTCTAACAGAAAACCCCACCTCAATTATTTTATCCACTTACACTTTGTGTTCCAGTATTGATTTGGAAGCATACCAATTATTTAAGTCAATTGCCTATTAAAATTCATTTTCAGTGAAAGGTCAGACCTACAGATTGAAAGCAGATGCAGTACATAATTTCTATTAGTATTGTGACTTGCACACAAGTTCATTGCAATGTTTCTGCAGAAGTAATTTCTCCTCTTAAATCTGGCTCCATACGCTAGCATAGCTATTATACCCTCAATTAATTAGGAGAGCTTTTTATTACCATTATCAGAAAGTTTAAAACACTGCAATCTAAGTTAAAAAGGCACTGTGGCTTAAATACCTATAGCATCTAATTCCTGTCATTGGAAGAGGAAGTGGAAAGGAATGGAGTTTACAGCTGTGTGGGCATTTCATTTAATAATGAGTGGACCTGAGAAGCTTTGAGGCTGTTGTGAACAGTCTGTATCCTTCAATGTGGAGATGTTTTTATGAACAACTTTGTTCTACACACTGGGCTGCATCTCTCAAAAGGTAAAGCTACTTTCTTGGGCAATTTCTAATACTCCCTGGTATTGACCAGGATGGAAGGACAGCATCTTTTGTGATACACTGGAACGTCTGCTGTCAGTGGATGCAGGGTGACATGAAAGTGTTGTTGGCGTTCCTACAATCTGAAGCTGCAGAGAAAGAATGGCAGCAAAAGCCCAGCCTGGTCATCCAGTTAGAAAGACTAGGTTTGAAGATTAAGATGTAGGTTTGCAGCCTATCATCCTGATCAGTCTCTTATTGCTTGTACTCCCCTGTCCGCCTGTATCCACCTGTTGCCTCCTCTTATACTTTGATTGTAAGCAACCTGGGGCAGGGACAGTCTGTTCTGTATTTGTACAGCACCTAGCACAATGGTGTCCTGGGCTCTTCTCCTGCACTGGGATGGGAAGTAGTTTCCTACACCCTTTTATGGCATGCACCCTACCACTCTTCTCCACCCAGCACATCCCACCAGCGCTGCTCTCCAGTGCCCAGACAGGCACAGCCTTGTCTATTCCCAACCCCTCCACACTCATGTGCTCCCCAGGGACATCTCTGCAGCACACCCCCTGCACTCCCCTGAACTTTGGGCATCAGACTGACGGTTACCCAAGCCTGTGTCATATAAGGGGAGAGAACCCATCCTCCCACGCTCTCCTCCCCTAAGCAGGCACATTAGGGAGAGGGACAGTTAGCCCATAGTAGATACATCACTTTGGTATGATTAGAATAACTGACATCCTTTATTGGGGCACCCTGCCTGGCTTCGCAACCTAGTGGGTCTTTCCCATCTCCTGCTGCAACAGTGGCCCCCACTGGGTCACACCCTCCTTACTCCTATCCCCAACCCAAGAGCTGGGGTTTGGAGCAGGGGGAATGAAGACAGGGGTAAGGGGGCTGAGGCTAGGGTCACAGCTGGGGATGGGTCTGGGGCCAGGAACTGGGAACAGAGCAGGGCTGGGTGACGCTCCCTCCTCACCCCTCCTGGGGGTTGACCTAGGCCCTACCATGCCGCCTTGAATGTCCCTCCACACCCACCTAGGGGGATACACCCCACAGTTTGGGGACTTCTATGGTCCCACAATGCCAAATACATTAATAAAGGGGAGCACTCATATTGGGCCCAACTCTGCCACCCTTTATGGTGACCTGTACTTTACTCCAAGCTAGACTCATTTACCCCTATGCCCCTTGGAAGGATCCGCTATAGAGCACAGCTGTGCCACTCCAGGCTCAGGCCAGAGAATGAATCCTTCCCCTGCTTCTCCCTCCCTACCCCTCCAGGGGTGGAATAAATTACTTCATCCCTCTGGTGGGGCTGTTGTGTGCCCAGCCAGATACTCCGGCCAGGAAGTGGAGAGGAGGAAGGGAGCCAGGACCCCTCACCCTGCCTATCCTTGCCTGGGCATTCCCAACCACTTGCTTGCTGTGAGACATATTGGCTGACTAGCCTCTACCCTCCCCTCCTGCAGCCAGAGGGACAAGGGAGCTTTACCTGATCTGCTCACAAAGGCTAGCCTCTCAATCAGTTCCAATCAAACACCCATGAGTAAGATGCTGCCTAGCCTATGGATGGCAGCATTGGGGTCATTAGAAAGGTGCAATTTTTTCTTTAAAGTTTAAGGAGACCAAGGGCCAGATTGCGATACCCACTACTCATGCGCAGGAGCACTTACTCCACCAGTAATCCCACACACACAGTGGAATTATTTATGGAGCCAGGGGCTAGTCAGATCAGAATCCGGTCCCAGAGAAAGGAGATTTGCTTGGTAGCCTGCACATCTCTTTTGACCGGCAGTGAGAGGTTGATTGACAGCATCACACTATGGACTGACTATTTCCATTGTCTGTACTCATGTACTACCATTGCCCAGTTTGTGTGCCACTGATGTGCCCTATGCAAAGAACTTTAAAACAATGAAATGACCCTTAATAAAATGGTTGCTCAAGTGTTGTCTTTGAACATCTGTGAACTCTTGGGTATAACTGGCTACAGGTGGCACTTATTATTTGTGAAGAGACTGGGGAGTTGCTAATTGGCTGTCTTACCACTGTCCAGGTGTCTTCTTCCCCCCTCCCCGCCCCTTACAGCTTTATTTTATGTAAAGGGTACAAGGGATTTAGCTCTGTGGATGAACAATCTACAGCAGGTTTCAGAGCAGCTGCCGTGTTAGTCTGTATCCACGAAAAGAACAGGAGTGCTTGTGTTACTTTAGAGACTAACAATTCAGGAGCAGATATAGGGTTTCCATGCAGATCTATGGAAATAATGTATGCATGGAGTTGGTTGTTCTTTGAACAATAGAGCTGGTTGAAATTTTTACTCCAAAATTTTTCCCATCAGAAAAATTCAGTTTCATTGTAACTGAAGTTTTTCCACAAGGAAGTATCAATTTTGATGAAAAAAATTGTTTTCCCCACAGAAGAATTCTGAACACATTCCAAATGGAAATTTTCATTCTGAAACATTTGAAGTTGAAGCTCAGTGAACATTTTCCTTCCAATATGTCAATTGCAAACAAAATGCTTTAGTTCAGAATTGGTTAGAAGTTCAGTGGGAAAACTGATATTTTTCCTGACGAAGAATTGAAAAAGAAGATTCCCCCCACACACACACACTTCAAAATTTCAGCTTTGACCAGCTCTGGGCAATGCATTTAAGAATGTTTGACTTGCTCATGCTGTAGAGCATAGACTCCTACAAAACGTTCAGCCCAAACAAACTAATCTTAAAAGGTGTTCTGTGTCCCCCAAGCCATTAGTGGGGGATTTCAATCTAGTAAGTTAACACCTGGCCCCATGTGTTTCAGCCAGGAGAGGGAAACTCACAGGCCTGTGTGTTGCCCATCTGTTCACAATAAAGTGAATTTTAAATTATAGCTTTGCCCCCATAATACATAGTTCCTCCAAGATTTTCTAACAAAAACAAACAGAGAACACTAAAGAAAACCAAACACACATCAAGTGTAGTGGCCAAGCCCTATTGGGCCTATGCATTAATATTAGTTCAGGGATCATCAGGAACTTACAGACCTCATAATTTACCCAGGCAAATCCTTTTTCTTAAAGAAGCTCCTATTAGGTCAAAAAATGTTTCCTCAGGGCTCTATAAAGTGTCTTAAAGCTCTTTAAAAATGTATACTCCAAAGAAAGCTCTTCCAATTCATGGCAATTGTCCACTTATACTTTTAAGTTAAAGCAGATCCAAAAAAATATAATAGGTAATTTGTTTTGTGTGGGGGTATCTATAATTTTAGAATGCTTTCCCACCTGAATTGCTTATTCTTTTTGCTACTATGAATCTCTCCCTGCGGACCTGTACTTTTCATTTTCTAGTGGCATCTGTAACAGCAATGAAGTGGCAATGTTTACATACTGGCAAAACAAATTCCCCTTTTCTGGAGATGCAGTACAATATGTCCCCAGCACTTATGTGCCTTACCAGAGCAAATATTTGGGAAGGTTTTCATCTGCCTTCATTTTCCCCAATAAGTGGGTTTTAAAGAAAAACCACCACAAAAACAATGCATGCTCCAGTTTACATGCTATGGGCCAGATCCTGAACTGTGTGCATTTGGAGTAAGCTGGGGTGGTGGAAAAGGTGTCTTTCAGCCACCTTTATGCCCCCCACTCCCCCCGCAAGTCCTGGAGCCAGCTGGACACAAGGCTGGTGCTTGCATCAGTTAGAGGTTTCATGCTGACTGCCCACAGCCCTCAAGGGCTGTTCAGGTAGCCAGGGATTACTTGGATGCAGGGAGGTTCTAGTCATGCTCCCTTTCCCTGACCATACCCTAGTGCTATGACACAGAATGGTACAGGGCAACCACAGCAGCTTCTAAGCAGCGGGGCCTACATAGGTTGAACCTTGTTGGTTTATGGCTGTTATATAGCAGTGGTCCCATGCAGAGCAAACAAGAATCCAGGCCTATAGTTTCTACTGCAGCTTTAACACAGGACCTGCATTATTACCACGCTGGCAAAGCAGTTGGAAGCTACCAGTGGAGGGAGGAGGTAGAGAGAATGAAGCAATGGCACAATGGGATAAGTGCAGCTCCTTGAAGTCGCTCTTGTTTGGCGCCAATGTAACACAGAATCAAATCCGATGTCTCCAGGGGTGCATGTGACCTATCTGTGTGGATTGTCAGCAGTGGTGATGGAATACATGGCCTTCTGGGTCAAAAAACATAACTCCTTGCTTCCTGAGCTACCCAACTCTGTTAATACAAAGCAGGTAGCCCATTCAGACAGCTGTGTGGTCCAGGCACTAAGGGGGACAGAGAGCCACTCTGTAAGCATAAGTTACACACACATTTAGGGTAGATCTACACTGCGCACTCCCCTAGCATGGGTATAAATAGCCATGTAGATGCTTAGGTGAGTCAAGACACACCTGAACCTTAGGGCACATACACTACACAGCTTTCTATGCACCCAAGCAGTGCCTCCCACATAGCTCTTTTTAGCAGTGTAGCATCCTGCTACAGGGACAGACTCCAGGAGCTCTGGCCTCTCCCTGAAGTGGAGAAGGGCTCTAGCAGGGGGAAGGCAGCAAGAAGAGACTACTGCTGGAGCCTTTCACTGCAGCATGTAGTCAATAGCAAGCCTTAATCAACCCCAGGTGAGTCACTGTTTCAGTTCAGCTCATCCTTTTTGGAGTATAAAGTTTAATACACACTAACCCCTTTAGGGGTTTCAGTCTATTTCCTGAGCCTATGTAAACTCCCTTCTCAGGGCACTCAGCCACTCCACACCAGCCACAGGTGGAGACCCAGGCCCACCCACTTTACAGAGTCCCAACCCAGGGAGCTGTCAAATATCAGCCACCTGCTGCATCCCTTTAACTAATTCATTGCTACTACTGTTCCCTGGGCCCCACAGCCCCAACATGTTCAACTTCATCCTTACATTAGGCTGAAACCTTGCTTGAGTCCCAGTAGGCAGTCAGGAGCATCTTCCTTGATCCCCTGGTCCCTGCTAGTGATGGCTCTGTCCAGATACTAGAACTGCTGCAGCCAGCCAAGAACACCTTTGTTGCTCCTCTGACTCCAGACAGCAACTGAGTCTATTTAGGCCCAGCAGCTCCTTTTATATGATCCTGCTGGGCTCTGACTGGCTGCTTCCCACACAGCCTCTCTACGCAGCTTGGAGGACTCACCTCTTCTGCTCTTTTCCTAGGGCAGGGTTTGGTACATTCACAAGGCCTCTAGCAGGTAACATTCAGGCCTGCTACACCCAGTTACAAAGTCAAAGGAGAACTAGGCCTTAGAAAGGCAGGTATCAGCCTTTACCCAGGAGCCAAGGGTAGGGGGCATGACCCTGACTACATCTCCAGCCCCTCCAAACATGCTTCCTGGGATATTGGCAACACCACTGCCCAAGGTAGTCCTCTGTCACCACCCCCATCTATACTCAGGGCACCCTATTCGCTTCTGTCCTGTGGCCACGTCACCAGGCAAAAGTGGCACAAAGGGGCTAAAAGGCAGGCATAAGGCCTCCGTTAGAGATGCCCCAGGTACTGGGAGACCCTATATCCAGTTCCACCACTTCTGAACTGCTTCTCCAGGAGCCTCATGCGCAGGTGGCACACTTGGGCAGGAGGGAGGGCACAGAAGGGACGTGGCTGAGATGGACCTTCACCCCGCCAATTCTGAGCTCCATTATGGCCTTGAAGCAGGAGGGCTCTAAGGGCTGCCTTAACCTGCACCAGGAACCACCTTGTCCACCAGCAGCCTCTGAACATTGGGGAGTACAAGCTGCTTCCTCTCTGTCTCCACTTTCCATAATAGTTGCTATTACAGGGAAGAATCTGCCCCAGAAAGGGAAAATGTTGTAATTCAGGTTGATAGCAGCATCCCAGCCTGCCCCCCAGCCCTCCTCCGACACTAAGCCAGACAGAATTCAGCCCTATGCAAGGCCTATGCTGGAAGTTATCATTTGAAATACCAACAGTTAAAATTGATTAAGATCCTCGGAATCAGATTCCATCTCAGTTAAATAGGTGTAAATCCAGAGCAGCACCATTGTACTAACAACAGCTAGCTGAGAGGAGAATCTCACTAAATAAATGCATACATATATTAACTACTGACACGTTTCCCTCCTGTTTCCATATGCTCTTGGTCTTGGAAAGCTGGATTCCCATGGATGGACTGTGCAACATCAAGCCATTATTTTCTGTTTTGACAAACATTTTGTGACTAATAAGGGAAAGAAATGGCTTTAAAACAGGCCAGGCAGGAGTTGATGAAACGTGGGGGTGGGAAATGCACACCACAGTTAATTTTAAAAGTCATAAATTCTACTGGATAAAAGCAAAATGGTTTAGTTATATTTGCTGTTGAAATGGGATTGCTGCCCACTCAAATATTTTGATGCTTCTGTAAATACATTTCACAGGTATGATTGATATATCAATCTATCATGATGCCAAACAGCTGTTCCACTCAGTGACCGTAATTTGATTCCGATGTAAAATAACGTCTCTAATATTATTTGCCGACGATCTTTCTCTTTTGCAAAGAAAAAGAATCAGAGCCGTGCAACGTGAAGCAATGCTCCTGGTTAATATATTGCCTAACAGACTCTTAATTTTGGGGTCACAGTTACAGAATATGAGAAAAAATTAAAGCAGCAGGCTGATTGTGGATGGTTCCGATGCCTTTGAAAGAGCCTAAGGGAAACAATTTTAGCATTTCCTATGCCAGAACCTAGCCAATCCTCCACTGTGTATCCATCACAGGCTGCCTGGATAGGTCTGCCTCCCACAGCCTGAAATCTGATAGGATTTAAGACTTACTGTGGAAAATGTCTCCGCATTGTTGAACAGGCTAGCTATGAAATCTCTCCCCAGGGACAGAACTGACAGCCCGGTGAAAACTAATCTTTACAGACCCCAGGACTGGACTTGCAACCTTTACTCAGACAAGCAGTCCTTATTCATGCATGCAATCCCATTGATTTTAATGGGCCTACTCCTATTCCTGCAAGCAATTCTTACACTCAAAAGAGTTGCAGCTTTAGGGTCCCTCTCTCTTATCTTTACAATGGAAATACTTAGTTAAGTTACAGAGTCATAGCCATGTTAGTGCGTAACAGAAAAAAGAACGAGGAGTACTTGTGGCACCTTAGAGACTAACAAATTTATTTGGGTATAAGCTTTCATGGGCTAAAACCCACTTCAGATTGAAATGGGCCATCCTGATTATCACTACAAAACTGTATTTTTTCCTGCTGATAATAGTCCACCTTAATTGATTAGTCTAATTAGAGTTGGTATGGCAACACCCATCTTTCCATGTTCTCTGTGTGTGTGTGTGTGTATATTATATATATATATTCCTATCGTATTTTCCACTCCATGCATCTGATGAAGTGGATTCTAGCCCACGAAAGCTTATGCACAAATAAATGTGTTAGTCTCTAAGGTGCCACAAATACTCCTCATTCTTTTAATTAAGTTACTGGACACGTGAGCATAGGTTTTCATAGTGCTTTGTGAAGAATGCATTTCATTCTGGTATACTTCTGAAAGTGCACCGCTGCCTCAACAAAATTCAGTTTTTATTAAAAATGATTAATGTCTACGAATTTAATCAACGCATAGTCACACAGCAGCGGCTTTACCCTAAGTTTGATTTTAAACAGCTTGTGTCCTGACGCATGAGGTATATTATATCATTTGACAGCAGTGACATTTATATGTGTAGTTACTAAATGGTGACAATCCATTGGTAAGCCTGCCCACTTCAGGAAACAAAACGGATATAAGGGTGCTATACCAAACTGTGTTAAGTGTCACAATAAATCAATGGATTAAAAGATTAAAGAGCAACTACAATGTGACAACATTCTCCTGATAACAAAAGCCTATGCATAAGAATTAAAGCAATTTATTTTGGAGCCTATATGATTTTCTTTCCTCCACTCGTGTGACACAGTTTTATTTCAGCAGCTTCGGAGCTGCAGAGGTACTGCACAGAAGAAATCACTGTGCTCTGGGGAGTTGATTATAGAATACTGAAAAATTGGTCAGTTCAAGATGGAATATAGAAGCACAAAAATGCCATATAAATTTTGATAAACTGTGCAGGAAAAATAAGGTGCAAAGCAGGTTTTTTTTAAAGACACTGCATCAAATTTAGCAAGCACCTTCTACATGTTTTCAGCCTACAAATACTATTTTTAAAGCAGTTTTAGACCATTTAACATGTTTCAGATACAAACCCTTCCCCCTGCAAGATCAGAAACAGCATCTCAAACAGTGTAAAAGCAATTAGTGTAGTGGGGAAAGAAGAGATATCTTCAGGTCTGTTGGCAATTACTGGTACTTATTGTCTGCTGTTGAAGGAAGCCATCAGATGTGATTTGCTACCCAGATTGTCCAGATGTAGTAAACACATGGAACTTTAAACAAAATCCATAATTTAGCATCCTATTATATTGGTTTATGCTATCTCTTGAGATGTATAGTGATACTGGGCCCTGTTCACCCCTAGCCTAGCTCTATTAGAATTTGTGGAGTTACACCAGAGAAGAGATTCCTTTGACCTTTCCCATTTATGGGTCCTATTGAAGTTAATAGGTGCGTCAGGGTGTGTTTAAGTAAAGGGGTAGAATTCAGCCTTGGGGAGACAACTGTAAGTGTAACTTGCTGGAAACCAGAGCGAATTTTTTCTGAGTTTGTTGTTGAGAAAAGGTTTTACATCAACCTGAATACCCAGTTTCAAACTCTTGCTGCTATTTTGGTGGGTTTAAGCCTTGTAGGATTGGGCCCTGTCAGAGGGTGAGGCTGGGACTCAGCTGTGCCTGACAGGCATAGCTAGTCTCCCCGCTGAAGGGAATGAGTGGAGTCATATTTGAGAGCAGGAATTTTACTCCAAGTGCAGACTGATGTAATCTTTTCCGCTTGATAATTAGTAAATGAGAGTCCCTTCAGCGACAGTGCTGTACCCCCTTTTTTATTATATTATATTATATATATGTTACAGAAATAGCAACCAAACATCTGGGGTGATGGAACAATTTTGCTGATGATGAAAACCATGAATTTGGTGTTTGTTATTACTGCTTCAAGCCAGGGGGTGCGACAGCACCTCAAGTTCCAGCACCACTGCCGGACATCAGCATTCGTATCGAGAAAATGTTTTCTGTAAATCTTTCTACTGTTATTGCACAAATAGGTCTCCCTGAGACTTCCCCCAAATGAACTGTAAATAAAAGAATCTCTGATTTCCCCAAGATAGTTTTGCATCTGGGGTTGTAGCTGGTTCTAATAGATTCCAGTGCACAAGGACAGAGGTGGTTTTTTCCTTTACTAACACTGTAATTTATACTGATTGCAACCCAGCAGTTATGCATCTTGTCTGCCTCACGGTTTCTCTTACTCCCCAGTCTTCTGAAGCAAATGTTTATTGACAACGATCTCAATGAATTACAAAATACACGCTGCACGCGTAGCACTAAAATTCTGCAGAACAGCTAATCTCACACATATTCACTGACTGTGACTAACAGTTCTATACCAAAGCAAATGTTTTATTACATTAAGCCAACAACGGCTAAAGTAGCACAGGACTCATATGATAATACTCTTAGTCAAAATAAATGTACTATCAAACTTATTTAAATGACTCATCTGACATTGTGTAGATTCTTCAGTAGATGACAAAGTTGTTCATTAGTTAAGGCCTAAGTTTTCCCCAGTGTTTTTCATTTTCTTATCAAAATTATTCCATGCAGGAATGATTTATAAACTCTGATGCTATTTGTATAAAAAGAGGTTCATAACTCAAAGAGAAGAAATGAAATATTTAGGGAAGATTAATCATGAATGCCCCACTGCTCTAGCTGTCTAATCATTCATTTTATGATACAGCAATATTTGTTCGACTAGTAACTCTTCCTTTGGGGAAAAAAATCTAGTGGCTCATATGTTGCTTAATATATTCAATGGGAAAAAGCAAAGCAAATCTCATTGAGGGAATTGGAAAATAGTATGAGCCTTTAAACTGACAACGCTTAAAAAGTTAGTAAAATGTACACATTTACTACACTTTTGCATGTGTAGATACAAATAACTATTATTATTAATAATAATAATAATAATTAATGAGGTATTATGGTAATGTCTAGAGGTCCCAACCAAGACTGGGTGCTGTAAAAACACTTAGTAATTGGGCTCAGAGCAGGGGTAATTAAGTGAAATTCTCTGGCCTGTGTTATACCGGAGGTTAGAGTAGATGATCTTATGGTCCCTCTTCTGGCCCTAGAAGTCTCTCAATATATTAAAGAAACAATCCTTGCCCCAGAGATCTTGCAGTCTAAGGCCCCATTCCTGCAAACACATATACATCAAATTTGGGCAAAAAGTTGAAATGGAGGTGGGAATCCAGAGAAATTACAATAATTTTTCATGATTTTTCCCCTTAACAATCAATTATGGAGTTGATCAATTTTTAATTAAAAATATGCAGGATTTTTTTTAAAGACATTTTTCCTTTTTTCAAAGCAACGCTATCCCTATATTGATTGTAATCATAATTTACTAAGACCATTGTAGAAAAAATCTAGAAAGTACAACCCTCAAAAAAGTCTGTCTGGCTCTATGCATGGGCAAGTGCCACACATGGGCATTAGCCATTCAGCTTCTAGTTCACTGTCAATGGCAGTTAGGTGCCCAACTGCCATTTGGGCCTTAGAAAAAATTCCCCAGAATTAACTAGCATTTGAAAGCTAGTACAAGACCTTAGGTGAAATCCAGAACCTGAGGATAACTTTAAGGAAAATTACCAGGGCTGTCAAGCAATTAAGTACCATGGCTCCATTGTAGCCAGCATCACAAGATATTTACATGCCAGATACTCTAAAGATTCTTGTGTCCCTTCATGCTTCAATCACTTTCCTTGGGACATGTATCCATGCTGATGACAGGTTCTGCTCAGTAACAATCCAAAGCAGTGTGGACCGACACATGTTCATTTTCATTATCTGAATCACATGCCACCAGCAGAAGGTTGATTTTCTTTTTGGATGGTTCAGGTTCCATAGTTTCCGTATCGGAGTGTTGCTCTTTTAAGACTTCTGAAAGCAGGCTCCACACCTCGTCCCTATCAGATTTTGGAAGGCACTTCAGATTCTTAAACCTTGGGTCAAGTGCTATAGCGATCTTTAGAAATCTCACATTGGTACCTTTTTCGTGTTTTGTCAAATCTGCAGTGAAAGTGTTCTTAAAATGAACAACATGTGCTGGGTCATCATCCGAGACTGCTATAACATGAAATATATGGCAGAATGTGGGTAAAACAGAGCAGGGGACATACAATTCTCCCCCAAGGAATTCAGTCACAAATTTAATTAACACATTTTTTTTAAAAACAAGTGTCATCAGCACGGAAACATGTCCTCTGGAATGGTGGCCGAAGCATGAAGGGCCATACGAATTTTTAGCATATCTGGCACATGAATACCTTGCAATGCTGGCTACAAAAGTTCCATGCAAATGCCTGTTCTCATTTTCTGGCGACACTGTAAATAAGAAGTGGGCAGCATTATCTCCTGTAAATGTAAACAAACTTGTTTGTCTTAGCGATTTGCTGAACAAGAAGTAGGACAGAGTGGCTCTGTAGGCTCTGAAGTTTTACATGGTTTTGTTTTTGAGTGCAGTTATGTAACAAAAAAAATCTAACATTTGTAAATTGCACTTTCACGACATAGAGATTGCACCATAGTACTTGTATGAGGTGAACTGAAAAATACTATTTCTTTTACCATTTTCACAGTGCAAATATTTGTAATGAAAACAATACACACTTTGATTTCAACTACAACACAGAATACAATATATATGAAAATGTTGAAAAACATCCAAACTATTTAATAAATTTTAACTGGTATTCTATTGTTTAACTGTGTGATTAATGGCAATTAATTTTTTTTGAGTTAATCATGTGAGTTAACTATGATTAATTGACAGACCTAAAAATTATCTTTCCACACCTATCTGTTTAGTTATTTACCAAATATGATTCTCTTTCTCTCTCTCACACACACACACACTCATAGAAATGTATGGCTGAGAGGAAGAACAGTCAGTCAATGTTCTCATTTTAACAACCTTTTACATATCTGAAGAGCGTTTTGTCCTCCCCACTCAGTCTTCTCTTCCCGAGACTAAACATGTTTGAAGAATTGTGCCTTTCCTCATATGTCAGATTTTCTAAACCTTTTATCATTGAAGCAGCTCTCCTCTGGACTCTCCCATTTGTCCACATCTTTCTTACAGCGTTGTGGTGTCCAAAACTGGACAGTATTCCAGATGGGGCCTCACCAGTATCGAGCAGAGCAGAACTATTACCTTTCACATCTTATCATATGACACTCCTGTTAATACACTCCAGAATGACATTTGCCTTTTTCACAACAGCACCACACAGTTGACTCACATTCAGTCTGTGATTCTCTATAATGCCTAGATCCTTTTCCACAGTACTGCTGCCTACTCAGTTATTTCCCATTTTGTATTTGACTGTTCCTTACTAAGAGTAGTACTTTGCACTTGCCTTTATTGAATATCATCTTCTTGATAAATTGGAAAATTGGTCTGAAATAAACGTAATTTTGAATTTGAATCCTGTCCTCCAAAGCACTTACAACCATGCCCAGTAGGTGTCATGTGCAAATGTTATAGGCATACTCTCTACTCCACCATCCAAACAGTTAATGAAAATATTGAATAGCATCATACACAGTATAAATCCCTGCAGGACTCCACTTGACATCCATCTACAGTAGTAGCTTGAAAAACAGATTTAAAAATGTGTATGAAGGGATATTGTGGGAAAGCCAAGTCAAAGAAATGGGTTTTGCATATATAACCAAATGCAGGTCCCGAGAAACCTAATTTCCTAATGTAGACAAGGCCTGACCAGCCTTTTGTGAAAGTTTTCTCTCTCACACTCACAGATCTCCCGTTGGCAGGACCGGTGCAAGACTATTTCACACCCTAGCAAAACTTCCACCTTGCTCCCCCTGCCTCCGGGAGCCCTGCAGCAGCTCCACCCCCACCCCCCACACCTGGGGAGCCTTGTGGCAGCTTGCCCCTCAGCTCACTTCCCCTGAGCACACCGCCACCGCTCCACTTCTCCCACCTCCCAGGCTTGCGGCGCCAATCAGCTGTTTGGCGCGGAAGCCTGGGAGGGGAGAAGCAGAGGGGGCAGCATGCTCAGGGAAGGAGAAGGAGCGGAGGTGAGCTGGGAAGGAAAGCACTTCCCCTGCACGCCCCCCTCCCCCCTGTTACTTGCTGTGGGCAGCTCTCCCCACGCCCCTCTGCCCCAGCTCACCTCCGCTTCACCGCCTCCCCTCAGCGTGCTTTTTGGTATCCCCAACCACTTGACGCCCTAGGCGTCTGCCTAGTTTGCCTAGTGGTTGTACTGGCCCTGCCTATTGGTCAGCAGTTGAATCGTTCTAGTGGGAACCCAGGGCAGTCACCTGGAGAGCTTTGCAGGTCAGTACAGAGTCCCTGAGATTTCTCTCTGTATGTGATGGCGAGCCAGGAGAGACAAGGTAATTCTCCAATAGGAATTAAAAACCAACTCTTCAGATCTTTAGCATAACTGATTTATATAAGATGACAAACAGAGTACTCTTAATCTATTTACTGCACGGGGTGAAATTGCACAGTGGCAATACTAACTGCTTTACTTAATACACTTTTATTTAACAATCCTAAGATAAGATGTTATTTGGCCTACTTAACCGTAGCACTTTCAGATTGCAATAGCCTGATCACTTTTGTGGTAACCTTGAACTGAAGTTGTTTCTAACCTTGCTAACAGCTCCAGCTACAGTTATGCAACTTAACAGCTTAGGAATGCACAGCTTGTATCAATAAAGGAAACTAAATTAAAGAATTCCTTAAAACAAGGGAATGCCTTGGCCGCTCCACAGTTTAGAAAGTCAGCCATTCCTTTTCTTGAAAGTCTTTCATAGTTATGTTGTCTTAAAACATGTGATTGGAATGACATTGTGGCAATAAATGTTTGCGGATATTGATAGATGTCAAAGTGTGAGATTTACAAATGGAAAGTTTGCTAGACTTCACCAGTTACTACTCTTAGAGTCTAATAATCACCCTTTGAAAGAAATCTGGAAATAAATAGACGGGGGATCGAAAGAGTTCATTGAGATTTAGTTTTCATAAGAATTAGCTGGTACTCAGATAACGGCCAGAGGGAACAATGTTACAGAGTGTTCAAAACTCACCATCCCAGAGTGCCCCTCATGGTGTAACCTGGTGTTGCAGCCGCTCCACCTCATTTTCTTGCTCCAGGCCCCTGTGGCCAGGGTGGTGACTTGGCCTCTGGCCAGGTCTCATTATATTCTCTTACCCTTTAGCGTAACAGAGGCTTAATCCAAGTCCAAAAAACAGCACCAAAAGACTCTTCAGCTCTGCCTTCAATCCCCTTTCCTTGCAGGCAGGCCCTAGAAGCAATGGCTCGTCTTAGTGCCTAACTGTTAGCGCCAATCAACCTGACAATCCCGGTCTGGTCTGTCCTCCTACCAAGGGCCTCTGGCAGGCTGTAACCTTCAGACAATTTTTAATTGAGTCAAAGTTTTTGCCCCACATAGGAACAGCCTGTCTGCGCTCCTCCTCAGTCAGCCCCACAACTGCAGGGCTTTCTTCCTCATAAATCCAACCCCTACAGTTGTAGGGTGGTGGGGCTAATTGAACAGGGCTGACTAGCCCCAGGCCTCCTGGCCCTTAAAGTGACAGGGTAACCTGCCTCACAGAGTTTATACACATTCAGAATTCCCCATCTCAGGCCATCCTAATTTAACCAGGCTATAGCATGAAAAGATGGAAGGCCTTATCAGGTAAGGCAGTAGAGTATCCCTTTGCTGCCGGGCATCAGATGCAATTCTTGGAATTATCCAGAGATTTTGTAATGTGACAAAGCTCCAAGTCTGTACTTGTGGGTCCTGCGCTTCCTGGCAGATTTAGGGGCCTCAGAAACTCATCTAGGCCCCAGAGTGACCTCCCTTTCTCAGTATAATTGGCAAGAGTCACCACCTAGTGAGTTACCTTCATCACAGGCCAGTATGGAAGATGGAAAAGGGGGGAGCCCGGGCCCACCCTCTACTCTGGACTCCAGCCCAGGGACCCTAATAGTATCAGCTAAGATGGCTGACCTTTTAGGCACAAAACACAATACGATTCCCTGGGCTACTTCCCCACAGCAGTCCCTGCTTCTTCAAACTCCACTTCACCCTTACCTCAGGGCCTCCTTCCTTCAGTATGATATGTTGTCCAACACTCAATCTCACCAACAGCATAACTTCCTTCCACAGCTCCTGACACCCACACCCACCTGACTAACTGGGAGGTTTTTATCTGGTTTCAGCCAGTCCCTGATTGGCTTCAGGTGTCCCAATTAGGCTAGTTGTTTCTACTCCTTTCTAGAAGGTTCTTAATTGGCCCCAGGTGTCTTGATTGGCCTGGAGTAGCCTTTGTTTGGCTATCCAGGGAACAGGGACCTGCACATCCTGAGACTGATATACCTGCCTTCCAGCACTCTCCTATATCCTTCTGGACTGACTCCGTCACAGTAAATAGATAAAAATCAAACATTTGTATAGTTCAGACTTGAAAACAGGGAGAAGACCAATGACTAACTTGTGTTCTTGTCAGTAATGTTTGATCATTTCAAGTTTGTTATAATTGAGGGAATAAGTATTTGCCAGCTATAGCTGTAATATGAAATCAAGAAGAATAAATGTGGTAAGATAACATTACGTATCTGACAATTTACACAGAAGGAATATTTCATATTTAAGGCTAATATGAATGGACATTTTCAGTCTTGTCTCATGCCACTGTGCAATAAATGAAATGAGCTAGACAGCCATGTGCATGAAGGCAGCACAGTGCTTATATCTTTAATGGAGCTGGTCAATTTCAGTACCCCCAAAAGGAATTTTACGGCTCACCAAGTTAATTCATGGGCTACACATTGACAGTAAGGGGTATATAGGTACAGGGAAGGGGCTGAGGCTTAACCTCCTTTTGTGGGTATACTTTGTACCCTTACAATTTAATGCAACATCTTTAGATCTGCCACAGTGAACTGCAGGCATAAACTTAGATGCTTAGACTCTAACTACTTGAATTGTATGGCTCAGATACTCAGATGTGTCTGTATGTGAAGGAGTTTACTTGCCGCTGGCACCACCTAACTGTCAAGGAGGGGCATGGCTGGCACTTTTTTTTTCTTGGCACCCTCTGTTGATGGCCTATTAGCCTGTAGTGGTCGGTCCCTTCTTTGACTCAGCCTTCCGGCCAGGTCACTCATTTGTATCTGGTATATAAAGAGTCCAGCAATGGGATAGTCCTCTGGGTTATGCAAGTAACTTCAGGCTTCCCCTTGGATCAGGATCTCCTGGTCCAGACCCTTATGTTTGCAGAGCCTTCCCTCAGCTAGATTCCTCACACCCAGAGTAGACTTCTATCTTCCACACTCCCTAGATGTTGGTGAGAGAACCTGGGTCCAGCCTCTCCTCCAGGTTCCAGGGCCCAGTGGCAGGCAGAACCCCAAAGTGCTATCTTGCTGCTTACCTGGATCACTTCCTACCAGTCCCTCTCTCTTCCCAACAGATAAAGTCAAGTCATTAAATAACTGAACTCAAATAAAGTCTCAAATCTTCATGGGGGTCGCAAGTCCTTTCTTTGTGGCCTTGGCCAAGTGACTCTAATCAGACCTCAGGCTCAGAGAATAAGTCCTTTCATCTCCACTATCTGTCTACCTCCTAGTGAGCTGCCTTGCTCCTCTTTAAGCTCCTTCTCCAACCCACTGCATACTTTGCTGGTCTGATGGGGTATAGCTGCCCAGCTCCAAAGTAGCTCTTTAACCACTTCCTTTCCAGTGTGAGGGCTGTATGTGCTCTCACACTGCACAATTCCTTGTCAGGAGCAAAGATGCATGCATACGGTTTGTGCCATGCAAAAGGAAAAATATTCCTGAAAATCTTCCCCATCATCTCTATAATCCGGCTAGAACCAATCGTAGTATGGGTAGGCAATGAACAAGCTTCTCTGCAAAGATCTGGTAGAATAGTACACAGCTCCTCCCAGTTCAGTGCTGGATCTTTATTAGTCCAATTTGTTCCAGAGTGAGCGTTGGTTTTGTATCAAAGGAGTAGCCGTGTTAGTCTGGATCTGCAAAAGCGACAAAGAGTCTTGTAGCATCTTATAGACTAACAGATGTTTTGGATCATAAGCTTTCGTGGGCTAAGACCCACTTCATCAGATGAATGTTGGTGGTGTGTTCCTGACAAATGTTGTCTGTGAACTACTGCAAACTACTGTTTAAACACTAACTCCAGAGCGTGAAGTTAATGCAGTAATTTGCTTCCCCACCTCCCTCAGAGGTAACTTTTCTTTACGTCATGCTAACTACTTGCTCAGGAAACAGACAGTTCTATTATAACTTTGTATTTAAATTCATTGTACCATGATATGTAAATCATACCTTCATCATTGCAAATGGGCTAGGTTCATATAGCAATAACAACTACGGTCTCACATTCTGCTTGGTATAATATATAAACTTCTGTTCAGTTCCATGGGCAATGGAGCCACAGCATATCAAGTGTAAAGCAGTGCATATGAAATGAAGGGCATCTGTTTCCTCAAAGTCTTTCACTATTTTAGCCTTTGGGGACATTACTTTCAATGTGGTAGTTTTCATCTCAGCTGTCTTGGTATAAATTTTTTCCCCCTCAGGTCCCTTCCTACGCATCATAATGTTTGCTCTGACAATTGCACTGTGCTTTCTGGAGTTAGATCCAAAATATGCTACAATCAGAAGATAAATGGGAGGTGAAAGAGAACCCCCAGTGTAGTGATTGCATTAGCTAGTGTTTTATTGTGCATGTAAAAAAATAGCCCACCTACTATGGAACTGTGAAAAATGTAAGTGTTGTAAAATAATAAAATACCAATAGGTACCAGTGAGACGTTGAGCTGGGAATCCATTAGTGGGTAAGTGGCAAATAGATTGAGGAGGGGTTAATGGTGAGCTCGGCAATAGCAAAACAGAAAACCGATTGGAGAGGGATCTAAGAGGAAATTGGAAGAAAGGAATTTGAGGCAGCAGGTGTAGCCTGGATGCCTGAAGAGCTTGGAGACATAAGGAAATAGAGAAACAAGATGATAATCAGAGATGCAAGTGGGGCTGATGGAAAGTTTCATCAGAATGTGGGGATATCATGGAAGTCTTAATCACTGCAGGAAAGGCACCAGGGGGCGGGGGTGGGATCAGACGGTATACAGCAAGGGATTATGTCAAAAGATTTATATATAGAAAGTAAGAGACATACCTGAGAGTGAGACACTAAAGAAAAGGAGGTTATGGAAGAAGGAAGAGGAGGAGAAACTGTAGGGAGTTTGTGAAAGCGATGAACTACATCAATATTCCCCTGGCAGTCACTTAGTGTGATTTTGGGCAGAGACTGAGGCTAATTAGAGAATTGTTCTTCTGATAAATAACCAGTGAGAGACACTCCCGCCAGCCCAGCCTCTTATGCTGCTCACACTCTTTCCAGTCACCATCATACATCCTCCCAGTTTCCAGCCTGGCTTTGCCAGTCTCAGAATGCCCTTATGCCTGGGGTTCTTCAGTCCTCTCTCTGGGGAGGGAAAATCTTTACTGCTGCCTTTAGGCAGCTTTGCGCCCTCTTTGTACCACTAGCTCAGTGAGAAAGGGACTTCTAAGTGAAGCTCTGGTGGACTGAGACTCTAACCGTTCCAATTTGGTTGGAGATCATTTTACACCCACCTGTACCAATGTGACATCACGAGGTGCAAAGCAGGAGAATCGGTGAATTCATAAGCACTGTGGTTCCTTCTTATGCTTTATATGATCAGAAAGAACACTCCACTGCAAATGCTTCTTGGGATGCAACTGCAGCCAGTGGGATGGAGGATAGGTCCATCAGTGGCTATTAGCCAAGATGGTCAGGGATGCAACCCCATCATCTCAATGTCCCTAGCCTCTGTTTGCCAGAAGCTGGCGGATCACTCAATGATTTCCTGTTCTATTCATTCCTGCTGAAGCACCTGACACTAACCACTGGCGGAAGGCCAGGATGCTGGGTTAGATTGGCCGTACTGGGTCAGACTAATGGTCCTTCTTATGTACCACATTTACAGCACTGTACTGCTCAGCAAGCTTGTCCTGTATCCTATGTCAAAATCCCTGAATGATGCAGGACTCCCTCATAGCAGACTAGAGATAAATTAAATATCTGAAGGTTTTATTGGATTAAATATGAATTATAATCAGACTAGCACTGCTTGTGTTATGTGATTTAGCATGAAATTTAATTTATTTTACTCTGCCCCTAAATTTTTGATTTTCAACATGCTGGAGATTTGGTTTCCCCCTCTGCAGCAAATGCAGAAGTGTCTTATGGAAATGTTCAAGGAGAAGAAACTAGAAGGGGTTTTTGAGGCTGAGTGCAGGGCAGTTGGGGTTTTTGGCATCCTAAGGCAAGTGGGTGGCAATTTGTGATTGTGGGATAAGTACAGTGGCTGGATATTTCTGCAGAGAGCCCCAGCTCAGAAAAGAACTCGAGTACAGACTCAAATCCATCCCTATTCAGGACATCATTAAAGAATGTGCTTAAATACTGTCCTAATAAGGGATGCTTTCCCGAATCACGACCAAATGCTCAGCACTGAAATTGTTAATGCTGACATTTAAATGGTCATCATTAGGCTCAAGAGCTAACACTCAATTGAAATGACAGCTAGCATTTCAGGCTGCGTGCAGACTCCTGGGGACATGACTGCACTAGTTATATTTGTTTGGAAGATATTCTTTGCAGCAGTGAGCACTAGAAAGATAAGGCCAGATTCACTTGTACACGCTGGCTGTTTTGTGCCTCTCCAGCCCTCCAAAACAGCAGTGTTCAGATGCAGGGTGTAAAGATGCATGCTTGGTCAGAGAGGTGCCATGCAGCTGGGATGTACCTGTCAATTTTACCCTTTCATTAAAGCTAAAAATTGGAAGCGTGATTCCAGGGCAGTGCTTAGTTTCGCAGCAAATGCCAGAGCTACAGAATCACTCATTGCATTTCCACTGAAGCCCTGAAGGTGGAAGGGATCATTTGATTAAATTTGGTCCAGCTTCTTCTGCACCTGGTACTAGAAAGCAGGTGGGGTGCTTAGGCCACAAATGTATATGGTAATTAAATACACTAGTTTGAGTGTGACATCTACCACCATTAATCAGTCACTGTGCACTGTATGCAGACCGTACCCTTAAAATGGTCTTCCTTTAGGGAAGATAAGTTACAACGTGTTCACATCCCTTTTTTGAAGGGCTTGATCAAAAAATCCATTGGACTCAATGGAAACCTTTCCACTGACTTCACTGGAATATGGATCAGGCCCAAGTTGAGTAGTTCCCTAATTTCCCCTCTCCCATTTGAAATTGCCGCACCATGGCTATTGGCACGCCTACAATGTCAAGTGAAAAGCATTGCCATTGAATGTGTTGAATTGTCCTTTTTTAAAGTGTATTGTTAATTCCATCTATCTTGCCAAACATTCTGGTCAGGTTAAAACTATAACTCAGATGCCTAGTTCTAGTGTTGTGACAGCTATTCCCTGTCAATTGCAAACACTTCACAAACAAACAAAAACCTTCTGGGACATCATCATGCACAAGGCATTGTCTCATTAATCATCAGGTCTATTCTAGTAAAAGAAAAATTCTGGGTGGGGCCAGGTTATCTTCAACTGATTCGATAGCAACTGCATAGCAAGAGGATCTTTATACAAGCCACTTCAACCTGAATAAGCCCCAAAGAAAAAAAAAAAAGGCAACTGAATTTTCCAGATGGCTACATGGACTCCTAATTAAAGACAAATTCTGTGGAAATTTTGTCATCGAAGAGAACTTCCAATCAATCAAGGTGTGGTGAGTTTACAAAGTGCTGCAGTAAAGAAGGAGGAAGAAGATTGTCAAGATGATATGTCAGCCATGTGTGGTAGGCAGTTTAAAAGTTAGTTATCAGATGAATTGTTAATGGTTATTTAAGACTGAGCAATACATAGGTGTTGCAGTATTGAATGTTACCGATATAAGAGGGACCATGGAAGAAATCTCTAGTATTCAGCAACAAGAAATGCTAATTGATTCAGCTAAGGCTGGCATTTTCTGTATCTACAAAGCACCAGTTTTCCTTTTCTGGGGTTTATTGAGGGTTATTTAGAAATCCTTAATCACTGTTTATGACCATGCATATCTTGTAATTCCTGGTCACACAGCAGATATTGTATAGGACGGATGGAAATACACTAGCTTGCATTTTGTAATCTTTGAAATGTTCCCAGGCCACTAGCCTGCAATGACTTATGTGTATTCAGTTTTATGCACTGTGAAGAGTCTTATTTACTTTATTTGGGCTACTCACAGTGTGTAAACTTTAAAGTGAAGGATGTGTGCAAGTCTTTGCAAGAGGGCTGGTCTATACTGCCGCTTAAGTAGATCTAGTTTACATTGCTCAGGGGTGCGAAAAAGACACCACCACCACCGAGTGACGCAAGTTACAGCAACATAAGCGCTGTGCGCACCGGAGCTATGTCTCGTGGAGGTGGAGTAATTATGCTGAGGAGAGAGCACTCTCCTGTCAGCATAGAGCGTCTTCACCAGATGTGCTACAGCAGCGCAGCTGCGCCGATGTAGTGCTGTTAGTGTAGACCTGCTGTAAGTGGGCCTTGGAACATTAGCTAGGAGAAGCGTCGCTGACTACGTTTATTTCAGTGCTTACGTTTCATCCAAGAGGTAGATTTGTTGGACTTGCTTTGCTTTTTCTTATTATTTGTCAATTTAGCGATAATTGCTTAATATCTCCGAGATTGCTTCTCTCCTCAAGTCCTATCCCAAGGAGGCAGGGTATTCTTGGTGGAGTATCTTCAACTCGTATTTGCTTCCCTAGTCAGTTCAAAAGAGATGGAATTTTTGCTGCTCAGAACACAGTACATGGCTTATTTATTTCTGCATGCTCTTGTCTCTCAGTGGGAGCCTTTCCCTTCACTTCAGTGGACTTTGGCTCAGGCCTTAAAGGATTTATCCTAGAAGAAACATGAACTTGACTCTTCCCTTCTCCTTTTCTTTTATGAAAGAGAGAGTTGAGTAGGAGATGTTTGCAGGACCTTTTGCTTGGGTGTCAGTACTTTCCACAGGCTTGTAGGGGAGTTTTGGGATTTAAGAGAAGGAGGTGATATGGTAAAAACATCTATTCTTTGACACGGGACATCAATTTTCTGGTTGGCTAATGTTAGTTCTGGAGTTGAGGTGAGGCTGCTGGATTTCAGGAGGTTTGTAAGTACTGTGCTTTCTATATTTATTGAAGCCATTTACGCGCTGGCTAGGAGGAATTCTTATTATTTGACATGTCAGTCAAAATAACAAAATGAATGATGTGATTTCTTTGGGTGCATGCAGTGAGAGGTTTCCAACAGAGTTATTCTATGAAGCAGAAAATAAATGAAAAACCTGAATGTAGTGTGGCTGATCGTATTTTTTAAATTCCTGTTAAAAATAGAAATTAGGGTTAAGGTCTCTATCTCCTTTTCCTGCCAGGGTCCAATCCAGAGCTACTGGAATCAGTGGTCCATCGACCTCAATGCACTTCAGATCTACCTGGAAATTATTTCTATGCTGTGAAATATAATCAGGGTGTTTACAGCCTAATCTGAGTATTGTGACTAGCAATTACTTGCACTCCACAGAAACCAACTACCCATGAATTTGGTGAGAGGGATAATCACTCAAGCTAGCTAGTCATCTTCACTGATGACTCTTGGAGTTTGATGCTCTGGTTAGGACTTTGGGGAAAGTTTCATACTATCTAGGTTCTTATACTGCTGCCACCACTGTTGTACCTGAGCGTCTACCTGTAGTTAGTCATGTGCTTATTGCACATCTGTCAAACTAGGGCAATTCAGCACTCACTGGCTGGGGGGAAAATGCTTTAAAAGATTTTTCCTCCTCCTATACATTTGTTACTGTAGCTGAAAGCAGATTTCCAGCTGTGAGAACCGATTTCCGTTAGAGGAAATGGAACTTGTCCATCATCATGAATAGGGAAGCTGAAGTCACTGGTGCACAGCCACATTGTTTCATTCACTCAGACATGAGAGTGGAAGAATTCAGACTTCTGCAACATACTTTGTAATACGGATTTTTTTTTTAAACGGGAAGAGAGGAGATCAAAACCCCAGATCTGAAGAATTCCAATCTTTTGATCTAAATGTGAATTTTATGGCTTAACCTTAAGCACAGAAATGAGGCTCTCTCCGAATGCAGTACACGAAATAGACAAGAAAAAGAGAAAATTATCTTGGCTTGCATGTGACTTTATAGTGGCCTGTTTTACCAACAACAGGCTAGAGTCTGATACCCTTACTCACAGTGAAGGCAGTGCCTTATCTCTCACGTAGTCATACTGTTGCCAACTCTTCCAACTTTATTGCAGATCCTACTATATTTACTGTATTTCTTAAAGCTCCAGCTCCTGGAGTTATGAAATTATTTGAGAATCTGAGTTTTAGAAAACCAATAGCACATTTCTAGCCAGCAGGCTGGCAGAGAAAAGCCTGAAAACATGAACTAAGTGTATCCTTAAGGCCACAAAACTAGCAGTCAAATTAAAATAACTCCATATGTCCCAAGATTTTTAAAAATCTGACTGCTTTGGGCCTTACTCATGATTTTTGAGCATCTGGGGTTGGCAGTACTAGGACTCCCAGGAAAGGGATTGCAGAGGTGGCCCATTAATACATTTTGGTTTCCTTAGTTTCTCTTAGAAAGTGATCAGGTACATTCAGTACTGACTGCAGGTGAGCCCAAGTTTCCTAGGCAGGCCAGCAAATGCTGCCAACTGGGCTCTGGTTAGATGGTAAGCTCATGACTGAAATACTCAGCGGCTCATTCCAAGGACAGTGGCAGGCTGTGATCAGGGAAACTGCTATCACACCGATGTATGCTTTCAAAGGAATGTGGATATCAGACCATGACATCCAAGTTCTTCAAGGTCACATCTGCACAGACTCTAGTTCTACAATAATGGAGACGTATGGTCCCCATTACTGCTCAAGAAGGTTTGTATCAGAAACCTCACCCAGTGCCCCAAAACCTTCATTCCATTTTTAAGAGAGCTCTATGAGTGATATGAGAGAGTCAAATTTCTGGCACTGTACAGGTAATGATGGGGACTGTTACTGCACAGCAATTCATTTTGCTCTGGGAAAAACTTAAAAGGATAGATCCTAGCTGTCAGGAGAGCAATAGTTAAGGGAGAAGGTACAATCAACAGGGTAGGAAGCTGTTTTTTTTCTAGCGATCAGTATATACTTACTCTTTCTCAAGAACATCTGAATAATAAATAATAACAACCTCAACTGTTTAGCAGGCAAGTCAGCTTCCCTCTAGTCTGATAAATACTGTCTGCAGGCTCTGTAGCCTCGCTTCCTCAACTGGAATGCTGTTAGCCAGTTGCCAGCTGTTTTCTCTGACCTCGAGTAACTGATGTATTTCAGAGCACTTTGCTTAAGAGCAACCACTCGTGATCTAGCAACAGCCACGTAGTCTAAAGCATCACTCAAAGCTCTATTAGACAAACCAAATAAGAATGACTGAGGCTGCACACAGCCTTACATTTCTGATCTGAACTGCAAGAAAGATGGTGGTGTGTAAATCTTAAAATTACATAAGAAATAAGAATTAAAAGCCATAATGCATAGACATAGGATTAAAAGGAGAGGCTGTTGTACTGGTGTTGACTAGAATTACATGAACGTTTAGCAAAGAAAACAAACCAGAACTGGAGTTCTAAGTGCAGTACTAATGGGAATAGCTGGACTACTGTGAAACTCTGTGCATCTCACAAGCCAAAATTTAAATATCGCCTCAGGTTCCTAATTCAAATTTGTTTGATTACAGTCCCAGCAGCCACTGCACACAAGAGCATTCAGCATTTTAATTCAAACAAGCACAGGCTCAGCAAAGAGGTGCTGACAACTGCTAGGCCCTGCCGTTTTAGTAGCAGTCATTGGGAAGCAGTGGGAGGGCCTTAAAGGGGAAATAAAATGATGGTTATGGGAAGGCAGCAGCTGGGTGAAATTTTTCACATCAAATTTTTATTATTATTATTGTTTTGGCAAACCACTGCAGATTCTGTGACACCAGAAAATTTTTGCAAATTTTTGTCAATTTCACTTGGTCACAGAGGAAAAAATTAAAAACTTTTTTTTAAAAAAAAAAAAAAGAAAAAGAAATCAAAACTTTTTTTGACATTTTGAAAATGAAATCTTTTGAGTTTGTTGTTTGGGACAATTTCAGTTTAAAATTTCCTTGAATTATATTCCATTTTTAATGTTTTAAAATGCTATGCAGTACTGTATAGTTGCCTTTTCGCTATGCTGTCTGGGCCACACCAGCCAGGATTCAGAACCAGGAGTCCAAGAGCTGAGGTCAGGATACCATGGAGAGTCAGATTCCAGGAATCAGGAAACCAGGAGGTCAGGAGACAGTAGCATTGAATGAGCCATCCAAAGCAGGGAGGAGCCTGGTTATAGAATTTCCTGTTTCTCCTTCTGGCTTAAGTAGGGGGAGCAAGCCAGTCAGGAACTTCAGTATTCACCAGTTGGGGGCCCATGAGTGGAGCAGTCTATGGGAGCTGGGTTTCAGCTAGCCTGATCCTAATACATGCCAATGAGGATCAAGTGAAGGTTGGATTGAGATGATACCCAGGAACCTTGCAGATCCGGGTTTGATATCTAGGAGTCATGACATATGCACTGTCCCAATGCAGCGTATACATGGTGATCTTGTTTATTCCACACTGGCTAAGAGAGCTTATGGAATTATTCAACACAAGCTGCCTAAATATTCTATAGCTAACAGCAAAGCCTACAGAAAGAGCCCCCCCAAGATTTTACCTTGTTGTTGAAATCCTTACAGTTACAATTATATTCTCTTTGATCAGGTGCTTCACCAAACCACCAGCAATTTTTATTGTTGCCTCCAGCAGAAATGTTCTTAGAAGCAAAACTACATTCCCAAAATGAAAAACAATTTTGGACCAGTGTTTACTAAAGGGAAAGATATTTTTGGGCAGAGATTCATGTTCTCTCATTTTTACAATGGCTACTTGTTCCCTTTGACCAGCTGCTAAATCCACCCATGTGTTGTCACCTTACATTTTCCAGCCTGCCTGAATACCACTTACACTGGATATATTGAATAAAAGTAATGCCATGGGTGGAGTTGTCCATTATGAACATTATTTAATGGTCAGTTCTGAGTCCCCTCTGCATCTACTTGCTTGAGGCCACGGGGCCCAGTTCAGTTGTTCTACATGTTGGTTGGAAGAAAAACGATCCAGTGGGTAGGGCAGGAAATATAGAATCGATTCACCACCCTGCCAGTAACCTCCTGGGTAACTTGGTCAAGTCAATTTCCCCCTCTGAGCCTCCATTTCCTCTCCCTCCCACTTTTTGTCTGTCCTGTCTATTTAGATTGTAAAGTGTTTGGGGCAAGCATTGTCTATCACGGGGATCGGGAAAGCCTCTGATGGGCTGAGCCGGTTTGTTTATCTGCAGCGTCCACAGATTTCACTGATTGCAGCTTCCGCTGGCTGCGGTTAGTCGTCCCAGGCCAATGGGGGCTGCGGGAATGGTGGCCAGCACAGCCCTCGGCCTATGCCACTTCCTGCAGCCCCCATTGGCCTGAAATGGTGAACCGTGGCCAGTGGGAGCCACGATGAGCCAAACCTGCAGATGCTGCAGGTAAACAAACGGTCCCAGTCTGCCAGGAGCTTTCCTTGGTGAGCCGCATGCCAAAGGTTTCCGATTCCTGGTCTACCACTATGCAGTTGAACAGCGCCTAGCACAACAGGGCCTGATTTCAGATGGGCCCTCTAGAAGTTACCATAATCCAAACAATATACCAATGCAAAGGGAATGCCCCACAGTACCAGGACAATAGTGTTGCACCTGCTTTGCATTAGTGTAAATGATGGCACAAGATACAGGGCAATGGTGAATGGTGAGCAATGTGTTTCCAGATTGTGTAGTGCCCCCTCGCACTATTCTGCTCTTCATTACTACCACTCATTACTGCCCTTCGCCACTACCATGTTTAAATTGACACTTTAAATGGGGCTGCTAAACAGCAGGTTTTGTGGCTGTCCATTGCCAAGATGGCAGGGACCCTTTTTGGCTGAACGGGGGCTTGAAGCTTGAGATTTGCTTGCTGCTGAGTGCAGGACAACTTGCGGATCATATCCTGATTTGGGACTTAATGCTGCAAGGCGCTGAGTGCCTCCTTCATGTTGTCCAGCATCCTCAGTTCCCATGGGAGTCAAGGCTGCACAGCACCCTGCAGGAGGCACCCTTTATGCCTTGTGTGTGGCAATGACTTCAGAGAGGATTCCTGTTCATTTTAACAGCTCTAGTGATATACAGAAAAAATCCTAGGGAAATTGATCCATCAAGATAACAGGGAGGGATGAAAGATTCAAAAGATTCTTTCCAAAAGAGTCAGACACATGGACAGATTAAGGAGAAGCAGCACTTCTAACCATTTTAAAACTGATAAAAATGTAAACTATGCTCCAAAATTAACAGCATGCACAAATTGAATTAGCAGTCAGGAAAAAGTGAAGACAAATGAAGGATGTAATTGCTTGAGAAGAAACCTAAATTACAGCAAAAGCTGTCTAAGAAGCCTGATGATCTGGATGATGTAGTCTAGTAAGCCTTGGCCTAAGAGAGCACTATGCTCGTGCGGAACCCAACAGGATTCTCAGTAAAGAGAATGAATTGCTACAAATATTGACTTAGTGTCAGAATGAAAGCTAGGTAAATACTGCAAAATAATTACACACAACTGGTCCTCTCCCATTTCAACTGAATTCACTGCAGCCTTTCTCAGAGCCCTCTGCTTTCCAAGAATATTGGATAAATCAATTTTTCCTGGCATGAGTATTACCAAATTTGAAACATGCACTCAAGTGTTTGCACTGCAACTGCGTGTACAGATATCAGATCAGGGAACAGAAAGGATACCATGTCATTCATCTGACCGATCCCGCATAAGCAAGACTGTTTGATTTTCAAAGATTTACTGATCATTCGCAGAAAACATTGCCATGAATCTAAAGCTGAATAAAGATAAAGCAGTCATTTAACAGAACCCAAATTACTCCCCACCAGATGGAGAGGGCCCATAGCAAAAAGTAAGCTGCAGATTTCTCTTTCCCTGACAGGGTCAGCCATGCTCACACATGCACCAAACTACAAAATTTGTATTGTGGTAGCAAAATGCCCCACCCAAGATCAGGCTCCGAATTGTGTGAGGCACTTTACAAATGCCTATTGAGAGACAATTCCTGTCCCAAAGAGCATAGAGCTGAATCCAGATTTCCTGAGTCCCAGTTGAATGCCTTAGCCACAAAAATGTCCTCTCTCTCACTCCGTGTTCAGCTCTGGCCCAAGATACCCCTGCTGCTTCCTGTCCGGCTGCTGGTGAGAGGAGGGTGGGGCTGACAATGTGCTACAGTAAGTAGCCCAACCCTATACAAAGATTGCATAGTAGCCCTGAGATGGTGCAGAACTACACGGGTCTCTCTTCGGGTTGCTGCAAACTTGAGACAAGCAGTGGTTTATTACTGCACAAGCTCCATGATTAGCTTTCTGATATTTCTTTTTTTGCTTTTGCTGTCCTTCTCAGATTGATTTCCAGTGAAAGCTGATTATCTTTCACATCTCTGTTTCCCAATTGTGTGCACTTCTTTGATGGTGTAAGGACGCGGAAGACATTGTCACGGCTGAGTGCTGGGGAGCTCTCCCCCTTGACTCCAGGGAAGGAAAGGATGCTCATTCCCCCCACACTCCTGGGAGGGAGAGGGTGCGCATTCCCCCTCCCCACTCCTGGGAAGGAAAGAGTACTTTCGGCCATCATTATCAGTTCCTGCTCTGTTATCACATATTTCACATGCTGGAGTTAACCGGTTCCCAGCGCCTGCCTGCAATGTGTAGACTAACAAGACAACTGCTTGTATCATGTAATACTAATAAGATAGAAATAAGGTATTAGTTATTCATGAGGTATGCATGAGATGCAAATGTTTCCGTTATTTTTCTGCCTGTGTTCCCATGCCCAGTGGGCTTCACCCCGAGCATTGCTCCGGTGCATCGGGCTTTCCCTGTCTCAGTGGCAGCAATGAAGGGAGCTCCTGTTGCAGGTGTGTCACTTTTGCCTTCAATAAACTCACTACTTTTATTCAACAGCTGTGTGTGTGCCTCGTTCCTACGGGACACCGAGTACCCTGCAACAGATGGAAAAGTGATTATCCTCCAACACAGGACAACTAGATGCATGAAATTAAAAACTGCAACAAACCTTAAGAGATAATTTATTACTATCTATTTCAATCAGACATTTCTGAGGTGATCTGGTCTTCCTGTGCTAGGTCCTTAATGATCTCAAGTTCAGTTACCTCCCTGTTTAAAGGAATAAACAACTGGGCCAGATTTAATTATGTAGTTTGTATCTCTAGCAGAGTCACCTTTGTTTTCTCTCATATTTCTCTTTACTCATTTGATCGGATGCCTTTAACACCACTGTGCTTTGTTATGCCACCCTGGACTTTTTCCAGGGACCAAGTTTAAGGGTTAGATCCTCAGCTGGGGTAAATTGGCATAGTCCTTTAAATCTCAGTGGAGATCCATCAGTTTACACCAGCTGAGGTTGTGGTGCCAATCAGAGGTCTCTTTCTCCACCTGTTACTCTGTTGACCTCAGTGGAGTTACTTCTTTCCTCCAACATAGTGTAAGTGAGAATAGGCCCAGCCCCATGCACAATGGGAAGAATCCTCAAAGTGACGTAGGATATCACAATGCTGAGCATCACTGCAACTAACTTTTAGGTACCTAGATAAATCACAGGAACAACACTGGGGCCCGAGTTCCCCCTAAGGCTCCCTGTACAGTGAATGCGGAGAGACAGGCACCTTAGAATGTGATCCACAAAAACCACTGCACTAGGGAGGGAGTCCCCTAAACTAGTCAATGGGACACACGGCCAAGAGGGTGGGTGTGCTGAGTCCCTCCACTCTCTCAGAGACAGGTGCCTTCGTCCAGGTGACAGGCAGGCACCTATCTACGAAAGAGAACCATCTGCCTGAAGTCAGGCAGCTTAGATGCCTAAGGTGGTGTTTGCAGGAATGAATGAGGTCCCTGCCTCTGTCCACACAAAATAGCTGGAGGAGGAGGAACCTGCTTTATAACAGTGGTTTAGCCCAGTGGCTAAAGCACTCACCTGGGACGTCAGAGTCAGGTTTGATTCCCCCTGCTCTGCTAGTAGGGGGAGAAGGGGCATGGGAGACTTGAGTTCAAATCCTAGCTGAATGCTCTAACCACTGGGCTACAGGTTATAAGCTGGGAATCACCACCTTGTGCCTTGCCAGGGTCCCATTCAGCCATAGCAAAGATCATGTTGCTTCAGGCTTCTCTCCTGTATCACTAACTCTTCTCTCTTGCACCTCTTGGGTTGTCTCCTCTGCAGTCTCACTAACAAATCTCTTGTGCTTGCACTCCAGCCTTGCTCCAAGGCATCTTCACTTCTGCAGAAGCAGGCAAGGAATATTATTTTAATCTGCAATTGCTTGTGCACGTAGCCCTCTGTCTAGAGGCCCTCGGGTAACTGGTGCCTTATATAGAATGGTACATTATCACTGCTATGCTAGGCTGAGTTCTTGCTTATGTAGTAGAGTTGCTGTGCCCAAAGTCAGATTTACACTGAGTGGCGGGAAGGTGCCAGTGTGCGTGCACCATCTTCCTACGCGAGTGACTAGAGAGCAGCTGGGGGTCCACAAGAACCCTCCTGGCCACTGCTCAGGTGGCTTGGTCAGGCCCCATCCCTGGGCAGAACTACAGCCCTTCTGCTCTGCATCACCAGGCTGTGGGCCCCCAGAGGGAGCAGGGGATGGTGATGTTATCTGCCACTGCAACCTAAACTCTGGGCACTTCTGCTACTGGTGACCTGGTGTTTGGGTTACACTAGCAGACCCTCAACTTTAACTCTTGTCTGGCCAGCAAGGGCGAGCCTCTGCCCTCTCTTACATTGCAGTAATCCCACTGGAGTCAAATGAGTAATCCTCAGCTGACCATTTAGGACTGTTTAAGGTTCTTTTCCATTGCTCCAGGAGTGCAAAGGGACATTAGTGGGTGGCAAGGGTGTTAAATCTCCCCTTGTAGTGACTGACAGTGCTAGTGTAAGTCCTTCCCTTTGAAGCAAAGGGCAGCAGCACAGACTTTCTATAGCGCCTGTCACCCAAGGATCACAAAGCATTTTACCTTTCGAAACAACCTAACAGAGCCAGGCAGCACCCCTGAAGGGGAGGAAATGTAACATCCTTCTGCAATTGTATCATTTCATGGGACAGAACCTCAATAATACCACACAGAGCCACTGCCCCCATATAACTGCGCTGACGGATGAACCTGAGCTCCTGTGAGAGAATAATGGTGGTTGTAGTGATGATTTTCCTTCTTCTGCTGCACTGTCTCTTATGTTTGATCCAGATTTATAGCCTAAAGGAGTGAGTTAGGAAGAAGAGAGCTTCTTTGAGATACCACCAGAGCCTGCGGAAAACACCATTAGTAGGATACATGGAAATGGCAGGGTGGTGTTTGTACCTTGCAGCGTGCTACAATAAAATGTACATCTACCATGTCAGGTGCACTCTCAGCAGTACGGCTGTGCTTGGATGCTGTGTTAATCAGGCATCATTGCCAGAGCTCTGAAATATACAATAGGACCTCTCTGATCTGCAGTTTTCAATGTGCATTTAACAAAGGTTTAAAGCATGCTGTAGTAAAATGCAAACTGTATTACAGCACGCTTAATAGTACCTGATAAGCAGTAGAATAACTAACTACTAAGGGCCAAATTCCTCAGATTGACCTAGGGTGACCAGACAGCAAATGTGAAAAATCGGGAGAAGGGATTGGGGGTAATAGGAGCCTATATAAGGAAAAGACCAACAAATCAGGACTGTCCCTTTAAAAATCGGGCCATCTGGGCACCCTAGATTGACCAACCTTGTGTATCTTTACTTTGCCAGCTAGCTGAAAAAGTCTATTCAATATGAGAGAGTGGGCCCTCACTGAAGAAATGAGCACAAATTTTGGTATGGCAATAGATGTCACTCCTAACCTAAATTAGAAAGTTCAGGAAAGCCCATAATTCAATGGAAAACTGTGTCTTGGTTGTAAACACTGGAACTACAGATTTATTCTGAATCTTGGGGAATACAGTGGAACTTTCCAGGAGGGATATTCCCACCATCTTTAGATCTTCTTTTAAAGCAGTTAGCTATCCATACCTCAATTCTTTATAATCCCTCCTGATGGTACAGGTTAGCTATTTTATAGAGACTTCCTAAAACAACGGTGAAACTATTCTGTCCTCTTTCATAGTGTGAGTGCTCACATATCCCATGGAATTCAAAGGAATCTACAGTTTCTCAGATCTTGTGAAAAGCCACTTTTATTTGCACTCTTGCATAAAGGATTTAGGGTCTTAAAATTAAGCAGCAAGGTATGAAAATTTTGGCTAAGGATTATTTGAATGTAAAATGCTCTTAGTGATTAATGTAACACCCTGTATGCTTCTGCATGATTTACACAGCTTTTGATCGTTCCAGGGGGGATATTTAATTGATTGATCTCATCTCAGATTGAGTGAAGCAGCTAGTGTTCATTTAACAGGGGCCATCTACAATAGGGTGAGTGGCAGCCAAGGCCCAGTTCAGTATGAATTGGGCCCTTAATGATCGCATCATGATTGTCATAGTTTAAGCAGGAAAATAAATAATCAACTTCAAAAAGCAAGCAGAACCCTTGAATGCAGAGCTGGGATTTATTTGTCTTCTTTTATTAATCTTATTTTACTTGAAAGATCTTATTACTCTTCTTTGGGGTAGAGGTTTACTCAAGATATTTGTTTTTTGCTTTCTCTCTAAAGGACACACTAGGAATGCTATTTCTCATCACAACAAATTTTAATGATAAGTAATGTCCATAGTTACTTTCAAACTATTAGAAGTGCTGTCGAGGTACAAGAAAGGAATGAACAGCAGAAAAATGTACTGAATAAGCTTTAATTATTTTAAGTCCACGAAGTGTGCTATAGCTTATTTTCAAGAGAGACAGTTAAGAGAGACTCCAGACACATTTAGCTACTTAGCTGCTTGTTTCAACCCATTATTCACTATAACCAGAGTTTAAAAGGGATTGGACAGAACATCTTTCTACACAAGGAAAAAAGCAATCAGAAAATAGCTCCCTTTTCAAAAGTTTCTCACAAACCGAAATCTTGGGAAGTCTGACAAGGCAGAGAGTCGGAAATCATTGTGGAATGTCTGCAGCCTGATCCAAAGTGCTTGGAAGTCAATGGCACTCTTTCCATTGACTTCAGTGGGCTTTGGCTCAGGCCCTTTCTGCAGTAAATGTCCATGGAAGCAGAGGCAGTTGTAATAGTCCCCAGAAGATGCATACGTACTGGACATTTTTATCTCAATAAAAATATTTCACACAATGTGGAGAATTTACATGAGTTCCAAAGTATTAAACTCATCAAGGTAAAAAACCACACCTCTGGGTGTGTATGTACAGTGCTTAGCACAATGTGTTTCCAACCCTGACTGGTGCCTCTGTGCGGCAATACAAATAATAATTATAGGGGATTGTAACATCTCACTCGTCTTGGGCCTGAATCTGTGAAATCCACTGGACTCAAGGGCACTCGGCATTACACAAGAGGCGTTTTGTGGCTTCAAGCCAAGCCCCAAAACTCTTAGAAGGAGGTTTTCAGAAGCAAGTAATGGATTAAGGAGCATGAGAGCTCCCCTCCCCCAGCCTCAGTTAGGATGTTTGGTTTTCCAAAACCATTTTTCACACTGCCTTTAAAAAGGTGCTAAATCATCAGAGACAAACCCCTTTTCACGCTGCTCATTTTACTTTAAGCTGCTGTAGCAGCCTCCAAGATTTTGTAACTCATTCTTTGATGAGCTTTCTCCATAACTATCAACCATCTTTAATTAATACCTGCTGGACATTTAGTTTTAGTGATCTGCAATTAATATGCTTGTTGCTCACACTTAGCTGTTTTTAAATCAGTCTTTCAGCATTAATTAATTCCCTAGCTATAGAGAATACTCTAGTCCCAAGAATTTCAAAGAGCCATTTTTTGGGTTAAGCCCTATTCTCATTTATTTTGAAGGAAGAAAAAGAAAATATCCATCTTCTCTTGATTCCAAATCCTGCACTAAGAATGATTTGCTGGTTCTGTCATAATACTGCAACTCATCTAAACCATGCCACATAGTTATGGACAAAACAGCCATTATCACTGACCCAGATTTGCTTCATAATTGAGTATGATTCCCCACAAAACTTACTATAGCAAAACCCAAAAATTATGGCGACACCTGACCTACTCCTGATGAAGAATCTTCATCCACTAGTTTCAAAACAAAACTGAGTCTGTCATAAATGTTTTGCCTTCTATCACAAGGCCCTTCATCAGCACTATGTGCTGAGTAAGAGAAATGCATTTCACCATATATTAGGAAGAATAAGCAATTATCCTTTGTCAATTAGATCCCCAATCAGTGCATTATAAACAGCTGGTGATGCATAACCATCATATTCATTTAAAATTAGAGAACCTTTTCTGAGAGCTTGTTCATTTCCATACATTTATGAATTTTTCTTCACATAAAAATATGTCTTCTTTAAAAATCTGTAACTTAATCCCCTTCTGGTCTCCAGGGCAAGTGATGTATTTTTAGGAGAGAATAATTAGTGAACATGTGGTGATTTTTTTTAAAAGCTGTTCTGAAAAAGGTGCTGCCATTTGAAACATTAGGATGATGGTTATTGGTTGTAATGCATCACCAGCTGTTTCAGACTCGGTGATTGACACTCCATGGGGTCCCATGCTGCAAAATGCTGAGTTCTCTCAGCTCCCTCTGATATCAATGGGAGCTGAGAGAGCAGATCAACTGATGCAGGCCCCAAATGATGAGATATCCCATTGTGAACATCACTAATAAAAAGCAATTATAGGGGGATGCATGAAATGCATGCTAGTTAATTTTATTTAATAGTTAAATATTGAGATTAAATGTTATAAACTTTCTGATAATTGGCCATATTTTGCTGTTCACTGCTGCTGTACATTTGAGCCTTTTAAATCTCTTCCTTCACGTTAGTGGACACTGTTCAGGTCTTGTGCACTGGTAGAACCAAAACAACATGTTTTCTGGTACAGAGGGCTGGTTGGAAAGTGAATTTTGTTTGCTATGGAAAATCCAGAAAGCAATTAAAACACTGGTTTTTTCCTCTCCCAAAATGTTCACAGAATGTTCTGGTACTCCAGGAAAAATGGGGTTGAGGGGCTACTTTTGTTTTTAATTCCAAATAAAAAGAAATGGAAAAAATTCATAAAAAGGAAAGTTTTCTGCATAATTACTTTGTTGAGTGTCACAGGATCCACTCATCTCCTGTGGCACCTCCTCCTGGTCACTCTGGGGATTAGCGCTGGCCAGGCATTGTGCCCTCTTTAATGGTGTCTCTCCCATCATCCTCTCACCCTGTGGACCCCTCTCTCTCCAGAAACCACAGCCTGCTCTTTGTGGCTTGGCCTTCTGGCTGCGTCACCATACATGTTCCCCAATTCTAGGGTATCCAGGTCCCTCTTGACAAAGGAGCTCAGGCAGTGTCCCTGCACATTGCCCCATTGGTGTCGCTTCACCAGCAGCTGCTAGGGGCCCAGGCCTGCCTTCTACTCTGGGTCCCAACTCAGTGCCCTCTCATCAGCAACCAAGATTTGACCTACCCCATGCTTCCCTGCTTTTCCCCTGAGCCTCGCCTACCTTTCTGATTCTCTCCCTTCTCTGGGCTTGCCAAACTACATGCCTGCCTCCCAGGGAATGACTGAAGACACCTTCTCTCCAGTCCCCTTCTATTGCCAGTCTCTTGTCTTATATAGGCCCCTCTTTTTCCTGCCCAGCTGAGCCTGTTCTGCTTAAATCCCTGCTCCCTGTCTCCTTCTCCAGGTGCAGCCTGGGCAGTTAATTGGCCCACTTAGCCATCTTAACCCCTCCAGGCCTTGTGAGGGGTGAACAGCCCATCACAGTGAGAAAAAAGGCTCTTTTTAATTGACTCTTGGGAACTGTCCCCCTGTTTTCTTTTTCACCCCAGCCGGATCTTGTAAATGCTGTGGAGCAAATCCAGTTCATTAGGGAACACACAGTGCGGGAGAACAAGCATCAAGGTGCATGAATCTCTGGCCCTGATGGATTCATAGATTCCAAGGCCAGAAGGGACCATTGTGATCATCTAGTCTGACCTCCTGTACAACACAGGCCATAGAACTTCCCACAAATAATTCTCAGAGCAGATTTTTTAGAAGAAACATCCAATTTTGATTTTAAAATGGTCAGCGATGGAGAATCTACTATGACCCTTGGGTAATTGTTCAAATGGTTAATTACTTTCACTGACAAAAATGTGCACCTTATTTCCAGTCTGAATTTGTCTAGCTTCAACTTCCAGCCATTGGATCATGTTATACCTTTATCTGCTAGACTGAAGAGCCCATTATTAAATATTTGTTCCCCATGTAGATACTTATAGACTGTAATCAAGTCACCCCTTAATCTCCTCTTTAAACTAAATAGATTGAGCTCTTCGAGTATCATTTAAAAGGCCTGGTTTCTAATCCTTTAATCATCTTCATGGCTCTTCTCTGAACCCTCCAATGTAGCAACATCCTTCTTGAATTGTGAGCACCAGACCTGGACACGTTATTCTAGCAGCGGTGGCATCAGCGCCAAATACAAAGATAAAATAATCTCTCTGCTCCTAATCTATATTCCCCTGTTAATGCATCCCAGGATCTCATTAACTCCTGTGGGCACAACTTCGCACTAGGAGCTCACGTTCAGCTGATTATTCACCACAACCTCCAAATCTTTTTCAGAGTCACTGCTTCCCAGGATAGAGTTCCCTCATCCTGCAAGTATGGCCAACATTCTTTGTTCCTAGATGTATGCATTTATATTTAGCCATATTAAAATGCATATTCCTTGCTTGCGCCCAGTTTACCAAGCGATCCAGATTGCTCTGAATCAGTGATCTGTCCGCTTCATTATTTGCCATTCCCCCAATTTTTGTGTCATCTGCAAACTTTATCAATGAAGATTTTGTGTTTTTTCCTAGGTTATCGATAACAATGTAAATGCTATAGGACCAAAAATCGATCCCTCACTGGAAACCCGCTTGATGATTATTCCCTATTTACAAATAAATTTTGAGACCTATCATTAACCAGTTTTTCATTCATGCAATGTGTACCATACTAATTTTATATTGTTCTAGTTTTTTAATCAAAACACCATGTGGTATCAACTCAGTGCCTTAGAGAAGGACAAGTTTATACATCAGTATTACTATCCTTAGCAACCAAACTTGTAATCTCATAAAAATATATTAGGTTAGTCTGACAGGATCTATTTTCCATAAACCCATGTTGATTTGCATTAATTACACTGCCCTCTTTTAATTCTTTATTAATCTAGTCACACATCAGCTGCTCCTTTATCTTGTCCAGGATTGATGTCAGGCTGACAGGCCTGTAATTACCTGGATCAACCCATTTACCCTTTTTCAAAAATTGTCATAACTAGCTTTCTTCCAGTGCCAATGTCAGGATTCTTTTTGTTCCTAAAATATTTAAAAACTCCTTCTTGTAGTCATTAACTCTGCCCAGATTTCTCCTTGTTTCCCTTATCAATTGTCTACAATTCCTAATTTCTGATTTATATTCTTTACTAACAATTTTCTCTTTCTTCCATTTGCTTGAGAGAGAGAGAGAGAGATTTAATTTTTAGAGGTGCCTTCACTTCCCCTCTATACCAGTTCCCTTTTAACCAGCACAGCCTTCTTCCTCAGTCCTGGAATTGTGGCTTTTGGGGCATCTAGTATATTGTTCTTAAAGGATTCCCAATTATCCTTCACATTTTTGGGATAAAATTCTTACTCCCAACTGAACTGGTTCATAGTTATTTTCAGCTTTGTGAAGTTGGTCCTATTAAAGTGTGAAGAATATATATTACTAGGATGGACTTTATTCTGCTTGCATATTATAAATGTGATCAAATCACGGTCACTTGTATCTAAGCTACCATTAGTTTTTAGTTCTGGGATAGATAGTAAGACAGAAAATAACTTAATGCCTCTATATAAATCCATGGTACACCCACATGTGGAATACTGTATGCAGATGTGGTTGCCTTGTCTCAAAAAAGATAGATTAGAATTTGAAAAGGTACAGAGAAGGGTAACAAAAATGATTAGGGTATGGGACAGCTTCCATATGAGGTGAGATTTAAAAGACAGGAACTGATCCGCTTGGAAAAGAGATGGGTAAGAGGGGATATGATAAAAGCCTATAAAATCATTAATAGTGTGGAGAAAGTGAATAAGGAAATGTTATTTGCTTCTTCACATAACACAAGAACTAGAGGTCACCCGATGAAATTAATAGGCAGCAGGTTTAAAACAAACAAAAGGAAGTATTTCTTCACACAATGCACAGTCAACCTATAGAGCTTGTTGCCAGGGAGTGTTCCAAAAGCAAAAACTATAACAGCATTCAAAAAAAGAACTAGTTAAGTTCATAGAGGATAGGTCCATCAATGGCTATGAGCCAGAATGGGCAGGGATGCAACATCATGCTGTGAGAGTCCTTGGCCTCGTTTGCCAGAAGCTGGAAGTGGACGACAGAGGATGGATCACTCAATGATTGCCTGTTGCGTTCGTTCCCTCTGAAGTACCTTGCATTGGCCACTGCTGTAAGAGACGATACCAGGGCTAGATGGACCATTGGTAGTCTGTAGCAGACATCAACTAATACTCAATCTTGTGTTGTTGGGATCTTGCTCCATAAACATTCAAGATCATTTTCTTGTGAGTCATTAGTGACTCAGAAACAGGCAATGCTATTTTGGACAGAGTGCCACTCCTTGACTTTTGCCCACTCGATGCTTCCTAAATAGGTGACAGCCATTGATTTTAACATTTCAGTCACCCCACCAGCTTTCAGTAATACCAACTAGATAGACTTTATGCTCCTAACTGTACTGCAACTACACTGAATCAGCTAGTAGAAGTCTATGAGGAATATGCCCCCCAGAACTCTCCCCCAACATCACAGTAAATTTTCTTAGCCTCACTACTAGCTGAGATTATTATTTCTCTCTCGGAGCCTTTCCTAGTAAAAACCTTATATTAACAGCCATCTGATTAGAAAATTAGCCAACGAACTTTTATTCTGCCCATATCTACACTCACTTAGCACCCATAAAATAAATTAAGTGCAGTAATTCACTGAGTCTCAGTATCCATCCTAATAGACTATAGCATATTAGAGAGTCTAATAGATACTGGCAGCTCTTCTACATAAATCAGTAGGCTCATGCAAGGTATATTACAATTACCTTTCTCCAGGGTGTCTATAAAAATATGGATATGCAGTCTGTGCTCATCATTAGAATTGCAGGTAGCAGGGCTCATTGCTTCTCCTGGGGATTGCAGGAGTACAGACTATGTAAACTCATTTGCACCAGAGAGAGGTTATAGGATGGATCTGAAGCTAATTCTATCACTGAGGTTAATATGTTGTGATAGATATTGATAGCAGAATGATTGACTGAGGTTGATTTTTCTCCTGCTTGAAGAATGTAGGTATTTTAAGCACTGGTAGACGTCAATGTCATGAATTATATAAATACATGCTCTATTTATATTCATTAGGACTGCCCAGTTCTTGAGAATTTACTAGTGGGAGGAGAGCTTTGGGGAACAAAACAACAAACATCCCTTTTTTCTTCCATCATGCCAGGTCCTGGCCCTTGGATCTGGTCAGGCTGCACTCAGGATGGGACCTGACATGGAGGGGGACTTGCATGTGGTTTTACGTTATCTCTTGTCTCCCCCAGTTTCGGTGGCTCCCTGGGGATGGTTTAGCTTCCAGCATAACTTCAGGCACTATTAGAGCTGCTTTAAATTATGGCAGCTTATATTAGCCCACTTTATGCTTGCCAAAGATTGCAGAAGTACAATGTGCTCTGGCCATGCCTTCCCTAGCATGAACCCTTCCATGCTAGGAGCCAGGCTATGCTGGTTCTAGGAAACCCCCTGCCAAGGGAGTCCTCAGCTGCCCTTTCAGGCATGATTTTTAAAACCATTCCACTCTCACTTAGGTAAGACAGGCACCTGGCTGAAGTGGCCAGATTTTCAAATATGCTCAGCACACACAACTCCTATTGGTCTCCATGGCAAGAGGCAGCGTCATGAGAACTTCTGCAAATCATCATGGAATATCAGGGTTAGAAGGGACCTCAGGAGGTCATTTAGTCCAACCCCCTGCTCCAAGCAGGGCCAACCCCCAATTAAATCATCCAACAGATTTTTGCCCCCATCCCTCAATGGCCCCCTCAAGGACTGAACTCACAACCTTGGGTTTAGGAGGCCAATACTCAAACCACTGAGCTCTCCTTCCCATAGCCATGTGACTACTTTGACAGCCCCTTTGCATCACTGGAACAGTGCAAAGTGGCTGAAGCTGGGGCCAGGGTACAGTATAGGGGAAGGGGATCTCCATATCAGATTTAGGAGTAGCCTAGCTTTTAAATAAGGTTTAGGTCTGTAAAGATTCCGTATTACCTTAAAGTGAAAGACAATCAGTTGTCCTTTGAATCTTGATTGCCCCCAAGCATATCAAGTGTTTAGTTTTTAGTGTACGAGTTTGTCTCTGTAGTGTTAAAGTAATATGATAAAGTGGGGGAACACATCAAAAAAGAGAGAAACCAGATTTTTTTTTTGCTCTTCTCAAATTATGTAAAATCCAGTCTAGCTCCAGTGCAAACTGATGTTAAATTCTATATTGAGAAAGCAACGCATAGGTGAGGCAAGTTGTACAGGCTGGTGAGGGAGTGAATTTTTATTAAGTACGTAAATCCTAATTCTTGCATCATGGCATCACTGCAGTCTTTTACCAAACAGGCTCCTGGAAAATTAAAAACTAAACCATTTCTAAACTCTGACACAAAATAAAAGGAGTTAAAGTGTTACTTATCATTTAGATCCTGGTTCTGCAAGGACTTCTATGTTCCACAACCCACTTAAGTATGTACTTAATTCCCATTAACTTCAATGGGATGTAAGCACATGCTTAAAGTTAAGCTTATACACAAGTATTTTGCTGAATAGGAGCTCTATATGGTACCTTATGTATTGGAAGCATTGTGCAGGCATTAATCAATCTTCATAATATGCCCACAAAATGTGTGTATAAGTATATAATCATCCCCACTTTACAGGTAGGAAACTGAGTCAGAAAGGTAAAGGGACTGTCACGAGGCCAAATGCCAAGTGAGTAGCACAACCGGGAATGGACCTCCTTACTTCCTGATTCCTAACCTGTGCTCGTTCCACCAAACCACTCTGCCTACTCTATGCAAGTCTCTGACGGCAAAGTATTGTCTTTATTAAACTTTTCTCCCCATCATTCTTCCATGGACCATAAGCAAACCCTACAGAAGCTGTACAAGAGACTTTCATACTGGCAAATACATTATTAAACAGTTTAGCAGCACTGATTTTAGTGTCTGGAGCTTCCCTGAAAGCCAAATTCATACTGTGCTTAATTCTCACCCAGAGAATAGAAAGCATTTCAGAGAAAAGAGAGGCTTGAAGCATGCCATTTTAAGCCATTTGTTCTCTACGGGAAGGAGTGTTAACAGAAATTGAAGTTTATAAAACAACATTACAAAATTATTTAAGTGTTGATTAGCGTTTCTCCATCTCGTCTTCTTTAAGGACTGACTTACTGTTGATGTTCTGCTTGGATTCTGATGTGACCAGATGACCTCTACCATAAGTAATAATAATTAACAGTCACTAAACTGAAAATGTTTTTATTTTTCTCATTGAACTAAATTTATCTACCGAAGTAGGTGCAGAATAATAGCACGATATAGATAATATGCATATTAAGCACTGAGTGAACCACAGCCCAAGAATACGTTTCTGGGCTGATTTTTCTCATTTCCCACAAATGATAACTCAAAAGAAAATCTGTTAGTGATCTGCAATGGCTTTTGTGTTTCCTTCAAAACTAAAGGATTTTAAAATGAATCTGACTCTATTCGAATTGCTTTAGAATGGGAGTTAGATGAAAATAGTTTACATTAGAATCTTGAGTCTCCAATTTTTTCAATTCCCCATATTCACACTAATACACAAAGCATTCAGTGGCAAGTCATATGCATGGTTAATGATTCAGCTGATATGAGAGTTGACAATGGAAATATCTTCTACAAATGGGCCTTATTTGGGGGTTATTTTACACTGGAATTGTTATTAATGTTATCTCTGGGCCTGATGTTTTGAAATGTTTCATCAGATTTTGCACCTGGAAATAATTGTGGGGGGGAATTTTATGGACGCAAACAATTGTGGGCAGAACTTCTTGGAGTAGGTCCCTCCGATATGCATGAGCTCTGTGTGGTATACCTTGAGCAGGGGACAGGGCATTCCATTAGAGGGGAAAAAATTGCTTTGGTAGAATTGCCGCTGATTCTCAGCTGCTTCAGTTTCATGGTGTTTGAAGGCCTGTTTGGCATTTTTTAGAATGAATGGCAAATGTAAAGAGAAGGATGGGTCAGGTTTTCCATTAGAACCAAGAATTCTACATCTCTCACCATTAGCACTAGTCACCTTACTGTACTCATCTTCCTGCTTGAAGGGGCTTGTTCAAATGTCTGGTTGCCAATGGCATTAGACAATGACTAATTCCACTGCTGTGGATGGGTAAGAAAACTGAACCATAAAACCAGTAGGAAGGAAAAAAACTCAGGCTTTTAAAAATATGAAACTGTGTCAATGACTACTGGGGGATTATATTGCCCTAGATCTATGTCTGGAGTCTTCATTAGTGTCAGTGGAAGTGCTAACTGTGGAAGCAAGGGTGGAACATTCCTCACGCAATTTAAGAGACCTACTGAAAAAAAGACACATTGAGTGGAAGCTAAATCATTCTGGAAAGAAACATTTGAAGTTGGGAGAAAGTATTTTGAATATTCTACAAAAGGCTGGAGATCAGCATAAGAAGATGATTAAGAGATTATCTCAGCGATAGAGAAAAACCAGCCAAAGCCAAGTATAAGGTTGGCTAGAAGATATCAAATAGCTGAGCAATCGCATAGACAATAAAAAGCCTAATTTTCAGAGGTACTGAGTTGCTGAAGCTCATTGACTTCAGGTGGGGTTACAGATGCTCACACTCTGAGGGACAGGGTTAGCCAATCAGATCACAGATACTAAAGTGGGTATTCAGATTTGCTACAGACCTGTTGAGCAAAATTATTATTTATCTTTGAGCCAATCATTGAAACCTCTGATTCCTGATTGCTTCATCAAAAGAAAATGGGTGTCTCTGAATGCCTAATTAAGTTCCACTTTAGAATGCTTGTTTCTGAGGAAACACTGTTGTATTTTTTTAAAACTCACGGCTCCAATGAAAAGAATTTCAAGTATTTCTGATAAAGAAGATTGTCATCATGTATGTGACAAATACATGAACTGACTTCTACTTGTAATAAAATTAAGATGTATTGCCTTTTGACTAAAATGTTGATTATAATCAATATTTACCTCTCAGGACAGTAAGTGTTGATATTCTTATCCTCAAAAGTCAATATTGCATATTAAAATCATGTTACATTATAAAATGTTTCCTTATATCCCCCATAAACAACTTGAAATCTTAATACTTGCCTGTTTAAACCATAATTGATAAAATCAAATGGTTGCTTTTATGAATTTCTAATCTTCTGTTGTATGTAGCTGAGGATAATTTCTTACATCTTTACCAGTGACACTCAAAGGACCATTTTTCTAAAATACGCTTTTGTTTTTAAAGATTTTCTCTAAATATTATTGCAGAGCTAACCACAATCCTGTCAATGTGTTCAACTTCATACTGCAATCACTTTAAAAGCTGTCACTGCATCTGCCTTAGCCTAAGTACAAGTGATATTTGTAATGGTGGAACATAAACTGTTTACCTATTGTTTGAATGTCATACTAGATTAAAAATTGTAGATTTATGAAGTTCTTTCCTTAACAGTGTCTGAATATGATATGTTGTACTCATAGGAAATGGCTTCACTTTTCCTGTCAGAAATGATCATCAGTGTAGGTACAGGACTGCAGATATTTTGTATCTTTAAATTTAATTACTACTTTATTCCTTTTACAGAAGTTAAATGTATGTTCTTTAAAGATAGAATGTCTCAGGATCCAATTTAGATTTGGTCTAGCCATGGCTTTCAGCCACCTTCCACAGGAAATGGCAGTTTCATCATTATTGTCATAATATACAGTATAGCTCTCGTTCAGAGACACTGCATCTCATTCTAGAATGATTAAAACTTCTGTTTCAGCTAAGGCAAGGCTGTGAGTCAGCTAATGCATATTTATGAGCCTGCTTAAAACAGAGTTAATTCATTACAAAGTATGCTTGGGTTGAACTTCCTTATGCTGCAATTGGAAAGTTGACTCATAACTTTTGTAATCTGTATCTTTCCATTCACGTGTGCTTTGTAATTCTGTGATTTCCCTCCCTGCCCACCCTGACACACACACACAGACACACACTTCCTCCACCTTACTTTACGTTGAGAGCATACAGCTCATACTTATGTGGAAATCCTACGGAACAATGAGATTGACAGTCACCCCTGTGTGGATGGCTAACCCAAGGTCTATGCGCCGCTTAAGCCATAGTTTGAGTGCCCAAGTGATGGCCCTCTGCAAAGAGATAATGTCACATTCAGTGTGTAACAAGAGAAAGCTGACGGGGAGTATAACTATCTATAGCTGCGGTTTGCCTACAGAAAATCTCCACTTATTTCTGTAAGGATCATTTCAGAGGAGCCTTAACATATTCATGGAAGAAATGTTATATGGCACTTGAGAGGCCAAGGAAATGACACACCTGACCCACCAGAGATAATTACTACCAATAAAATGCCTTCTAGTAGGGAAACCCGAGTCACCTACTAACTATGCCCAAACAATGGCATTCTGGGATTGCATCAACTCATAGTTTTCTGTATTAAACTAGACAGGTTCTTCAAAAGTAAGAAAAATGCAGAAATAAAATTTAAATTAGACCAAGAGTTGCTAGATTCTGTCTTAATCCCATACCTAGCCTCTCCTTCTTCCCGCAGATGAAGGGAAAGGGACAGAAAAAGGAGAGGTAGACCCACACTGCATGAGCCCTCCCATCCTCTGCCCCACAGAATGCTTGGCTTGCTCAGGGTTATTATTGGCTAAAATATCTTTGGTGAAGCACCACAACAGATGCACCTGCCCAGCACCTAAACGAGCGACTCAGACTGGCTTGAAGGATTGACACTGAATGCTTTACCTTAAGCTTACTTACAGAAATCAATGCAATTTGAAGGGCGATCAATCTGGAGATTCCATCTAAAACCACATCCTCCCACAGGGCTGGCTAGTTCACTGTCTCCAGTAAACAGTACTCATCAACATCAGTGTGTGTCCAGATTTGCCTTCTCTTTATGGGCCTGATTCTCCATCCCCAAGCACTAATGTTGTCATTTGACACTCCCCTTTCAATGGGGATGAACTGTTGGCAAGAATCAGGGAACCAGAGAATCGGCCCCAGCATCTTTAAGCAAGTGATGTCTTGTAAGGTCTGGCTTGAGTGTGATGCTAACGTCCTGTTTGCTGTATTGCATCTCCCCACCCCCAGGGATGGGTTTGGATATTAGCACATATAGGACATTATGTGTCTGGTCACAGGTTTAGTTAGTGCCTCTTAGCACAAAACTCAACCATGTTGTTTTATAATCTGCTCACCTCACTTTTGTCACAGGTCACAAACAGCAACTAAACCAAAGATCAGGGTGATTTTGATCAAAATGTGCTGGGACGGGAGAAGAGCACATGCCTGTTTGATGCTTCCAGAATAGATAGCCTATCCGCACAGCCATTTTACAGCTTTGAGATGGGCAAACTATGCATCATCTCCCTGGTATTTTCATATTGTTTTTCTCTACAGCGCTTGTGAATCACTTTTATTTACTAATGGTGCTATGGGGAGTGGGGGAAGGGGGGATTTGTACCACACTGCAGCCCTATTTGAATTTTATAGCGGTTTAGTGCCACTTGGTGTGCAGCCTTGATTGATTTTACTTTTTAATAGCTACACAGCTGCTTTCATGCAGCTGAAGTATTTGCTGCTTTGCTGTTAGAGAGACAAACTGTGTCTTTAAAGGCACCAGGCTGGGCCTATGGCATTGAACTGCCACATTGCCCAGGAGGAGCTCAGAGAGAGACTGTGCTCCTAAATATGAAGTGTAGGGTGCACCATGGATGGCTCATCCTGTGAGCCATTGGGCCTGGCAATTGTCCTGCCTCTTCTGATCTCTAGGGGTGCATGGAAGTGGCTATTTCATCCTTGCATGCTCCTGACTGCAGGGACTACAGTTGATTCGGATATGTGCTTGGGGCATGCAAATAGCCTTGTACTCTCCTTCTACAGCACCTCTGCACAAAAACTAGGGGCAATCTTGCCCATGGTGTTTCGCCTGGGAAATTGATCCCCACCAGCATCTTAGATTGTTTGCTAAGTAACAGTTAGTCTTAGTGTGGGGTTAGGAGGTATGTAGGGAAAGCACTGGAAGTCAAGACTTGTGCTTTCTGTTTGTGGGCCTGATGCCGATTCACTGTGTGACAATAGAAAGTCACATAACCTATTAATGCCTCAGTGTTCCCATCTGCAAGAAAGGTACTGCCAGCCCATACTGACGATACTCAAATGGTTTATATTTACGGGAGGTTGGATGACTTAGGAGATTGGAACCAACAAGCTAAGATGGGAAGGTCCAGTAGCTCATTACCACTCAAGCCCATATCCGTAGGGATTCAAAGCTTTTACAGTCTGATGGCTGATTAATAGTCTGAGCCCTGTTGACAGGTGTCAACATCACAGTCAGAGCACAAATTAATGGGTGCCCCGGTGGACTGAGTGGACATGGAGATGACCTAAAAGACTGTCAATGGCTCATCCTGGTTAGGACTGAGGCATCGGTGGAAGGAATTGGATATTGCAGCTACTCATTGAATGGTTGCTGGGTCAGATTTTTACTGCTCACCCTCTGTTTTGGTGCCTGCAAGGCAGAGATCTCTGCAGGTACAGTGCTGTGCTCTCTCTTTGCCGGCACGGGTCATATCACAGTGCCAACCCGATTGAACTCGCACAACTGCGGAAGGCAGAGGGGAAGAGAAAAGGGAAGCTGGGCTGAGGTCATATTAAAAAGCCAGGTCATGTAGCAAGCCAAGTCAACTTCACTTTAGTCAATGTTCTCCTTAAAGGACAATAAATCTTACTATTCTGTGAAACAAGAAGCCAGGCAATGTGAAAGGCTGTTGTTAAACACCCAAAAAGCTAGGGTAAAAATTCATCTAATCAGCAAAAACTGGCAGCACACTTAATCCTTTTAAATTAATATTTAGACAGGAGCTCAAGTTAGAGGTCCAGAGAAAAAAATTCTGGATGGAAATCAGCATCAGCCAGTTAGGATGAAGCAATCTGTGTACAAGTTCTGATTGGTGATCAGCGATTTTGACCTCAATATTGTCCTCTAAGGAGATAATCAAAATGTGCTGACTTGACACATTGCTGAAAATAGCAGAGCATGAATCAGGATTTTCTTGTAACAATAATACCTACCTTATTAAGCGTTGGTTGCAGAGTTGTAGCTGTATTGGACCCAGGATGTTAGAGAGACAAAGTGGGTGAATTAATATCTTCGGGATGTGAAGCAGAGCCCCATGGAGCTCTAAAGCAGGGATCAGCAACCTTTGGCCTGCAGCCCGCCAGACAAAGCCCCTGGCGGACTGGGCCGGTTTGTTTACCTGCAGCGTCTGCAGGTTCAGCTGATTGCAGCTCTCACTGGCCGCAGTTTGCCGTTCCAAGCCAATGGGGGCCGCAGGAAATGGCGAAGGTTGCCAATCCCTGCTTAAAGCCTGTCTCTTTCACCTACAGGAGTTGGTCCGATAAAAGATATTACCTCACCCATTTTTGTACCTCATTCAGGGGTTTTAAAACTGAACTAATGGATGCCTGTATTAGTCAAGTCTTTTAAATTCCTCAGCTGACAGGCATACTAGTTAGGTAATCAGAAATAGGAAGGTGGTAATGCCTTTGGATAAAGCACTGGTGAGGCTACTACCAGAACGCTGTGTCCAGTTTTGCTATCCATACTTCAAAAAGGATGTTGAAAATTGGTCAGTGTTCAGAAAATGTGAAAAGAATCATGACTGGAATACATGCTAGCATGTGAGAGACTTCAGATCTTCAATCTCTACAGTTTAATAAAGAGGAGGTGAAAAGTCAATTTGATCATGGTTTGTAAGTATCTGCATGGAGAGGAGATTGATAGTAGAGCAGACAAAGGCATAACAAGATCCAATAGCTGGATGTTGCAGCTTGACAAATTCAAACTAGAAAAAAGATGCACATTTTTAACAGTAGGGGATAACTAAGTACTTGGGATGTGGTGGCTGAAGTCTTTAAACCAAGACTGGCTCTCTTTCTAAAAGATAACCTGTGGCTAGGCTGGAGTGTGTTGGGCTTGATGGAAGAATCGTTGAGTGAAGTTACATGGCTGGTGTACGCAGAATGTCAAACTAAAGATCAGCATGGTCCTTTCGGCCTTATTAAAGGCAATTGCAAAACTCCCATTTACTTCAATGGGGCTAGAATTTCACCCTATAAATATATAAATGCAACATAGTTTTCTAGTTACTATTTTGTCCACTAAAGCTCCAGGCTGTACTTTGAATTAAGGAGGGTAAAGCAGCGGGAGTCCAGCAGCCCCTAGACTGGTGACAAAGCACTTTTGCCATACATTCATTATCAGTCCCATAGACATTTCTTGGGCATTTGTGTCATATATGTGTTGTGTATTTAACTAACTCTTGGGCTTCCCACCACAGAGGTGACTTGCTGCAGTGACTCGGCCCTGCAGCTAAGTCACTAAAGAAAGTCCACTCCTGCCAGGGGATCCCGTGTGTCCAAATAACCCACAGTCTTTGCCACACTCTTGAACAGGGCCCACCACCTCCTTCCCAAGGGCACTGTCTTCCTACCTCTGCATCAAGCACCCTTCTGCCCAGTCTCTGGGCACAGCATTCACCCTTGCCAAACTCCTGTAAGCCTCTTCCTTCAGCCTCTCCTGGGCTCTTTGGGGTTTGGCTCCCTGCTATTTCCTGAGTAGCCATACCTAGGTCTTCGTACTTGGAGTCTCTCACAGACCTCCACCTGCCTTGTGCTCTCCTCCAGCCAGCTCTTCACTGCTGGGCTTCCTTCCTCCTGAGTCCCTTAGGCTCAGTCTTTAAAAACTTCCCCAAGTCTGGCCTCCCCAGCCTCCTCCTGGCCCAGCTTTGACTCCCCAGCCTCTCAATTCCTCAGGCTAGTTGGGAACAATCTATCCATCCTCCACCCCTGCCACCACTCACCTGATGTGCTTTGCTCCTTTTATGCCTGACACCCTAGCAGGGTGGGGCTAATGGAACGGGGCTGATAAAGGGCCAGGAGGCCTGGGCGAAAGGGGCAGCCCACCTTGTTACAGTAATTCTGAGTGAAAGTATATGGATGTTCTTTGCGCACTGAGAATCAGAGCTAGACCTGTTAGCGGGAATCCTCCCCTGTGGCTAGCTGTCGCAGAAGTGCTAAAGAGACCTGAAGGGTCATGATGAGTTTGGCTTGGTCACTAGTGGCCTGATCCTAAGCCCGTTGAACTCAGTGGGAATCTTTGCTTTGACTTCAATGGGTTTTGGGTTGGGCACAATCACACAGAATGGGTCAGAGAATAAAAGAAAAGGAGAAAATGGACCAGAACTCAGAGAGACAACCAGTTTTCCACTGACAAAAGAGGGGTTTCCATTAAAAAATAATATAAGGTACAAGCAGGTGTTAGTGTGTGTAAGAGAGAGTGAGAACATTGAGCCCTGAGTGAAAAGCAGGTTTGCAGCCAGAACAGCTTACCTAAATGCTGTTTTCCATTTTCCCTTTTCTTCTTGTAGGCTGTATGCTCAAGATTTTTACCACTGCTTCTGTGGGAGCTGGGGACTTGCATGAAGCTGCAGCGTGAAGAGTGCCCAGGGCACATTGCAATTAGGCAGCTTCCCAGCCAGCATTTACTTATTTAGAAATGGATATTTGTGACGATCACTAGGACTGTTGAATGCATCAGTAAACAGTTAATTGCTTGTTAAGTAACAAGCAACAAGACAATTAATTGCTTGTTAAATAACCCACCCTCCCCTTTTGATTAGGCCAATCAAAGGCCTTTCCAAACAAATAAGTCTTACTATGTGTGTGATAAAGTATGTTCTCTCCTCTCACTCACCTTTTCTTTAGCTCTGCGCCTTGCTTCTTTAGAGCCAAAATACTACATATTCTTAAAACATAGTCTAAATGAGTGTCTGAATTACAGCATAGGCACACACGAATTGCCAGACTGGATCAGACTTGTTTGTAGATCCTCTCATCCTGTCTCCAACACTGGCTAGCACTTTGTGTCAGCGAAAGGGGCAAGATACCCTGTGACAGGCAGGCATAGAATAACATTGTTAAGGAAAGGTTCTTCCAGGTGCCCATTAGTGAGAGTCTAGTTTATGCCCTGAAAGCTTGTTTGAGGGCTTTTAAAAAAATCTGTGCAATTGCAACTCAGATCCACATAAATGTTCAATCCCTTTTTGAATCCTGCTAACCTCTTGGTTTCAGTGAGAGCCTCTGGAACTCCCTGCCACCAGCTGATTCTGTCCTGGGTGGAAAAAGTATTTCCTTTTAATAGCATGAAAAATTGGCTACCTCTCAATGCCCAAAGACTGTCCCCCTGTTCTCATATCATGAGAAAACATGAACAGAAATTCCTGATCTCCCTTCTCCAGACCAATCCCTTATGTCCCCTCTTCTTCTTTCCTTGACAATAAACAGCCCTGAGCTTTTCAGTCTCCTTTTTCACAAAATAGTTTTTCCAAGCAAGCCATCATTTTTCTCACCTGTCTTTGAACCAATGCTAGTCCTTCCTTATCCTGGTGGGGACAGTGATTCAAACTGAGTACCGTATTCCAGGTGAGGCGGTGGCATTGATTTATATAGCAGCATTATAACATGTTCTATGTTATTCTCCATCCCATTCCATATGCACTGTAAGGATGAAATTGCAGCCCTGCTGAAGCCAATGGGAGTTTTGCCATTGACTTGAATGGCACCAGGGTTTCCCAACATTTTATTTGTTTGTTTGTTTGGTTGGTTGGTTGGTAAAGCACTCAGCACAAGTAGCACCTCCTCCTGACCACTCTGGGATTAGCTCTTTCCAAGGCCCCCACAACTGCTGCTGCTCTCTCTCTCACTGTCTGCAACTCAATGTGCTCGCTCTTTGTAACCTGGCCCTCTGGTCAGGGGACTACATGTTTCCTCCTTTCAGGTATCAAACTCTTTCCTTACCAACAGTCTTCTCATTCCCTGCCCCTAGGGTGCCAATTGTTCAGTATATATAAACAGCATGTGAAAAAATGCAACTCCCCTCTTTTCATGTATTTATATACTACTTACTGTATTTTTCACTCCATGCAGCTGATGAAGTGGATTCTAGCCCACAAAAGCTTATGCTCAAATAAATGTGTTAGTCTCTAAGGTGCCACAAGGACTCCACCTTGTATTTCCCCTAATTAGGGCTTTCCTCTCAGCTGTAATTCCCCCGATTTGCAGCCTAATAGGTTAATTGTCCCCTGGGATCTACATTAACTCCCTCAGAGTTAGTATGGAGACACATCCTATCACACTTAATTAAATTGTTTTTAAAAGAAGAAGAATACCATGAAACAACTGTGTTCATTGAAACTTTTTAAGACCAATGAGTTAGAAAGCAGTTTCCTAACACGACTGAACATGCAGTATAGACAGGACTCAAGAGCCTTGCCTCGTCCAATCCCTTTCTATGATCAGGATCGGTTCCTTTTAATACTCCTTTGATTTTAGGCCATTTTGCACTAATTGGAAATGCACAATGGCCACAATTAAAATGGCATTAGCAAGTAACTAATTAGAGAGGATTGTTGCATTGCTATGTGAAATTTTTTATCCATAAAGGAAAGCACCAAGTGCCAGCAGTGTTTGTTAGGCGAGAATAAAAAAACAAAGAAAATGTAAAGATGTTAATAGCAGCCACTGTGATCAGATAAGATCAGTTTCTGCTCCCAGCTACACCAGTGCAGAGCTACAGTGATCCATTACAGTCAACAGAGAACAGAACTGAACCATAGTCTCAGTAAAAAGCACATTGAACAGACATCATTCAAAGGATTATGTGAAAAGGTGTAATTGCCAAAGATTGGCCTCATGAAGGGACTTAGGCATTGCAATGCTGAGCTTCCCAACACTTAACTTCAGGTGCCTAGAAAATCCAGGAACTACACTGTGATCCACAAAGCTCAGTTAGGTGCCTATGCTCCCTATACAACAAATGGAGAGAGACAGACACCGGCCTTGCTCCACAGAAAACGATCAGAGGAAGAGGAGCTCACCTTAGAACTCTCAGAGGACTCAGCTTGGATGTGGGAAATCCAGGTTCAATGCACTCATGTCTGTCAGAAGCGGGAGAAGAGGACTCAGTGGGATGTGGGAGGACCCCTGCTGGGAGCCTCCCACATCCCAGCTGAGTCTCTAATCACAGAGCTATGGGATATTTTGATGTGGATTCCCACAGTCTCTTCAGCTGAAGCTGCTCCACTGTGGCTAAATAATGAAAGAGCAGGAGGAATGGCCCAGGTCTCCCATTTCCTAGATGAGTGTCCTAACAACTGGCCTACAGAGTCAGACCCCTTTGCTGTAGAGTGAGGCAGCAGTGTGGATGCCCAGAGGCTTAGGGAACTCTTATCTTGAAAAACATAAGCCCAGAGGCTAGGTGCCTATGGGATTTGGCAGGAGCTTGGTGGGTTGTAGTAGAGCCAAAACTGGGATTTAAAGCAACCAAAACAGGGGCACATGTGCTCAAGCACTTTTGTGGATCTAGTAGGTTGTAGAGATTCCCTAATCCCAAACGATTTGATACCAGTTTTAACCACGTACCATATATGCCAGCTGTGCTCAGTTACCTACAAAAAATGAGTGTGAGGGGGAGAATGCTTTGTATATGTTAAATATGTTCAAAACTTTTGGGGGTTGGGATTTAATTATTTAGGCCCAGATTCTCTGGGTCAGCCAAGCTGTGCTCAGAGCAAAAGTGGGGAGCCAAAGCTCGGTTTAAGCCACCAAGGTAACACCCCCATCCACGGCTATTCAGTGCCAGTCCTTGGCATAAGTTAGTTAGCTCAGGGCTTCTTTAGTATATATAGTAGTTACCACTTCTGTGAGACTATTCACGGGAACGAGAATTGCTCAGCGTGAGCAAGGACTGCGGAATCAGGCCCTAAATAAAATCGCCTATTGAAAGAGAAGGTTCAGAGCCAAACTCCGCTCTCAGCTATGTTAGCATAAGCCCGGAGTAACTCCATTGATTTTTGTGCTTTCTGAATACAGCTCTTCCCTCCTATTTTTATCTGCTTGGGGACACTTGTATCCTTTTTACTGCTATACAACACACTGGTAAGTCATCTGTGTTTTTCAAACATCACTAACCCTGCAAATTAAAAATGGACCCGTGATTAATTAGGCTTTCTTTTCTCCTTTGTAAATGGAATAAGTGCCTGTGACAGCTGGAAAATGCAGGTGTTTTCTATCAGATTCTGCACGTCCCAAGGGTCCGAGAGTACAGGAAAGAATGTTCTGAGACACAGGTTTCCTTGGATTCCCTGTAGAATATTTTTCTCTGTTTTTTTTCCAATTGTCTCTGTCTACACAGATTATAAATCCAGTTCAGTAGAAGCCAGACAATTTTTAATGGAATTTTTTTGCTAAATCTAATTAAACAACTGCCTCTCCCATTGCCACAAAGGGGCAGAAGATTAACTACAAAATAATGACTGATTTGGACTGCAAACAAGGAGTTCTGAAGACTTAATAATTCACTTACATTCTCTCTTTTGTAGGTGGTTATGTTTTCTGTCCAGTATAGGAAATTATTGGCAACCTAAGGCTCCTGGGTCAGTGGGAAATAGCCTGAAGAATATATTTTATATTGGCTGTCATTCAAGGAATGGAAACTAATTGATTAAGACCACCTCCACCGAAGGATTTCTATTCACTTAATCACGTGTTCATCTTGTGTGGTTTGCAGCTAACGCTTGCCTTCATAAATCACGGTTACTGTCAAAATATCACATTTTCTGCTACAGGGATATGCAGCAAAGCACTTGAGAGGAGTCTGATGAGACATCTTTATTTGATATCTATGACACTTTGTGCAGAAAAAGCCTAATTAAGTTTTAGGCTTTGAACAATAGTCTTGCTGGTCTGTTTAAAGCATTTTTTTTAATGGCATGGTTTCTGCATATTACATGGAGAGAGGCTTCTGCCCAGATAATAAATCTACTTTTAAAAAAACCAATCCCCCAGTATCTCTACTAGATTGTTACACAGGCCAAGTTCCCTTGACTTTACCGTCTCTTCCTGATTGTTATAGTTGTTTTCTGCTCTATTAGTCTCTATATCTGTTAATTGCCTCTGGCATGCTTTACCTAAGGCTTAGAGTTCTGGAATGCTTTAAGGGGCCAGAGCCAGCCAGTGGAAAGACTTCAATGTGAGCTGGATCAGGCCCTCACACAAGTCCAGCTTCATATTTCTAATTGGTGCATACACACACCCTTTGCTCCGAGTGGAAGGTAGGGGTGATTGTCCATAAGATGAGACTCTGGGACTGATTCTGATCCCCTTTGCTCCTGATTTACTTCACTGGACTTACCCCCTGATTTCCACCAACACTCGATTAGACACAGACCCCAGTATTTAAAGGCTGGTATCCAGAGGGCTGATTCTCTAATGCCTACTACCCTGAGTTGTCATTCATACTTGTGTGAAGTGAATGTAAAATGCTGCCAGATCAGAATTCTCTGCTCAAGTTAGTGGTAGCGTTTTACACCCACTTTACATAGGTGCAAATGTTGAGGCAAATCAGGCTTCTACTGTGCACTCAATAATTACAGCTGCCATGCAGAAAGTCCAGAAGAGAGCTCACCTGAAGATTCCTGATCTCTAAGCAGATGGAGGTGACACAAGATGCCAGATCCATTGTGGGAAAGAAAGGTGTGGTGGATCTATCTCTGTTGTAGTCCCAACCAATGAAAAGAGAGTTCACCTCTAAAATGTATTTCTTTGTCGCAAGTGAAAATGGATGGCTCAGGGCCTCCAATAGGGAGCCTTTCATCAGAAAGATGAACCTGCTTTGGGTTTGGCCCAGTAACTGGAAATTGTTGTGATTCGATGCTTGTTTTGTGGCCCATGTGAAATTGGCATTTCAGGTCTGTCTCTTTTGTACTTGTGTCCAGATCACAAAACCCACTATCACAACTAGAACACTTGCCTTAGCAATCTCAGCCCAGGAAAGGTTGCGGAGACTAAACTCCCATCCCAAATGGTCCACCAACCGGGCTTCAAGAAGTTAACTTGTAGCCAGATTTTGGTAGAAGTGTCACACTTTAATGATTAGTTATGGGAGTTGTGTGCAGAGAGTCTGCTGATGTGAATTCTCTGATCCTGTCCAATGCAGTTGTGTTAGAAATCTATTGAGAAAATATCCTAACTGCCATAAAGCTGTCCCTCCTCTCCCCCACCCCCACAGCATTTTGGGTTGACTTTATTTCGTGAAGTTCAGAAATAAATGCCTCCATCTGCATTAGCATGAGTGTGCCCAAGGACTCCTCGATAATGAAGTTCTACTGGTCAAATTCCTGTACTGGGGGACTCAGCAGTCACAGAAGCTACTCCAGCTCAGAGCCTGCAGTAGCAGCTATAGCATAGCTCCATTAGTGCTCCATGGTCTGGAGGAAGGATTCTGTCCTCTCTTGCCCCAATCTCACCTCCTTTTTATTTGGCTGTGCTGAGGGAATAGGATTTGGCTTCTTATGAACAGTGTGCATCAGTAAGTCATCCAAGTACAACCATTTGTTTTTCTTTTAATGCTTTCATAGCGGAGTGGTAACTCAAATGCATTTATTACAACTGTGTAAACTCTTTTCATCTATTAATAACATCTAATGCTTTGGGATCTCAAAAAAGTTTCTTGAGGCAGCATTTCAGTTCACCTTTAATTTTGTTTTTAACTGTTCAGCCCATTGATTTAGCACTTACTATTCTTTCATCCCATATTTGTTTGAGATGTGAAAGTCTTCCAAGTGATTTTGGCAATATTGCATATTGGCTCAATATTCTGCTCTGTTTTACATTTGGAGGGAATTTTTCCCCCTCTTTTTCTTTTGGCACCTCAGCCTTCATTCATCCAAGAAACTAACTTTCAAAAAGAGAGAATATTTCTTGTTTATAACATTGTGAGTAAATGAATGTGCGCCTCATAATGAATGTGCCTCGTATAATTTATCATCGTGGAAGAAAAGTTGATTTGTACTCATTTCTAGAGACAATATATAGGAAGCAGGAGTAGACGGAGCCTTCTGGGGCGAATATGGTGTGGGGGAGGGAGAAGGGAAAGGAGAGAAATAAAAAGACCAGAAACTTTTAAATGCAGAAAAGGAGTTGTATGAAAGAGATTTAACAGGAGGCTAAAACACAGGGATTTTCCTAAAGAGAGCTGGGCATCTAACGCCCTTAAATTCTTCCACAGTCCCAGCCCTAGATTTCTTTATGCTTTTTAAGCTGATACATGCCATGATATTTAATATACAACTGCCCCTCATTTGCCGTTTCCATAGCTGAACTATTTGCGAGAGCCAGGTGTAAAATGAGCCTAGACATTTTTGGGACTCGGCCATCTTTCTTTGATTGCCTCTGATACACTTTTACCAGTAAGTGACAGTATCACAACACACATCATTACAGGCAGATGAAAACCAGTTCTGCTAATGGAGCAAATGTGATGATGATTTCATTATTATTTGCCATTTATATTGTGACAGGGACTCATTGTGGTAGGTGCTGTACAAACCTGTAGAAAATGAGAACCCTGCTCTGAGGAGCATACAGTGTCTCCGCCAGGAAGGAAGGAAGGAAAGTGAAGGTAGCTGCTGTTAAATGGATTGAGCTTGGGGCTAGAAGTCAGAAGACTCAGGTTTTATTCCTGACTGCCACTTATTCACTGTGTGACCTTGATCAAGTCACTTACAGTAACCTCCTTGTGCCTCAGTTTCACCATCTGTATTCAAATCAGCAAGGCTGGATGCTATTCATCTCAGGGTGCTAAAGAAATCGAACATATCCTTGGTAATATAAACACACAGCAACATATATATTCTTATAAATACTATACGCTTTTTTAAAAAAACCTACCAAACAAGACAATTCACTCCACATGCTTTTCCCTCTGGGGAGAGGATGACAGAACAACCAACACATGACAGATGTGTAGTCACATTGCTTAATACACAGCTGGAAGGCACTCAGATATTACAGTGATGAGCGCAGTGTACAAGCATACATAGAATAGACGTGTGCAAGGAAAGTGGCCTCCCATCTTGCTAAGAGGGAAGTCCCTCTATGTCATGCTTGGAGTATATGGGAAACTTGTCCTGCCAATATCCATGATGGCTTACCTGAGGATTTTCGTCTCCAAGCTCTCATTCTGGCAATGGTCAAGAGGGATTCACTGAACAAGGAATGAAAAAATAAAGTCACTTCAGTAGAGCAGGCCCTTTGACTCTAATAAAAACCAGTAACATGGTGCCAAGATGGAGTAGATCCAGAACCTGTAAAAACCAAGCCAGAGCCAAGATCAATGTCTTTGACGTTCTACTCCTTTCAACATGGAAATCGCACAGGATATTCAGTTAACAGGATAAAATGAGGTTAAAATGGCTAGCTGAGAAAACAATGAGGTAATTTATAATTTTTAAAAATCCAAATTCCATTTTTTCCTGCTGTGAAGTTTCTTAGTGTTGTTAATGTCTGACCAAGGGCCTGAGACTGAACAGTTGCTACGTAAGACACAGATGCTCTATACCCAAAAAAACCCTGAAACTTAAAATCCTTTGTCTCCTGAGGAATTTTTTATTGGTCAGTTGTCCACCTCTCAGGTTACCTTTAGCTTAACCCCTTACAGGTAAACAATAATTTTAGGGTACTTCACACTTATAACAAGGCCAAACTCAGAAAGGAGGCTAGGGGTCAGATTCTCTTGTCAAGCCACTGTCTTTGCAGCTCCCTCATCCTGAGGCCACTAGCAGTATGTCCCCACTGCATCTGAGAGTTAGCTGCTCTAGCTTATGCCCAGTTGCTTGTGTCCCATGAGGCTGTTCTGGTGTTCAAGGATCACCAGATTGTAGCAGTGGTTGGGCCATGGACCCTTTTCTTCCATCATATCCCCTTTGCTGGGGGGATCATAGGGGAAAACTGAAGTTTAAGGTGATGTAATTTAAAAAATTTTCTGGTCTTCTCATCATGTAAAATATACTCAGACTCTCTTATAACTAGGCTCCCTTAGACTCTGACCATCTTACTATCATGTAACTTACATTCTCTTGCTTATCACCTCTGAATGTAGCTTATGATGGAGCCTAAATTGGTATAAATTATGTACTATGAGGACTGGAAGAAGGTGTAAGTTACTCACCTCTCAATTTGGACCATATTCTTTAAATCATACTCACTCCTACCAAATCTATATTATTTTAACATTGCAAAAGTCCTGCAAAGAAAGAGTTACTTAGAAATATTATACATGCCACCATTTACCTGCTACATTGAGTCTCTTAGTAACTTTTGCATTAACTTCAAATGGCATTGCCTTTGATGGGATTCACTGTGGATAGGCCTTAATTTTTGTGAGGAGCAAGACGTGACATCAGAAACATTCTGAATAATCAGTGGAAGCATATAACAAAACATCAGTGTAAAATTCACATAAGCATAATGTCTTCAATCCTTGGTTCTGTACGAATGAACCAATAATTTTGCAACCTAATGAAATCAAACCACAGCTAATTGAGCCATGCATACAAAATACATCGTACTATGCCTAGAAATGGGCCTTCATATGGTGGTAGATTCTTCATATCTTGAAGTCTTCAAGACTGGATAATTTTCTGAAAGATATACAGGCTACTAGGCTCAATAGTGGAGTAAGTGAATGAAATTCTATAGTCTGTTTTATATGTGAAGTTAGATTAGATTATATAATGATCCCTTCTGGCTTTAAAATCTATGAATTTATGGATAGCTCTATCTAATCAAGCCATGTTGTGTCACTACTAAGCTATTTTTCTACAAACAGTCATAAGGGATTTTCATAAGGTTTGGAAGTTTCTCAATTTTGACTAAGCATCTACTACTTAAGATATCTGGCTGAAGTTTACCTGAATTTATCCAAAACCTCAATGATCTGGGAATCTCAGAAAAACAGACTTTCAAGAGAGTTAAAGTAGTTACAGACATTTTAAGGTCTATAGCATGGTTATTACAATATTCGCATGCACGAGAAGAAGTTAGCAATGAAAAACATAAAATTTCAGCTCATTTTTTCCTCAAAGCTCATAAAAATTTGGGGATTTGGTTCAAATATTGGTCAAAGTTCAGCATGGTTGGTGCACACAGTCCACCTGTGGAACTCCTTGCCTGAGGAGGTTGTGAAGGCTAGGACTATAACAGGGTTTAAAAGAAAATTGGATAAATTCATGGAGGTTAAGTCCATTAATGGCTGTTAGCCAGGATGGGTAAGGAATGGTGTCCCTAGCCTCTGTTTGTCAGAGGGGGGTGATGGACAGCAGGAGAGAGATCACTTGATCATTATCTGTTAGGTTCACTCACTCCGGGGCACCTGGCATTCACCACTGTTGGTAGGCAGGATACTGGGCCGGATGGACCTTTGGTCTGATCCAGTACAGTCTTTCTTATGTTCTTATGATTTTATCTGAATAACTGAAGTTCCAAGCCATTGTTCTTCAATGCTGATGACATGATTGCATCTTGCAAGGCACACCATATGTAGTAGTGTCAGACTTCTAGTTCACTGTACTGTATTTACGAGTCCAAACGGAAACTATATCTGAACATCCTCAGATTTTCAGACATGTCTGAAATACTAATCCAGACCCGGGTGTGAATTTGCAAATGGCCTCAAGTGGGCGAGTGAATCAAAAAGCTAGCTCTATAGTTTGCTTGGCGTTGCTTGCTTCACATGCCTTAAGCCTCTTTCATTACATTTATAGCATATTGTAAAAAAGGATGTTTAAATTAATGCACTGCTTCATTAAAAATACTCCTCTGCCCCAATGTGATAATCACCAATATAATCCACAATTGGTTTCCAGTGAATTTTTGGGTGCCTTACTGCTTTGATTGTGACTAATCGCTTTTACTAGCAAAATGCAAACAACTCTTCTCCAAAATAACATGTTTCTTTTGAGAGATCTTTCAGACACATTATGCATTTAAGAACAAAATTGTTCCAACACCATATTGCAAAGCCAGCTGAATTCTCTAATGTTGCTTCCGTATTGTGTCTTTTCTCTCAATTTAACAGCTGCTTCTTCATCCTTGTGAAATGTTTACCCAAGAGAGAGAACCTTTGTAAGAAACACCCACCACTGTTCATTTCAAGGTTTTATTAACCCTTTCACTGCTTTTGAATCTGCAGAGTCCACTGAAAGGTAATGTGGCAAATCTTATACAGCTGTATACCTGCTTACACCTCTGCTCTCACGTCCTCCTACTCCATGCTCTGCCTCATCCTCTCTTGTAAGAGTTCTTGTGACTCCTTCCCACTCTCTAATTCTTGTGCTGTCCTGTTAGGCTTCAAATGTCTTCTAATTCTTCTCCACCAAGTGCCCTCCCTTTGCTCCTTAAAACCCATGCCCTTTGTGAAGCCTACCAAACACGGATAGTGTGCTCCTCACAGCCCTCCCTGTCCTCCTGCCTGTTCTGAGGTTCTGTCTGTTACATTTAATTTAGACTGTAAACCTGCAACTTGAACCATGGGTGTAACTCCACTGACTTCAATGGAGCTATGTCAATTTACACCAACTGAGGATCTGGGCCCATGTCTCTTATAAAGTGCAAGGCACTATGTGTGTGCATGATACTCCATTAGCAGTAATAGCTTTGCAGACAATTAACTTGTTTATGTTAATAAAATGTGAGCAATCCCTCTGTTTCTTTTTAGCTGGGAGCTAATAATCTCCGGTGGTTCCCCTCAATCAGTTTGTAAAGAATTCTTATTATAGAAACCACATGCTACTGAGAAGACATGCTTACTTTTGACATAGGGGCTAAATCTGTGTAAGGTAGAGAAGGCAGCTAGAGCTATTCTAGTGAGTTGTGGCAAAAGAGCAAAACACCATGCCCACAATTCATTACTGGCTATTTCAGGGAGACAATTCTTTATTGGGCAACAAGTTGTATGGGTCTTGATATAACCAGCTATCAGCATGCAATGGGTAATGTTTTCAAAAGCACCTAAGGGACTTAGAAGCCTAAGTTGCATGGGACTTGTAAGTGCCTAAGTGACCTGAAAATGGGACTTAGGTGATTTTGAAAATGTTATCCTGCAACTAATAGTTTAGAAATCTGGCAGTAGTTACAGAAGCAGCAAAGCAGGTTGGTTTCATTGGAATGCAGCACTGTCCTTTTCCAAAAAGGGCAAAGACCAGCTGGAGAAAATGTCCCTGAAAGCCGTGACTTTCTTTGTGAGGTTTAGATATGTGCACTTTTGGTCTGTTTGTCAAGGGTGCATCTTGAAGGAGTGAGAGGAAGAATCACACACATGTGATGAATTGAGAGTTGACAGGCTCAGCCAAAATATAAAAATGATTTGTGACGTGTGTGTGTATACAAGTGCCCTGGACTTGGGCTGGCAGCTGGGAGTTCTGTTTACTACTGTCAGTTGAATAGTCCATGAGCAAATGGGGGTGTATGTATGAGAAAGAGCCAGACAGAAAGCTCTTCTCTCCCATAAAGTGGACTGAGAGAGTCTGTTAATGACAAGTTTAATCACAGTGAGAAAAATGGTAGTATATATGTCAGCTTCGTGCTAGCTCTCTTCCCAGGCTTGGCTGGAGTTGGTGGAGCATTTTATCAGAAAATATGTAGGAGGCTGAAGGAGACAGCTGGCCTAGATCCAGTAACAGGTTCTGATAACAGAACTTCTAAAATCATCTTGTTTAATACAAATTGATTATTTTTTGTTCCATGTGAAACACAGAGAAGAATAGAAAATGAGCCCTTGCTCCAACAAATCCTTTGCAAAGTATAGTGTGTATTGGTGCTTTTAAAAAACTTTAAATGCACAATTCTCATCGTTTTAGACAAATCTATATTTATTCTGAAATCATATCATTTTTCCTTTAAGGTGCTGACACAATTTTTTTCCTTTAATAGAACCTTTATATCATGCAAGCGGGAGAGAAGAAAGAGCCAATAATCCCCAAGCAATATCTCACTTACATTACACACCCTTGTTTTCTATACCATAGACTCCCATTATACTGAAGTCATTTTTTCCCCACAATACAACCACATTGAGCTTTTCATTTTGCAGTGTTCTGGGGAGATAATGAGGACCTGGATTTGTTATACTTGCTTTCTGCTTCATTCTCAAATGAACATCTCTATGTCCAATTTCCCTGTGGGTCAGATCCTGGCCCCCACTTACGTCAATAGCAAGACTTCTATTGGCTTTGTGGAAGAAGCAGCAGGTCCTTTATTCAGGTTCCAATGGATTCCAGGAGAACAGCAACTTTTAGTGCTCTAACTGTGAGCTGGACATTATAGGGTGGGATTTTCAAAAGGGCTGTCCGTGCTTTGAAGTCAGTGGGAGTTTTGCCCATGTCAATGGCAATAGAATTAGGCCAATAACGGGCACTTTGGAAAATCTCAACCAGTGTTTTTTGGGCTCCAGTGTTAGCTGCGTTAGCATCAGTGATATTTGTTATTTTCTTGCTTTGCTCAGTTTGGTGATACCAGAATAAAAGATTTTGGGGGGTATTTTGTTTGCTTACTGCCACAAACTGACTTCAGTTCTTGTCAACTGACACTGCCCACATGAATTGAGAGCAATATTTGGCATTGCGATTTCCAATTTGCTCATTACATTCCCTCCTTCTAAATCTAATTGTAGAATGAAACTCCAGACACTTCTGGATTCCCTGCTGTGACCCATGGGATCCAATGACCGATGGCAACATTGCTGCATATCTTGTAGCATCAGACACTAGGCATTTAGCACATTTAATCATTAACCAAGATGTCATCATGTATCATGTCTGTCAGAGTAAGATCAAAGGGCTAAGATAGTTTTGGAACAAATATCCTGTCCAGTTTATCCTTTCTTTACATAGAATAATGCACATTTTGATGCTCAGAGTAGATGTTTTAATGGATGGATTCCTTTTCCAAGTGTTTCTTCATCGCACAAAGAAAATCTGCTTTCAGGAAATCCAGAGGGTTTCAACTGAAAATTAATTGTGTTTTCTGAAACACAGTATGATTTTGCATATAAATGCACTGGGAAAGATCAGGATCTGCATAAAACACTATACAGTTAAAAACGTCAGATGCAGATTCATTGACTGGCAAAAATATATGTTACCCTTGATTTATTCTTGGGATAAGATTAATAAAGATCAGTTATGATCTGTATTAAAGGAAATGGCTCAGCTGGTACAAATAAAAATAAACATAATGATAGAAATGGTAATATCAACCCGACAGATGATACAAACAGTAGGAAGCTCTATAGAAATTAGTTGTTAATGTCCAGACTAGAGGTCTACATTTCCTATACACATTTAGGACTATGTAATCTCGTTTAGATATGCAGAAGATTTAAAATGAGATGAACGAGACTTATGTTACTATCACCCCATTCTCTGAAATGGCAATATACCCCAAAGTTTGGGCTTATAGAACTGGCTCATTCATTGTCAGCGGATCAGAAGATGCTACCCAGCTTGTGATGTTCAAGAAATTCAAGGCACATATCTCAGGAATTATGCATCTAATTTTACCACACATTGCAATGAAAATGTAAATATAAAATCCTGCATTTATCATGTGTCACTGACTCAACTCTGTTCCAATAATGGCAAAATAGCCCAAAAAATGACACGATTGTCCCAAGGAAAAGCTGTTCAGGGAAGAAAAAATGATTAAATACATTGTCTGACGAAGGAAGGAGATTTTTAGCACTCAGTGATAATTTGCTGTGCTGAAAGCTTTAAAATCACTTTAGACTAAAAAAACAAACAAAAAACAACTTCCTGGATTGTTGTGGTAACCCACAGGGACGCAGTGTGGTCTAGTGGTTGGAATAAAGACCTGCTGAATCAGGAGATATGGGGCCTATTCTTGGCTCTGCCACTAATTTGCTGTGTGACCTTGAGCAAGTCCCTTAAGTCGCAGCCCTGTAAATCTTCAACAGAACCACTTAACTGAGTAACCATTATTAGCATACATGGTGCAGAACGAGGGCCATCCACTTTCTTCTGCCTCAGTTTCCCAAGAATTAGCATTGTGGTAAGAATTGCGTACTTTTATAAAGTTCTTTGAAATTCTCAGATGAATGGTGCTATATAAGGGCACGTTTGCTTATAATTTTGCAGAAAGCAGGGGAGCCTCAAAAAACATTCCTGAAATGTAGGGCGCAAAGGGCTTCACGCAGAAAGTAGCAGCAGGAGGAATTACATCCATTAAACATGGGGCCGAACTATATCTTCCTGTGATCATAGTAAATTTAACAAGGCTAACAAAAAAGTTCAAGTCATCAGGCCTTTTATAATACTGCAGGCAAATACAACAGCAGCAGTGCTTGTTGTTTTTCTAAGCTGCATAGCTGTAGCACAGCTTCAATATATACTATAGGACAGAGTCTCAATGGTTCCAGACACTGCCATCTTGAAAAACAATCATGGAGGGTATTATACAAAAGTACAGTGAGGAGAATGCCTGCAGCAAGATTTGCAGTGAGCCAGCACAGAATAGTTTTGTATCACTGAGAGGGCTTGTAATTAAAGTGGAGTATCCAATGTGTACATACCAACTTGCATCATTCTTCAAAAACAGAGGCAACAACTGACCTAGTATGATAGATGACTGCGTTAGAATTGAATTAGCTGGGAAGCGTTGACTTTTTGATGTATAATGCCTCTGAATGTGAACAACAAATATAAAGTAAGGCTTTTATGAATTTGCTGGGTGAGTTAGTCATCAATTGACTCATGATAAATAAGACATTGTACATTCTGCTAAATAGAAACCATGTTTGCCGGCTTGATGTTCAATTTTCTGAAAACCTTAAAATTAGCTTCATTGGAATGCATTGCCCAATAGCACGGGGAGACTTGTGGTTTGTACAGACTGAGCCTAGACCCAAAAACTAAGTCAGATCCTCAGAGGACATTACACTTCCTAGATAATGATAAGTTGAGCAGCTAGTGTTCCCTTTTAATTGTTTGCTTCCTTACTGTGTAGCCATATTAGCTGACAGTCACCTGAGGAGCCTTCTGCTGTTCCTGTAACACCTCTTCTTGTCAAAGGGGATGTAAATCAATAGATGTTAGCTTCCCAAGCAATGGAAGAAATATATTGAGATGAGAAATATAATTAAAGGAAATTAAGGCATCTTCAAAGCTGTTGTTGTTACACTAAGTGGTTCTATGTCCTGGTTTATTTAGTTCAGAGATCAGTGAAGGGAAAAATTACTTTTTGGAGTTGGTTTATCTTCTGTTTCAATTCAGATTTGACAGAAAAACCACTATAGTTCTCGTGGGTCATTACTGTTAGTGTTTATTTGTTCAATATGAATCCACATTGGGCCGCTGGAGACTGGAGCCAAAACAAATAATATCCAGATGGACTGGCTGGGTGGGTGTCAGTGCCTTTTACTTCTTGGGTAGTGAGTCCTCTATGCCGCTGTTCAAAAAAGCCTCGACTGAATGACATCTGTTAGGCGGTCTCATGCAAAATGAATTGTTGCATCTCAGCCCGGCTCCTTGTGGCTGGAGATCCACCTTACAAAAGCTTCTGTCACAATCAGCACACCGTGGCATATACGCAAAGCAAAGAGGTCCCCATGTTCATGCTACTCCTTGTGACCTCTTAAACTTTTCCCAGGACATCAGCAAACGGTAGCCAGCAAATTTATAGCACCTTTGGGAACTGGTGCCTTCCTGCCTCATGCCTTTAAAGCTCTCCTCCCTTTTTATGAACATCCTGCTTCTGCGCTCCTTCCACTTCTCTCAGCACATCTCAGAGGTTCCTTTCCTCTGAGAAAAGCTCAGAGAACACACCTCGGAGTTGGAGGTAATAATTAAACAACTTCAATACAACCTGGTTTAGTCAGGTTAGAGGAGAGAAAGAAAATCAAAGTGAGTGATATTAGCATATATCCAGTCTAAGAGCCTCACACACAGAGCGGCATCTTGTAGTTATATTGATTTAGGCAACAGAATAAGACTTACAGTCTTACAGTCTGTCTTTACCTGACAGTTTTTCTCCCTCCATGGGAATCAATTACCTTCTTATTCTTAGAGGTGGAATCCAGAATCTGACGCCTCTTGATGGGTCACTGGAAGACAGGAAGTGCCAGAATGGACCATCTACACTAGTATCCTGTCAGCAGCCTTAGCCAGTAGCAGATGTTTCAGAGGAAAGTACAAGAAACAATTACAGGAGGCAAATTCCTCTTTAATTCCCCCAAAGTTGGCTTAAGCCATGAAGCATTTGAACTGTTTATGGGCCAAATTTACAAAGGTATTTAGGCTCCTAAGGATGTAGATATGCACCTAGTAGGATTGACAAAAGTGCCTTTGTGAGTTAGGTGCATAACATCCATTGACTTTCACTATCAAACTCATGGCCTTGGCTATATATTGTGACAATGAGTTCCACCGGCCAATTGTTCAATGGTGTGGAGAAGTCTGCCCTGCTGATGTTTGATGGAGAATGTAGGTCTCCAAGGTAGTCTTTCTGACCCGTCACAAGCTCTATATTAACTTAAAAGATTTAAAAACCTTTCTCTACCACTCAACTGCAAATTTAGGGGCAGACTGTGCCTGGTCCTTAGTGTGGGTACCCAGTATGGTGGGGCAAACAGGGAGCACTCCCTCTCTAGTGCAGCCCGTAAGGAGGTTAGGCAGAGTAGCAGCCCTTGTGCTCAAGGGAGAATGAGGAATGGTCTCTTCCTGCTCAGGCAGGCCCAAAAGGAAGGGAGGAGATGATACCATAGCTCTGACTCGCCTAGCCAGCACTAATGGAAGAGGGTGGGGCTATGGCTCCTTCCCACACAGCCAGCCCCAATGGAACAATGGCAATTTAAAGTGGTGCCCCCGGTGCACCTGTGAGGAGCAATATCAGTCAGTGCACCTGTCAGTAGCTAACATGGCCCTGATCCTGCGATCAGTTACATGCAGGTAGCCCCCTGCATGTGTCCATATGGAGATCGTTGCCATATGGAGATCATTACAGGATGGGGCCTGAATTTAGTCACATACAGGCATGTCAGATCCAACAGAAAGCAGTGGGATTTTGCCATTCTTTGTTTGCACAGAACTTGATGACAGTGAGCTCATTAAATATCATTTCTTTCCAGCCAAATGTGCCAGAACATTTTGTGTCAAAGCTGTCATCCACAAGATGGTTCTACATGGTCCCTATTGACAAAGCAATTATGGAAGAGCTATACACTTCAACGTGTTTTATCTTCAAAGGGCATATAATTGTCCAGATATTAAAGGAAGAGTTGTAAGAACTTGAAATAACCCACCTGGGGAGCCTTGCAAGTATAATTAAATTCAGCAGAGATACAGATGGAAGAAAGGTCAATTGATAACAGGAGTAGGTGTAGAGGAAAGGGAAAGGAAAGACTAATTTTTGGAAATGCTCTAAGCTACTTATTAAATGACATATTGTACAATAATCTGTTTATTACATACTAACCTCGTGATCAATATTAAGTAAACAAAACTTTATTGATATAAAGCACATGGTTTCATGACACTTATTATTTTATTTAATGCATCAAGCAGCAGCTAGGTCAGGAGTCTAACACAAAAGGAAAGAATACTAGAGAAAGAAAATTCAGGATGAAATTCTATAGCCTATGTTATGCAGGAGGAAGTCAGACCTGATGCACATGATTGTCCCTTCTGGCCTTAAAGTCTTTGAGTGAAACCCTGACCCTAGTGAAATCAATGGGAGTTATGCCATTGACTTCAATGGAGCCAGGATCTCACTCTATGAAAATACTTTTAAAATTGCCAACTCCTTTCAAATTCTGACATGGGATCTAGGATTTCCCACCCTGCATCACATTATTGGACCATCTGGTCTAGCATCCTGTCTTGGACAGTGACCAGCACCAGCTGCTACAGAGGAAGGTACAAGATGCTCTGAAGTAAGCAGTTATGGAATAACTTGGCCATAGCATAGGTTCTTCCTAATTTCCATTATTTAGATATTGTCTTATGTCTTGCAGAATAAAAGTACATATCCCTTTAAAAAACTTTGAGGCAGATCCTCAGCAGCTTATCTGAAGTCAGTGGAACTATGTCGATTTATGTAAACTGAGGATCTATCCTTGCATTCCTTTCCCCTGCCCTCCTTCCAGCTTTATTATTGTAATGCAGGAGCAAGAGTAATCCGCAAGGAGAATTGGTCACAGGCAAATCCAGAGGTCACTGTTAAAACATATTATTTGCATAGCGATAGTGCCTAGGTACCCCAGCCACGGACCATGACCCCATTGTGCTAGGTGCTGTACAAACAGAACAAAAAGATAGTCCGTGCCCCAAAGGGTCTACAGTCTAAGAAGAATATTAGTCATGCCCCCAAGTCCTTTTCACTACCCTAAATCACCCCTCAGTGGCTCACTGCTCAGAAGGTCAGCAGAATGTCACTGCTGCAGGAAGACCTGGATCAGGGCTTGGCATAACAGCCATGTGCCACATTTCCTTTTGACTATCTTTTATTCTCCTTGAATGATACATGATGGAGCCATCTGGAATGTGGCCTTTAATCAGGGAGAGTCTGATCTCTATTCTAGGGCATCTGGATAATGCATGAGGCTGATTCCCACAGGTTTAGATGCAGTGATGATGCAGGAAAGGATACTGTATAAATAAAATTGAGGAAGATAAATGACTGATCTTAAACGATGAAGATTGGCAGGAGCATCCCTGTACGCAATCATTTATGGGAGGCCCAATTATACAGAGACAGGGGCAGGCTTTTTCCTGCAGCACCCTGCAAGTGAATGGTGGGGAGGGTGTCAGGAAACTAGTTATGGTTCCCCAATTCTGAGGGCCAGTTTGCATTGCTCCCAGGCTGACATAGAGCAACCAAGGTGCTACTGTGACTGATGATAATAACACATGGTCCCATGCCAGCTGAACAGCAGTGTGGTAAAGCAGAGGTCTACTCTGACTCTTCCTTCGCCCTGTGCTGGAGGAGGGTAGTTAGCACAGGCAGATCCTACTTTGCAGGTTTTACAGCAGCTAATTCACCCCATCCCCCAACTGGGGGAATTCTCAGCTAGCCAGTTATGACCAGAACTGGACTCCTGTGCACTGCTTGAATAGGGGGGCGAACCCTAACTGAAAGTCTGGTCCAGTATCTCTAGAAACAATGTAACCTCCAAAGCACATGGCTGAATGTATGTGGAGGGGTGCGAACCAGTTTATATTGAAACAGGTTTTAAAGACAGTGCTGAAGAAAAAGAAAAGATCTGTTTCAAGGATTGCATCCGACGAAGTGGGTATTAGCCCACGAAAGCTTATGCTCTAATACTTTAGTCAGTCTCTAAGGTGCCACAGGACTCTTTGTCACTCTGCAATTCCAGACTAACACGGCTACCCCTCTGATTCTTCTCCAGGAAAGTACTTGATTTTTCTGGGGCCTGGGAAATACATAGCTGCCCCTATATACCTCAGCCCATTTGGTCACATGGGGACTATCATATTCATCTGCTCTCTATTTATTTGCAAAGACATTTCCTCATCTTCTTAAAGGCAGGGCTGAAATCAGGTGGAAAGGAGGCGGGCACTCAGGTCAGCAATTGCAGACTAGTCCCAACCTTTTCAATGCTGTCATGTGATGCTCTAATTTTGCAGACGGTAATTCAGAGAGAACACTGAGTCCGTTAGCTGTTGGAGCCTGTCATGGGGTCCACTCACCAGTGGCACCTCCTGCTGGCTGTCATGAGGATTAGCTTGCTCAGCCAGCATGCCCCCACCTGGTGGTCCCTCACCCATCCTTGTCACCATCTGCAGACCCACCTCAGTCCAAGTACTGCAGCACCCTCTTCATGACACAGCCCTCTGGCCATGTCACTGTCCATGTTTTCCCCCTTCTGGGGGTGGGTGTGAGGAAGGGAGTATTTTACAGTCCATCCATTTTCACTGTGGCAAGTAGGGGAGACCCAGGCCTACTCACTACTTTGGGTCCCAGTCCAGGGACCCTGTAGCTAGAAGCTCCTGCTACCTCTTCTTAACTTCTCCACCAGTGCTGCTTTAAGTTCCCTGGGCCACTTCCCTACAGCCCCAGCACATTCTTTACTCTCTTCTCAGGGCCTTGAGTCTGCAAGTCCCAGCAGCCAGCCACGAGCTCTCTCTAGCTCCCCTGGTCTCTATTAGCAACTTTCCTGTCCAAAGTGCAACCTTCCTGCAGGCCCCTAGGAACCTAGTCCTCTCTAGAGTGATCAGATGACCCGATTTTATAGGGACAGTTCCAATTTTGGGTTTTTTTCCCCTTATATAAGCTCCTATTACCCCCCATCCTGATTTTTCACATTTGCTGTCTGGTCACCGTAGTTCTCTTCCTTGGGCTCCCTGCTACAACTGACTACATTTGTCCCTGCAGCTCCCTTTCATATGAGCCACTGGGCCCTGAGTGGCTGCTCTATGCAGCCTCACTCCAATTGGCTGTCCCCTGAGCAGCCTCCCTAGGCTGCTTTTAAACTTTTCCTTGCTGGTGTGGGGTAAATATCCTAGCACAGAGCCCTTCAATGAAGTGGATCTAGCAGTTTGAATATTTGGGGCATTCTGTGGTAAATATATTTCATTTTTAACCATGAGGTTGCTTAACCAGAAGAACAAACTCCCAAGGAAAATGGTAGATCTACCAAGTCTTGATGTCTTCAAATCAAACTCAGATGCCTTTCTGGAATATAGGCTTTAGTCACACACAAATTATGGATCTCAACAGTGGGGTAACTGGATGGAATTCTACGGCCTCAGTTATACATGGGATCAAATAGCTGACCTAAAGGTCACATCTGGCCTTAAAATCTATGAAACTTGATGAGCATCTTAAGGTAATTCTATAAAAAGTTCCCAATAAATAATTAAAACAGGGCAGGAAACGATCAAGGTGTCTGAAGGGTTCTAGGAGACCATAGGACCTTTGAAAACTATGTAGCTCCTTTATATGGTTGTAATACAACAACATGGGTTTGGGTCCTCAAGTGGCTCACCCCCACTCTGCTGTAGCTCACAGAATGAGCCTCAGCTTTCTTAGGGGTGATCCTGCATATGGCAGCTGAATTATAAGTCGCATTACCAGGCATTAACAGGCTCTGAAGGCTCTGTCCTCCTTAAATGACTGATGACCATAGTGCCTGATCTTAAGTCCACTGAAGTCAATGGAAAGACTCCCATAGATTTCAACAGACATTGGATCATACCCATAGGACAGACAATTATGGGAAGGATAAAAGTGGTGGGATAACAAACACTTCATCTGTGGCATGGAAGACTCTCCTGGAAGTAGGTCCTTCCTTCATATTTTAACTTTCAGTGGAGAGTTATTTTTATTTTCTTTTAGAAGATCTTGACGTATAGGATTTGGGGATGAGACAGGAAGCCACTGGGAGACAGATTGCAACAAAAAATCACCTGAAATCAACTTCTACTTTACACAGAAATATCTTCTCTCTCCAGTCCCCAGTATGGAAGTAATACCCTCCAAAGAGCTAACAAGAAACAAATATGTGTATAGCACTGACTCTCAAGATTTTATACAGCTTGTAATTTAGCTGTAGTCAAATAAATTTTGCAAGTGGTTACCTGTCACTCTAGTCACTGATTTCACCCATCAGTCTACGAGGAACCAATGTCTAACCACATAAAGCAATGTCTAAACAGATAAATGTGAAAAGCATTCCCCTGTCTGGGCAGCTTGTCAATATTCAGCTAGACTCTCATTCCCTCATAAGAGCTGAGTTGGAAAGACAGCCCCTAATTTGGTAGGTTCAGTTTTTCACCAGTAATTAATTGCACCAGTATTTGTGTGCCCACCTGTTAATTGTAATATGGTGCTGATATAACCTGATTGCATCTGGCAACAAGGTGACTAAATCCTATCCTTTGTACTCACAGGTACCTGTGAGTGCAAAATTTATGCCCAGTGTGGGGCTCATTTATAAATGGACTGATCACCAATATTCAGAATTTGAGCTGTGCAGGGTGAGCTGTGATTGGTCAGACAAGTCACCTTATAATGATTCTCTGCCCTGCTTGGATCAGCCTGCAACCACTTTTGGTTCAGATCCTTGCATGTGTGAATTTTGATTTCTATTCCTACAAACACTCACTCCAGCAACATTGAAGTTCGCTTTCTGAAAACATTTGTGCCAATCAATCAGCTGTCCGTGGGAAGTAAATACAAAGGAGAGTCAATACAGCAAAAGGAAACTCATTCAGTTTACGTGGGTGTTCTCAAAAATGGTTTTTGTTATTCACCTCATTCTAGAGTTACATCTTGCCTTGTTTGTAAATATATTGGAAAAAATGTCACTCCTGGCTAGAACTGGCAGGAAGTTTCGTACTTTCAAGAATTTAGCATATTCTTCAATCAGCACATCTGGCGGGGTAGATATCATTCAATAGACTGATTTTTTTTTCAAGCAATGCTATGCCAGCAAGCCTTTAGCTGAACAAGAATTTGTGCCCATTATCACTCACTCACTGATTGCCATTGCCAACTCTAAGAAGCATCTTTCCAGGGAACGATCTTATGCATGCTGGCCACAAAAGCTTAGTTAACAATATCAATACACTACAGAGATGGCAGAGAAAGTGCAGATATGAAGAGCCTGATAAATATAGCAAGCTGGAGGTGACATATTTCTAAATGCTGCTTAACCATATAATCCTTGCAGGAAGTTTGAGTACTTGCCTTCAGAGATAAGCAAGGCTCCTGCCCTTACCAGGAAATGGAGGAATAGAGAAGAAAACCAGGGGTTAGTAACAGTGGGAAAGTTTTGCAAAATTGTATAGACAAGACTTCAATAAAAAAAACAAGATTCCGTAGGCTGAAAAAAGTGATCAATAATGAGAAGGAACCAGAGCACTTAAGGCAAAAAGCTAATGCGGGGTTTTGTGGGAGTCTGCAATGATGCTGAATAAGGCAGATTCTCACTGGAATAGCCCATCCACAACAGTCTTCACTGTGGGCCCATTCTGAAATTAATGGGTCTCATTTTTCCTGCCTTGTAGGAGTCACTTCCACCTGTGCCAAAAGTATGGGCACTATGATTGCAAAATGTCACCACTGATGTGAGCGGGGGAAGCTCTGATCTGTTAGTGTTTTACACTCACTTTGCATATGTGGAAACGACTACACATGCTACAATGCAGGGGAAAACTAGGCCCCATATGAGCAGGATCAGGTCCTTAATGTTTTTCCCATGAAACCCTTTGCACCGTCCTCTCTGACCATGCCTGCCTGTGCATCAACTACAAAATCTGATAAAGAGATTTTTGTCCCATGAAAAGCAGCAGGTACAAATTGAAAGGACATTTATGGAAAAAATATGGCTATTAATGAATTAATATTAACATAATGGCTTTTACACTTGAATAAGAAGTAATATTAAATCATACCAATACCAGAAATTCTCTCCCTTTTCTTTATGACACTATGAGAATATTCAAAGAAAATACAACTACCCCTTGGAAACCTTCATCTGTTTGTCTGTTAAGAATGGGAATCAGCTGTAAAGCAATGTGCTGTCATTTAAAACTCATGAAATAAAGGTGTATGTATCTCAACCTCAAGGTGGACATCTCATCCATCAAGTGTGTGTTCTATTTAAGTTGTTACAAGCTGCTAAAGGAGAATAGCTATAAGAGAGGTCACAGTAGCTGCTTATCTGAGCCTCGGGAGATGCTAAGAAAGACCAGAGGAAGGAGAGATCCCAGAAATGAGTGAGACAGGGGAAAAAAATAAAATGTACAAAGTGATTGCAGGAAATAGGCAAAGGGAAAGTAGACCAAGGTAGAGATACAAAACAAAGTGGGGAAAGGGAAGAGAAGATGATGAAAATAGATGATGAAAAGACAAAATTCCCATGGAACCCACTGTTGGATTTGGGTGGAGGGAAAGCACAAAAGTGGGAAGCAAGAGTTAGAGAGCTCAGGGAGAAAAGTGAGACTCATTACAAACCTTCAGATGCACAAAACATTATTGAAAATGGTGTTTAGGGATGACATGTTAAATGCTATAGAACTCAGAATTGCAGCTGCGTTACTCGCACCTTTCCCACTAACTCCTCCTACTCCAGGTCTCCGATACAGCCACAAAAATGTGCTATTTATCACTGCCCTCTCTTGAACTTCCCTTTCTCCATGTACCTGAGAGGACCATGCTGGCATTGATAACATTACTCCTCTGCCCTGCCAGGAACTTTTGTGATGATTATCTTGCATTTATAAGTTCAAAGCATTTTTAAAGCATTTAAGACCAATTTTTGCAGGTGCTGACCCCTATGTACTTGAAGGCCATGATTAAGTGTGGCTTTTTGAGTACTACAGGCTAGAGACAAAGGGAAGGCGTTCAGAGTTTCCTCAAGAGTTAGCCTGTATTCCGAGTACAACCTCAGTCTCCATTTCGTTCTCTTTGGAGAGAGCAAATTGATAGATGCTGGAGTGGTTGAGAAAAAAATGCTCTCAGTTGCAAAGCATGTAATTTAGAAGGAAAAAGCAGCATTTGAAAAGCTTCAGCTCGGGGAACCTGCCAGGTGACATCGTGAGGCAAGAACTTCAGTTTCAGACAGTGATGATACAAAATACCACTTGACAAATTTGCAATTGCCTGCGTCTGTGACCACTGTCCACAACTGGACGTAAGATTATTGGATACAAGACATAATCTGAAACATCTCACTCTAGCCTATCCTGGGAAAGACGTTGAAGATAAGGTTCTTTATAGCCTTCCGTAGCATTGTGAGACTCACTGGTGCAGCACCTCCTGCTGGCTGTCTGGGAATTAGCTCTTGAAACCAGTGTTGGAGTGCCCTCTGCAGGCCAGTGTCTTGCAGGTCGCTGCTCCTCTCCTCCCCACACCGTCCCTCCTGGACCCTGGTGCCCCTCTATCTAGGGTGCTGTGCCCTGGCAGTGCCCCACTCTCTCTGGGTCCCCCCCTCTCTGGGACTATCCCAACCCTCTATCCCCACCTTGCCTCTGTCTATGGCGACTGCCAGTCAGCATCGAGGCCCCATTCCCTGGGGCAGACTGCAGTGTAAACCCCACTCATCATAGGCAAGGGGGGTTTGGACCTGCTGCCTTTGCCTAACCCCCGGACTGCCCCTCTGCAGCTCCAGCACATTCTTCTAGGCCTTGCACCAGGCCGGCAGCCTGGGGAGTTGCCATCTGGGAGCTCCCCAGCTTCTCTCACCTTTCCCCAAACCAGCTTGAGCACCTGCACTCTGAGCCTTCAGGCAGCCAGGTCCTTCTCCCTCTAAAGCTGGAGGGAGAGTGTTCTACCCAGCTCCTCCCTGAGCCCTTATAACAGGGCCAGGTGTGGCCCAGCTGTGGCTACTTCCCCAGTCAGCCTAGCCCTCACTTTCAGCCCCAGCCCTCTCCAAGGGCTGGCTTTTAACGCTGGAGCCAGTAACCACCCCGCTACACCTTCCCATTAAAGCTTTGCACTCTCTAAATCTCTGCAAATTCAGATCAAGATTTTATTGTTGGCTGTTTGATAACACAGCTACAATTCTCAACAGCCCAGTAATGCAGGGTCCTGAACAATGTGTAACAAAAATAAACCCTCAGAGGAGTCAAATCAATGCACTTAATGGGAACTGTAGGTCATGTTAAAATGTTGTGATTAATCTTACCAGTGTGTTCTCAGTGTCTTGTAAAAAAATTACAATCTGTGCAACATGATAAATTGACAAGAGTCCTGTCAGGCTAAGTCTGAGAATAGCAGTGATTAAAGCGAGTACAAATTACAAACCAAAATGCATACCCACAATATAATGAAAGGACTGTTTTGATCTGAGCCTTCTGCTGTCCCATGGACTAGCCCTGACACCTACTGTTGTATGGTGCCTCTGGTGCCGTGTGGATCATATACCTGCTGCTGTGTCTTGGCACTTTAATCTAAAGGTGTTAAAACAATTTCAGATGCCACCTTTCCCCCTATTCAGCGATCGCATAGTTGGGTTTGTGAATTCTAGAAGTGGTAGCCAAGAAAGCGAAAGCATTTAAATATATAACCACTTATGAACCCCTTCCTCCCACACATACATTTATAAACATCTTCAGATGGATGAACTCTTATTTTTCTAACTTGTTAAACGATTATTTCAATACATGAAATGTTTTGGATAAGACACTGGTTCTTCAGTGTTCACCCTCTTCTATTTTCCGCAGCATGGAAATGGATAGCATTTGGTTCTACTGAGTTCATTCAATTCTCAAGCTTTACCCATGGGCCAAAGGGACTGGCTACATCCTTTTTTAAGCTCTTTCCTGATAATTTTCTACTGACAGGACGTCTGTCCCAAATATCGTAATGGGTGACTAGATTCTCATTCAAACTACCTCTGGTCTCCTTGCACAATCAAGTGTAGGGTCAATTCTTCAAGGCTGTATGGCTAAATGTGTGTTCAGTTTTGCTCATGCCTCACTTAGGTGTGCAACCGCTTTTCCTCCAGGGTAGTAAGTCAGGGCAGTGCAAGCACATCCGGGTGGGGGTTGGTGTTTGCACACCTACATTAAATCCAGCCACGAACTCTTAGATTTATACTTTTCTGAAAATGTGTGCCTTAATTTCCAGCACATGCCAGCCTAGGGTACAGAGGTGAATGCTTGAACACTAGGTATGTTTACTGCATTCATTGATATTGCTGCCAAATGGGGGATCTTCCAACCATTAGAGCTTTTCTGTGCACAGTGCTCCTGGGCTAGGACAAATCTGACCATCTAGGAACTGGGAACAAAGGCACATTTTCTAGTTTCTCACTCAGTACTTCCAAACCCTCTCCTGTGTGAATGAGGTAGCTGTGAGATCCTTGAAACCAATGAATTGTTCACATTCTAATTACCTGGAGACATGTCCTGTAGGATGTGTAATAGGGCCAAAGTCAATTTACAATTTACAAGCAAATGGTTGTTTATACACATAAAACATCTTTAAAAGATGGCTTGGTAAAATGGAGGCTGGGGATGCAGAAATTTCCTTTATAATTATTTTAATTAATGGTGATAACTAATATCTAATACCCTTTTCTCTGACTGTAAAGACTTCTTCTAGCTTTTATTTTCCCCTAACACTGTTCATTTCATTGTGCATAACCATTTTAGCAGATATGAGATATACAATGTGCCTGATTCAAAGGCTAGAAGCAATGGAAAGACATTCCATGGACTTCAGTGGGCTTCAGATCAGAACCCAAAGCTTTCTTATTGTTTGAAAAGCAGAAAGATGAAAACAAAGATTAAATCAGAATACACTAAATTAGTAATTTTACACCAGATTGTCCACTCTGTCTCTCTCTGGACATCCTTTTTAAAGTAGAGAGAGAGAGAGTGTGTGTGTGTGTGTTGGGAGACAGGAAGCTCAGTATTCTAGCTTCAAAATAAAAGGCAGTAAGAATGGAACATGTTTTAAAACATTGCCATAAAAAAGGCTCACCCTTTGAATACTAGAATTTTACTCAACTCACATCCCTTCTAATAAAAACAGATGTGATTATTTGGGTCCCATGGTTAGCTGAGCTGGTAAAGATAAACAGTAAAACAAATGTATTGACTATAAAAATAGATTTTAAGTCTATTTAGTTACCAAGAGTTAGTTACCAAAAGAAATAAAATATAACCACACAGTCTGAACTCTCAGCCCTATTAGACTGGGCAACAACTAGAATAAGCAGTTTTTATCAGCCCACTGGATATTGCAGTCCTTAGAACCCTTAAAATCTGGGTCAATCTCCTCTGTTGGAGTCTTGTCTTAGTTGCTTGCAGCGTAGGTGGGGGATGGAGAAGGGCCAAGCCCGGGCCCTTTGTGTTTAGTTTTATACCCTCAGTCCATTCCATGTGCTTGTAGAACACAAGTCCAGGCATGTCTGGGGGGCACTGCCTAGTCCCCAGGCAAAGCTGAGCAATCCCCCTGGTGTGGCCTCATGCAGGTGAGTCATTGAATTGTAGCTCCCTTGTTGGACAATGGTTGTTGATGGGTTCTTTCACACCCTGTCCAGGTGTAGGCTACTTTTCTTGCTGTTGACTCTGGGGAGCTAGTATCTGGCTGATTCCCCAATTTACAGCATGGTTTAGCAACACCATCCTCATAACTTCACATGCATTAATGATATACATTTTTGAATAAATGACTTTCAACAGAGTATAACCTTTCCCCTGATGCCTTACAAGGCATGTTTTATATGTAATATATGTGTATGTAATTGTGCAATATCACAATTATATACAGATAAGGAATATGGGGAGGGGTTACAGGGTGCTACCTCAAGGTACAGAACTTCACAATAATTATCCTCATTTTACACAGAAGGATGCTGTTTACAGAAGCTAAGTGATTTTTCCCAGTTCACACAGTGGCTGTCGGTCTTGGATATAGAACCCAGAGCTGCTGATTCCCAGAACCATGTTCTAAGTACAATGACTTCTGCACCGTTATCATCGGGGTTCTCTAGGGAAGTGTTTCTCAGATGGTGGGTCCCAAATCACCAGTGGGTCACAGGAAGGCTCTAGAAAGGTCACCACATCCAGGGCCAGATTAACTCAGGGCCTTGGCTGAGGTAAATGTACATTTCTCCTGGCCCAGTTCAGGGGGGAGGTCCCATGTGGGGATGTTGGAGAGCTAGCCTGCACTGTACTCACCCCACAGGGGCAGTGCCAGGGTGCAGGGGGCTTATATGTAATGGTCAGTAAGCAAAAAAGACAAAGTGCAGCTGATGGGTTGCCTTAGTAAGTAGTTTGGGAACCATTGCTCAAGGGACTGCAAAAATCAGTCTTTTTCTTAATAAGGCTTTTTATCTGTCACTCTGATAGGGGAGACAAGAAAATGTAGCACACATCCAATTTGCACTTGGTGGAAATGACTACACTAGTGCAATGCAGTGCAGTGCAGTGTTGTTGTAGTCATGTCGTTCCCGAATATTAGAGAGATAAAGTGGGTGAGGTAATATCTTTTATTGGAGAGTGGAGGATGAGCCCCATTGCCATCAACAGAGTGACGTGTAATTTACACCACTGTAAATACGGGTGAATCCGACCCACAATATGTAGTTTTCCCATGCAAATGCACAATCTGATTCCTCATGCTCTAGATGTGGAAATATTCACTGTCAATTAATTTTTGCTGTATTCACTGAGTTGAGAAATCAGCAAAAGTTCACTTACAAGCAAGCAGCTGCACTCACCGGGAAAGATTGGGAAGGAATATGAAGCCAAGTGTGCAAAAGGAAACGGTTCTGGAGCGTGTCATTGTTCTTTGGATGGCTAGGGGTTTTGTTTGTTTGCACAGCTAAACGGAGTGCTGCTGGTCTAGGAGATTAAAATTAAATTAGATTCAAAATATCCTGGTGGTCAGTGGATTAAGAGGCTCCTTATTGCCTGGTTCATGGCACTTCTTGGAAGGTCTCTGGATGTCAGCGGAAAAGACAGACCGGTTCGGGTGCTCTTGCACAGAGCAGTGTGACTTAGAGGGAGCTTCCCTGGCCTAATACACTGGATCTTACTTGGAAATCAATTCAGCCTGCCCTGCACCTTGGTGGTGGAATCTTGTGCTCACGTGACCGACTCTCCATGCAACCAGGGTATCAATGAAAACTCTGGGGGCTGGCAGGAGGATTCAGAGTCAGTTGGCCTGGGGGGGAATTCCAAAAAGGTGCCCCGGGGGCCCCTGGGCGAGCTGACGATACACTCTGACATCCCTGCTGGCTGCAGATCCCTAGGGGCTGCAAAGGGAGCTGGGGCTAGACAGACAAACAAGGATTTATTCCCCCGCCCCCGCTCCCCTCTGCACCTTACACACGCGGTGTAAGTGACCAGCAGAGCGTGCGAGCCCGCGCTGCCTGCGGACAAGCCCCCAAGGCTGGGGCTCATCCGGCCCTTTGCGGGGTGGGGGGGCAGCTTGGATGCCGCATCCCCTGTAGCTGCCCCTCCACCGGGGCTTTGTTCCAACTCAGCCCAGGGCTTCCTTCGCAGCCCCAGCCCAGCCCCGCTTGCCTGGCTGAGCTCTGGGAGGGAGAAGGAGGGGGGGAGGGGAGCGGGCTGCGCCCTCCCCCCTTGCTGGGCCGGCCAGGCTCCGGCTCCCGGGCCCTCCTAGCCGAGGAAGGTCCCGAGCCGCTGACGTCTTCCACACAAAGGCAGGAGCAGCGGCGGCGTCCGGAGCTGCCCGCAGCGGAGCGCTGTGCAGCGAGAGCGGGGGGGAGGCGCCTGGCAGCCGCCCCCCTCCCCCAGTGCCAACCCGCTGCCCCCTTTGCAATCTCAGCCTGGCACCATGGGACCCTGCGGTGGCTTCCAGCTAAAGCTGCTCTTCCTCCTCCTCCTCTTCCTCCTCCCTGCTGGAAAGTCTCTGCTGCAGCAGACAAGCCTGACATGAAACGGAAAACACACACACACACACACACACCCAAACAAAAGACAGGTGGCAACTTCAAGGTAAGGGATGCGCCGGTCGGCCGGGGCTGTGGCTTGGCAGAGCGGGTCCGAGGCTGGAGTCCTGGGCGCTGTGGGACGTGCTGCCAGGCGGGGGAAGAGGGTTTGTTTGCAGGGGATTGAGGGGAGAGGGATTTGTCAGAAAGAAAAAGGGTCCAAAGGCTCACCCCCTTCCCCCTACCGGAAGCCCATTGCACAGCCAGGCTGATCCCTGTTACTTCCAACTCATAGGAAGGTCTCCAGCTCTCATTTCTTGGGGGCAGAGCCAGGGGAGATGTTTTCAAGTGGAGGTGAGGGATTCGGGGGGGCACAGACAAGTGTCTCCCTTGACCCCCCCCCAGCTGTTGTTCCCGTGCTTGGGATCAATAGCATATGAAGCCGGAAGTCTAAGTAACATGCCCTGCAGTCTCCCTGGAGTATTTTAGGCATCATTTCCCTTTGCAGCCTGGTAGGGGAAAGAGAGTCAAAATGTTGAAACTCATCCGGTGACTTTGGGGACAGCTCCACTTCGAAGCCCCCGACAAATCAGTCTATTGAGAAATGGAGGGAATAATGTTCCAACCACTTTGCCTTTTCCCAGGTGCCACTGTACCTAGCCCCAGGGAGCTAAGCAGGACTGGAAATAATGGGGGCTGGAGATGGGGGGGAAGGGGGGTGATAGCTAGTCCCCTGGCTAGAGAAGAAGAGATCTCTGGATCTGCAAACCAATTTGTGCAAAGTCGGCTTTGTTAGCTCTGCGCCTTGCAAAATGGAAAAGCAAAACCCAGGTTGGCCAGAGACAGGGTGAAACATTTGGGGGCTCATTTTTAACTTGATGAGCTATTTCAGTGTCTGTCACAGTTGGCAAGGATGCCTTGTTATGTGCAAATCACCAGGAAAAAACATTTAACTTGGAGGAGTTCTAAGATGTTATTGACAGGACAGTGATTCCATGTGTGTATGTTGCCAGTGATTGCTGAATAATAACCACAAGGAGTGATGCAGTAATAAATCAAGTAATTCATTCCAGTTTTAGGAGAACTTGCACTTTTCCATGCCACACTGAGGATCTGAATGCAAGGTTGCAGTTACATAACTGAACAATGTAAGTGTGACTCTGAGCATTATTGTGTAAGGAAAATCCTGTATCAAATGGCAAACATTGTTCAACTTCAGCTGTGACACAGCCTTGAGAAAAGCCGGCTTTATTTGCAAGTTAAAACTTAATTTATGCACTGGTGGACTTTAGTAGGTGCTGAATTTTGTGGGAGTTGTTGACTGAGTGCCAAATGTCGTACAACATCCATAAAAAGGCACATCCTGCTTTCTTTGGGAAGCCAGGTTTGTAAATGGAATAGTTTAAGGCTTGTTTCATACACAAGAGCCAAGAAACAGCAACTTTTTTCAAAGCTCATCTAAAAAAACAAAACAAACCCAACCTCAGCTTTGATTTGTAGAGAGGATGCTCTATGTATCACATAGCACAGAGCATGCTTTATTTTATGCAGAATATGCAAAATTACAGAATGCCATTGGCCAGAGCTAGTGAAAAAGCCCCAGGCTGCATGGCATTCATCCTCTTAGATTCTTGAGGAGTGACTATAAATCACTCTGCTGAGGCACACTGCCAGCAGAGAATTTCATACCTGCCCCAGATGGTGGGAATCAACACAGCTGTTGAAATCTCAAGGTGACAGTCTAAATGAGACCAATATGTCAGAGACTGGTTGTGAGCAGGACTTGGTCATGTGAGTGGATGGAGGAAAGGTGCAACTACCAATAGCATGGACTGGGCAAAAAAAGAGCCAAAGCGTGAAGCAGTAAGGCATTGTTTCCAGAGTATCCGATAGTATCCCTGAGAGCGGGTGGGGTAGGAGCCAAAAAAGCAGCATGAGATGCTTTGTGCTGTGATGTGAAGATGGGTTTGTGAGCACAAGAGCAAAAGAAAACTGCAGTCCATTTCAACATTCAGTGTGAGGGTTGTGTCAGCATGGGTTATATCCGGCACCAGTCGGACAAACTGAAGATTTAGGAGTTCAGATTAAAAGTGACACAGCAGAGTTTGTGGGAGGGTTTGAATTAATGTTTTTCAGCACTAAAGTAACTAGCTCAGTATGTGTGAATTTATGTGACTATAGCTTGGTCTATCTCTCTATCGATCTATCACCTCTGCAGTAGTATTATAGGGTGGCCCATTAGTCACTATAAAAAAAAAAGCAGAGAGGGCTGTTTTTCTATCAGCAAATCAAAGGCAGAAGGAAATGATGACTGTAGCAATTGCATCTGTGTATTAGCTGCACCTGCTGTGGATAGTGGGAAAGGGGCAAAGCAAATGTCAGAAACACAAATAAGAAGGAAGGAAAGAGCTGGAGAAGAATATGTGGATTGTCAGTCAGTGACCATAATTCAGGCTCAGCTAAGGAACCCTCCTATCCGATAATTATTCATGAAAATACAGTGGTAGGACTCTGTGTCAAGTCACATGTGAGATTCATCTGCCACAGCCAAGCACTCACACAACCGACATGGGCTTTTACAGGCATAACAGAGGGCTGACTTGTTTACACATGTGGTGCTGCTGAATGTAGCAGCAGAAGCAGCAGTGGTTGTAAAACAATCTGTTGGAGATTTTGAATTCCCAGTGTGGATAAGTCAGCAAAATCTGAGTCTGAGTACTTATTTGGGAGATGAGGAAGAAGAGAAATATATTCTGGCTCCCCCAAGGAGAAGGACAAAGAGCACTGTACACAGATTTCCCACAAAGGCGGAAAGAAATCACATGGAGGAGTTATGTCCTACCACAATTAGAGAATAGGCAGAACATGCCCATTGCAGAACAGAAAGTAGTCTTGGGAATGAAAGATAGAGTGTTAATACTCCAGTACTGCTTCTGCAACAATGGTTAATTTTTTCTCACATTAACATGGGAGAAATGTTCAATGTTACTCCATATAGGGTAAAAAAAGATTGATCTGTGGTAAGCCTGGAACTCATTTGAACACATTCAGACTCTTCCCACATCGACTAGTGGTGCCATATGATACCATATGTATCTATGCGATGGTATAGTTGTGCTATTAGAGTTGAGAAAACTGATTCTTAGGAGAGAAAGCTCTCTAGGTCAAAGTGACTCTCCCAATGTTAATATAATCAAGTCATAAAAGATTAAATGTTAAGTAGCTCGTTCGGTCAGAAGTAGGGTTACCAGACAGCAAATGTGAAAAATCGGGACGGGGTGGGGAGTTATAGGAGCCTGTATAAGAAAAAGACCCAAAAATTGGGACTGTCCCTATGAAACTGGGACATCTGTTCACTCTAGTCAGAGGCCATATGGCAGAAAACAAACTACCAAAACCATCTACTTCTCTGACCCACCAAACACGTAGATTCACCAGAGAGGCTTCAACGGATCCATGACCTTTGTGCACTCATGTAAAATATCTTCTTATACATATGTTGGATACTTTACATTGCTGCATGTATATGTACCTTATTCAATTATACTAAACACACACACAAACATATACACATTATACAGTTGTGTTCCACAACCTGCCTTAAGACAGAATGAACAAGCAACTAAGACAATATGTGGACAAATGCTTGGTTATTTGGATTTGACAGCTTACTGGGCATCATTCCAGAAAGCATGTCTCAGGTGCTAGAGGCTGTTACTGGTGGGTTTTGCCTTGACAAAGACCACACATAGCTAACATGCTATTAAAACATGTGAACACCAAATAAAGATGTGGTTTATGCCCAAATTCTTTTGCCTGGTTTTATCATCTCAGACACTGTGAAAAATGATCACAGAATATGCTTTTTTACACAGGACTTGAAATTTCATTTTCATTGTCAGAGTCTGCCAGTGCATGGTCTTTCTAGCAAGGATGACTGTACTGATAACAGTCTTCTGGCACAAGCTCACAAATTCTGTACTCATTTTAGTCCCTCCGATGAAGTCTGTATATTATGAGGATCACTACACAAGGTAAACAATTTACCCAAATTAAAACCAGATGAGCCACCACAATGCAGCTCTGTTATACACACACCAGAAGGCCATTCATATGACTGCACGGAGAGCAGGCAAAGGAGAACATGTTCTAGCTCCTAGACAATGCACATTTATGGAAAGCCAGATTTTGCAGCCTGTCCTTTAGAGCAGAATGTAATTACTTGAATGTCTAAAGCTAGGCTCCTTAATCTGTACCAACCCCATAAAAAACAGTACCCTGATTATCAGAGGTGCTGAACACTGAGACTTCCCAGTGAACTCAGTAGAAGTATGAAAATCAGGCCAAGCTTGGATTGTATTAATAATATAATACTTATAGTATTTTTGTCAGTAGATCTCAAAGCACTTTACAAATGAAACCACTATCATTACTTCAGTTTTACACATGGGGAAACTGAGCCACAGAAGGGTAAAGTGACTTGCCCAACATCACAGCTGGGATTAGAAGAGGTGTGTCCTGGGTCCCAGTCAATTGCTCTATCCACTAGGACACACTGCCTCTGCTTATATGCAGAAGGATGGTTTGGGAGCCAAATTTTGGCTTTGGTCATCTGTATTGACGAAACCAATACCTTGGTGCTGTTCTAATAATAGTTAAGTGCCAGCTTTATGCTGTGTAGCCCATGACACAAAATCTAGCGAATCTCTACCCTGAATACCTTACTCCACACTCAAGACAGAGTATGCAGGATATATTTGGAACTAGAGGAGTGAATGGAGTGTGACTTTCAAACAACTTACTATTGGTGACTCACTGTTTGCACACATTGGGAAGGAAACAAGCCTGTAGCAGGGGCCTGTATGGAGAGAAAGCAGTGTGTGTATGTGTGCGTGTGGGATATTCTGTGTATCTAAATGTGAAAATGCATATCCACATGAGGGCTGTGAAGACTTATTGAAGGCAAAGTTTTGCCTTTTCTGGCCTTTTGTATGTTGGTGGCAAAAATGGCACATTTCAAGTCTCTTGGCAGGGCTGGCAGAGCAGTGTGGCTATATTTGACTTTTAACACCAGGCGTCCCCATGGCTTTTGAAGAGGCAGCTTTCCACTGGGTATTCCCCGCCCCTGAACTGTTACACGTGAAGTAAACTCCCCAAGTATGTTGTATTTTGCTGGCAGTTAGAATTATTTGGGCCCAGAACTTCATGAAAGTCTCACTTTCAAATGGTGACACGTCAAAGGAATGCAAAGAAGTGTTGACGAAGAGGTTGTGTCATGGAGCACACACTAATGAAGAGAAAAGGGATGTATCCATCCTCCTGTAGCCCAAAGGGTATGTCTACAGGCCAAATGAAAGTGTCTTTGTAGCTTTAATCTAGCTAGCACGGTAACAAAGTACCGGTATGGACCCAAGCATGGGCCAGCAACCCGAGTACATACCTAGTGTCCTTGGCAGGCTTGGGGGATAGATAACTAGGCCATAGTGAAGCCTATACCACCACTTCCTCACTACCATTGTCACCCTCATATGCTAAATTAAAGCTAGCACAGGTATGCCTACACATACTTCATTTGTGGTGTAGACCTGAAGTGTTACTTTCAGCGCTACTCTCTTGCCACCTAGCTCTTAAAAGCAAATATACAAACACTCGCAGCCCGGGAGAATCTGCAGGTCTATTGGTCTCTGAAAATAGGGTTTGTGTTCGGTATGACTGCTGGCATGTACTGCAACTGCCTGATTTCTAGCAGGAATTCTAGCATTTCTAGCCCAGCTGGAAGGTGCTTCATAAATCAACAAGCAAGTTTGAATGTAGACTTGATTCATAAAAGCAACCTAGGCTCTTCCTTTGGAAGATGCTGCACTGGCATTTGCTACCAATACTGATATACACTGGCTTCTGACACTGATAGCGGATCACTAGTGTGTAATCTCAGTTCAAGATGAAAGGCTACAACATGCTGAAAAGAAATCCCATGTTCTAGAGCAGGACTCCAAAGTCCTGACATTTCTGACCAAGAGATGACTTTCTTATAGATCATTTAAAAGAAAAATACCACAAATCTGACTTCATAGCTTTGATGCTTTGCCATTTGGGTAGACACACAGCAATTTAGATGATGAGGAGACTAGTTTTAAGGGCTGGACTTGAGAGGAGAGCTAATGGGGAGATACTACAGCATTTGGGGAAGGATTTTTGATATTCCTGTAAATAAGAATAATACAAAGATTGTGACCAAATATAGAAATTGCCAGACTGGATCAGACCCATCCATGGTCCATCTAGTCCAGTTATGTCAGCACAAAATATTCAGATGAAGGTGCAGGAAATCAAAGAGTAGGCAGGTGTGGAATAATCTGCCCTCTATGATGATCTCATCCTAATTCCTAATAGTTAGAAATTGGCTTAGGACCTGAAAGCACAAGGCTTTAGATCCCTTCCAATATGTTTTTTTTTAGTTTTATGTGCTATAAATCTGGTTATTCTGGTTATCCACATAAGTGTCCATTTCCACCAGTCTCCTGCCATTTATGGATGGCAAATGGGACTCCATTCCCCTTGTTTCTCTGGTAGTATGTCATAGAAGAGGACATTCTCTGCCCTTGAAATAGCCCGTTCTCCAAACTAAGCCAATTGGCAGTCAGCCATCTCTCATTTCCTGGAAGGGTTTCAAGATCTACTGGGAATATATTTTTAAACTATTTCTTCCCCTTTCTATGTTATGCCACATTTTATTCCTGAAGCAAGCTTCTCCTAGGTTTACAAATGTGGTGGGTTATCTTAAGCTCACGGTCCTTGAGTCTCAAAGTTAGGAAAACCCATTTCTGCAAAGCACCAAAACAGCTGATAAAAAACACACAATTCCATGTCAGGAATTATTTGCTCAAGTAGACTGCTCAGCTAACTCCTCCCAACATATCATAGCTTGTTTACCTGAATCTCCCTGAGTGCCACTGGCAAATCAGATGTGGAAACATCTGTGCTTCACATAGTGTGGTGGGTGCTTTTTGGTGTAAGAGTGAGGTACTGGAATTATAGCCACATCTGGACCTTCCAACATCCTCTTACAGATTCATAAGCCATTTTGAGAAAGTCCATTAGCAAGTATGTTAGGATTTTGTCAGCAGCTTTCTCATCTCTATGTAACTTGTGTTGATATTTTAGGGGTAGATTGTGCAACCCTTACTCATGTTGGTGACTGCTCACACATGAGCACACCCACTGATGTCAATGAGATTCTTTGGGTGAAATCCTGTTCCCACTGACTTCAATGGCAAAACTCCCATTTACTTCTCTGGGGTCAGGATTTCACCCTTTGGTTGTGTGCGTAAGGGCACACCAACATGAGGACACATTGAACAACCTAGCCCTAAATTAGTATGGCTGGTTAGTCAAATTCTACGTGTGGCTGAAAGAATGTCCTGGATTCCATCTACAGGTGATTTACCATCTTTTTTGTTTGCTGTTGTGTGAACTGCAGAACTGGAGTACCGTTTTCAGGCTAAACAAGAAAACTTAGCACACATCAAGCATGGAGACCAGTCAGGAATCCTCGCACTTCCTGGTGAAGATTCTGGAAGAGCTGGATACCAAGCAAAACACTGTTTCGTATCAGGATCTCTGCAAGTCACTGTGTGCAAGGTTTGATTTGTCTCAGCTGGCCAAGCTCAGAAGTGTGCTCTTTTACACAGCTTGCCTGGATCCTAATTTCCCAGCGACTTTGTTCAAAGACAAAATGAGATGCACTGTCAACAATCAGCAATCAAAGAAAATCATGGTTGCAGCAGATATAGTAACGATATTCAACCTCATACAAATGAATGGGGGAGTGGCCAAGGAAAAACTCCCTGTTGCACGACAAAAAATGAGGAAGAAAGAATCAGTGGAGTCCTGCAGGTCTGACACAGAGATATGCAATGTGGTAGACTGTGTATCTAATTGCGAGCTGAGAGACAGAGAGTTTAACAGGGGCTACTCAGTTAGAAGGTCTTCCAAATGCAGGAAGGTGGATTGTAAAGATTGTCAACAATTTGTACCTACTTCAGAACCTAACTTTTTGCTTGGCGTTAATAAGGAAATGAAAGGCCGAGCTGCCTCGCTTGATAGGCTGCAGGCACTAGCATCCTATTCCATTGTTAACTCTCCGCCCTGTGAAATGCAGAGCACGTACTTCCCAATGAACATTGAGAATGAATCAATCTCTGACCAGGACTCATTGCCTATCAATGCAGCTATAAAAGAGACTTTTATTTCGAATGATGAGCCATTTGTGTTGCAATCATGTGTACAGAAAAGGAACATATTCAAGGAAGATTTTCATAATCTTATCACAATATCTCCCAATTTAATGCCGCCCAATAAAAAACCAGAAGATGGACATGGAGAGCCTCAGAACAGGAAAGAAACCTCCAAACAGGGTTTCTTCAACCACAGTTTTGAAATGCCGTACAGCAGCCAGTACTTGAACCCAGTTTATTCTCCGATACCAGACAAAAGACGAGTAAAACATGAAAGCTTAGATGATCTCCAAGCTTCTACATACTTTGGCCCTACCACTGTTCTTGGGCCCCAAGATACAAAAAGATGGGCAGGAAAACCGAGTAAACAAATTGCATGGCCAGCAAAAAGCTGGAGCTTAAACACAGAGGAGGTACCTGATTTTGAAAGATCCTTTTTCAATAGGAAGCAAGCTGAAGAAAAGCAGCGATATCAGAGTTCAAACAGCCAGTCACCAAGTTTTCCTGCAGCAGACAGGCACCAAACCTATCTCAATCCCAAGGATCAAACACCGATTATACAGGCTAATTATGCCGTGAAACAAAATGGACACAAACCCAAGGAAATTCCCTCCATTGTAGACATGGAGAAACAAGAGCTAATCAAAAAGTTTAGGGATAAAAGCATTAACTGCACTTCTGTTCAGCTGCTAAGCATTGACAAAACCACCAGCGTTGGGACACAAACAGAGCAGCAAGGATTGGAACACAAAAAATGCAAGGAGTTGTGTGCTCCAAGTCAAACTAAGTATGGAGAGAGGCATTCTCTAAAGCAGTCAGATGATGACTCTGAAATTGTGAGTGACGATATCAGTGACATTTTTCGGTTTCTGGACGATATGAGCATCTGTGGATCTACAGGAGTGATGCAATCCTCCTGTTACAACAGCACCGGGTCACTGTCTCAGGTACGTAAATCTGACTGTGAAAGCTCTCCTGAACACAATTTAACTAAAATAACCAATGGGAATTCCAGTAACAAGCTAGATAAAGCAGTCCGCTCAGATATGCACAATACAGATGATGAACTAAAAACTAGTGTCTGCAAGTTAGTTCTCAGGATTGGTGAAATAGAAAAGAAACTAGAATCTCTGTCGGGCGTCAGAGAAGAAATCTCCCAAGTCCTGGGAAAACTAAATAAGTTGGATGAAAAAATTCAGCAGCCAGAGAAGGTCAATGTACAAATAGATCTTAATTCCCTGACGAGTGAGGTTCAGTCAGATGAGAGCACCTCTCCACGAGTATTTCAGTGTCATAATGCTTCTCTCGGAGGCAAATTGGAGAATAACCCTGACTGGTGCTGTTCTGATGCCAGCGGAAGTAACAGCGAAAGTCTTCGGGTAAAAGCCTTAAAAAAAAGTTTATTTACCAGGAGGTCCTCACGGTCACTGACGGAGGAGAATAGTGCCACTGAATCCAAAATAGCAAGTATTTCCAACTCTCCTCGAGACTGGAGAGCTATCACATATACCAACCAGGTTGGCATGACAGAAGAGGAGATGAAAGACAGAGGTGGAGTTGAAAATAAGGACTGGCACAGGAAATCCAAAGAGGTAATTTCTATATATACTTACATAATAAGCTATTTTAAAAAAACAAACAAAAAACACTCTAGCTATGATTGTCCTTGGTGCTTTTTGAAGCTTCAGGGCTTGGTAATACTGTGCTACTCTATTATGCTATTCTTCATAGTTATCATAATTGAATGATTTCTTACTTATATCTCATTGGCAACTGCACAGTATGAAATGGTCAAGCTGTTCCTGAAAGCAACCTGCTCTTTAGAAAGGGACAGATTTGAATGACAGCTTCAGGAGAGAATGTCATTAATATTATGATCAGTGGTGGTATAAGGACACGGAATAATTAAATAAGTGAAAAGAGCATAAGGAAAACTGCAATACTCTCTTTTTTAAAAGGAGTGTAGTAAAAGGTCCATTTTGGTATCTTCTATCTAAAATTATATATTGAAAAGAACCAGAAAAAGATACGACTTGCTCGGACTCTCCTAAGAAAAAATCCTAATATGTGTACACTGAACTACAAACTGTTATTACGCTTCCTTTTTCCTCTGACTTTCACAGTCATTTATGTCTCTCCTAACACGTATGATAGTCTCCATTGTCTAGACTGCAACATTGCTGTGGTTCCTTTTCAGTTACCCAGGAGGACTTGGTTCCTTCCTCCCTGCAACTAATCACTCCCACCTTTGGAAAGTCTGTCACTGGTCAGCAGCCCCTCTGATTGCTGCTCAGTTTAAAACTTGGCTCCTCTGTTGAGCAATTTGTATTTCACTGAGATTAGGGCCCAATAGACAGGGCTGCTGGGTTTTGCAACATTCCTTCAGAAGTCAGGAACACATTGCAGGGTGTGCTTTGGCCTGTGAAGGAGGAGTTCTTGGAGAGAATGGAGGGGTCAAAGACTTCCTGGGGAGAAGGAAGAACCAGGGGTTTAGTGGATGTGTGTGAAATGAGGAAGAAGCAGCCAAGGATTTATTGGAAGGCTGTAAAAACACAGTGGGGCAGGGACCCTCAGTAATTTGAAGTATCCAGACTTTCATAGGTTTATCTGAGCCTTTAGAATTCTTCAGTCACTAATTAGAATGTGATCAAATGAGCACCTCTAAACACTGGAGCAGCTTTGTAGAAAGTCTGGTATAAGGGTGACTGTTCGTGTATAGAAAGTATGGTTCCCCTTCCAGTCAGAGTCAGTGCAGGGAGCAGAGTTCCCTGGGTAAATGTGTGTCTTCAGACAGCCCTTTAGTGCAAAGGCTTTCCAAACTAGTTCGTCTTTTCTACAGTGAAGGCATCCCAGAGAGATTTATCTAACTTGTAAGCAGTACTAGGACAAAATTTTCAGCTGCTACCTGTAACTTTATGCCCACAATAGTGCAAATGCAGGTTTGTGCTTGTAAAAATCAGTCTATTGGTAAAAGCAAGGATGGAGATTAGATTAAGGCCAACTGAAAGCTTGGTTCCGGTTTGTGGGTTTGTTATCATGGCTTAGGCAGTCTCGAGCTGTAGAGGTGAAAAGAATCTCTCTCTCCTCTCATATTTAACTCCCCCCCCTCAAAAAAAATCCTCTTTCTTCTCTGAAATTCTTTTGAACCTTGTTGCAGGCAGACAGGCAGTATGAAATCCCACAGCCACATAGACTCTCTAAGCAACCAAAAGATGCTTTCTTGATTGAACAAGTCTTTAGTCCTCATCCCTACCCTGCATCACTCAAGTCACATATGAAAAGCAACCCACTCTACACAGACATGAGGTTGACAGAACTGGCTGAAGTTAAACGTGCCCAGCCATCATGGACCATAGAAGAATATACCAGGAACTCAGGAGATAAAGGCAAGCTTGCAGCTTTGGATCTACAAGTGAGTCCCGTTTGTTTCATTTTAGTGACACGATTGTGAAGGATGTTTACCAGAATGTTTATTTAATGGTGGGTTTGGATAGCTCAGTAAGTTGAGCCTTCAGCTTTTAGATTGCTGGCTCACGATCCATCCCAGATCAGTGGTGAAGAACATCTGTTAACGTTCTATCACTGTTCTGTGACCTTTGAAATAGTTGGTGGTCTCAGTCCATTTGCTAGCGGACAGTTGTCTATAAAACCATCACCACTGTTGGAACCTCGTTAGACATTGCACAAGAGGGGTTAAAGAATGAATGGACATGGTGCATGAACTGAGCATTTATCCCCCAAATGGTGGTTATTCTAGGTCAGTTTTGATGTGTGTTAGTAAGGTGAGGTAGGGCAGAGAAGCCGGTGCTACTGCTGCTTCTACTGCCCTTGTTCTGTGCATAGAGAATGAGCATGTAGGGCTGTCAGCTTAGCCCTCTTCACAAACATGACATTCACTAAAAATAATTAAGGAAGACATTTTTAAAGCTCTTTGTAAATTGAACATTGTTGTTATGACTTCTGGAGTGAATATGAGAACAATAGTCTCATGAAGAATTGCTTCCTAGATCTTGCTAGAGAACTAGCAGCATGCACTCTGGTCTTGTGTACATGCAACAAGCAGTGCAGGGTGAATTATTAAAGGACATGGGTCCAAAACCCAAACATGGATCCAAACATTCTCAGATCCTGGGGTGTTTGAAATCTGAACCTGCATGGCACCTGGTCCCTACCTTCATAGCAGACTGAACCAAAACTATAGAACTGAGCATTCCCAAACTTTGGGATATTCTTAATCTGGATCCAAATTTTGATCCCACTGCCAGTGAAAAAGGACTGAAATGTAATTAGCAAGAACATGTTTGACCACTGATTTCACAGAGAAATGTACAAAGTGCCATTCAAACCATGCTAAGGCAGTCACACAGAGACTAACATTTGGTGGCAAAACACAAGACAGACTGTTACATGAGAAATCAGCTTAGATTTCATAAGAGTGGAATGTGGGATAAGCATTTTTTAGGCCAAAATATGGATTGTTTCCCCATATGGAGCATTGCAGGATTCAGAGTGCCACCAGCATCACTTCATTACCTTACACAATCTGATACCAAGAGTTAGACAGCTCTAATTCTCCGCTGTACCTGAGTTGTGCTGTAGTGGAGAATGATGGTCATGGGAAGCTGGTTGTGTTTCCCTGAGCCTTGGCTGCCTGGCCTCTGTGGAATGTATTGCAGCAGGGAACCACTGAATGCCACTGAATTTCCACCACTGGCATAAAGGTGGCATAACAGACTTTACACTAGTAGAGGATCAGGCACAGTGGAAGTCCCCAGCACCACACTCCCACCTCCAGAATATCCCCGACATGAGCCCTCCTTCCACTCTGCTGGGGGTGGAATGAACAACAGCTGCCACAGTACCTGACTCTGCCATCATAGTTTCCCCTATGCAAAGAGAGTTCTCTACCAGCTGTCTGTGGCCATTTTAAGGCTACTTAAGCAATCTTAGCAGACCCGAGAAACCCCAGCCAGTATATTGATGGTCACAAGTACTTTGTATGTCCATGATGCAATAGCAGTAACTTGCTCCTCTGCCTTCAAACAACTGTCAGATTACTACGTCTGCTCCACAAAGCCCATGTCTAGACCCTATAATGAAGCTTACTGACAAACTTAGCCTGGAAATAGATACATACTGACGTCTGTTTTCCTCTCAGCGACTGACTTTATTAGAACTGAATGTAAATACATTATGCTTTAATGAACATTCTTATGGCTGGCAATGAAATGGAAAAAGAGCTGATTAACAGTAATGGGCTCTTTTTTTTTACTAATGCTTCTTCCTCCTGAGGTCAGTAACAGGTCAATATCAAAGTTGGTAGGTCCAAAATTAGTTGCCTTGAAAGTACAGCACAGTTTGGTTTTAATTTAACATAACTTCATGTTATAAAGCTTTGGGAGCTTTATAAACCTGGTAGTCCTCATCCCTCTATAAAATGAAGGCTTCACCTACAGAAAGCTGAATATTCTCAGTTGGGTGATGCATTCACAAGACTATTTTCCAACTACAATGGGGAACATGTGTATATCGCTTATATGTTGGGTTTCCGTGAGATCCCAATGCTCTGCTATTTTTATGAGGAACCAGTGTACAAGAAACCTACTTTCTGAAGCCTTCAAAGAACAAGTCACATTTATTTTTCAATATCCTGTATGTTCAGAAGAATAGAATAGGCAGAGCAGAGAATCAGTATGCAGATGCAAACTTAAACTATGCCAATAATCTGAATTTTGGCTGAGTGGCATTGTTTAATGGAGATCTGTTTGCCAATGTTAACTGTTACTTGATTCTAATTGTCTAAGTGTTGCTATAGTAGCTGTAAAATCACCTTTTCCACAGACCAAAGTAACTCAGTGCATAAAGTAAATGGAAGGAGCAAGTTTCCAGACAGTAGCTACAATACCTGAATTAGCCAATGAAGGGTTTAATCCAAAGTCCATTAAAGTCCATAGGATACTTTCTGTTAAGTTCAGTGAGCTTTGGATCAGGGCTATAATGGAGTACAAAACCTGATACACCACCACGATCTCACTAGAAATTTGAAAAGCATTAGTTGTTTATTTATCAATCAACAAAATAGGACTTTTTCAAAACTTAAAACGTAGGCAAAAAGCTTTCATTTTTTTCAAAATGTTTGACTTTTCATCAAATAGTTTTTTAAATTTCAAATTTTGAAATTAGTTTTGTTTTCTCATTCCTGCCTTTTTTCCTTTTTTGAGGTTGCGTGTTATAGAAGGAATGATGCCTTGGGCTTTTCCACTTTTTCCTTTTGCCACTTTGTAACTTTTCAAATCTTCCTCAATTTTGGAAAAGTTACAGTGTGGCAAAAATCAAACCAAAGACAAAATAGGTGCTCCTGCCATCACCACCAAGAAACCCAGACATTATTCATTTTATTGCACTCACTAGCAAAAAGGAGAGGAAGGGGAAAAAAGAAAATTCAGATTTGTTCTCTCTCACACACCCCGCACACACACTATATCTATAGCTATCTATCTATCTATCTATCTAGATAATAAACACCTCTGGAATTTTGCCATTCTTCACAAAATTGTTTTCTGTTTTTCAGCCAACTCTAGCTCTCACCTTTTCATTTAATCATATTACATTTGGAAGAACCTGTGAGTATGTCTACACTGCAATTAAAAACCCGCAGCCCAAGCCTGGAAGTCTACACTGCAGTGAAACAGCCCTGAAGCCCAATCCTCGCGAACCCAAATCTGCTGGCATGGGCTCACTATGGTTGTCTAATTGCAGTGTAGAAGTACCCTGAATGGTTCAATAGCAAAGGCTATTAGTTTTTAAATGTACTATTAGAATAGTATGAAGCATAATGGAAATCAAACCGTTAAAACATGAGCAATCAACACTATATAGTACTGCCAGGGAAACATACAGATTGTGCCCTAAGGATCATATAGCTCGGGCACAAAAAGGCACCCATGCATGCTGATGGTGAAGTTCTGAATATGAGGGTGTGATACGTGGGAGTAGAACTTAGGCTGCATGCCCGCTTTTCCTCCCCTCACCACCAAGCCTGTGGAAACACACAGCGAGCAACAGCATAGTTTTGTATCTACATCATTTTGGAGGATGTAGCTGGGCAGAAAAGGTAGAAGCTGGGAAGTAGCCACTCTGCCCTGCATGATCACATAGAAAACCCATGGTACTTGTTTAAAATTTCTCCTGATAGTTGCAGTATTATATATTCAGATCTTGATGGGGGGAAGCAGTCTACATCTGTGAATTGGAGGGCTAATGGCAGCATGGCCACTAAGCCAAATGTATGGTCATGGTGGAGGGAGGAGCTTGAAAAATCACAGGAAAGAGGCTCCCCTTTTGTGGAGATGCTCTGAGTTCTCCTAATGGTCTGACTGGGCTTGGCCATGGTTCCAAAGTTCATGATTCGTAGCCCACCTCTAGAGATTACTGTACGCTGGAGTATTTTTGTCTTGATTTGGTACATTCTGTGGGTTTCTATCTGTAAAGGAGATCATTGGGATTTAAAGAAGAGGAGAAAAATGTGAGATCTTAACATCCATATGTGGTACATTATGATGGATGTGTCTTTCTAAAATGAATACATGCACAAAAACTCCTACCTTACTTGGAACATTATGTACAATGTACTATTCGTCGCTAGAGAATAGCCATGGAAGAAATTGTATGAGGAAGATGAGGAGGCCTCTCTTGTCATGCAGGTCCTAGCAATGAGGTCAGGGTTATCTCTATAAAACTGAGTTTATGAGTCTGTTCAGAAAAGTTTTCCCATCAAGTAGGTTTTAATAATCTTACAAGTGATAATGGACTAATGACCACCTCTATAATTCAATGGATTAAAGAGGTTTTACTTACACCCAACAAAGTGTCCAGGAACCCAGTAATACATAATACATACTTTGGAGCCACAGGGTATTGTTATGTTATCTGTTTCAGTGAGTTCATGAAGTTGGCAGAAGGAAAGATTATGACACTGAGACAGCAGCATTAACCTGACTTTATTTCTACAGTAGACGCATACCCAATTTTGGAAAGCTTCAGTCCTGCCTGAATTATTTTGACAGAGCCCAGAGAATTAATTTTTTTTCCTTTTGACTTCTAGACTCAAGAATCTTTAAATCCAAACAACTTAGAATACTGGATGGAAGACATTTATACTCCAGGCTATGATTCCTTATTAAAACGCAAAGAAGCGGAGTTCAGAAGAGCAAAAGTCTGCAAGATAGCTGCCCTGATTGCGGCTGCAGCTTGTACAGTTATCCTGGTCATTGTGGTTCCCATTTGTACTATGAAGTCATGAATCTGTGGAAAGCCCCATGAATTCCAACTGTGTATATTCATTCCAGATATCTCATTCTGTATTTTAAACACCTTGTGGCAAAATTGTAACAATTTGCTGGGGACGAATGTGCAGAGATATCTGGTGAACAGTGTAAATGACAAAGATACATTTTTTGAAGAGTATTCTTTTAAATAACAAATCATCTGGCAGAGTTATGGTAACCCAGTTCAAATTTTAGAAGGGTTACCCCTCCCCGCAAAAGAATCAATATACCATTTTACAAGATTGAAAAGCCAATGGGGATCCAGACAAAAAAGGAAATGTCTCACCCATGTGGCATTTAATGAAGATATTGATACTAGGCAGTTGCACTGTATAGAGGGGAATGTTCTATATGCGTTTCATTAGGGAGCCAAGGGAAAAATTAAAGCTCTCTACAATGTGAAAAAATATGAATGTATTTTATTTGTTTTTCAGTATTTATGTATTCCTTGATCATTTGATTGAAAGCAGATTGTGTGATCATGAAAGCAGCTCATTCCCATGTTCAGATTCAATGAGGGCTCTTTATTACCTGGTCTTGCCCTGAGACCCCTTTTCTTATCACTGAGTGCTTAGGTGAAGTGCCATGTGCTGCAGACCAAAAAGATTATGTTTTAAAGCAATCAACAAGGGTTTCAGTGGCTTACATTGGAATAACATTTGTGAAGAGTTGGCAAATGCTCCTTGCCAAGAGGGTATTCTTTACCTCCACAGACAGTGAAAATGTCTTGATTTCACTCCTTCCAGCCAACTGAACTGGCAAATCCAAGTGACACCTATTGCTCTGTTGCAGTTCTTGCGAATGTAATCTGAACAATTATAATTTTGTCACAAGTCTTTGTGCCTTTTAGAATGTAGATTAATAGAATGGTTTAATTTTGATATTTTAATCCATAATATAAATCACAGCATAGTAGGTAACCAATGTGGATTATTTTCAACATGCCTTCTTTACAGTTTCGAGTGCTTACCAAATAGCAGGCTACTGAGCACTTATATTAAGGGCACAGTTTTTCAGCACTAGTGGAAGCTTGCTATTAATGCAATACAGTCTACACAGGGGTTATTTAGCTTCAGTATTAATAATGAACTTAAAGAATAACATTGTTACTCTATTGTACAGCAAGTGATCTACTCGGTTAGAATGTCCTGCCAGAAACATTGATTTAATGCTTTAGCCTGAATCTGGGCTACAGATTAAGAGAAGACTCAAATTTTAACATAAGAAAACAAATACCTGTATAATATTTCTCTTGTGGAATAAATAGACTTTTAAAAGCTCTTTCCAGGAAATAACATGATCCTGCCCTTTCTATTTAAAAAAAAGGAATTTTTTCTTAATGAGCACCCATAAATAGGATACTTCGGTTTATTTAGAAGCAGTTCCCGACTTGGTTATGCAGGTTTTGAAACTGACATTGCTCACTGCTGGTGCATATTTCAGGTGTGCCACTCCCTCACCTTTCACCTTTGGTGTTGAAAAAAGTGAATGAAAAGGTGAGTGGCAAGAGAAGATATATGACCATTTTAAATTTGCATCAGTTCCTCCCCCTCCTTGGAGAACTATACATGCATTATGTTTTATTTATGGATGGGAGACATCAACCAGCGTTGATCTTTCTGTAAAAAACCCCAACTAATTTCTAATATATGATTGGATGTCACATCCATGTATATTTTATAATGATCAGACCCTAATCTTAATCTTAGATCTACACAACCCTGAATTTTGCAGGAATGCAGATCGTGAACCAAATTTTCTGGTTTGGGCTCTTTTCTAATATCAAGCTTTCTCCTTGGACTAAGATGCTGCAGGGATGGAAACAGTGTGGTAGCAGAGGGCTGCATTTTTCATTGGGTGGTATCTAGACTTTAGAGATTCATGTTATAAAAAGTGATAATTTGGAAATCACAGCATTTGTATCCATACTACCAGCACTGTTACAAATCTGGTTAAGAGCTATTGTCTTAAAATAGTTAACATAATGCAATGAGCCCTGACATGGTTTTACCCAATATCCAATTCTGTAAGTACAGCAATTCATGGCAGGTGGATCCATACAGTCCTACATAGAGAATATACATTAGGTGAAATTTTGACCATAATGACTTGCAAGAATATTGTGGTCAGTCTTGTGAACCAGTTACCACACTAGTATATACTGTATACTACATGATAGACTTTTGTATTAAAAAAAAATAAAGATATAGGTACATTGTAATCCTTGGTGTAATTGAATAAAGTGTACTAGACAGTGTTACTCAATTAAAATAACGATGAATATATTAAGCTGTTTTCGTATTTATGCCTTATAAATAAAATTGTTATATACATTATGAAATGAAACTGCAAGTAATATAAAAGAAATTACATTCTGGGGGAAAATCCTGCTCCCCTTACTCAGGCTAAAGAGTCCCACTGAAGTCAGCTGGATTACTCATATGAGTAAGGAGAAAGAGCAGGATCTGCCCCCAATAAAGTTTATAGGGTTTTCTTTTTTAAAAATGGGGCATTTGGTTAATGTAACATGTAACAAATTATTTTCTTTTATAAAATTATTGTACAACGTTGCCTTTTGCTTCATTTAAATATAACACAAAATAAATGTGAAAATTACAGGTGTCCTAAGTCTTAATGAAATATATAAATAATTTTTTATCACGATGTCACTTTTCCTTTTTTCTCCAGGGACATCAAGATGGTGGGAAAGTCTCAGCACTAGATACCTAAACATTTTATATAGTTTTTGGCAGGATTTTTAATGGATTTCTCACTTATGAAATAATAAGATGGCAAAAGATGATGAAAATTTAATTTATAATAATAGCCTCTCTGCATAAAATTCCCAGGGTTTATGGGAGATTAGCTCTCTGACTCTAATAATATTTCATTTGATAGGTTATTTCATGACTGAGTTATGCCATATCATCAATTATTTTATCAGGGTCATAATTAATATTTTGGTATCTACTCTCCATGTACATTTACACAGATACTGTCTATTGTAAGTATTAATGCGGACCTGTTGCATATCAATACTCACATATCAGTAACTGAAGAACTCCTCTGTGTAAGCTAAAAAGCTTATCATTCTCACCAACAGAAGTTGATCCAATGAAAGATATTATCTCATCAGCCTTGTTCCTCTAATGGCCTGGGACACAGCTACGATGACTCTGCATACATATATCAACAGGCAGTTTGTTTAGTATCTCTACAGAGATTTAAATGCTGCTGGACTTGTTAATAAAATCTGGACGTTTAAGATTGCCTGGTTTTAAAGAGATAAAAGACAGTGCTGCACCACGTTGATGATTTTCTAGCACCAGAAACTGTAGAGAGGAACTTCAAAAGATACCTGACAACACTGAAATTAAAACATATCATATCATAAGATCTTGGTCACCTACTCTTTAAGGAAATACCCCCTTTGAAGGCTTATTTCCAAATTAGCTTAGCCTCATAGCAGCAGGGTCTTCAGAAAAAAGTCTTTAGAGATCCATTAAAAAAACATTGTCTTACAAACCTAATGCAGGATGGAGGTTACTGGTGTGGTGGAATGTATTCATTTCCATTCCCATCCTTGCAATTCATTCAGGGCCTAATCCTGCAGATGCTGAGGACTCTCAACTCCCAAGGAAGTCACAGCGTGGAGAGTGTACAGTATGTTGAAGTTGGTGCTTAGCACCCCGGAGAATAAGGTCTGAAATCCATCACTTCAACAATAGAAGAAATAAATTGTGTCATTTCACCTATTCTAATTAGGGCAAATCCTGCCCCTTTCTTCCAGTGACTGCATACAGCCTGAAGGGCAGCAGAACTGGCAAGGGGGAGAGAATGGGAGAGCAAGACGTGGACAGTCGTAAGTTGTCTCCATGAAACCAGTGCAGGCCATGGTGCAGTATGATACAAGGCTACATCCACTATTTCCAAAAAATTAGATTGACTTGAAAATCACCATAAAACTTTTGTAAAATAACTTCAGAATCATTTTATTGGGTTTTTTTTAAGCCATCAAGGTGAACCCAGGTTATGTTATACAGAGAAAAACCTTACTTTAAAAAAAAAAAAATTAAGGTTGAGATTCTCACAAATCACATGAATCCAGGAGCTGGAGCTTTAGGAAATATGTCTAATATCACAAGCCTCATGATAAAAATCACAAAAGTTGGCCACACTGCACAGTTGTATAGAATGGAAGGGTGTTTGAGGGGAGCCTATACTGATTTAAATCCCCATTCAAAGGTCATTATAGTATGGAGCCTATAGCTGCTATCAGGTTTTAGTAGTGCCACTGATTCTCACATAGTGTGGGGGAAGATGCCATCTGGAACAGCACATCTGTGCCAAGGACGCAATCCTATGGATTTTGCACTTCTTTGAATGTATTGTTTATAGAAATCAATTGTTCTTGATGAACACACACTTTATTTCAGATACACTTTTTTTGAATATCCCTTTATAAATCATAAAAGAGTCACAAGCAAAGTACTGGATCATAGGGCCAGATCCTACCCTTTCATGTGCTCATGTGACTGCATTCCATTGAACTCACACATAAGAGGACAAAATTTAGCCCCCAGCCTGCTGAATTGTCTACCATATATTCCCATATAAAGTAAAGGTCAGTTTTATTAGTGTACACTTTAAAGAAAGACAAGCATCTATGGGAGTTTTTCTAAAGGGGCACTTTCTTTCTTCTAATATTCTCTTTGTTGTCTTCACAGGATAGAATGTTAAGTCTTACAGTATTGCTGGAGTGTTAACTGTAAAACTGGCTTGATTGCTTTTATTCATTATCGGAAATATGGACTCCTAGCTCAGGGTAGGCTGCCATGTAAACATTCCATAGCCACGCCTATCCTCTGCCTCGTACCTGGAGCCAAACGCTTGAGAGAGAGAACAGTTTCCATGCAAGTCTTTATCATGCTTTTCCAATGGGTAAGTCTCCCATTTTTTTTGTTTATTTATTTTTCCTGGAATCAGAGATTGCCATTTTTCAGCATGAGCCATGACTATGAGAGCCAGAGGCATGAGCCAAATGATCCAAAAGTGATCCTTGTTTATGCCTTGCTACAGGCAGGGGTGAAATGTGGCCCAGTGGTTTGTGCACTGGCTGGTGACTCAGAATATCTAGGTTCTATTCCAAGCTCTACCTCTAGCCTGCTGAATGATTTCAGGCAAAATTAAAATCTTTCTGTGTCTCAGATTGATATTTGTAATGCACTTTTAGATGTACTGATGAAAAGCTCTGTACAAGAGGTAAGCATTATTAATTATTTATTATTAACACTGCTTAATTAATGGGAACGGGTATCCAAATTCTTTCGCTTTTAAAATTTCACCATGCATGCATCTTTTTGTTGGACCTTGTGTGGCTTTACCACAGTTTCTATTGAATCGGCTCAGACCTGTTTGAACCAACCTACTTTCACTTTCCAGTTGCCCCAGGTCTTCAGACTTTTGTAACAATTGTGCCCCAAGATCCGTGCACAAAGAGGACCCAGAGCTTCATAGATCTCCCCATGCTGTGAGTTAGGGAGCCATCTCTGCAACAAGGGATGCCCTTTTCCCCTCAGATCCACTGAAGGACTCTTAATGGGTCCAGGTATCCATGTAGCAGAGGCATAAGTAGTAGATGACGTTAGATGTACATGGTTCTCCAACAGATTCATAGAGGTTGCCCTAGACACAAGCTACAGCACTGGGCTGTGTTTCATTCAATTCTCTCTCTTAACCATGGGGAACCTCTTAAGTTAGAGGAGAGAGGGCTCTGGAGACATCATCACTTCCCAGGAGTGGAGGGAGGCAGCTGGGGACAAGTATGGAGGCAAAGGACTTTTGTGCAGAAGGGCCTGGCGTCCAGTTGTCCACCATGGGAGATGCAGGTTTGTGGGCAGGCCCCAGAGCTCCGCTCTGGTCCATAGATATTTGGTCAAGGGTGAAATCCTGCCCTTCTCCAAAATGAACACTGTTGTCTCTGAGTGAAAATGTGTCATATGGAAGGTGAGGGGAGAATTCTGTCTTGGGACAAGCTGTAAGGGTGTATCTACCTAGCAAAGAAAAATCTGCAGCTGGCCCTGCTGGCTGATTTGGGCTTATGGGACTCACGGACCGGGGATGTTTCATTGGTGTGTACCCTTCCACTCCACAAGGTCCTAGAGCCTGGGCTCCAGCCCAAGCCCAACAGTCCATACAGCACTGAAACAGCCCTGCAGCCCAAGTATAGGCGGCTGGCATAGGCCAACCACAGGCATGTAATTGTTGCATGTAGATATATTCTAAATGTTCAAACCTTGGCTATGGGTCAAAATTCTACCCAGGCTCAAGGCCTATGTGTCACTCAAGCAGTATTGCCAACACCAAGCATTCAAAAATCATGAGTCAGACCCCAGAAATCAAGAGACTGCCTTAGCAATCATGAGATTGATAAATAAATTGGGGGTTCTTTTTATTTGCTGTCTGGTGTTGGAGTATTTAGGGCTCACATTTTCAGGCTTTTCTCCACAACCAGGAGGACTAGAAAGTTACCTATTTAAAAAACAAAAGTTGAGATTCTCAGGTAATGCCATGACTCCAATAGCTGGGGCTTTAACAGCAAGCAGCACTAGGTGTGTGATAAAATGGTGAGAGCTGGTAACAGTTCTCAAGCTCTATTTTGAGCAGGTAAGTGGTGCGTAGGGCCCCCTTTTGCCTCTCTGGATAGGACAGGATTTTACCTCACTTACATTATAAACAACAGACATTAGCTTTTAGTTTTTTTCCTTTGTTTTACTGTGAATTAAAAAATGGAAAATGCCCATCGTGAGACAGGCAAACTCACAAATAGTACCCAAGAAATGCCAGTGAACCTGCATAGATGTGGAAAAAATGTCAGGAGAGAAGAGGTGGCCAGTCTCTGTGGAGAAAGGTTTGCTGTAAACTCTGCTTTAGTGGCAACTAAATCTCTGCTTATGTGGAAAATCTTTTGATCTGGCTTCCTACAGTGCCGACACATTTGCTGCAATAAAACAAATCTTTGTTCTGGTGAGTGTTTTAAACCTACCTGGCGAGGGAGGAAAAGAACCAAACAAGGAATCTGAGCCATAGCACGAAACTTCTTTCCTTGACCTCATAATGAATTATTGCTGTTGAACTTTAATCAACTTTTCCTAGAACTCATTTTTTGAGATTGTTACCTTTTAAGAGGCTTGTAAAATTGCTTCTCTAAAAAAACCCAAAATGATACTGAAAATGTGTCTGCATGTATTAATTCAGTTTGGGGCCACAGTCTTGCTATTGCAAAGTTAACAATATGATTGTTGGGTTTATCTGATGGCAAATGATTGTTCAGTAAAACAGCTCTCACCCTTACTATATATTTAATTCCTTGAAGTGGCAATTCATTAAAGAACATAGAAGAAGCCTGTTAAAAAAAAACCCCCATACTATAGATATACATACAGAGAGAGAAAGGTAGCTATATCCCCTCTAAAATATTGATACTATGAGCTGGTTCATAGAAGGATTTCAGTTTCTTTGTGTGTTATTTCACCTACAATTTCAAAGGCAGATAGTCCTTTTTGTATACATTAAGTTAAAACTGTAATTCTTGAACTGTGGCCCATGGGACAATTATTGATGGATAACAGAGAGCTGGCATCGGCACAGATATTACCACCTGAGTTACACAGGATACAACATGAAGTTTTGAAGCTGCTGAAGATGAAGAATTTTATCAGTACTCAAATTAGTTGAAATTACCTGTCGTTAGCAATAGTTTAGTTCAGTTTCTGCTCAGCAAAAAAATTAAGCAAGCTCATTTTATAGGTTTAATTAATATTTGTAATCATTTTTAGAAATCAAAAAGGCCCACAGATCTGGCATTTCAACTAATGAAGGGTCTAACATTGGAAGCTCATAATAAATTAAGCATGTTTGCTTTCCTGCAGTTTGAAGAGATCAGAAGCTTCTGGGAAATATTTTTCCAAGAACAGAGATGGGAATTCAGGAGTTATCTTGTAATGTTTTCGTTCATCTGAAAGGCTTTGTGTGGTAGCCAGAAGTAACTCAGTGGTCAAATATTCTTGTACAATATTCCAAGGGGTTTATCAGGTGATATCTGATCACTTGGGACTCAAAGAAAGTGGATGAAGTGTCAAACAACTGAAATGTATCCGCTGTCTGGCAGGTGAGTGTGCACCTGTTAAACTGAATTACTCTATACACTAACTGTACAGTTCAGTTAAATAGGCTCAACACCATAATCTCCACCTTGTTTGTTCGCTCGATACCATAACTCAACACCACAATAAGTCATAGCAGTCTCCATAGAAGCAGGTACATGGAAAGAGTAGTTTAAAGAGAAACCCTATACACTAAAACATCTACCTCATGTGTCTCCCCTGGGCAGGAACCATGTCAGTGACAATGACATTGTTTTCTGCCTTCACTGGAAAGTACTAGTGCATAAAAATAAGTCATCCATAGATGGGAAAGGTAGAAGTGGAGGAAAGGTAATATTGTGGTAAGGTACTTAAGGCTCTGCCATAGACAAATCACAATGTCTCTGAGCCTCAGCTCCCTGCCAGTTATTCCACCATTTGTCTGTTTAGACTATAAACTCTTAGGGCAAGACAGTCACTGCCCTAAAGTGTTTGTACAGTGCCTATCACAATAGAGCCCAGATCTCCACTGGGCTTCTTGATACTACCATAATACAAACAATGATTAATTACAACAATGGGCCTAATTCATCTCAGGCATAACTCCATTAGTGCTGGTAATGTTACAGAGCCAAATTCATCCCAGGTGTATGTCAAAAGTATTTCAATAACACTAAGCATAGTGAACAGGGAAGAAAATATTTTAGCCGAGGATAAAAGAAAAAAAAGGATGAAGTGCAGTGCTCAGTATCTTAGCTGCTTAGATCCCAGGATGATGAGTGTGGTATAAATACCGAGATAGACAACCAGTGAACATCTGCTATGGGCCACAGGATCAGAGCACAGCAGGAATAAGAAATTCTTGGACCAGTTATCAGGGAATTGGGAAACCCAGAATGCTGTACTCCGGGGGAGGAGGTGGGTAGGGGGGTTACTACCCAGACAGCTGTTGGGTAACAAATACGGCTAATCATGGCAATAATGTACAGTCCTATTTCATTACAAATTCACTCCCATATGTTTAGACTTGTACTTACAGTAGGAAATGAGTGATACATCCTTATGTATGAACCAATGGAATGGAGTAGTTAGCTGCTTATCAACAAGTAGCTGGCACAGAGTCAGCCATGTCTTCTATAAAAAGATCATTTTTAATATATTATAGATTTTACCTGAGTACTTCAGAATACATGGAGACTTTTCAGGTAGCCTTAGTGAAAAATGTTTCAGCAATTGCCATGCTTAAAAAAAATAGTCAAGAGATGCTGATTCAGACCATGATTTATGTCCATAACTTTTGCTGATCTCAAAAAAGAAATTTACAAATATACACTCAATCTGTTGTACTGAATACAATTAACATGGCTCACTTCTGCTGATCTAGAGGTGGAAAGGGGGTTTTAGAAAAGACAATGATAGTTACTTAATGCATTCTGGTAATGAAAGAAAGGGGGATGATGTTTTCATTGATATAGCTATATGTCATTTTCCTCAGTCACAAGCAATAATTTTGTAATCATTTTTAGAAGTCAAAAAGGCCCACAGATCTGGCATTTCAAGTAATGAATGGGTCTGGGGTTGGAAGCTCATAATAGCCCCAGAAAAGTATTGAGAGCTCAAAATGGAGCTAATATTGTTCTGAAAAGGAAGTGTCCCAGCCATTCAAAGTTTAGGGATGTGCAATAAGTTAGCTACTGATAATTTCAGTGCAGTTTTCTCCCATTTATGTGATTCTTTGCTCCCTGAGTATTGTTATGTGCACTGCCTAATCATTCTATGGTCATTTGTCAATAACTATGCTATATGCAAATTTCTGTCATATGAGGCTCACACAGTTGTTCTTAACCAATCAGAGTGCAGGGATTTGATTAATTACAGTAGCATTATTCCTCAATTACAGTCTTCTGAATATGCAAATCTCTCTGCACTGGCTATTATAATCCCTCTGCTCTGATTTGCTCCTATGCTAAGAATTTTTTAAGCTATTTGCTAGCAACAGAGAGATTCTTGCCTCAGCATCTTATTCCCTGGTGTGGTGGCAGAAAAACTTAAAGTTATGTGAGCTAGAACAACAACAAAAAGCAAGGGGAAATAGAGCCATGAAACTGATGAAAGGGAAAGTTTTGTTTAGACACAAACACCTCTTGCCTCATAATTCCTCCTTTAGGAATATGCTTGATGTCACTGAAGTCAGTGAGAGCAGGACATCACTCAGAGTCACTTCTGCCCGTCCTACCCCCCACTGCAGAACCATGGGATCTTGCTGTGCAGTCTGGATCAGATTTCTGTCGCCATTATTGTTTCCCCTGGGAAATCACAGCTTCAAAACACGATATAAACAAAAAATCATAGGCCAGATCTTCCGCTGGCACAAACTGGTAGAGTTTCATGTATTTCAGTGGAGCTATGCGGATTTAGACGTGGCCCCTTGTTGTTATCCAAGGGAGAAGCCTATAAAGAGGAATGGAGACCATAACCATACACGCAGCTAACACCACCTCAGCCCTCAGTCTCTGGGTTTATTCAGCCCAGTTGCTACTTTGTACATAAGAAGGATCAGTGAATGGCTGTGCCTTAAGTTGGTCTCTGTATTATAGAACATGTGTTTGTGTGTATATCTAGGGCATGAGATGTTACCTTAACCCCAAAACCTATAATTAACTTTGTTTCATTCCATTAGCATCATTTTTCTATGCTGATGTTTCTTAATTCTAATATTTAATTGATTTTTCTCCCTTTTTTCTCATCTCTTGCTAAAAAGTAACTGGTGTTTTTATGTCAAAGAAGAAATCACTGAAGTGGGAAAATATCACTAGAATAGTAACATTAAGGCCTGTTTAACTTCCTCTGCCTAATTTGGAAAGCATAGGTAAAATTCTGGTCCTACTGAAGATAGTGGCAAAACTTCCATTGAGTGCAGTGGGACCAGGATTTCTTCCAGTGTTTCCTGGTTGGTATGGAGGTATAATTAGTGATTATCTTTTAAAAGTCATGGAAGATGGGAGAGATTGCAGAAGACTAGAAAAGGGCAAATATAGTGCCCATCTATAAAAAGGGAAATAAGGACAACCCGGGGAATTACAGACCAGCCAGAGTAACTTCTGTACCCAGAAAGATAATGGAGCAAATGATTAAGCAATTTGCGAACAGCTAGAAGATAAAGTGAAAAGTAACAGTCAGCATGGATTTGTCAAGAACAAATCATTTCAAACCAACCCAATAGCTTTCTTTGATAGGGTAACAAGCCTTGTGGATAAGGAGTAAGCAGTAGACGTAGTATATCTTGACTTTAGTAAAGCTTTTGATACTGTCTCGCATGACCGTCTCATAAACAAACTTGGGAAGTGCAACCTAGATAGAACTACTGTACGGTGGGTGCAAAACTGGTTGGGAAACCATTCTCAGAGAGTAATTATCAGTGGTTCACAGTGATGCTGGAAGGGCATAATGAGTAGCATCTCACAGGGATCAATTCTGGGTCTGGTTCTGTTCAATGTCTTCATCAAAGATTTAGATAATGGCATAGAGGGTACACTTATAAAGTTTGCAGATGATATCAAGCTGGGAGGGGTTGCAAGTGTTTTGGAGGACAGGATTATAATTCAAAATGATCTGGACAAACTGGTTGAAAAGGTCTGAAGTAAATAGGATGAAATTCAATAAGGACAAATGCAAAGTACTCCATGTAGGAAGGAACAATCAGTTACACACATACAAAATGGGAAATGACTGCCTAGGAAGGAGCACTGCAGAAAGGGCTCTGGGGGTCATAGTGGACCACAAGCTAAATATGAGTCAACAGTGTAACACTGTTGCAAAAAAAGCAATAATTCTGTGATGTATTAGCAGGAGTGTTGTAAGCAAGACACAAGAAGTAATTCTTCCGCTCTACTTCATGCAGATTAAGCCTTAGCTGGAGTACTGTATCCAGTTCTGGGTGCCACATTTCAGGAAGGATGTGAAAAAATTGGAGACAGTCCAGAGATCAACAAAAATGATTAAAAGTCTAGAAAACATGACCTACAAGGGAAGGTTGAAAAAAACTGGGTTTGTTTAGTTTGGAAAAGAGAAAACTGTGAGGGGACATGACAGTTTTCAAGTACATAAAAAGGTTGCTACAAGGAGGAGGAGGAAGATGTGTTCTTCTTAACCTCTGAGGATAGGACAAGAAGCAATGGTCTTAAATTGCATCAAGGGAGGTTTAGACTGGACATTAGGAAAAACTTTGTAAGTATTAGGGTGGATAAGCACTAGAATAAGTTGCCTAGGGAGGTTGTGGAATCTCCATCATTGGAGATTTTTTAAGAGCTGGTTAGACAAACGTGTCAGGGATGGTCTAGATAATACTTAGTCCTGCACTGAGTGGAGGGGACTGGACTAGATGACCTCTCGAGGTCCCTTCCAGTCCTGTGAGTCTATGCCATAGGTGTAAAGAGATTGGTGCCAGATTCACATTCTTGGAAGACAATAAAATGATTCCTATTGATTTCAATGGCAGTTGGAGGAAACCTTCAGACAGTAGCTTTATCTTAGTGATTTTTTGGCCAAATTCTACCCACACTTAACTCTTAATGTAAAAACAGTAGGGGCTTCCCTGCTCAATGGTGATATCAAACATTCCCCCTTAGTTTTATCGGTGAATTAATGTATCAATTGGATTTTTCACTAGTATAATTGAGAGCAGTACTTGGCCCTGTATAGCTCCCTCTTTTATTATGTGAATTGTACAAAAAGTTATTAATAAGAATTAAGGTAAAATAGAATGTGAACATGTGGTAGGATCAACTATGTCATTTGAAAACTGATGAAGTTATCCTATTCTTTTTTCCTCATAACATCATTTTCACTTAATATGAATTTTATTGCACTACACAATTGCTCTACCTTTGTTTCCTCATAGGTTTACAAATACATTTCATGTGAGGAATTGGTTACTGACTGGGGGAGCAGTTACTGTGAATTTGATTATGACACTGGAAAAAGGTCAATGCATTAAGCCAAAATGCCTATGGAGTAGGAAGTCTTGGAGACCCTGAAAGGATTATACCTTCAGTTGGAAACACATTTGACACTCTTTATGAGGTGTTATGTATGCGATGGATAAATATAAATAGGTGAATAAACAATACAAGGAAAGGCAGACATACATTAGCAGTGATTTACAAGCAACATACAAGTACTTGAAATGTAAACAGGGAATAAGAGTAAGATTGCTACAGCTGATGCTAGGTTCCCCCAAATGATAAAGCAATTTTATTTGAGACCATCCATCTCTCTCTCTCTCCTGTTCATACGGCCATTGTCTAAAGTTTTTAATTTGCCAGCAGGTCTTTCCTTAGAGTATTTTTCTTCGTTCAGCAAAATCACTTGATTGTCTTTTTAAAATGGTCTTCATTTTGGCATGTTTTTGTATGTTCTGGAACAATGCCAGTTTCTCCAATTTTCTGTGGTAATAGAAAATGTCTGTCTCAGCTTCAGATCAGCTGTCTCCTTTAACTAGATAAACCTACTGGCCATTCAAGAGGGAAAAATACAAATAAAGATACATTTGTGTCAGGGCAGACTAAGGAAAACTTCCCTAGGGTGGGATATTTCTGAGATTCATTTTTCTTTTTTTTAAATGATGCCTGCCAACTAACAGGTCAGGCTCCTTTTCTAGATGATACAAATGAACTCAATATGTAAAATTCTCCATTGGGGTATCCCCTCTCATATCTTTGACTCTCTGACATGATTAATACTCATTTTAATAGTCTATCATTAGAAATGCAGGTGCTCCTCTAAGGAAAGACCTGCTGGCTGTAAAGCAAGAATAGTTTATAAACTATCAAATAACTAGAGAAAGCAAAGAAGCAAGTGGAGAAGAATCATTTGGCTTTATGAAAGCAGGATCCATGTTTGGCATTTTAGAACATGGAGTAACAGGAGAGAAATGCAACACAAAATTTTACTGTAAATACCTTCCTTTAGGAGAATCCTACTAAAGGAAGTGAAGTGTGCTGATCAAGAGGTGCCCAAATGACCATAAGAAAGTCCTGAAGTCCTATGTTTAGTCACACAGTAGGAAAAGTCCAGACAGCAGTAGCGCAAACTTCTTTATACTATCCTATCCCCCTAATACAGAAGAACTCATCCACAAGGCTTTAGGGTTAAGAGGGTTAGTCCAGCCTTCCTCAGTATTGACCTTCCTGAATGACCAATCACTCATTCTGGTTTACACCATACAGAAATTCAAGTCATAGCACAAATCAAAAATGAAAGAATAGCTGTAGAGACGAAACCATTTTGAAAACCACATCATGGAAATATTCTGGATAAAAAAAGAAAAATAGGCTAGTCAAGCAAACATGCCTTTTACTGCTTTCCACGACTATTGCTCTTTCTAGGGCCCATGGCCCTAACGGAGCAAAGCACTTAAGCATGTACCTGCAAGCACAAGTAGTCCTGTTGACGTCAAAGAGATTGCTCCTGTGCTTAAAGTTAAGTATGTGGTTATTCATTTTGCTGGACTGAGACCCACGGGAACACAGTAACAGTGTTAGCAGCACGTATTCAAGTTGACAGCAAAGCTGAAGTATCCAACAGTGCATGCAAAGACTTCACTACCCTGAAAGAATGTGTAAAAGTAAATAAAATGGCTGCATGATTGCTGTTTCCATTCTGTTAATTCAGCTGAACTCATGCTTCATTAATACTGCAATATGGATTTCATTTTAAACAAAACCCTATTGGGCATATGATGTCATTTTACTTGGAAAATGAATCCTTACCAAAAGCAATTCAATTCATTTCATGAGACATGCCACGACATACATTGTGTTAAAAGCATACCAAAAGAGACAGATTTGCATTGCAGTTGCTTTTCTTAATGAGCAGGAAAAGACATTTTAATAAACAAGTTATTATATTGGGATCTCATGTTGGCTGATGCCTGGTTGCACTGTTTAATTATACAGCAAAATCCCAAGTACCCTCTTGAATACCACATATTAAACTGTGGTGCTTTCCTTTGTGCATTTTGCATCAGGGACACTTTCACAATACAGTTGAGCATTAAAGTCTTTGTTTTTTAATATTGTGGGGAGGGAGCAGTGCAAGAGGAGTGGATTTTGCACATTAGCAAAGCTATGTCCCTGCAGCAGGAATGCAGCAGAAGCAATAGCACAACCCATACTAGTACCTGGCTGCAGCAATCATAAAGTAGTCACTGATTGAACAGCATAGTGAAGGCTCGGCAAAGGAGAAGGGAACAACAAACAATATTGCTTATGACCCATGAGGAAAGATTACACACCCCTCCTGTAACATGAACAGCACATGTTACCTGCAGTAATATCACAGCAGATGCTGAATTGGCAGCAACTACTGTTTTGCTAGAAGTACATTAGGATTTTAGATAGAAAAGGAGCTATCACAGTTCAGGGCACCTGCACCTGGATTCACCCTCAGTAGTTCAGTGAGGGCTCCCACACTCTGGCTTCCAGCTCTTCAACTGTTGCTTCTCTTGGGTGGAGACTTGTCTCTCTCTCCCGTCTGATGGAGGCATTCCCAAGCTGGACAGTTCCCTGCCTACGCTGTCATAGTCCTTGCACGGTCAGGTTGTCCTAGGAAAGTGGTTCTCAACCAGGGGTACGTGTACCCCTGGCAATACAGAGATATTCCAGGGGGTAAATCAGCTCATCTAGATATTTGCCTACTTTTACAACAGCGTACATAAAAAGCACTAGAGAAGTCAGTACAAACTAACATTCCATACCGACAATGACTTTTTATACCATTTGATACAACACTAAAGTGTTAGTACAATATTTGTATTCCAATTATATGTATATGCAGAACTGCAGAATTTTAAATATATTTCTCTTGACAATAGGACTGGTTTGTATATTGCAGCTTCATGTCAATAAGTGGTATTAGTAACACTGTGTCCCACTGCTTTCCTAGGAGTTCTTACTTTGGTTTGTTCATCACTCAAGTCTTAATATCAGTATCTTGCTCTCTCTCAAATGAAACCAGCTGCATTCAACAAAATGGTCATTCTTAATGGTTTATCCTTAGTCATGTGCAGAGTGGGGCAGGAATTTTTTGGTAACTCAATGGCCCTGGTTCATTATTGCTTGGGCAGGTTGAGAGGAAGGAGCTGTATGGGCACATCTCTTACCACCATCCAGACTTCTCTTAAAAATGTCCCCCTTTAACTTTTCTCTTCTCAGTAGGTCTAAAAACAGATTCTTTTTTATTTCCATAGCTATACTTAGCAGACCTGAAACACCACTGGAGTTCATAACAGTATGGCCCGATTAGAGAAGAAAATGACAGTGAGGTAATGTAGTAAAAACAATTGCCTTAAAGAGATTCTGCACTGTTGACTGGTTCCATTTGCTTTTGTAATTCATGCCATTTGTAGCATCAGTCAGTTCTGTGGGCCAAATACATCCTCTAGTGTAACCCTATTAAAATCAATGGAGTTAACCAAGAGATTAATTGGGTCCAACCAAGAGCTGGTGTAAGCAGGCCCAACTTCAGTAAAACAATACTAGTTTGAAGACAGTGGAGTCACACTCTTTTACACCCAGCTTAGATTTGGCCCAATCACTCTAAAATCTTATTACTGGATAGGCTCATCTCAGTAGTTAATAATAGCCATTAACAAAAGACTGTTGTATAGGAAAACTCATTTTCATCACCTAAGTGATAAGTGGAAAACTCCAGAGCTCTTTATGTTTCAGGAACATAAAATGGTTGCACTACAAGACACTTCTCAGGATGGAAAAACAGATCTTTGGGGATCATGACTTAGGAAGAATTCATTGTTTCCCATCCTCGGAGGCTAAGACATAGAATGTTAAGGTTCTCTATAGCTTATGAAAAAGAGAAGAAACCTGTAAATAGTTGGCAGCTTGACTGATGGCTTCCTAGAAATCTTTTCCTGTAGGTTACTGTTAACAGTTCAACATCCCAGAGCATCCCCTGCAGGCCGGTCACAATGTTTCAACTCTCTCCTGCCTCAGTTTCTCCTCTTACCACAGGTTTGTCCCAACTCCCCAAACCCAAGAGGACAGACACTTAGCCTCAAGTCTAGTTTGATGCCTTTCACTCATGCCATCATTGTATTTTGTGCAAACAAAAAGTAGAAGCCTATATGAGGCAACAGAGCTTCCATATGGCCTTTTTGTTTTTCATACTTAATAAAATCACTTTTGTTTATTGATAAACCCAGTGTAAATGGGTGAAAGGCATCAAACTAGACTTGAGGCTAAGTGTCTGTCCTCTTGGGTTTGGGGAGTTGGGACAAACCTGTGGTAAGAGGAGAAACTGAGGCAGGAGAGAGTTGAAACATTGTGACCGGCCTGCAGGGGATGCTCTGGGATGTTGAACTGTTAACAGTAACCTACAGGAAAAGATTTCTAGGAAGCCATCAGTCAAGCTGCCAACTATTTACAGGTTTCTTCTCTTTTTCATAAGCTATAGAGAACCTTAACATTCTATGTCTTAGCCTCCGAGGATGGGAAACAATGAATTCTTCCTAAGTCATGATCCCCAAAGATCTGTTTTTCCATCCTGAGAAGTGTCTTGTAGTGCAACCATTTTATGTTCCTGAAAACCTCCATCATTGGAGATTTTGAAGAGCAGGTTAGATAAACACCTGTCAGGGATGGTCTAGCTAATACTTAGTCCTGCACTGAGTGTAGGGGACTGAACTAGATGACATCTGAGGTCCCTTCCAGTCCTATGATTCTGTGATTCTCTTTGTCCACATACCATGGCACTCCCCTGGATTTTAAAAGTTCCCTCCTTACTCATTTTGTCCCTAGACCCAGGGACCGCAGCAAGAGTTATGAGTTTCCTTCAGTTTCGTTTCACCAGCACATCCTAGGAATGCTGCTTGAATCCCTGACTTCAGATTATTCCATCCCAGTTCTCATGGTGGGCCTACAGAGCTTCCCCATCATTGCAGCTTCTCTAGCCCCTTTAGGTCCCCCACATTCTTAAACTGCCCTTTCTCACTTTGTTGGTATCAGCTACTCCTCATCAGATCCATCTAGGAGACACCTACTCCTTCTCAAGGGAGCTGGACCCATTTCCATTAAAGGAGCCAGTCACCTTGTGATAGTTACATACCTTGTAAACAAAGGGGAATAAGAAGAGCCAACAAATCAAAGCATTTAAAGTGTCCAAAACAGTACAACTCACAATCGTGTTTTTCAGAATCTGTGAGCCATTAGAACTTCTAATTCTCCATTCTTCTTACAGTGACTAATGAGAATAGGAAATGAGTTGTCCTTTACCAACACATTCCAACAATAACAACCCCCAATGGTATAAAAAACCCAAACCTAATCCAGTTTGAAACTTGTAATCCAATTATTTTGTGCTTTCTTTTCGATGTTCTGCCTTGGGTAAAATATTCTCCCTTTTAAAATGGATTATCAGATTTAAGAGAGACAATGTGGGTGAGGTAATATTTTGTATTTGACCAACTTCTGATGGCGAAAGAGACAAGTTTTTAGATGTAACATATTCAAGAGCACAGATCCTTACTAGCTAGAGCAGAGATTGGCAATCTTTGGCACGTGGCCCACCAGGTTCGGCTGATTGCAGCTCCCACTGGCCGTGGTTCAACATCCCAGACCAATGGGGGCTGTGGGAAGGCTGGCCAGAACATCCGTCAACCTGCGCCACTTTCTGCAAACCCCATTGGCAATGAATGGTGAACCGCAGCCAGTGGGAGTCGCAATTGGCCAAACCTGTGGATGCTGTAGGTAAACAAACCAGCCCGGCCTGCCAGTGGCTTTCCCTGGTGGGCTGTGTGCCAAAGGTTGCTGATCCCTGAGCTAGAGGCCCTTTTGACCCACTGCCTTTGATCCGAATTTGCTAGCACTAGAATCTTTCATTTGGGACAGGAACAAGTCTGTTTCACCTGCTAGATGCTTTCTGAACACAATACTTTGCCTTTTGATCATCAGTATCTTTACTGATGCTCGATAGACATCAGGTGTCACAGTTTATAGCAACTGCACCCCTATTTCCCCTTTAGTGGTTCAGTGAGGGCATCCACCCCCAGGCTCCCTGTTATCTTTCCTGGGTGGAGACCTGACTCTGTTTGCCTGACAGGGGTATTTCCCGGCCAAACAGTTCCTAGTCTTCTCTGTGTTATCCCCAGTAAAAGACAGTCTGCCTAAGCGGGCCTGCTTTCTTTTCCCCTCAGAGATGATAGTACACAGCATAAATGCCTGCCAACACTTATGAGGTGTCACACACCACTTCCTATGGAAGCTTATTTTATTCTTATGGTCAAAGCACTACAGAGAAAACATTAAAAAAAAAATTAAAACAAACACGAGAACCTACACACATGCTAAGAAGTTTAGCAGAAATCACCCCAGCTCTAATCTGGGCTCTGGCAGGAGCAGCTCTTCAAAACCCCACAAAGGAGTCTCTTCTATGGTCACAAGTTCATAATGGATTCAGCCAAGAACAAGCACATTCATGAAAAGCTTAGTCCATCCTTTATACATTTTGGGGGTCTTTGATCTAGTGTTTCCGTGAACAGATAAATAGTAGACAATGGGTCTCTCTCCCGAGGTGTAACTTCAAAAGGCTGGCTTCTGAAGGGAGAATTTGTATTTCCCTCCTCCCAAGTACTTTCTAGGAAATCCATTTCACGTGAGTTGTCGCCAAAAGTCCTTTGACTTTTCTAATGCTTTCCAGAGATTGCATTAGTCAACCTCTTTGAAAAAAGTTGCATGCAATTCCACAGTAATATACACAGTTGCATTTTTCATACAATGGACCCCAAAGGTATTATATGTCATTCCATAATGTGCTGCATTTTAACTGTTTGAACTGAAACTATTGTCATGTAAAATGTCTTTGTAAAATAGCAAAGAGCTCAGTTCGTGAAAATCAGTCAGGAAAACTCACTGCACATTCCCACCCATGTGAGTGAGAAAGATAATTCCAACATAACTATTGCAGTTATGTTATTGTTGTACCTCACAAAGCTTATTACTTTCAGTGGGCTGCTGGAGGGAGAAGGACAGTAAGGTATAAATAGTGAAGAAGCATAGCTTTGGTCTTGCTATTACCACCATTAGTGGCAAATAATAGTGTAAATACATAGTTTCACAGGAGCTAAATATTAAAATTAATAAACAGGACTATAGCCAAAAAGGGGCCTGGGAATTACAACCAATTTTATGGAATGAAATTAGGAAAGTGCCTTCCCAATGGGTTTTCATCTTTGGAACATCATCCAGAAATTCTCAATAGATATGGGATCAAAAGGAAAATAATTGCTCCTCCAAATGAAAAATATATTTTTGACAATATTTCCCTAAGCTGTGAACTGTATAAGAGGAGCAGATGGAGTACCCACTGGAGAAGAAATGCAGTTAATGATTTGTAGTAGGGGAAACCCAAAATTTTATTCCTGGGCTCTGAATATGCAGGTCCAAACAGATTCTCAGCTGGTGTATTCTGGTGTAGCATCATTGACTTCATGAGAGCTACAACAATTTACAACAGCTGAGAATCTGACCCTGTCAAAAATTTCCCTACCACTGAATGCTTCTTTGTCCTTTTCTCTTGATTTTCCCTGGGGTGTCTCTGTTGAAGTCAAAGTTACACCAGGGATGAATCTGGCCTATTACAACTAGAAACAGGGTTGAGATGCAAGACTATGGATCTGAAGCTTAAATTTCCTAGATATTAAAATACTTGTTTTGAGGATTATGTATAAGCCCATTTTTGGGTACAAAAATTGATTTCAAGAAGCTATCAGAATTATTTGCATGTTTTTTTCTATTGAACATTTTTACAAAAAGCTATTTTTTTAGTTTTATTTATATTTAACAAATGTGAAGAAATCCCATAGAAACGTTTCATTTTTTTCCCCCATGAAAAATGTGCTTTCTAAAAAACAAATACATTTTGAAAAATATCAGTGTGTATGATAATTCACCAAAATGGAGTTTTCAGCGAACAAAACATATTGATAGCATATTGGTAACATTAAGGTGTTAAAATCATTTTTTGAAACTGTAGGGAAAAATTGCAGATAAATGAAAAACATTTCAAACATTTTGAAATGAAAGCTTCAAAATGCTGACCTATTTTCATGAAAATTTGTAAAATTTTTCAGCCAGCTTGTCTATCTGCATCTGCTTGTTTGAGACCCATTTGCGCTGGGGGGTTAACACCTTTCTATGAATTTCACAAATAAATCACTGAAGAAATCAACTCTGTGTTGCAGGGACCTGTCTTATGTTGGAAATCACCAACTATGCTTTTGTGTGCTGAGCAGGTAAAAGTGTCCCAGCACAAACAAGTGGGAACAAGAAGGTTGGTACTAATCTAACTATCCTTGTTCTTAAATAAGGGGCTTTGTGGAGCATGATGGGAAGCCCCGAGATGTTGTTTCTCTGAGTTAACCCCACATTTCTCATTGTCTACCGCCATACACCATGAACACATTAGGATGGATTAGTCTAGCCAGGGTAGATCTGTTCAATATGTATTAATGTATTATATTTCCAAATAAAATAAAATAAAAACCACCACAAAATGGTTGATTTAGCTTACTTGCTTAGATATTGTAGGAAAGACAACATTTCAAACTTGCCTTTGTAATGCTGACTAATCACATACTTGAGTTTTCTAGTTGGAGCCATTAATAAAAGCTTATGAACTTCTAACTCAGATGATTGCAATCAGGAAATGTCTTTTTTAAACACAAAAGTTGCTTGCTTTTGTAGCGCCAGAAGAGAAAACTTCCACTAACTCCCTCCACTGATAATTTTTATCTCTGCTTTGCTTGCTGCTTGAGGCTGGATTCAAAGGGATGCTGCATAGATATTTTCCGTTTGTAGAATTTTAATGAACAAATTGCATTTCTAGTCATTGTCTAGTTGAAGGAAGTCCTGGAAATGGAATTTAACAATGTCATCTCTGCCTCCATCCAGGCCTTTTGCCAAAGCCCAAGTGAAAGGTAACTGACCATTGCTGAAGGCAAGGGAGCATTCCTGCACTAATCAGGGAGCGAGTCAGGGTACATATGCAACACTTAGCCATGGTCATTATTGCAAGCATGTAGGTCTTAGCATGTGCAACTGCTATGATTGGTCGTGATGCAATGGATCTGTGCAGTTCATAGACCAACACCTCCTTGCCCATGCACTCTTTTCCCCACCACTCAAGCTTCCCATTCTTATGGGGTTGGCCACTATAAGGCTTAGTTCCCTGAAGGTTCCCCTGTGAGTGGCAATAGGATATGTCTGCTGAATTTTGAATTGGAATTAGGCATCTAGTACTGGATTCAAGCCACAAACACCTCCTGAGCTGTCTCATATACCTGGTACATTATCACTAACATGCTAACATCCCCAATTAGATTGCAAGTAGGGTGACCAGATGTCCTGATTTTATAGGGACAGTACTGATTTTTGGGTCTTTTTCTTATATAGGCTATTACCCCCCACCCCGTCCCGATCTTTCATACTTGCTGTCTGGTCACCCTAATTGCAAGTGATTCAGTGAAGGAACTCTGGCTTCTGTTATATTTTGTAAAGTTCCATGTATCACAGAAACAGGAATTAGAGAAGGAAAAGATCAATGAAGAAATAATGTATAGGGTAAACAGCACAACTGCTGCTGCTGTAATCTAGCATGGTTGCATTCTCCGACTGAAACTCTTTGTGAGAAGCTGAAATGTCAGCATTATGAAGGCACGTATGAAATATCATGTGTTTCACACAATGTATAAAATTAATTGTTTTGTGATTTCAAAGTACCATAGATTGGAACATACTGACACACTGTGCTGTGTCCTGATGGATGTCTGACAACTTTAACCTTCCCGATGGGAACCTTAATCTTTTATGGTGAAGTGCCCAGCACATTGAGTGTTGTCAAATTAAAGACTGAAGATGACTACCAGGAATATTTTCCTCAGAGTCAGCCTGAATTTTCCATTTTTCCTATTTACATCCCATGACTCCTTGCTGTACACCTTGCTCTAAATAGTCAATGCAAGTGTTGTCAATGATTTTAATGAGACCCGGAATGCACCCTTTATGTCTCAAATGGTGCAGGACTGAGACATTAGGGCATTACCCTTATCAGGGCTGAGAGTTAAAAATGAAAAACAATGTTTTGGATTTGGACACACTTCTAGCGAATATTTGTCTGCGAATCCCAAACTAGCAAATAGTGCCTATATCATCTGTAGCCTTAGCTCAAGAGGCAGTAAGAATGGAATAGTGGGTTATTTCAAGTCGGGATTAAGGTGCATTGTTACAGCTATATGGAGTTCATATTTCTTCACCTCTTCCCTGTGAAGTGAATGGTGGGTGGGGTGGAGAGAGGCTTTTTGGGAGTAACATTCAGACTCCAAATATGAATATAATCTGATGAACAGGTCTCTGGTTAGCATACCTACCCCTTTTCAGCTTGGAAAGCTTTTCAAGTGCTGAGATTATATTCTGCATGAAACTTCCAGTGCAGAGCTGGCATTTTATTATTTTGGTACTTCACTTTGTCATGGTGTATTACAACTGGACTCCAGATGTACCATACTATGAGGCATTGCTTAAAATAATCCCTGGGGAAATGCACATCTTCCCCAAACTTTTAAAATCTAATAAGGCATCTTAGGATCATGATGCATTAATTATATAATTTCGTCACTGACATACACAGACAGCTTGTGATGATTCTTGATATTAAGCCAGTAAAAACAACTCATCACCCCTTTCTCCACCAAGCAATTTAAATAAGAAATGAATCATTCACAAAATCATGTTCAGCATTACTTTAATAAATGAAACCCATAATCATCCTCTGTTTCTCTTAATGTGATCAACCGCCAATGGTCTGTTTGCAGAATCGGATGGGATTAAGGATGCTGCTGGACCTGAATGTTGATAGTGAAGAACTGAAAGTGCCAGATGATTTTAGACAGAATACCCAGAATTGAAAAGGCACATGAGAAGAGGAAGAAAGCATGTCTGTCTATCTAAGGCAGTAATATTCAGTCTTCAGTGGTTCAGGAGCCAAATTAGCTATCGGCATTACCCAAAAGAGCCACAATAGTGTGAATTCATTGTTTCATTTAATATATATATTTCTCACAGCAAAATGACTGGCCCAGTACTGTACAATTGGTTAACAACATAGTAAAAGCATCCTGATTGGTTAATAATTAAATCACAGTGTTTTAATATCATGTGCTGCAAAGAGCCAAAGGAGACCCATTAAAGAGCCACTTGCAGGTCCCGAGCCTCAGTCTGAGTATCATTGTGCTAAGGCAAAGAAACATGTCCCTCTTTATACAGGTATATCTCATGCATAGGAGCCCATATTTAATGAGCACAAAACAGCAGATGGACACATTCCCTGTTAACGAGTGCCATATGGGCTTTGCCCCCTTAGCTAAGGAAGGATTTGAATTCTCATTTTACTTTTATGAAACTTTCCATGAAAAAAAAATCTATCGAATTTTGCAGAAGTAGACAAAAATGAAATGGGACCTATATCACCAAGGCTAGGTCTTTGTAAGACATGCTATTCTCCCTATGAAGTCTCTGCCTCCTACACTGACATCTTGACTCTCTCCTTCCTTGAATCTTTCTCCTAGACCCTCTTCCTCAGATATATTCTCTCCTCTATCATTTAATAGAATTGCTCTCCTTCTGCCCCCTTCTCCTACATAATCTCTGGAGCCAGATCCTCAGCTGGTGTAAATCAGCACAGTTTTGTTGATGCCAATGGAGCAATGACATTTTACCCCTGCGACAATCTGGCCCTTGGTTTCTCAGTAACTCACTGCTCTTCGGGACCAATTCAGAGCACTCACCACAGAGTCTAAAGATTTTTGCCTTAATTGGTCCCTATAGCTATGAGAGTTATTCTGGTAGCATGGTTTAAGAGAACAGCATGACTGTTCTACATTTGTTATCATTTCATTGTTCTTAATTCTGACTGTTCACATGAATAGTGAGTTATAAAAAGAAAGAACATGTGGATTTCTGAACTATGAAAACACTTAAATGCTATCTCTGGGAAGTGCACCTGCGTGATTACATTACAAGTCTGGGAAACTATTTGAGAATCACAAGATATTTGAACAAAAGCAGGAAGTAATTCTTTTTTTAAAGAGATAGTTACTAGCATAAAATGAAAACAATATTGTAGTCACAAGAAGTAACATTTTCAGAAGTGCTGGAGTCCCATCGTCCAGAGAGATTCAGAATAAGCTTGCTTGAAAATCAGTGGGATTTAGGCACGTCTGAAACTTTTTAATCTAATATGTAAATAATGGATCTGTTTGGGGGGAAGGTGTGAGAAGGACAGGTTAGCTGTACAGAGTGTTTACAGCCCATAGAAAGCTTTGAGAGTGCTGAATGGTTTTCATACTTGTGCATGACATACTCACATTTATCACAGAGGAGAGACGATTTCAGCCCAAGTCAGGCACATGTATATTCAGTAAGAAATAAAGCTAACAACAATGATCTCTTCATAGGAAAAATAAGGAGTTAGCTAGCTTTAAAGATAAATACTTGAGCCCTGGTGACTTTCAGAGAAAGCTTTCAGCCACCCATTAACCCAATGTCCAGAAATCCCTCCCCCATCCTCATTTACATTCTGCATGCTGTCAGACAAGAAGAGAAATATGTCTATGAGTCCAAGCTCCTCCTGACTCCAGGTGCCTATTTAACTAAGGACCTACACTAACTCTAGTCTAAGCCCTTTATGACAAGCTTCATATGGTCACCACCAGCCAGAACAGTCTATTTGTAGCCCTCTCCATAATCTTTAACCCTCTGTAGGTCCCCCAAAACACCACCAAAAAAGAAGATGGCAGAAATAGTTTGGGCAACTCCCACCAAGACACACACACACAAATGGTTGTTCCGTTTCCCATAGGGCTTCAATGGCATGGTAATCTGCGCTATATTACAGCAGAATCAGTAGCCCCCCAATGACTGTGTATCATTTACCACTACAGGTGGGATTTCCATGCTGTAAATTTCACTGAATGTCTAGCCATTGTCTGCAGCCAAGAAACTCAAACAACCAACCAGTCAGGCACATATGGAGAGTAACAAAATGAATACCTGAAATTTTAAGAATTTCCTCTTCCCCCTACTCCCCACTTGTTCCTTTGAATACATCAAGGCAACTTATTACAATAAAAAAAAGTTACTGCTCTTCTGGTGAATAATGGTGATACATCCTAGAAAAGTGGATAAATGTAAGGAAGTGCTACTAAAAATGACCCAAACCTGCCACTTACCAAAAAGTCAACCACACCATGAGGATGGCTAGAGGCTTCCTAAGTAATACAAGAGCTTGGAAACAGCTCAGCCTGCACCAGGAGATTGCTATTGATGTCGGTTTTGACAAAGATGACAGCTCAACTGCCTTAGAAGATTAGTTATGAGGGATTCAAATAGATTTGGATTCCCTTGTGTGGTTTAGACGCAAGTGTAGAGAAAGCTACATCAGAAAGCACAGAACAGATTTATTTAGAGTCTGTTCTGGTCCCACTGAAGCGAGAGACAAAACCCACAGTGACTTCACTTGGAGAAGATGGGGCTTAGAACCAGCATGATTCATTATGAGCAGTATTGACTTTTCCTATGCACATATTGATAGTGAGGACTGTAAGGAAAGGAAAGAAAAGGATGTGGTACAAATCTAAGCCAGGGGTGCTCAAACATCATTGCACTGCAAACCCTTTCTGACCACAGAAATTACTAAACAAACACAGGAGGGGGAACGGAAGCCTCAGCCTGGCTAAGTCCCACTGCCCGGGACAAACCGAAAGCCCGAGCCCCACTGTTCCAAGTGGGGGGAGGGGGAAAAGCCTCAGCTGTGGGGACTTGTAATCTGAGCCCCTCCATCCCCATCCCCCCCGGTTACTGCATTAAAATGGGATTGTAACCCACTTTGGGGTCCCAACCCACTGTTTGAGAACTGCGGATCTAAGCACTTTCAGGACATTAACCAGTGAGCCAGCTTGTGTCCAGAAAGCAGGTCTCACCAGGACTGCAAAGCTACGTTACACCAAATGGAAAATTTCAGAGTGAAAGCAAAAAACTAAGGACAAGAAAATATAAATGAATAACTGGCTGAAACAATTTTTTAGTATAATCAGACTGAGAGACTTTAAGATCATAAGAGACCATTGTGATCATCTAGTTTGACCTCCTGTACATTTCAGGCCACAGAACCTCACCCACTCCTAAAATAAACCCCTAGCCTCTGGCTGAGTTATTGAAGTCCTCAAATCATAGTTTAAAGACTTCAAGTTACAGAGTTTCACCATTCACATTAGTTTAAATCTACATGTGACCCATGCCCCGTGCTGCAGAGGAAGGCACCCTTCAGGGTTTCTGCCAATCTGACCCAGGGTAAATTGCTTCCCAACCCCAAATATGGTGATCAGTTAGACCCTGAGCATGTGGGCAAGACCCACCAGGCAGAATGTAGGGATCTTGTACTGTTGCTAACCTATAAGTGTATTAAACATATGTAATTTCCTGCATTCTGATTGGCTAAGTATAAAATTTGCCGGATCACTATATGGTTATTTTTCAGTAACCATACAGTATGTGAATCCTAGTATTCTGAGGTCATGAACAGCCAAGGATGACAAGATGCCGGGATTTCATAGCTATCCTTCGGCCAGCAAACCTCAGCATGTACTAAGCTTGTTTCAGAAGCTACGAGACCCAGCTGGCTAAAAACTTTGATTCTTCCAAATTCTAAACAAAAGTAAATGGGAATATAGATCTAGCTAGAAAGATGCCACAGCACCTTGGTATAGTGAGACCATACAATATTTTAATCTGTTTTTTTGTTTTTAAGACTAGAGCTAATGTGGTCACTGGAATTTTTGAAAATGTTATGAAACCTAAAGCCATCTGAAAAACTTGCCTGGGTTTGGAGCTCATTATAAATTTAGGCCAGAGATTCTTTCCCCTGACTTCATTAGACTTTGGCTCATGCCCTTAGTTGTTGTTCTGAGTGAACCTGAGAGGATTTTGCATGACTGACTCATGAGCTCAGCAGTTTCAGCTGAGTTACTTTGAGTTTCTGGGTTTGAGAAAATCATCATTCAAACGAGCACTGGAGAACTGAAACCTTTTAGGATTACACAGAGCAGCATTTTTCAGTAGAGATGGGGAGCTAGACCCATAGTCCTGACTAGATTTCAGTTTGCATAAATAAATTTTTCTACCTAACATTTTTCTGTTGTTCAATGGATATAATGTTCACTTCCCGTACTGAAGTATTATAAGGGTTTGTCTACAATACCTGCCGGATTGGATGGCAGCGATCGATCCAGCAGGGGTTTATTTATTGTGTCTAATATAGAAATGATAAGTCAACCACTGAGCATTCTCCCGTCAAGTCTGATACTCCACCAGAATGAGAGGCACAAGCAGAGTCAATGCAAGAGTGTCAACTGTCGACTTAACACAGTGAAGACACTACGGTAAGTAGATCTAAATACGTTGACTTCAGCTATGCATTTAACGTAGCTGAAGTTGCGTATCTTAGATCGACCCTGCGCAGTAGTGTAGACAAGCTCTGTGAAGTTGCTGAGAGCTGATGGAAAAAGTTGCTGTATTGGGGGAAGCATTTCAATGGCAGCTGAAGTGAATTCTAATTTATGATATACAGGTCTTGAGCCTATAGCCCTTATGTACACAAGTGAACACTTGCAGGCTTGAACCAAGAGATTCTAATCTACAGCATCCTGAGATCCTTCACTGTAACTTTTTATTGAAGTCTTCAAACAGTTTACACCTACAGATTCTGATCCTGCAATCTTTATTCAGGTGAGCAGTGCCATTGACCTAAGGTGGGATCATGCATGTGAATAAGAGCGGGGGAATCAGGTCCCATGGACAGTATCCTCCCAGCTGAAGGTTGCTAACTAGTAAAATTTAAATATCATTAACTCAGCATTTTAATGTTTTGATGAAAGCATCTGTGTATCAAATATTTACATATTTTGACTCCATTACTGCAAAAAAGCATTTCAGTATTTGCATTAGCAAAAGCTACGTTACTGAAGGTTGCTTAGCAGAAAGAGCATAGTCTGTGCAACTGCAGCATGTGTAAAAAAAGATAAGATTGGCTATTGTATGTTTAGAGAAATCCATAGGTCAAATATATACCTGGTCTAACTCAATTGATTTCAGTGGGCTTTCACCAGGATGTGCTTGGCCCCTTGTGTTTATGGAAGACAATACTGGCTGCTGAAATATTATTGAAAGATTGATAGACAATAATCTGGAAGAGATTGAGATATTAGAGAATAAAAATGGCCTACTAGGTCATTCGGCATGGTGGGATTTTCAGAAGTTAACCCTTCCCTTTGCTTCTGTGCACAGAAGAAAAGGTTTGATTTTGCTGCTGCTGTTGCTGCTGCTGCTATGTTTATCTGAAAGTTTTAGTTGATGTAATAAAGTTGCCAAGGAAATAAAGCAGATCATATTTGTAGTGAGGAAAGATGCATCAAAAAATCAATTTTTTATTTTCATCCTTGTTTATCATGCACTGTGCAGCAGAGTAAGGAACAAATGATGGATTCCCATGCACAAGAGACCTACGCACCTGCACAGTCTGAAAGCTGAATTCAGTGGCACCAGGATAAAAGTTTTTAATACCTTTGGACCTTACAGTGCCCTATTATGACATTCTAAATTCCCCACCTAAAACATCCTTCATTCAGGATAAATGTTGCTCAAGTGTTTTTATTTCCTCAAACCAACTGAACATAAAAAAGAAAGCAGGTCATAAGTTAAGACAGCATTCACAGCCAGCCCAAAGCACTAGCCCTCCGCCATCACAACACACCCACATACTTATACCCTGTTCAACACATTCACTATCAGTTCTACAATATTATCACCTTCACACCAAAGAACTGCTGAGGGGGAGGAGGAATCTCACAACAATGCACAACCTTAATTCCAACTTTCCCACATTACCAGTCATTGGTTAACAAATTATCTCCAAATTATAACCTTAGCATTATCATATACCACACACCATCTGGAAATCAAAGGCAGAGTTGAGATTATCAACGTTGGCGACGTATTTACTGACTTTCAAAAACCTCAGATCACTGGTATAGTACAAACTGCTAAGCAAAGCCACTTAGAGATATTACTGACCTGTACAGAAACTCCTCACTTAACGTCGTAGTTATGTTCCTGAAAAATGTGATTTTAAGCAAAACGATATCAAGATGAGCCGCAGCTGCTGCCAGGGCAAACTCCCTCCCTCCCTCCTGACACCTGTTGTGTGTCCCTGCTCTCTATGGAGAAGGGGTAAGTGGGGTGCAGGCAGGGCTGGTGCAAGGATATTTTGCACCCTAGGGGAAACTTCCACCTTGCGCCTCCCCCTCCCCCTCCACCCCAGGGTCAGGGGGCGATCCGGGCTCAGCCGCGTCCTCCGCAGTCCCCCTCATCCCCAGGACACGGGAACAGAGCCCTCGCGCCCTCCTCGCAGTGGGACACTGAGCCCTCACACACACCCCCAGCAGGACACGGGCATGGATTCCAAACACGCCACCGCCCCTCCCCAAGGGGACACAGGCACGGAGCCCTTGCATGCCGCCAACCCCCTCCCCAGTGGGACATGGGACTCAGCCACCACCTCGTCCCGAGTGCTTTTTGGCGCCCCCAAATCTTGGCACCCTAGATGGCCACCTAGTGGTTGCATCGGCCCTGGGTGCAGGAACAGGGAGGAGGGGGACACCCTGACGTTAGACCCCCCCTTTCTTCCCTCTCCTCTCCCTCGCATAGCAAGCAGGAGTCTCAGCGAGCAGCTCCAAGGCAAAGGGCAGGAGCAGCACATGACAGTGGGGGAGGGACAGCTGAACTGCCAGCAATTGGTAGCCTGCTGAGTGGCTGCTGCACAGGGAACTTAGGGGAGCGGGGAGCTGAGACGGGGGCTGCCGGTCCACCTGGATTCCAACCACCCACCAGCTAGCTGCAACGGGCTGATTTTCCTGCAAGCAGTGGACAAAGCAGGAAGCTGCCAAACGACCTTAGAAGGAAGCACTGCCCAACTTTAAACGAGCATGTTCCCTAATTAATCAGCTACATAACAACGAAACAACGTTAACTGGAATGACTTTAAGTGAGGAGTTCCTGTATCTAGAGACACATCATTTTGTACACAGATTCCTGGTGAAAGAGACTAACAGATTGCAGATCAGGTTGTCCACTACAATGAGATTTAGATTGTGATTTTCACCTAAGGGATTTGAATGCTCAATTACCATTAAAATGGGAATGAGTTGTCCAAATGCCTTAGGCAGTGTTTGGAAAAAAACAATCACAGCTTTAAAGTTTTAAGCAGATTGGATGTACAGTTTTCAGGACTGCTCAGTTTCCTTAGCCTGGCTCCCTGGCCAGCTCAATTCCTGAGCTACTCAGCCAGTTTTCTTCTTGCTTTAGGTCTTAGGCAACACCGCCTTCCCCTATTCACCACTCCTTCCCCACACACAACTTTCTTCTTTTACACTATAAACCCTGACACTGGGATTTTCAAAAGCACCCAAGGAATTTAGGAGACCAGCTCCCATTGAATTTCAAGGGGATTTGGGTGCCCTAGCTCCATTGAAATTACCAAATGTAAATTTTATACATCTATATTTTTATGCGTTTATTTATATATACAGAAGGGAAGATTACATACTTTCTAATTTGGCTTCTCTGAATAGTTCATCTCGCAGGCATCTCCCTCCTGGGTCTTAGCTCTTTAGTATAAAACTGGCAGGATTCCTTGGGTGAAATCCTGGCTGCATTCAAATCAATAAGAGTTTTGTCATGGACTTCAGTACAATCAACAGGCCATTCATATCTGCTCCTGTTTCTCACCAGATATGGATTTATCCCAAAATTCTCTGATGAGCTTTTGTGGCCTGATTCTCTTGTCACATATATCAATTTTACATCAATTTAACACCACTGACTTCTATGGTGCCACTCCTAATATACTGATTTTTTTAAATAAATTCAGGAAGTCAGTGTTGCATGCTAACTGCATTGCAGTCCAATCAAACAACACTAAATGCTAATTGTATAAGTGATGAATAATCCTTTTTAGTAAAGGACTGGTCAAACAGTAACACTTAAGGCCCAGTCCAGACAGGCAGAGAATATCCTCAATTCCCATCCCCAGAAAAAGGCAATCAGCACTTTGCAGTCAAGCCCCTGATTTGCAAATATAGGACTGGCTTCCTCAGCATTTAGTGTAAAAACAGGAGAGAGATTTATGAGAAGTGATTATTTCAAGCAGTTGTGTAGTATTTCCATGATCGCATTTGAATCTGATCTGTGAAGGGATGTGTGTGTTAAAGCAAAGAAATTCCAGCTAATTCATTTTGGGTTAATGGGTAGAAAAAGCTGGTACAGTCTGAAAAGTGCAATGCATGTCATTCAGAAGAGTCTCAAACCTCTGGGGGAAGAGCTGGGCTGCATATAGTTAGCCTTGATATATAAGAGTTGAAAACACACTTACACAAAACAGTAATTTGTTAGAATTTGCACACGACTATGACAACTGTTTTAAAAGAAGCGTTCGGTAACATTTAAGGGCATTACAATGGAACATATGATTGCCTTCAACATGAGGTATTTTTGCAGCAGACATAAAGGTAAGATCAGATGACTGCCTTGGAGAAAAACAAACAGGAGCTAAATATTCAGAAAAACAATCAAAGGGATTTCTGAAGAAATACTTTCACTCTAGCACAATCTTGCAGAAATATTGAGAGAATGAGTTGCCCTTCCATAAACTCAAAGACCGCATTCCCCCTCTAGGAACAAGCACCAGTACAAACAAATCAAATGGTGAATTCTGGGCTGTGGCTCCAGATTGTGAATAACCCAGATTTTGGGAGGTATGGGTAGGCAGATTTGATTTGAATCACAATATAAAGATAGAGGTAATAATTCAGTTTCCATTTTCCAAAGACAGCTAGAAGGTAGATTTGGGGTTTGGTATGGACCCAATTTTAGTTTAAACATTGGGAATGGGAAACCACAAAATAAAAGATCCATGTCACTCAAAGTTAAGCATGAGAAATGATCCTAAATTCATATTATGTGTTTAGGATGAGGTGGAGGAAACGGTAGAAACATATCCACACACATTATATAGATATAGTGTGTGTGTGTGTTCTTGTATGCAAAGATTATCTTTGGAGTTGCCACAATTGTATTCTGATGCACATAATGCTAAAGGGCAGAGTTTTAGAAGTCTCCTTTGCTAATGTACAGTCAGGCTGAGCACAATTCAGTGCAATGAGGTGCTAAGAATCTTTAGCTCCTGTTAAAGTGAAATACAGTTGGCCCATGTATCATGTTTCACTTTGCTGTTCATGGCTTTTTCTGTTTAATTAATTGTAACCCAGTTCTAATGCCCAGATGGCCTCCCTCCATATGTTATGCCAACATAGTTACAGCTATTAGGAGAACTTAAACTACCTGGCTGAACAGAAGGGAGGGTGCTCTCTGGGATCTGAGAATCAAGCTAGAGCTTTCTTCCTTCTTGTCCTTCACCACCATTAACAATGGTTCTGCAGACCCTCAGTTACACCTCAGCACTCTGTGGTTTTCATAACAAAACCCAAGTGACACCTGTATAACCATCACTTTCAACAGATTTGCATAGATGTAGCCAACTGGAAACAATTCTGCTGCTGTCCAGTCACAAACAGAATCCAGCCCCTTCTCTCTCTCAGCTGTTACTGCCACACAGGGCTAATAGGAGTAAAAAGCAATCACTGAAGTGAACAAATATGACTGCATACATACAGGAAATAAAGCAGAGTAAGAAAGTACTTTTATGCTGTTATTTTTCCAAAACCATACTTTAAAATATCAGTGGGCGGGTTGTTCTGATTGTTGAGAAGCTGTTTTAGGGAGAAAAGGAAATCTGTTACAAAAAAATGTTAATTGGGTACAATGTTACATTAGCATCTATTAATAGCTGGAATGGAGAAAAAGAAACAATATTGTATCACCTTCACGTCCAAAGAGAGGCACAAGGATTTAGCTGCTGAATTCCCATTAAAGTCAATGGGGGTTAAAGCCAATGGGAGCTGTGTAAGTCACAGCCAGTTGTTGGAAAGTATAGTGGTATTTGCCCTTTCAACTCAGAGGTGAATTTTTTTTTGCCAGGAGGTGTAGTGCAAATGCTGAGACATAGTTTAACAATCTAGGTACTTACATGGCTCCAATCACCACAGCATCCTGCTGAGGGCCACTGTAGTAAAAAAGGATCATGTATAATTCATATAGCATAAAACTCACCACTGTGTAGAATGACCCCATCTGGGGCTTAAGACAGATCCGTTTCATGCATCGAAGGTTCTGTAAGTATATACCAGTCTACAAGTGACACTTGGAGAAGGATTTCCAGTGCTAATGGTATGAAGTGTAGTCAGGTATTCCCTCCATCTACCTTGCAAAATTACTTTAGATCTGTAAAGCAGGACTCCCTAATTACTTATTTTTTCTTGGAATTTGAATTTAGAAGAAAGGAAACCAATGCAATAACCTTCTGAAGGAAGTTTGAGTGCCCCCGGGGAAAAGCAGTAATTGTCACAGGCAAAGTTCAGCTGGAACAAAAGAGTGAATATACAGATAGGTGTGAATCAAAACTTCAGATTGAACCCCAAATCCAGGCTGAGATCTGAGTTTTCAGCTCAGGACTATCCGTATAAAAGGATCTTATCCACAAGACTTTTCCAGTTTTGGAGATCTAAATTTCAAACCCCACATATTCAGGAAAGTTTGGGTTGGGAGTTTTGTTTCTGCCCATCGTAGAGATACAAAGTTGGTATCCAGATCTAAAGTTTTGAACGTAGGGTTCTACTTTTGATGTCTGACTAATTGTCCTTGGGATCTTATTGTGGTGAGAGCTGGACCATTACGTGGATCAAATAGACCCAGCATCCATCTGTGCCTGATTTCTGCCCAGATCATGGAACTGTAGTCCAAGGATCAGGTCACACAAAGACAAAGCCTGCTGGGAAGGGGAAAGTAAGGTATAAGAGTGTCCTGTCCTCAGTAGGGGAGAGAATCCTGGGGAACCTCTCCTGGGGCTGAGATTGGGCAGATGTAGTTCCCTTAGAGAGGGAGCCAGTAATGGGATCTGAAGACATGCTGTAGAAAGTTGCTGTTTCCCAAGGCTAAGTATGGCCCCAGAGCTGAAGTCCATAAAAGATGGGGGGGCTCATGCCCTCCTATGGTACCATTGAGAGAGAGGGTGTAGAAACTCCTCTGCACTGAAGGATCAAGATCCTTCTGAGCACTGATAAGCAAGAAAGAATTGTGTTGATACCTTGCGGCTAAGAGGAAACAGGAAGGCCACTGACCCAGAGAAAAGCATTGTATCACAGCAAAACAAAGACTGCTTGGTCCAGGGAGGGCAAGGTGCTGTTGGTGGAGCCAGTTCTGCAAACTATGAAGGGTTGTGTGTCTTTACTATCAATTTGAACTTCTATTTGTCCTGAAAGGGGAAGACCCTGACTTGGCTAGAAAGCCAAAAAACAAACCAAAAAAAACCCACTCGACAAGCCCAGGGAAGACATCCTGAGCAAGACCAAGGTACAGCCACGCACTCAACTGTGGTGAGGCAAGCTGCATTCTCACATATCCCAACCTTGGAACAGATGCAAGAATCAACTGAGGCAAATCCAACTTCTTGCTGTTCATCCAACAGGGGCTCTGTGGAACATCACACAAATAACATGAGATAAATTCCTCCAGAACAAAATGGATGCAATCTGTCACCCATTAACTTTTATAGAGTCAATTTAACATCGGGTGTATAATACAGACTAATTCTTCTAAGGCCTTGAAGCAAATCGGCTGCCCTGCCAGTGACATACAAAGCCATTACAAAAGACGAATACATTAAAGCCCCTTACAAAGCAGTACTCTCTCTACAGTTTCTATTCCATAGAAATATAGGAAAGTCCATAACATAGAAGAAAAGTGGATCCAATAGCCTAAATGTAAGCAGGAACAACACCAGTGAGGTCCTGCAGACCTTCATTTTAGGACTTCCTGATACATAAGGAGGATCTTCAATTAGATGGTTGAAGCAAAGACGCTCAAGTATTTCCCATCCTAGTCTGTAAATCAACATCAGACTCACGTATGACCCACAATTCCTTCTCTGCCTCCTCTTTGCTGTTCTGTGGAGGGTAGCAATTTACTAATGGTACAGGCCAGTGGTAAAGTTCCAACCCTTGAGGAACATGTTCTCTGCCCAGCATGTGAGGGGCTGGTGGCAGAGTCACAGTTCTTCCCAGTCCCCAATCACCTGCTCTGATGAGGGAATAGGCAGGTAAGTAGCCTGTCTACTCTTCAGTCTCCAGACACAAGGTCTAGTTAACCTACACTGGAGTCTAAAGGGGTCTATGTGTCCATGTCAGGGAAGAACAATCCAGCTCATAGCATCTATGTGTAGGCAGATATTTGACTGGTGTATAGCATGACTCCCACCATAGCTACAGATCACTTCTACCAACAACATAGATGCAACCACTTCCCCAACGGGCAGCACTGAACGATCACAGCTGTGCCCCCACCCCCAAAAGGGCACAGCCATGGTGTCAGGAATAAAAGGACGAAAAACTAAAATAAAGCAAAGGCAAACCGCTCCCCCTCAAAACACAACTCAACTGTTAAACTGCTGTGCCACAACAAAGCACACCAAAATTACCATTTATTTTGTGACAACATTGTTTTAGGCCTGTACAGACCACTGAGGAAAGTAAATTTTTCAAGAAAGAATGAGGCCTACTTCAGAATAGCCAACAGTCCAGAGGTTGGGCACTCGCTGGGTTAAGGGAGATCAGGGTTTAAGGCCTTGCTCTATAATAGGCAGAGCCTTGAATTTGGGTCTCTCACATCTATTGCCCTAACCACCAGGAGACCTGCTTGGTCTTGATCTCTCTCTCTCCCTCTCTCATTTTCTGATGAAAAATATTCAGTTGAAAGATTCCCAACCAGCTCTATCTCCAATCCTCAAAACCCTCTTTTCTGTGAGGCCTTGATTGATATAAGTAGCGCCGCTGACAACAGGACTATCTCGCATGAATAAAGGTTTGCAGGTAAGAATCCAAATTATATCTCATAAAAGCAGCAATTAGTTATAATAGCAGAATTATTTTTGTCTGCTTGTGTTTATAGTCGGAGAAAAAGGTAATCAGATGTGAACAACAAATTAAACATATGGAACCAAGGTTTTTCATCAGAGATCTGAAGAAGAAAAGCTATTAATCTTTCTGTCTTTGCAATCAGATGGTGTTAAAACATGCTGAGGTATCATAGCACACTACCTCCTCCTCACCGGAACTAACATGGCCCTCAAAAGGAGCTAGACTTCTTAACATTTGTGCCTGAAGTTCCATTTATGTTCAATATTGTATTGTTTGCAACTGCAACTTATCTTCGATCAGTCCAGATTAGTCAGTCCCTAGCCCTGGACATCACAGACAGAAATATTGAACACAAACACAGAACTATTGGTATAGAAAGGCCTTCATCTTGGAGTGAACTCCAAATGGGCAGAGCACTGAAGTCACTGAAGTTGCACGGGGGTTGACCCTTGTGCCTGCACAGAATTGCAGTGACTTCAGTGGGACTCCATGAATGTTCAGGCGTTCGCCCATTCAGTGCTCATTATAGGACTGAGGCCATAGAGTGAGATTCTCGGCTTTACCTTGGAGGGCAGGAGGGCTAGAGTGGCTTTAAGACACCTTGTGCCCCCACACCGATCATGGCCTGCTCCAGAGGTTGGAAAGGGCTCCCAGTATACAGTGACCAGACAGCAAATGTGAAAAATTGGGACAGGGGATGGGGGATAATAGGAACCTATACAAGGAAAACACCCAAAAATCAGGACTGTCCCTATAAAATCGGGACATCTGGTCACCCTACCCCAGTATAACTAGAACAGCTTTGGGGGTCTATCTAAGCTTTCCCAGGGCTGTCCCGAGGTCTGCAGCACTGCCTGGAATCCCCTCAGCATTGTATGCTTTAACCCCACACCTGACCTGCCTCCTATACTGGTGTTTGTGAAGACACCCTCAAGAGGCAGCCTTATTGCAGTCTATCACAGTGCCTGTCCCAAGGGAATCATCCCCAGTTGGATATGGGGCTTTTAGGGACACTATGCCACACAAAACAGCCAGAGCAGTACAATCTGGCCAGAGCAGGATCTTGCTTTTACTCTTCGGAATGCTTCTTTTTTTCCAAGATATTTCTCTCTGGGCTTAGATCAATTCAACAACCTTTTGCTGAGGATGAGGAAGCTGAAATGTGCTGAGAAGGAGGCTAATTACACTTGATATCACTTCCAATATCATGAGATTAAGAAACAAATGGAACTAAAGTTGTTTTTTTAAAAAAACTTATGAAAAAATCAGCAGTTGAAAGTTAAGTTAGATTGAACTCTAGAAGTTAGATAACATGACGGAGCTCCACAGCTGCTCTCCTTGCTTAATATTTTTGTATACATTTAAGACATACAGCTCAGACAGTGTAATCCAAAAGTCATTACAAAAAGAGGATAATTCCAACTTCCAACCTTTTATTTCTAAAAGATAACCTGCAGGGAATTTATTCAAGCTGTGCTAATCACTTTCATTATCACTGCTACAAGCATAAGAATTCATGAAAAGTTAGCTCTTTGAAGTACAATTCAGTAGAGTGGTACCATCTGGTTTTTATACTTTATTTTAGGTTGCCTATCTGTACTATATTCTGTGTACCCCCTGCCTCTGTGGGGATATTTTACTTGCTTTATTTCCCTTCATTTGAGGTCTGAGCAGGAGATAATGGGCATTTACCACAAAGACCAGGGTGGCTGTTCCAGGAATATTCTTTATGGAAAAAACCCATAGAATTTAGTAGGGATGAAACCTGTAGAGTTCTGTAGAATTTTAATAGGGTTCCATTGAAATTATCCTAAAAGCCCAGAGAAAGATCCTTTCCACTGAGTTTTTTTTAAGCCATCCTAAACAGTTTTAGAGTAGTGATACAGCTCTATTGCACTTTAAAGGAAAACTTTCAATAGAAAGGTTATTGTTTTCTATTAGGCTTTATAGGACGACTTCTCCCATGAGGGAAAAGGCATCATGGAAGTTTAAATATTTTTTAATATTGGTTTAATAATCTCTTCTGCCCTTGTTATTAGCTTTTGGTGCCCATACACTCCTATAACACTCCAAGCACAAGAATTCAAAAATGAATCACTAATGTCTAGTGATGCACTGCAGTAACCCTTAGTGGTATGTGAGAGTATTTGGTACAGTAATTGTTCTCTGTACAGTCATTGGCCCACAACTTGGCACTCTTATTCCAAACCTATTTCTCATTTACACAAAAACCTTTTTACATGGGCTATAAATGTTTACACCCACTTTAGGGTATAACTAGCAGTATCCTACCTGTGTAAAGGGGACTTAGTGAAATGAGAATCTGGTGCTCAGTTGCAATTACTCAGGCTTCCATTGGATGCACTAAATTCAGTGCAAGTTTTACTTGAGTAGGGACTGAACAAGGACATCAGAATTTGGCCCTTCGTTACTCTGGAGTTAGCAATTAAGACTTCCTTTTGCAACATTAACTCCTCTAATATTGGTGCTATTAGGCACTGCCTAGCTTCAGTGAGAAAGTGCTGTGTGCACTAGAAGCAGAGACCCACACACTGCTTGGAATGTCATGACCCTGGAATACCAGTATGTCTTGCTGCCACAGAAGACAGCCATCCCACATGCTTCATAAACATGGAACTTGCAACACCCAAGGCCGATTGAACCACTGAGTTTGCAATGGTTTAACAAAATCATTGTAGATGAGTGCCATTCATGGGTCCTCCCAAGATCATTCTACAATTCCCAGCCACGCTATGGGGTAGGAGCTTCAGGACTCTCAGAATGCACCAGAACAGCAGCTTAATGAAGCGTAGCGTGTGCATGCGCCAGAACAATTCTGACAACAGGAGAGCTGTGGGAACAAGCTAAACTTCTGCAAGGGCAAACAATGCAACAAACCACTTACCACAATCCCTGATTCTGCAATGGTTTCCTCTCTTAAATTGGTAAGTCTGTAAGGACACCCCTGAGAGTTATCTGAAAGCACAGCACCAGTGGAAGGGTTTTGTGACATCAAGAGCTCAGCACCACTTTTACACTCCTTGCTTTGCAAACTGGAATACCTGAAAACCCCGACAGATGCCCTTTAGAATCCTTATGTATTTGGAGTTAGCAGTTGTGAAACTCTTTTTAGGGGAGAGCATTCTATGATTTGCTGTGCCATAGGGACTTGTAATATCAAAGAAACATTCTGTACTCGAGGATGTACCCACTGGTGATTAACCTGCCATCCAGCAGTAAGCACCCAACAACACATTTAGAGTAGGATTTAAAGTATTTGTTCCACTAAAGTATGGAGAGTTAAGACTTTTGGAAAAGGTTTTCCCATGCCATTGGGAATCCAGATTCTGTTACATTAACCATTAATGCAAAATGCATCGGTACTTAGCTCAGCAGTTCTGCAGGGTTTAAACACTTCAGACCAGATCCTCAGCTGGAGTCAATCAGTGTAGCTCCACTGGAGTCAATGGCGCTATGCTGATTCACGCCAAATGAAGATCCAGCCCTTTGTCTAAAAGTTCCCAGGCTCAAGTCATCCTGGAGGAGCCAAGTCCTACATATTCAAACATTCTACAAGATCTGATGTTAAACACACCATTGTGATCTTTAAATCAGACTTTGGGTATGTCTGGTATACATCATTGTGCCATCAATGGAGCCATGGGTATGTCTGGTATACATCATTGTGCCATCAATGGAGCTAGGCTAGGCTCTAAGTTTAACAGGTTCATACGATTAGCTGTGTTTCCAACTCACCTACAGCTATTTGTACGCTGCTGTGGTTCAGATGTCCAGGAGAGTAAAGGTAGCTGTTTTTACTGGATTTCCTGTTGGGAATCACTGCTGTTTCCTTTTTTGGACTTTCCCTGTTAAATGAAACCAAATCAACTTGTTACTGCTCATGACAGATGGACCTAGAAATGAGGGAGTCATAGTGATGTGGTTTGTTGCCCTATTTTGGAGCAGGTTTTCACTCACTGAACCATTTACTCACAAGAGGATTATTTGGACCTAAGGTTTAAGTTCAGGTGCTTCTCGGCAGTTCGGATTCAGATTTGTTGATTTTCACTATGAAAGACAACACCACCTCCATACACGTGTAATGAAAGGTCATCTCCAGTCACAGCACCAGGCAGAGACTGTGGGCAAGATCCACAGCTGCTGTAAATTAGTGACATATCGACCGAAGCTTTGGCCTACTGTACATACAGGAAGGGCTCATCCCTCAAAGTGACAATTTCCACTTTTTCATATTCTCTGTATATCCATCTACCTTCCTACTGTATGTTCTGTTCTTTGCATCTGATTAAGTGGGCTGTCGCCCGCAAAAGCTTATGCCCAAATAAACTCGTTAGTCTCTAAAGTGCCACAAACTACTCCTCGTTCTTTTCCCCTCAAAGTGGTAGAGCCCCTCCCCTGCCCAAACCAGATACAGAGCTCTGACCTTGTTGCATATGTTCCACCTCTCTGCCATGGTTTGTGATTTGGCACTGGATTTTAAAAAAAAATTGCAGCACTATTGTCAGCTTTTTTTTGACAAATGCATCTAATTTCAGATTTGTTTACCAAGCTCTGTTTTTCCAAAGCTTTCATTCACAGTTGTTACATTGTTAGAAACATCTCTTGGTGAGATATTTTTGGCACAGCTATAAGATGTCAGCAGATAAAATAAATATTGCTTTCTCTTTTCTACAACACCCCCATCCCCCCCCCACACATCTCCCACCAATATCCTTCTTCCACTGGGGCCGGAAAAAAAGTGTAATTTGTTCACTCAGTCTTTTATTTTTCCTGTGGCCACTTAGACGACATTTTTGTAACCACTGATGATGACTTTGTAGTCATTCATGAGGAGTTCTACTTCCCTGGAAACCAGGAGGGAAATCCAAAGACAATATTAAACCCACAAATTTAAGACATACATCCAACCCAATCTTCTCTAGTTCTCAGATGGGTATCTTTTTAACACACTTCATCCTCCTTAAGGTCTGGCATCCATATTTCTTCCATTTGCCCTCCATTCATTTATCCATCCTTTCAATTTGTTACCTCCTCTTTTCTTCTTCCTGTTGTGCTCCTGTTGTCAACAGGGCAATGTAACATTTATAGCTTCTGAATGGGTTAGTTTAATAATGACAACTTTAGTTGCATAGTTAATTTCTTTAGAAATCATTGCTTGCTACCACTAAGCAACATTTTGCTGATGCTGAGCTGGCATACCTAGATATTGGTACTGGATGACTTCATTTCAGTTTTGAGTATGAGATGTTATCAGAGCTTAACAACCTAAGAGAATCAAGATTCTCTGTGGAGAGGCACTTTGAAAGTAGAGTCCTAGATTGCCATGTACAGTAACTAAGTTATCTGTCTCTATGAACAGCCATGCAGAATCAAAGCAGCAACATTTTTGCTGAAGTCTCAAGCTGCAATCTGTGAGAGAGCTAACAAGGGGATAAAGATGGGTTCCAGAAGGTGCAGAAATCCACTAGGAGATTTTTAAATAGTTGCATGGCTCACTGTATTCATCTCTGTAAAGAGCCGAGTTGGGAGAAAGCAGTGATGCTGCTGACCCTATCACACTAACGGCAGATAAACAGGTCAGAGCCCAAGGTGTATTCTGTGGTGTGTGAACCTCCCCTATCCAGGAGTAGCCCCTGAAAGGAGTGGCTCATAGACACTTCTGAGACATGGCTTCTCTCCTGTTTTCACTTTGCTCCATGGGGGTAGTAACCCAGCAAGAAGTTACCACCTTCACCTCCCCCACATATTGGGCCAGTTACATCAGCCAGCGAGTAAAGGGGATAGCCTCCAAGACCTATCCATTTCTGCCCACCTGTTGCTCACCTGCTCCAGGGAGTGAGTAACCCTGCCGGCCTGGAATCAAGTTCTGGATGTCCAGAATAAGGGCAATTCATATTCCTTTGCAGGAAGGGCATGCTTTTTGGTATAAAAATCCCAGACAGAAGCAAGCTCTGTTAGGCATTGCAGTAACAAATGTGCTTCTTCCATGGGTCTCTGCCCCAAGATGATTATAGAGCGTCCGTCAGTAACTGACTAAATGTATTTCTCGAGAAACCAATGAATAATCAAGTTTCACTAGGTTCAGAAGTAAAATTCCATGTTTTTGCATCCAACTGCTGGTGGATTTTTTTCATTTAAAAAGCAGCTTTTGCAAAATGAGGCCTGCTTACTCAAGACCCAGGATATCTGGCAGACAAAAGGAAAGGGCACTTGGAGCTAAATTCTCTCTCTAGGGACTTAACGCAATTCCTGTTGGTGAGAGTTGTGCTGCTTACTGGAGATTTGAACCACTTAGGACTGCTGCCAGCTTACCACACCTCTATTGTGACATCTTTCAATAACACGGAGCATAATATGCATCTTCCACTTGGTTATGTCATCAGCACTGCCATAGCATGAAAGAGGCAGTGGGAAGAGCTGTAGGAGGCAAGCAATGCATTCTCTTTCAATTTATCTGAAAAGGAGGAGCAAGAAGAGGGATGATGAGATGGCCTGCAGTGCCTTATGGAAGAGAACTTCTTTTCCAATTATCTGTGTTTGCAACATGTATGGTACCACCAGGATCCCTAATATATCCTCCCCAGTATTCCAGATATGCAAAAATAAGTCACATTAACACATGTAAGCAGTACATCAAGTGAGAATGATACATGGTACCCTTGATAAATTAAGTGAACTCTTCTTTATCATGAATCTCTCTCTAATCAACTAGAATATGGGAAGCCTCAGAGTTTCACAGCTGTGACTGGACAAAGCATTTTGGGAGTCCACAAAACTCACTTTGATTCATGGTCATTTTTTCCCCCCCCCCCCCCCGCCTTATTTTAACTTTAAGGATTATTTTCAAGGATTATTCAATTTCAAGGAAAAGCAGAAGCTCTTGATTTTCTAGGAGAAGAGAATCCTGTGCAATGTCCTCAGGATAGAAAAAAACCACTCCAGAAGTTTAGAATGGCACAAGTAAGTGCCTTGTGTATGAGACATGCACTGTCTGTAGTTATGAGAATCTCTCTTTTCCAAATCCTGGCCCACTGAAGTCAAGAGCGCTAGAGCACAGAAAAAGAGTTTTATCATTTCCCCCCCCCCACAGAATCTTCCCATTCCCCAGGCCTCAACATTTCCTTTTCTCAAGGCCCCACAGCATGTCAATCTTCTTTTGCCAGAGAAAAGCTTGACCAGACCCTGGATCCCATCAGTGCTACTTTGCTTTTCGCTCCTTTACTGTCCCAAATGATGCAGAAGGGTTTCCTGGGGACCAAGAGCACTGCATCCAAAGCAACCCCCGGCACTTGCCAGGGTGGAAAGTAACTAAAAAACTAAGTTGTACCTTTCGCGTTGGCAAAGTTACTGACCTAGGAAGCTTGTCATCCACTACAAAGTTGTCCACTAGCCACTATAAGGAACCCATGACAAGCTCAATAATGGAGTCAGTTTCTGACCTACTCCCCTCCCCATACAGACTCACTCAGATAAGATTCTCTTCACAGCTGCCCATCAGATCATTTTGGCCAGGATTTGATGGGCACAGGTGGCACTACCTGCTACATCATTAGTCCCTGTTAGCTCTAGACAGCTCTTAACATTAGTCTTTTGATAGTTCGTTTGCTGGAGTAAGACACACAAGGGACCCCTGCCCTCAGGGTACCACTATTTCCCGAGATTGGCTGCCAATAAGTCATTGGCACTGATGGATATTTATAGACAGAGCCCAAGCATAACTGTGCCAGCATGAGTTACAGACTTGCCAGGGCTCATTATCTTATTGCAAATAAATAGCTCGAGGCATATCTGCTTTGATAGCCTGGAAGAAGTTCAGCACATCAGATGGGGATGCTGACTTGGGAGATTTTGTCACTGCCAAGTGTGAGTGGTCCTTCAGGTGGGCCCATAAATATACTACAAAGACTATACAAACACTCATCTTTTTTTGGCTCAGCCTTTTGTGCTTTGTAAGAATGTGGCACTTACTGAAGTTTGACTGTGGATTAATTCAGAGAGGTGAGCAAACAAAAATACCCTGGGCTGAAAGCAACTTGTGCTGGGGTTTAATTTATGCTGATCTTCCTAAAACAGTTACCTTATAGATATCATAACTATTTATGCCAAACCAGATTTCAACCTGGCCTTCATTCCTGATGCTAAAACATGGCCCTTGCTTGCCTACGTGTGAACACGTCTGTTAAAGGATGGCACAATGCCTGCTTCCATTTTAGCAACACACCAGTTTCATTGGGGAAAAGTACCTCATTACACTTAACGAACCTCAGTGATGGAAAGTGCGCAAGAAACAACCTTTGGGCTTTGCAGCCTGGAGTTGTGCTTCCCCTGCACAACCAGGATAAGGGATCCAGAAATAGATAGGAGAAGTTCAGTCAGCCTTTTTAAAGAAGTAAGGTTCTGCTCCTGCTGATAACAGCTGTTCCAAATCCTGGAGAGATGAAGTACCAGAGCCCTGCAAAGGACACTGAACAGAACAGGAACCAAATGCCTTTCCTCAGCTCATGTGAATTAGCAGGTTGGCCATGGCATGCTGTACCAGCTGCAGTTTCTGAGTGGCTAAGGGTCTTTGCAGGCATAACATGTTAAAGCAGTCTACCCTGGAGGGAGCAAGAGCATGGATCGCAGGACATAAGTCCTCTTCTGACAGTCCCTTAGCCCTCTGCTAATGGGGAAAACGATCTTTAAGAGAAAGGTGGGTGAACTATTCACAGTGCACTGTTTGTTAATATAGCTCTTACCTTTGTTTAGGAATTATCCATAAACCTGTCATCTATTTCCATGGATTTGTGTGGTGTTCAGGTTTGTCCAAAGGGTGTTTTATGTAAACATATTACAGCCAGTAGGTTCCTTGTGAACTGATTGCTGCAAATACTGCTTTCGGGGTGCTGTATTCACATGTCAAATGTGTGAACAGTGATTGAGCACATGCTCACATGGCATGTTTCTTATCCTTGAGTGGATGACCAGGCATCCAAGGGTCTGTCTGCACCGTGTTTTAAGACCCACAACTGCAAGTCTCAGAGACTGGCTGTGCAGCAGGGGTGGGCAAACTTTTTGGCCCGAGGGCCACATCGGGGTCACAAAACTGTATGGAGGGCCAGGTAGGAAAGGCTGTGCCTCCCCAAACAGCCTGGCCTTACCCCTTATCCCCCCTCCCACTTCCCACCCCATCTGCCTCCCTCAGAATCCCCAACCCATCCAACACCTCCACACACTCCTTATCTCTTGACTGCCCCTTCCAGAGACCCTCCGCCCCTAGCCATCCCCTATCTAAGCCCCCCGCTCCTTGTCCCTTGACCACCCCCTCGGAGACCCCCTTACCCTAACTGCCCCTCCAGGACCACACCCTCACCCAACCCCTCCTTCTCCCTGTCCCTTGACTACCCCAACCCTATCCACACCTCCATCCCCTGACCACCCCACAGAACCTCCGTCCTATTCAATCACCCCCTGCCCTCTGACTGTCCCCCTGAACCATTGTTCCCTCTAAGCTGCGTGCATGTGCACGTGCACACAGATCCTAAACCCTGCTCACACGGCAAAACACTGCGCGCACAAAAATGTGCGCAGAAGCACAAAAATTTGCACAGAAGAAATTTTTTGCGCATGTGGCTTGTCAAAAATTAGAGGGAACATTGCCCACGACTTCCTGCCCCTTATCCAACCCCCCCACCCTCTTACCACGCTGCTCAGACCGGCACGTCTGGCAGCCGCGTGGACCGGACGGAGCTAGACACGCTGCCGTGCTGCCCCACAGAAGCGTGTAACCCCACCGCCCAGAGTGCTGCACGCACGGTGGGGTGGCTGCAGAGGGACAGCGGGGGAGGGGTTGGGGGTAGTTTTCCCGGACAGGAGCTCAGGGGCCGGGCAGGACGGTCCCATGGGTCAGATGTGGCCGCGGGCTTTAGTTTACCCACCCCTGGTCTACAGCCACTGACTTACTAAGCTGTGTAGAAGTTCAGGCTCAGAGCCCAGGCTGCAATGCCTACACTGTTGTTTTGAGACTAAGACTCAGGGTCCCGGGTTTTAAAATGCAGTATAGACATAGCTTAAGATGCTGGATTAAGTACCTAGTGCTGTGAATCTGTGAAATCTACATGTGGCCCAGCTTACGTCTGTCAGCATGCTGGTGCCGCAGAGAAGGGATCTGAGCCAAAGCAACATCCACTTGCCACCCACTTCCAAAAAACAGGGATAGTAACTGCTTTTGCAGAGGCTACTTCCCTCAATGAGGGTAACTGGTCAGGGCTGGCCTTACCCTTAGGCGAATGGAGGCAGCCACCTCAGGTGCCAGACTGGGGGGAGGAAGGCGCCCCTAGGACCTAGAGTGTAGAAAATTGTGTCTGCTGCTGGTGCATATGTATTCTCTCTGCTCTAGGTGCACAGAAATGGTGGAGCGCTGTGCTGGAGGAAGGAGGGCACAAGAGACCTTTCGAAGTTTTGGCCCAAGCGAGGGAGCACGGAGGTGTCATTTGAGCTCCCTGCCTCAGATACCAAAATGTTGTGGGCCGGCTCTGTGGCTGGTGCATGGGACTAAAGGGGCACCATATGCCTCCCTGCTGCCCTGGCTGAGCAGCCCACGTCTGGGCTCTTTCTAGCTAGCATAGCGGCAAACAGTGAGCACTAAGGAGCATAAATGCTGTGCAAATTTACTTAAATTCAAACACCTTCTTGCCGTGCTCTGACCACAGCTGCTGCCTGGGCATCCAGGGACAGAGGTGAATGCAGCATGACCCCAAGACTACATCATCTTGACAAGCACTGGACAGATGCCCTGTATGGAGGGTGAGGTCAGATTTTTATTTTCCGTTACTTCAAAATGCTCCCCCCACCCCTCGTTATCCAACTCCTATCTATTGAGCCCGGCTTGATTTGGAGCCAGCTGCTCTCCGTTCAAGTCCTCATTTCACCCAGCCACAAGCATATGCAGAAGACAGCACAGTCCACAGGGTCAAGGCAAAGAGCTGAATGTCAGCGGCACTGACAGTTTGTAGCCTCTTGCATAGTCTTCTGAAACTCAATAAAACACTCGTGCAATCCCTGTCCTCGACCGCTGTCGGTCATTAGATATAGTGTCCTCCTGCAGATGGCCATCGAGCTGGGTCTTTTGAAGCAGAGGAAGTTCTCAGCTTGTTCGCTTTTACTCTTTGGAAGGATATATGCACCTCAGCTCCATCACACAGTTATTTGTTATGTTACAATTTATTATGTGCATTACTATAGCACCCTGGTGCATATGGTGACCAGGACCCCACCCATGTGAAGTGCTGTACAGAACAAAGACAGTTCTTGCCCCAAAGAGCTTATCATCCAAATATTGAACAAGAGAGATGGGCAAACACAAACAAAACAGTGGATAAAGAGGTCGACTTTCTGAGATGAGAAATTAATGTACAGTCTTCACGTACCAATAACTACCCTGGATGGGGGAGAGAGACCACACAGGTCCTGCTTGAACTAATGCATCTACCACATTGACTGCTAATGCACGCATTCCACATAGGCAACCTCCCCACCCTCTTTGACTTCAGTGGAAAGAGGGAAAAAAAAAAAAAAAAAAAAAAAAGACACTAGCATTGGGCCTCTGGCATGTGAAGCAGCATTTTTGACTTAACATTCCCTTGGCACACAGTGGGTTGGATTTGCTCTTTTTGATGTGCAGATTACATGTGGCTCCATTTACAGTGTCATGCTGGCTTCACTAGCAAACCACAAAAGAATCATTAGCATTGTGTCCCAGCGTGTGACAAGATAAAAGTCCAGCATCCCCTCTATACAAAGAGCTACTGCTGGGATTCTTGACACGGTACTTTCCAAAAGTAAATGCTGCTGGTTTCGTTTGGGCTGCAGCATATTTAGCTGTGCACCTGACTCCACAATATGGCAGAACTCTTAGTGAATAGTTTGGGGAAACTCCATTGGGGATAAATTTCACTATTTGAATTGTGCCGTTAAATCACAAGGAGTTCCAATGTAGGAAGACAAATTTCTTTGACGTCCGTCGGTCTATACACTCATGTAAACCAGACATTACACCAGAAGTCTTATGTTGTTTCAGTGTCTCCCAGAACTGAGCAGAGAGCAACATACAAGACACACCCAGTTACAGTGTAAGGATAATGCTACGACGTGCCTGCCAATTCAACTCAAAATTACCCAAGTTATAAATATTGGGCTGCTTTGAGAGTGGGCCATACCCTACCCTGTAGGATACAGAATCTCCCCTGTAGCATGTCGATTGCTGTAGCCCTTCATGGGATGCAGTATACTCCTTGCTGTGCACTCAGCCAGCTCTGCTGGCCATTGTGCATAGGGCAGGGGCAAGGGCTCTGACTTCTCTCTTCTGGCAGTCTTCCACTCCTGAGTGAGCTAGGAGGGAGCGTTCCCTGTGCTTGGAAGAATATCGGTACAGAGAATTTACCTGTCAGCTGTCTAGGGGTACTTGTGGTTGGGGAGCTTCTTGACCACCTCTAGAGTAAGTTGGTACAATCTAACCCTAAATCAGTCTTCCAAAATCTACTTTACAACTTCAGTGAATTCCACAAAGTCACTCAGAACAGTCAGCATCTGCACATATAAAACCAATCGGCAATTCCAGTAAACATATGGTAGTTTCAGTAAAAGTGTCAACAACCCATACATAGCATTACTGGAATCAGAATGAACTACAGAATTAAAAAAAAAATTAATAAGCTTGTGAAAACAGGAGAAAAATCAAATACATAGGCAACGATTTCTAATGCTTTTTACAATGCATCTTCCTGGCAAAGGTTACCTTTACTTTTCTTCTGGTACATTTCATAATTATTGTGCTTTTTACGACATGTAGTTTGAACAAGCACATCGTCTTCAGCTTCTCTTCTTTCCAACTGCTGCAGCAGACTACTTTCTCTGTACAATCAGCCTTGGGCATATGGTCAGACTCCTCAATTGCTTCTGCTTTGGGATGGCTTTATAGTTCCATTACAAAAGCAGAGTTTCAAAATTCCAAATGCTTTCAGAACTCATCAGCTAGGGCACCTAATAGTTTGTGATTTTTAGTGTGTTTGGGATCCTGTAACACACAGGTGGCCATTTTACCTTGGATCATTTGCCTAAGTAGAGTCCAGAAATTGAATGTGTGGTAAATTACCCCTTTTCTATTCCTTCTGTAACTCAGTACTTCAGATCACCTCCCAGGAAAGGGATGTTAGCCCTAGTGAGAAAGTGGTGGGGTTAGAGAATCTGGGACAAATCCTGGGTCTATTGAAACAGAGTATTGAAATCAATGGGAGTCTTTCCATTGGATTTCATCAGGCTTCAGATCAGGCCCATAATTCATAAGGGGCAAAATCCAGGCTTCATTGAAGTCAATGGGAAGTTTGCCATTGACTGCAGGGAGCCCAAGATTTCACCCTTGACATGCAATTCTGTCGCACATGAATAGTGCATTCATTTCTGTGGAACTACTCATGAATAAGGATTACATGCGGAAAGTAAGGGTTGGCTACACTGGGCTCTGTCATGGGACAGAATTCTTAGACAACACTATTCATTATCTCTTATCCTTAAATATTCATAGAATGTAGTACAATACATCCAGAGAAAGTGTCAGTGAATCAAAGTAAATCAACCCACTATAGATGGAACTGACAGCAAATTATTATTAAAAAGATCCTTCCTAGACTGGATGACAGTGAAGTGTCTTCAGATTTATGAACTTCCAACTCTCAAATGATTTCCCATCCCCCTACACTGCCCAAAGTCTTCACAGCTACTGTAGACATTGTATTAAACTGAGAACAGGATTTTTCATCAGGAATCTCTATTGCTAGATTTATGTGAAACCAAGAAACTAGAATGCACTCAAAAATCCTAATACACAAAAAAATCCCACAAAACCCCCCAAACCCAGTAATCTGATCTTCATTAGACACACAAAACAATTTATGTTCCTTTATTACTTGCTCCCAGGTAATTAACTGGTGCGTTTTCAACTTTCTACTCATCAACTCAATCAGCCATATCTACGGAGGCAGTCATAAGTCCTAATGTCTTCTTGATGTCAAATAAAGGAAGGATTGAGGTAAACAGACATAAATGAGTAAAAAGAATGGAAACAAATACCCACTCCCCAAATCCTTCATGAAAACATGAAATATTCCAGGGTTTTATCTTTGCCGTTTTATATGCTAGCTTCTGGAAAATCAGTTGCAAATAAACATTACTTTGTGAGTCCTCTTTACAAATTGCTTATCTGGAACCTAAATCAGAATTTCCCTATAGATACAGCACTCAATAAAATCCTAGGTCAGCCCTGGGAAAATACCACAAAGTTATTTCAATTATTATTTGCTTGAATATAAAGTGTACTTTGTGATTACTGCATCCCTTTTCTGGCAGCTTTTGGTGAAATTTCAAGCAGTCACATAGTAGATAGTAGAAAGTAGCACTTGGTCAAAAAATGGAAGAAAATGATACTGACTTTTTCCATTCCTTTTGGTTGTTGAAATCTATTGATATTTGAAAAAAATTCAAGCATTTCTACAGCTGGAAAGAAAAATGTCACCAAGTATGTTTGTTGACATTTAAAATGTCAAAGAAAATTTGTGGATTTCTTTTAAATGAAAAAAAAAGAAGAAAACCTTTCACATTTTCCCAAAGTATCTTCCCATTTCTCAACCGGAGATAGGAAGAAACGTTTCATGGTTTTGACACTGTCAGTGATGAAATTTTTCCAAAGAGTGGGAAAAAATGTTGATAAACAATTGCAATTGATAAACAATGCAAACTGCTCTTCAGATCAGCTCTACTTTTCACTAGCAAAACTCCATCACTTGAAGCTTCATTGAAGTTTCGAAATTAAAAAAAATCTCAACCAACTCAAGTGAAATTTGAGATTCAAGCTCACAGATTTATTTACTGATGCAGGAAATTGTAGATTTCATATCAACAATGCATGGGGTCCCCCAATGCCTCATCAGAATATACATCCCAGAGGCAATTAACTGAGGCAGGTAAAAATCTGACCACCTGCTACTCAGCTAGGACTGTGCCTATATTTCAGCCCCTGAGCCTGTAAGTTTATTACAGATGGACATGCGTGTCTATGTAGACCCCTTTGACAGGGATCCATCTGCATATAGGGTCTCCATCAGGGTGTCAGTGAATATGTGAAAGTGACAAGAGAAAATGCAAAACTCTACACTAAAGAAATGGATCCTGTAGTCTAATTTGTCTAGGAATGGTGCTTCAGACAGGGTCCGAGAGGCCCAGAAAGGAAGAGGTTCAAAATGTTCTCACACACAAAAAATCCTTATTCCTGCTTATCAGTCTCCCCTCCCCGAAGTGCCTCCTTTCTCTGAGAAATCTCAAGCCTCCGGGGTTTCTTCAAGCCCTCCTCCAAACTGAGGTTCACTTATTCAATGGGGGACCAGAAATTAAATCATGCGACTTTTGTCACTCACAAGCACAACTCATGTTTTATATATCCAGTACAATAGCAACCTGTTTGCAATGATTACAGAGCAAGGATTTTTTCCCCCATAAAATTACAAGACATCCATTGAGTACATTTGCATTACTCCAAAGTCACTGCAACCTGCTCATGGCTATTCTGGACCTGATTCTGCAACTGTTGAAATCAATAGCAACATTTCCATAGACTTCAGTGGTAGAGGATCGGGCCCTCTGAACAGAAAGAGCAACTAAACCCATTTTGTTAGGAAGATTTGCTAAGCTCGAAATAGCGAAATATCCTTGGTACCACGGTCTATGTATTGTGATGGTATAGGTTTGGCTCAAAGAAAGTTATGCAAGAATGAGGCACTGAGGACTGAGAAAGTTATTGCTTTGTGCAAAATTATATTATGCCCATATTTGCTTTCTCCATCTTTTTTCACCCTCCAACCTTATGTCTCCGATTCCTCACAGTTCGTACATAGAGAGCGTGGGATAACTTAATTATTTATGTTTAAAGCAGCAAGCAATGATGAGGATTCAGTGTTCTTTTAAAACCACTCCAAAATATTGCACAAGAAATGCATCATAGAAAAATGTATTCTAGCAACAAAAGATAAGGCAAAGTCAATGTCTTCCTGCCACATGCCACCAAACATAGCACTGGACAAATGAATGATGTATCAAAGTATTTCATATTGATTGCAGCTGCCAGCTATCCAGCGTTTGCACAATATGCTCAGCAAGAATTAGCTGAGATGAGAGAGGAAAGCTGGACACTTTGGCTTGTTTGCAATTAACACCTTGCTTCTTTCAGGGCAAACACTGCCTAAAGCGGTAGAGACCTAAACAGAGATGCTTAATGGGGAAAGGGAAAGTGGGAGAAAAGCAGGGAAAATTTAAAGGAACAAATGCCATTAATGCAGCAGTAGTTTCCCAGGCTAGACATAATTTTGGTTTGTAGTGTATATAGCATGACACCTGTGTTCTGTTTCTCCTGATTACCTTTGAGGCAGTTCTGAGGCATGCATGAAATCTATATTTATGGCCTCACAAGTCTCAATAAAAAGCAAGTGACAAAAATTTGGCCCCAAGGAAAAATAATTCAAGTGATTTAAATAGTTTTTCAAGTATTCAGAGTTAGAATAAGGTCACCGTGTATACAGCTAGAAAGTTTGTTTCTGTGCAAATCAAAGAAACCGGAACATTGGAGAAAATTGCCAATTTGCAGAAATTTGCATTCCTAAGATATGAATTAAAAAGGCAGAATTCTTATAGAACCTTATGTTCAGAGCAGAATAATGAGGACTGCCCAATGCAAGTGTGGCACTTAGAAATTACAAGACTTTCAACAGAATTAGAGAATAAATAAGAAAAGAATAACATCAAATACCCTTCCTGGAAAGTTTCAAGGGCACTGACAAACTAGAGCAGCTAGAGGTTCTCAGAATAGAAATTAAACTCAGATAAGCAATCATAGCTACAAAGAGTTAACACCGGTGTGCAAGCACATGCATCCTTCTCATACACGTCCCAGGGCTCGATCCTTAAGTCTGCTCAGCACTGCGAACAAGCCCAAAGTGTCAATGTTCAAAGCAGAGTGCTTATTAAGTATCTGCACAGGGAGGATTCTGTACAGGGCAGATAAATTCATGCAGTGCTCAGAAGTGAGAGCAGGTTTCTTTGCTGCTCTTTGGCCACTGCACAATGCTGAGTTAGACATCCTGCACTAACCCACCCATGTGGAGTTGAGTCTCTGGCTTGTCCCCACTCAGTCGCTGATTATAGGTCATGGGAATGTTACTGAAAGTCTCCACTGAGGAAGTTTTCTATGACTCTTGTGATAGGGGTCATGTTTCTTTGGAGCAGTGTAGTTCACTGAAGAGGCCTCAGGGCTGGGAGTAGAGTTCTACTCCCAGCTCAATCATGGACTGTTTCTGCGACCTGATGCAAGTCATTCAGCCTCTCTAGGCGCAGTTTCGTCAACCATGAAGCAAGGACAGTATTGCTTACCTTCATCTAGTAAGTGCCTTGAGGTCTGTGAATGAGAAGCATTAATAAGCATTCAGTGGTCTCTATCATTTATTCCACTGTACTGGCTGACAGGTAAAAAGATGCCAGACAGGCTGATGTTATTTGGAAGGTCAGATGGACCAAAACACCCATATTACTCCTTTTTGACCCAAGTGGCTAGTCAAAGTTCTGGGCCCTGGAGATGTTCCAGCTGGAAGTAGAAACTGATGGTGGAGTCTGGTGTTTTGATATGTTCCTTGTCAAATAACTGCACTAATGTCCAGCTCCTCTGAATGCAAGAGGAATCTATGGGAAGAGTAGTAGTTTCTTAGCTTTCAAGTCCAAGTCTATTTTCAGCCAGCACCCCAACCCTGAGAGAAACTTACAGGCTTCTCCTTGGATATCTTCAGGCTGACACTGACCCCCCTGCTCACAGTCCAGAAACTCCTGGCCACATTCACACAACCCTTTTGTCTTAGGTGGAGGACTGTGATTAATCTGTCCTTACAGTTATGTTAAATGATGGGTGTCACACCAATCAATCAATCTCAACAAGGTTTTAACTTCATCCACAAAGTTTCACCAGCTCATAATAGCCTTCCAGTGGTCTGGTGGGTCAGAAGGCTACACATATTACAAGTGCTTTGTGCTTTTAAAATTCTTCTTTATAGCATTTTCCCTCCCTCTTGCTCTGAATTTTGATGCAACTTTAAACCAGAAACTTCCAGTTACAATTTTAAGTTTACAAGTTTAAGTATCTACAAAGTACAATTAGGTAATGCACAGGCATGTTTACTTTTACACACACACACACACACACACACACACACACTAGGTAATGCACAGGCATGTTTACTTTTACACACACACACACACACACACACACACACACACACACACACACACA
>ML677366.1:14073114-14182488 GCA_007922305.1 Dermatemys mawii
ACACACACACACACACACACACACACACACACACACACACACACACACACACAGAGTTGCTGATTAACTGGAGAATAAGGCCTACTACCAGTTTAAACAGAAAAGGGCTATACTGTGATGCTACAGATTCTAAATCTGAACATTGCAAATGAACTGGTGGGGGAAGAGAAGGTCATTATTTCATAAACCACCATTTGGGAGATTGAGGAAGACGTGTCTGAAACCCACTTCTCGCATTTTCTCAAGTGAAAAAAACAAATCAATTTTGCCATCAGACTAAGATCTGTGCAGAAACTTGGCACACACATACAAAAACACAATTTTTTCCATTATGTTATGAAACCTGAAAAATAGAGGCTAAATGGAAAGTGACTTTTAACTACCAAATCATGTTCTTGGATCTGCATGGTGCAAGTCATGTTTTTAAGAGGTAATTTTCCAAAGGAGTGAACAGGGATTTAGCTGTGCAGACACGCAAAACTGAATAGGAGTCATACTGCTAAAGTCTTGGCCCACCACATAGCAAAAGCACCAAGGAAAACCCTTAAAATCCAAAGAGGAAAATAAGCCATTTTTTCTCTCACCTCTTTTAGGGAGGATGAGAAAACAAGATGTAGGGAGAGCAGTGCTGATTGTCTGCATACTGGGTATTCCACAGAACAGTGCTTCATTAATGAAAGAGGGATGGTCCTGGGACAGGCCAGAACAGGCAAGCAGTGGACATGCTTGACCTGGGAATTCATGGGTGTCCAGATTGTCAGTCCAAGCCTCCTGAAAAGGGAGACTGGAACATCCACGGAACCTATGGCTCTATTGTAGCACCTTTGTAGTCTATGGGTGGAGGGTCCCATCTCATTACCACATACATTCCATTTGTACTTAGACTGCATGTGGGGACTATGGTTTGGTCTCCAGGCTCTAGGCCCTTACCACCCCATCTTCACTGCTCTTTTAGCCACAGATGCATTAAACAATCCCCAAGCGTTCTTAGTGTTAAACTGGAGTCTGTTCTAAGTCTTGAGAACAAGAAGGGAAGCCATTTGATTTTCACTGCCTTCTGGAATGAAGCTGCAGCTTTGAGAAACTAATTCCGCCCCCTGAAATGGTCTGATTGAGACATGGTATCACATTTTGACATTATACCAAGCTTCACTGATCACATTACATAACATGATGCTGGTTAATGGTCCAAGATAATACAGTCAGTTTCTGCTTCCTCTTAAAAAATAAAGCTACAAAATATTTCCCCATAGTTTGAACTGTGCACTAAAGGAGAAACCTTTCTAAATACCCAGAGATCTTGTGCTACCCAAATAAATACTCCATAGGAAATAATTAAATGTAAATATGCATAATAGACCAGAGCCTCAGCTGGTGTAAATCTGCATTGCTTTATTGATTTCAATGGACCATTATTTCATACCACAAGCAAAAATGAACAAAGCAGTAGTTAAAAGTTCCTCAATTCAGAGCAAGGGCCCACAAAATTAAAATTATTAACATCAAGCAAAGAGCTGCAGTCATTGTAGATTAATAGCAATGCTCCCATCAAAGCTTCAGAATACCTCCAGAAGGGACTCTAGGTGAAATCGAGCAGACACCAGTTAGTATTAGGTAACACAAACTGCAGGGGCTCATTAAGCAGGTTGAACTTTATAACAAGGATTTTGCAGATTACGTAAACAGTGGCTCACCTTCAATCGCCCTTGAGACCAAAGCTGCCAGTGAAACTGACAATCTACTGTACATTCAATGAAAATCCAAAATGTCAGAGTTTGGTTGTACTCTAACTTTTGCAGGCAATAAACAGACAAAAGACAATCAGTAACATAGGGGAAGAGAGGATATTGCAGATAAATAAATTCAAGCACATTTGTGCCCCTTTGCCGTTTGTTATTCACGAGCCCATGTGTTAATAGGGTTTTGTTCCCATGAATGTTTTGGGAATGTCTATTCATACTAACATCCATCTTCTCATGTAAAGAAAAGCATTCATGTCAGAACAGCAGTATGGTCTGAAACTTTTCCAGGGAAAAAGCGAACAAAGACAATTAGGGAGCAGAAAACAGTGTCCAAAGAGTGTCCAGTCAATAACAAATGCATTCAAAGAAATGCAGATTGGTTCACAAATGATTCAAGAACAGGAACATTTCCAATGAATATCATTTGCAGTGAATAATTCAGACAGATCTACCTAACATATTCAAAATACTGTACAAATATTTCATATACACAGAATAATTAGTCTACTCAGTGATCATGGAAGCCTATATATGAGTATGTCTGGTGTAAGTGTAAAGTGCTTACTTGTGTGACACCATAAACTTTGCGCTCAAAGTAGAATATATGTTCAAAGCTGCTTTATGGTGTAAACTCTTAAACCCTTTATTATATTTTCCATTGCTACGTATACTCCCTTGCATAGATATGGCTTAATGGTGGCTTGGCAATGGTTTGCAAAACACAACAGCTACATACGTGTAACTGGAGTGAATGCCTCTTGGACCAAAGTACCATTAACTCTCACTGTCACATGTTCATTTGCTCAAGTTATGGTTCCTGAAGATTATTAGCTCTACACTTTCCAGCTTCAGCCTTGGATATTTGTTCCCTTGAATTCATTTGAAAAGTTTTTCTTTTGGTGCTTACACTACTTTGAGTGCTCTAATTATTTCATTCCCAGGAGTATGCATTGTGACAGCCATTATTTCCAATGATTCTAACATGAATGCTGAGCAAAAGTAACACTGATAAGATGAGACTCCCTTACGGGGACTTGAGTCATGAAGTGTACTTGCCATTTTTACACTACTATCCCCTCTGTGAATTCTGTATACCCACAGTTGAGGAAAGCACACTTAGTCAGGACAGCACTTAAGCACGTGCTTAAGCACAGTCCTAAGTGGGGAGTATCACTGGTCAGCATGGTATAATTAGATGCACAGTCTTCATTTGCAGAAAGGACAAACGAGGTGTCCTTGTGGCACCTTAGAGACTAACAAATTTAAGCTTTCGTGAGCTAAAACCTACTTCATCAGATGCATGGAGTGGAAAATACAGTAAGAGGTATAAATACACAGCACATGAAAAGATGGGAGTTTAAGTCTGTTTTTGAAAGTTTTTTTCGTTGAAGAAATGGCCACTTTGAATGTTACAATTCTTGATATTTGATTTGGGTCCATTTATTCTTTTGCGTAGAGACTGTCCAGTAGGAGAGCACTTCAATCTCCTTGGGCACGCAACAACAGGCTTAAGAGTGGCCATTATTTTTTTTAAAAAAAACCTTCAAAAACAGAATTCAACAAGAAACTGCAGAACTGGAATTAATTTGCAAACTTGATTCTATCAAATTAGGCCTGAATAAAGACTGGGAGTACCTGGGTCACTACAAAAAATTTTTCCCCACTTTTGATACTCACAACTTCTTGTCAACTGTTGGGAATGGGCCACATCCCCCGTAACTGAATTGGCCTCATTAGCACTGACCTCCACATTCAGTAAGGCAACTCCCATCTTTTCATGTGCTTTATGTTTATGCCTGCTTACTATATTTTTCACTCCATGCATCTGGGTTACAGCCCACAAAAACTTATGCCCAAATAAACTTGTTAGTCTCTAAGGTGTCACAAGGACTCCACGTTGTTTTTACTGACACAGACTAACACAGCTACAACTCTGAAACCTGGCACTATGCAAGAGAGCACAAAGTTACTTTATAAACAAGATTATGAAGTCAAAAAGTTTCCTCTTGTCTCCATGTCCATCTACCCTAGGGTCAAGTGCAGTACCACTTACTCTATACGGCAAGCTCAGTAGTTTTCTTTAATCTCTGGGAGGAGGGACATGGATCCTGACATTTAGCAAGGAAAAACAGTTCTCAGCTCCAGTTCAGAAATTAATGGTTGACATTTCTGTCCTTTCACCCCTTTCGTGTGTCATGGGGGAGGAGAAAAAAAGGGACATGTGTGGTTAACAGCTCTAGGAGTTAGAGCACCAACATGGAGAGGCAGCACATCACGCTCCCCCGGAGTACTAACAATCTGCTCATCATTCTTAACGAGAGTGCAACAGCAGTGAAGAGCAAGGTGAGATTTACAGGGCCCGTCTGAGAGGGAGCACATAAGAGGTGTCAGAAAAATCACTCATCTAGTATTTCCCTCTGAGCATCTCTCTGCTCTGAGGAGAGATCCTTCATCTGAGTGCACATAAGGAGCCAAGACAAAAAAGAGCAAGTGCTGTACAGACAGCCATCCTTTACCGCCTCATCCTCTTTGTATCGCCAATGTCTTTTGCAGCTGCAAAGCAGTGGAGGGGTAGGGGCAGAGCATGAGGTCTGTTAAGGCCACTCTAAACACCAGCAACATGACAGATCAACAGCTGCATATTTCACAAAGGTAGGGAAGATAAAATTAAACAAAAAATAAAATCATCACTTCTGTCAAACTACTATACTCAGCAACACTAAGGAAAGAGAAAACTAACAGGAGACATGTATTGAAATCCTGGTCCCACAGGAATCCTTGACAAAACTCTCATAGACTTCAGTAGAATCATAGAATACTAGAGTTGGAAGATACCTCAGGAGGTCATCTGGTCCAATCCCCTTCTCAAAGCAGGACCAACACCAACTTAATCATCCCAGCTAGGGCTTTGTCAAGCTGGGCCTTAAAAACCTCTAAGGATGGAGATTCCATCACCTCCCTAGGCAACCCATTCCAGTGCTTAACCACCCTCCTAGTGAAATAGTGTTTCCTAATATCCAACCCAGACCTCCCCCACTGCAACTTGAGACCATTATTTCTTGTTCTGTCATCTGCCGCCACTGAGAACAGCCAAGGTCCATCCTCTTTGGAACCCCCCTTCAGGTAGTCGACGATTGCTATCAAATCCCCCCTCACTCTTCTCTTCTCCAGACTAAATAACCCCAGTTCCCTCAGTCTCTCCTCATAAGTCATGTGACCCAGGCCCCTAATAATTTTCATTGCCCTCCACTGGACTCTCTCCAATTTGTCCACATCCTTTCTGTAGTTGCGCAGGGTGTGTGGGTGGGGGGAACCAAAACTGGATGCAATACTCCAGGTGTGGCCTCATCAGTGCCAAATAGAGGGGAATAATCACTTCCCTCAATCTGCTGGCAATGCTCTTACTAATACAGGCAAATATGCCACTGGCCTTCTTGGCAACAAGGGTAGACTTCTGACTCATATTCAGCTTCTCATCGACTGTAATCCCCAGGTCCTTTTCCGCAGAACTGCTGCTTAGCCAGTCAGTCCCCAGCCCTGCAGCAGTGCACGGGATTCTTCCTTCCTAAGTGCAGACTCTGCACTTGTCCTTGTTGAACCTCATCAGATTTCTTTTGGCCCAATCCTACAATTTGTCTAGGACCCTCTGTAAACTATCCCTACCCTCCAGTGTATCTACCTCTCCCCCCAGCATAGTGTCATCAAATAGAGACAGGATTTCATCCATGCTGCTTTGGAAGGCTCATATGTCAGTTTACCAACCTCTGTGAACAACTCTGACCTTTAAACTGTAGTTTAGACTGCTTGGACATGTGGAAAGATCAGATTCAATTGCGAATATGAGACCTAACATGGATCCCATTTTTGATAATGGAGCTAGCCAAAACCCTGACACAAAAAGTTCCCCACATTTTTTTTAAGAGGAGTTTGCATACAAATTCCAAACTGAATTTTGCAGCTCAGACCCAACTCCAATGACAACAGACAGGGTTCATAAAAAGGGAGCCCAACTTTTTAGAACCAGATAAATACAATACACCTATGGCCCAATTCCCCACATAACTAGAATGTTCCCTATTTAAAGCCAGCTAGACTGTCCACTAGATTCAGTCTTCAAAACAGCTACTTTTACAGCTGCACAAATAGGCATAGGAAGGGAACATGAAGATTGATTTGGTAGCTCAATGTAATGCATAAACTGTCAGCCTGGTATCAAAGTCAGGCAGTCAAATGGATTTAAAGTTCTTCAGGGTAGGAAATGGAGGAAACAGAAAGTAGAACATGAACAGTGAAGTGATACAAGGTACAGGAGTGATACAGGACCCACTTTGTTTTTTTTATTACCCTGCATGGACAATCTCAAGCATGGCCACATTTGCTGCTGGCATGGAAAGGGAGGAGGCAACAAAGACGATGTAGTGTCAGACTTGTTCTAGAGTTAAGACCCATAGAGTTTAATGCAGCAAAGTGTTAAGTAATGAGACTAGAGAGGGAAAATATAATCAGGCAAAACACTAGGAAAATGACCAGATGGGATTAAAGGGAATCTATGCCATGTACAAGATACCTCGCTGTAGAAAAGAAGGGTGGGGGAAGGAAGGCATTTGCTCTGTCTTCATTCTTGAAATCCCCATCTTGTGTATGGGTGTGTGCGCACTCCCAAATTAATGTGATTTTGGCACCCCACTCCCCAACCCCCTGCCCAGTTCTGCCCTGCCAGCCTTACCTCTGCTGTGTCTGCAGCTCCTGGAGTCCTTCACCTCCACTCTAAGGCCTGGGGGGGCCTGCAGCATCCCCTCTTGTCTTTCCAGGCTGGAGGTGCAGAGAGTGAGAAGAGCAACCCCATTGCTTACAGGGAGGGGAGAAGGAGGAACTGCTCGGAGCTGCTGGGCTCCTCTTCCCCCGCCAGTGAGAAGAGCTGCTGAGGAAAAGTGTGTGTGGCTTGGGGGGGCGGGTTTGAGGTAAATGTCTGGTTTCTTCGTGAAGCAGCTGATTGGCTGCTCTTCCACTGAGGGGAGAAACAGGGAACGCAGCCAGTCAAGGCAAGTTTCCTCGCCCAGACAGGGCTGAAATTCAGGAGGGGGCTGGAGCTTGTCACACCAACAGGAGAATGGCACCAGCTCCAGCCAAACTGTATGACTGGTGAGAGGTTACTGGAGCTGCCAATGCTGGATACGTTGTACTTGCCCAGTAGCTCTGTCAGGAAAAGCAATAGTGAAGCTGCATAAGACCTTGGTGCATACAGCCAGGTGTACACTGCAAACTTACACCATCGGTATAACTACATCATCCAGGGGCACAAACAATCCACCCCTCTGCATGACGTACTTATACTCACCTACCCCCAGCATAGAGAGCTCTATGTCGACGGGAGGGCTTCTCCCATTGATATAGAGATGGGTTAACTACACCGATAGAAGCTCTCAAGTCAGGGTTGTAGCATCTTCACTGAAGCACTACAACAGCGCAGCTGTGCTGCTACAGAATTTTAAGCATAGGCCTACCCTAACTGACCCCATTTGGTCTGAACCCCAGACCTTCAGTACTGGAAACATGAGCCTCTATTGCATGAGCTAAAGAGATTACTCCTATAAGAGACGTAGATTAATTAACTTAGTATGTAGACAAGCAAATAGAGGGGAACAAAGACCCACAATCTCCTAGTGTGTCTCTTGTGCAATTCTAATCACCACCCCACAGGAAAGACTTGACAAAGATTTTAATAAGTATTATGTGAGATTCTGGGGGTTGCAGATTAGTAAGCAGCAGCTAGATGTGCCTTACTTTTAACAAGCATTTGAGAAAATACAAAATGGAGGAGGGGTTTCCTCTGAAGACAAAGAGTAGAACTACTATTTTAGTGCATTTTCATAAGATCTTTTCTCTTTGCATTCCCTGCTGGGGTTCAGCCAGCACAGAAGATGCTAAAGCAGCCCACTGCCTCCAACCCTGACTGCCAGATACTACTTGTGGCACAAAAGCCAAAACCTTCTCCCAAAACAACAGATGTTTGCTGCCTGCATCCTTTTAATACCTTCCCCGATCAGTCCATGGAACACTGCCATGTGACAGTTACAGCATGAAAGTCACGCAGTATCTCCTAGGCATAGGCAAAACGTGTGTTTGTAACCACACAGCAGTATCAGGTGTATTCATTTTGTGATCAAATAGATGGTTTGGAGTAACGGTGTCTGATATTCTTTAACACAGGAAAATCCACTCTCTTGCTTGTGTACAAATCATTAAATGGACAAGAAAATTGTCATTACCATTATTATAGCAGAAGAGAGAACACAGTTGGACAATACATGTATTGGGTTAGTTATTGCCATTAAACATTAAGCCAATATAAATGAAGTCTTGGATTCACTCCGGGCAGATTGATAAACCTGTCAGGAGTTGGATTGCTGTCCTAGCAGTGGTTATTTTGGACTTTAGATTTCTGTAATAATTTCTACCTTCCCTGTATGTAGGGGGAGAGGGTAGACCTGTGAGTGACACACTGGCAGGAGACTTGGGTTCAAATCTTGCCTCAGCCACAGACTTCCTGTGTGGCCTGGGCCAAGTCGCACAGAGTTGGTTTTCACTGCTGTGTTAGCTCAAGGTATAACTTGAGTGGTGCCTTTAATCCAACTCCACTGCACACACAGAGATCTCTAGATCTACTGAAGTGGTGCTTAAAACTCTATCTAACTGACCTGTCAAATTGTGTGGGGTGAAGCATGAGGGTTGCTTGGGCTGGAGCGAGTTGTGCAGTGGGGACTCCACTACTCAGTGCTGCTAATCCAAATACTCCATGTAGCTCAAGTTCCATGTTGCAGGGTGACCGTTTTCATTCAAGCCAGGCTAATTCAAGAGATGTTAACTTGAGTGTCCATAACTTCAGCTAACCCTGCAGTGAAGACAAGCCTCTTTCTTTGTGCCTCAGTTCCTCAGCTGTAAATGGGGATAATACATCCTTGCCTCCTACCCTACCCTCTGTCTAGTCTATGAGAGTGTCAGCTCTTTGGGGTAGGAACTGCCTTCTAGTATGTGTATATTCAATGGAACTGAGAACTCAGTTGGGCCGTTAAGCACTACTCTAAATATGCCTCAATTTAGTCCACAAGCAGCTCAACTTTCTGTCCAATTAGGGGAGAGAGGGGAGACAAGCATTTGGTTTCTGTATTAACTATGTCTTTAGTTATTCAGACACACAGTAGTTAAGTCTTGTGACTCTAGCCTGTGTCTTGTCTCAGAGTCACATATGAATTAAACAGTTCACTTGCCATGCAAGTACAGTTGTACCAGCTGTTTTTGAACAAAACTCAGTTTAAATAGTATCCAAAAATTAATTCGCATGAAAAGTACATGGCAGAGACTGAACTGCTAGAGCAACCTGGTCAATTAAAACAATACCCCAAAAGTACTGAGATAGAAATCAAATACCCTGTGCCCACAGAGATGCACAGAGCTTTAGAGGTGTCCTCAAAGCAGTTTTCTGACTGGGCTGAAGTATAGCTTTGGGGAAGGGCTGCCTGTAGATGCTTCCAATGTGCGGACATAAATATTAAGGGAAGATGACAGAACACTCATTTGTGCAGCTGCTTTACATTCCTGGCTATCTGAAGGTATGCAAGAGATAGTTAACTTCCAACAAATTGCAGGAGCGAGAGCATGGTAATAGGACAGGGCTGTGGAGGGGAAAAGGTTGTAGGCAAAGGGGCTGATCAAAGCCCACTGAAGTCAAAAGGAGTCTTCCCATTGACTTTAATGGGCTCTAGATCAGGCCCAAAATCAATAGCATGCAGTTCACCATAAAAATCTCAGTTGGCCATCAGCTTTCGCTAGTAGGTGGCCAAGTGGTTTTCAAACCATGAACATAGGAAATGCGAGGTTTGGAAGTGAATCCTTGCTTTGTGCTGCAAAAATAGATTAGGGAAAAACCAAGGCAAGTGCAGTTAGAGGTGATGTTTTATATGAATCTTAGATCTTGTTAGGTCTGATTCAATTTCCAATTTATTTTTTAAAAATATACGCAAAACATAAGTATAGAGCTAAATTCTGCTCATTTATACTGATGCATGGTAAGTAGCATAAAATTCAGTTCATGGCATCCTCCTTGGATTTATTTTTTTTCCTCCAGCTGTGCTCCATCCTTTTGTGTTTTTGCTTTTGAGGAAGCAGCAGCAGCAACTAGAAGACCCACTTCATTTGCTTCTAAAACAGCTTGACTTCAGTTGATAAGTTACGCTATCTGCTCCCTGCTCTGACTTGAGCAATCTTGTGGCTGCTGGACATCAGTGAAAGCATTTAGGGCAGCATCAAATCTAGAAGCAGGTGCAGCATGTCCTTCAACCTCAGAAGTGGAGGCTCTTTGAGCAGTAAAGAGGGACATTGGTAGACTAGGATTTCTCACTGCCACCTTTTTAAAAAGATGGATTCCTTTGTTCAGCATATATTCCTGTTCTAGGTAGCAACAGAGCACTAACAGAGACAGACATGACAATTCAGATTAAGCTAAATGGCATTTGGATGAAACTGTCCTGAAGGGAAAACTATTGTGTGTCTGTAAAATCAAACAGACATTTTGCATAGAAACCAAAAGGAACACTTGCAAGATAGGAAGGGAGGGCAGTGGTTTTATCTCACACTCTACTTTTGCTTTCCAAATGTTTTCATTTGGTGGCAGGCTGAGATGTATCCCATTAAGCTGGGTCAATCACAGACAGTGACATCACTTATCACATAATTTTGGTGAAGAGATGACGCATCCAAAATTGTGCTATCCTGAGAAAATTCCTTTCAAAGGGTTTTAATCAAGACGTTTAATTGATACAGTTTGAATGTTATTTAGTATATTTATAATATGTTATAGTATTTATAATATGTTAGCACCTAGGGGCCAGCCACAGAGCCCTACTGAGCCAGGTGCTATACAAGTATATCTAACATATCAACTATAACTAGAGCTCAGATATTCCCAGTAATATCTCCAAGTTTATTCTCATCATTTTTGGGAGGTGGTAGAATGCACCAGTACTTGTTGAAAATAATTCTTCTATCACACATTGTAGAGCAACACTGTCCTAAAGTCAGAAGGGAGCCATGTTAGTCTGGATCTGCAAAAGCGACAGAGTCTTGTACCACCTTATAGACAAACAGATCTTAGGGATCATGAGCTTTCGTGGGCTAAGACCCACTTCATCAGATAAATGAAAGCTCATGATCTCTAAGATCTGTTTGTCTATAAGGTGCTACAAGACTCTGTCACTGTCCTAAAGGTAAACCGGAACGCTGAAGCTGTTAATTGTACAGAAAAAAACAAAACCAAACTGATTAAGGTCCCATTTCAGCAGATGCTTAACTTTAAGGTATGGCCTTGGTCCTAGAACTCAATGGGACTTAACTCTAGCTGAAATAAATTTGTTAGTCTCTAAGGTGCTACAAGTCCTCCTGTTCTTTTTAACTCTAGATACGTACTTAAGCAAGTGCTAAAGTCCTATAGAGTTCTGGGACTCAAGCCCATGCCTTAAAGTCAAGGATGCACTAAGTGCTCTGCTGAACAGAGAAGCCCTGATTTCGCAGCCTAAGCTGAATGTTGTGTTATCACATTTGCATTGCAAAGGATTCCCTAAGTATGTTTGCACTTTCGCGGACATATGTCTAATGCAAGCAAGACAGGGTCACACGTGCATACCTGCAACCCTGATTTTTGACATACATCAGGACTCGGTGTGCCTATGGTGGGCTTGTGCAAAAGCACTTAACATTTTGACCAAAATGTTTCTAAACATGAATTTAACAACACAGTAATAAATGGCCTATAAGGAAGTCGGGCTGGGCCGTACAACACATTGATATTATGCTGAGCAGGAACACAGAGGCTCCATTAAGTAGCCAAAAGAAAGAGGAACAAAACATTCTGTCCATAAATGGCTACTGCAATGGCATTTTACCATATAAAATATTCAACAAAAACCCTAGAAATAGTGACACAGCAGATAGTGGATGTAATGCTTTATGTTTGAAAATGACCATTTGTATCACTGCTGCTACCACTGTTATACAAATTGCATCAACTCTTGTACAAAAGCGCATCATGTAAGGGGTCAATGGAAAAGTTACAATCAAATAGGATTATCCTAGTTAAATCCATGTATCATCTTTGTATCTGAAGTTATGAATATTGGCTACATGTTTGTATCTCAAATGTATTTTTTCCTGGGTGATGCCTCACAAATAGATTTACATCAAGGCTATACACTTCACTCAAACAACGGGCCACAGAAGAAACTCATTCTGCCCAGATAGCTCACCCTAAGGATGTCTCAGACATGGAGGGGTCGATGTCCAACCCTTATGAGTCAGCAAACCATGATAGGCCATGTGATATTCTCATGTGACCCTGGACTCCATCTTGGGCCAGTAACTTTCCACAAACAGGGGCTGTGGGCTCTGTTTGGGATAGTACAATTCTATCCACATGGCAGAAGATAAAGAGAGACATCTTCATTTTCTGCTTCATTTCTCTGGACTGGATTTCTAATAAGGAAACTCTAAAACAAGGACTGATAACACCCCAATTTGTTTGAGTGATTCCAGAGAGACTTTTGCAAGTTAACAGTTTATTCCATCACTGCAACAATATGCTATACGGACTTTGCCATCGCTTGTATGTATACGATTTCTGAAACCATTTAAAATGGTCTTTTTCCTTTTAATATGAAATCTTCGATTTAGTTAAGGATTGGCTATTTGGCTGTATTTGGGAAGATTGGAGATTCATATTGACCTGAGGGTAAGTGTCCAATCCTTTGGTAGAATTTTAAGTATAGGATTTTGTCTAACTCCTGACTATACTAGACTTGGTTGTCTGGATGGGAGCCAAGGGCTGGAATGCCTAAAGGGTACTGTGTTTGGCTTCTGGTTAACCACTGTGGTACTGCAGAAGCTCTTTTGTTACTGGCTTGGTGAATCTAATTATAGAATAAACACCAGTTTGGAGGATTGTCTGCCCTATTTTCTCAGTGTGGTCCATCCAGGCACCAGGTCAGAGGTCTACTAGGGAGCAGTTCTCCTGAGGTATACCATAGCGCCAAGCAACAAGAAATGGAAGGCAAAAATGGGCATTCAAACAGATTGTAGCACCAACATATATCTCATGTCACTTAAACACCCACCAACCCAGCAGTCCTGAAGGTCTAATAAAAAAATGGCTCTGCCTTGAGGGCAGGAGTAAATCAATTTCCAAGGAGGAACACAGGGAAAACAATGACTCGCAGGAGTTGCAGTATAGGCTGGAGGCAAGATAGTCAACAGCTTCGTACTGTACGAGGGACATTTTCAGTGAGCAGACCAAAATCAAACTCCAACTCAGAAAATCCATTTCACTTATTTCTGAGAGCAAAACAGCCTGAAGCCAAGTATGTGGAGAGAAAACAGTGAGATCCAAATAAAATAATTAAAATATGCTCTTGCTCTGCCTTTGTTGGATGGAGACTGCAGCCTTAGGTCAGAAATGGCAAAGGTTACAAAAGCCTAGTGAACAAGGATATGTTGTCAAAGAGAAGCCAGACTTGGAAACTAGCTAAGAGCTAGGAATGCATGAGTGCAGGGGATCAGAGAAATAAGATGTGAACTATATATTGTGCATTCAGTGTTATGGTTACTGCAGAAGGAAACTATTTCATGAGGGGAGTTGGAAGGTTCTTGTAAGAACACCCAAGAAGGGGAAATCTAGGGCAATGGAGGAACATTACTCATAAATACAATGAAATTTCCTCTGGGACTTCTATCCTTAAAAATGAGCTGTCCTCCTTGTCTGTGTTTGTCTCCTTGGTACATTATCCACTGCTGAAGTAATGTTAATTAATGCAACTATTCTTCTATGTCTTTGATATCTGTTTATTACTGCCACTCAACTATAAGCATTAGCTAAATAAAGCAGACAATTTCTGTTATGTGGAATTCTGTAAAATAGCTACAGCAAGATCTGTCTTCTGTTCCCCCAGTAGGTCACAATCCAGAAAAGCACTTAAGCACATGCATAACTTTAAACTGGTGAACTTAATGACTTCAGTAGGACTACTCACTTTCTTCAAGAGATTCACATGCTGAACCACTGTGCTTCAGTGGAGCACATATCTGAAGGCAGATGTGGAAGGAAGCTCTCAGGGACACATGTATTTCCCTTTTGAGTATTCTTATTGGCTTTACATAGGCACACCAAAATTCCTTATTGGTTTGCATTCAACTACTGCCATATTGTTGCAATTAGTAAGTGACAGAGGCAGCAACATCTCTGAGCTGAAAGAACAAAGCCAGACAAAGAAAGAAGTTACTAAAAAAGTTCAAAAGGCTGCTTACAATGGTTGCCTCCCCAGCTGTAGTTTTTATACTTGTGCATGTGCCATGTGGCTTAGGAACCAAAAATAGAAGAGAAGATTTAGAAAAGGGAAGCAAATAGGAGGAAAAATTAAATCATTAACTAGGCAAAAACAGCTGCCATCCTCCTGCATTTGGGTAGATCTCTACAGTATGTGCTACAGTCCACAGCTCTGGTGCATTCAAGAAGGTAAGGTTAGAACACTGATGACAGAGTTCAAAGAATGAAAAGTATGTAACATAGCATATGACCTGCAACCATTCCCTGTTTTATTGAAAAGCAGGAGCTGCTAGTGGAAGACTTTGAAGGTCAGCATTTCAAGAGCCACCTGCAAAAAATCAAGGACAAGGAGATAAATCTATTTTTTTTTGGCTTTAAAGAACTCATAACCCTGGAATATCTAGATATTGTACATCATATATGCTTCCAATAGTCAAGTGGCTTTATTTTTGCCAAAATGTTAATTTTCAGCTTGCCACATTAGTAATATTCATCTCTTCGAATTCCACAGTATCCTACACACTGAACATATTCAACTTCTCAATAACCCATTTTGAGGATGTACTTTGAGAATCTAATTCTGTAATTTGTTTGCAGATGAAAATGTTCCTTATGAAATGGGCTCAATCAACATTAGCAGAAATTTTACTTTTTTTAAAAAAAAATAGAGCACATTTATAGGATTAGTTCACACTGAAAAAAAAAAATAGAATAAGAGCCTGACTTCAGGTACTGAGCCCCCTTAATTCCCAGTGACTGCAATTGAAGGTGCTCAGAGCCGTGAAGAACAGCCCTAAACTGCTGTTGTAAGACAGTATGATGGTCACTTTAAGGGGAAAGGGCTGCATCTGGATGTTACTAGGACTCAAAAGCAAGAACATGCTGGGAGATGTACATCCCATGAAGAGTCATGGGACTATTGTTACATTTCACAACAGAGAAATTAGATTAAAAGTAAGAGAATCTAGCTGGAAGGTTGCTACTTAATTTCTTAGCATTTAGAACACATGAGAATGCTCCCCCTTCCCAAACCTCTCTCCCCCCTCCCCTTCCGGAATAAAAAAAAGAGAAAGCAGGTTGCTCCCTAAACAGAGAGGCACAACTCATCCCTTCCAAGGCTGTCTGCAGATCATCTGCTGCTAGGCATAGCTCACATGCTTCCCTACAGAACCCCCAAGTCTGCAGATAGGACCCAGAAACCCCCCGAAATTTGAAGTCTACAATTAGAACAGAGTTTTCAATACATCACAACTAGCAGGACTATTTAAGAAGACACTTGTGGCTCATTTGGAGAGAATCCAGAGAGAGAGTAACTGACAGAGCAAGTCTTAGGAGGGGCTGTAGGAGTAATATGCAGGGAGCAAGAGGGACGTGAGGAGGCAAGGGGTTGAAACCTGGAGAAGGGGTGTTCCAATAAGAGACAGTAAGGATGATCAGATTAGGAGGCTCCTGAAGAGAAATAGTCACAAACCCCTTCTGGGGACTACATCTCCCAACATGCCTTTCCTTAAAGGTCTATGCTTCAGTAACACCCAGGAAGCAGCACCTTGCCCTTACAGGCAGGGCTTTGGAGTGGTGCTCCGGCTCCGTTCCCACTCCAGGCAAAAACCTGCTGCTCCACTGCTCCGAGCGCCAGCTCCGGGCTCCACTCCAAAGCCCTGCTTACAGGGCCCATCACACCCTGTAACTAAAGTAACTTCACTTGCCACATCTTTTTTTTTTTTAACATAAGGGTTGACTCTTACAGGAGTCCCTGCTGAAAAGCCAGCAGCGCAAAGAATTCTCAGACAGGGCTAGGTTACAAGTTGGAGTCAAAGCAGGAAAGAAGAGTAAGACCCCACCCCCCTTTACACTCTTGGATGGGGATCCCGGACTTTGGGTCTTGAAACACAGGAGCTAGAGGTGGCTGCACAACTGCCCCTTCTGCCACAGAACAAGCGGTGAGGTTGTGAGCAAAGTTTTGGCTCTTCTGTCTCTACTCAGAGGGCAGCAAAGCTGACCAGCCTCTTGGGGTGTTAGAATTAGCTACTGGAATAAGCCAGCAGCAATTTTTCTGCTTCCTTCCCCCCAGAAAAAGGAAGCAGGGGAAGACTGTGCCTAGGAGGGGTTACATATGGTCTCTTTGTTAAGGAGAATGTCTCAGGGCACCTCCTACCCTTTAGTGTTACACACATCCATCAAGGTAACAAAAGGAAGCTTTACAGACTATTTCTATTGAGCTGTGTCTTTTTTTTATTGTTCAGTGAGGATGAAAACAGCAGCACCCCTGGTATAAGTACATCAGTGATTGGTATGTGCTGTGGCATAATAGATATCAAATGGAATCACGATACCATAACTAAAAGATGATTTTTTTTTCCAAAAAGGAGCCAAGGGCATTATGTCAAATATTATGAGACAATAACAGTCTATTAGTTCCACTGCCTAATTTTAAACCTCATGCCACCAAGAAATCACAGGATTTCTTTTTCCTCTCCAAGGTAGCCTGTCAGTGCTTCAAGGTATAAATAAATAGCACAGTGATTGGTTCATCTCTCTCTGTCTTCAGACTAGAAATTGTAGTAAAGAAAGAGCTAAAGTTTTTTATATGTGGAGTCTTTTCTCCTCTTGATAAATATCTGCAGTTCCCACTGGAATGCACAGAACACACACATGCTCATGGGGTCTTATCCGCTAAAGCTGGTGAGCATCCTCAGTTAACCCAAAATTAGAAAAAAAAAAAAATCACTACATGGACCACTCTTAGTTGCTGCAACTGAAGTCTGGAATGTGAAGCCACACATGGCTTCAGGATATAAAAATATTGTTTTAAAAAAAGATTTAACATAAATTGGATTTAATTGAATAAATATGGGGTTTAAAAACTTATTTAGAAATAAATTTGAAATTAATTTCCTTTAATTGTCAATATCTTTTTTTTAAAAAAAGTTAATATTAAGCAGTACAACTTTGCTGACAAGTTTTAAAGAAACAAGCCATGGAACTGGTGGAAGTCACTGGCTAAGGACCTGGAATCAAAACTGGTTGAACTGCTAAACCAGCTTTCAACAGCAACAGCTTCTTCTGCAGATGCAGAGAGAATATTTTCTCCTTTTCAGGTTTATTCAACTAGTTCACTTCCATGACTAGTTCATTCATTTGAGTTCCATCAATTATTAAACTCCTAACTGGTTTCTTAAAAAGCAGAAAAGGTTGTTTTACCTCTTTCAATCTATGAATAAGAATTAAGTGTGAAGATGAGCTCTACTAATTCTAAAATCTTGAAGGACATAGTAGCCAGAAGCAATCAGTTCAATTTACTAGTTACAGATAACACTGTTTAGTAAATCAGTTTTAAACATAAAACATGTTTTGATAAGGGAAAAAGTTATATATCCAGCATATTTAAGATAGTTTTAACTAATAAAACATTTTAATATGCTCTTTGTGCATTTAACTAAACTTTAATTTTCATATAATTAGAATTTCCCACAAATCACTTACCATTTTTAACATGAATAAAAATGTAAAATTTAAGACTGAATAAACAGAAGTTAAGCTACATAGATCATCATCATGGTTAGCAAAAAAGAATTTCAGGATTTGTATAAAGGCTATGTTTAGTTGCCAATCAACATTTTAATATTTACCAGCCAATGAGAATCACTTCCTCTTTGGACAAAGAGCTAAGTAGTACAAAGGCAAAACATGATTTAAAAAAATCAAGATTTCCTGCCTGCTGATTTATATCATTCAGATCAGTGATTTAAATCACTGATTGAATCAATTCAACATGCATGGGGTGAAGTCATTAGAATTACATCAGGCTTACTGGGAGCATTTACTTCAGGTAATGGGAACAAAGATTATTGAGGGCATGACTGAGCTAAAGTGACTAGTGATTTTGGGTGCTCAATCTGAGGTGCCTTTAAAAGATTTTAGACTATGCTAAGCACCTGCCCTCTACAAGTCAATCTCCTATAAGGTATCAAGTTGTGCACCCAAAAATCACTAGTCACTTTGGAAAAAGGTAGACTAAGGTATGTAGTATACAAGAAATGAAGAATCAGGCCCTATATTAGGAGAATTCTAATTAATTGGATCTCTTCAAAAATATAGGATCTAAAATGAACACTAACAGTTATTTGAAATGGTTTCAGATAAAACAAAATATAAGAAATCCTGAAAAAAGTTATTCTCCAATAAACCAGGGTGAGGGGGGACAAGAATTTTATTCTAGGTACTGAATGTTGATTCTCCCGCATATTGATACAATGGTTCAACATTTGTAGGTTTCTTTTCTAGCACCAGAATCTGCTTGGTATCATTTGTCAGAAGAAACGAGTTCAATGTAGTTTGCATAGTATTTTCCCCCTTAACACTTTTCTGTACATAACAAAAGCGGACAAGGATCAGAATTAAAGTCTGTCTCAGGTTTCTTCTAGTTCTGTAAAAAAATTCATTTTTGTGCTCCTGGTTTGTGACTTATGACTTGATTTACAAGGGCCTGATCCTGCTAACCCTATTTGATCAATGACATAAAAGGGAGTTGTGTGCAAATAAAAAAAAAACAACAAAAAACCAATGGGCAATACATGGGGCTGGTCCTCACTAGAGCGGGGGATCGACTGTAGATACGCAACTTCAGCTACGTGAATAACGTAGTTGAAGTTGGCGTCTCTACAGCCGACCTACCTCCCGTCCTCGCAGCGGCGGGCGGCGGCACGCTCCCCCGTCGACTCCGGCTTACTCCTCATGGCGAGCTGGAGTTCCGGAGTTGACCGCGGCACCGCTGGCGATCGATTTATCGCGTCCTGACAAGACGCGATAAATCGATCGCCAAAAGACCGATTTCTGCCGCACCAAGTGAGGACAAGCCCACTGTCTCAGAGAGTATGTCTATATGAGGATAAAAAACCCGCAGCTGGCCTGGGTCAGCTGACTCGGGTTCATGGGACTTAGATTGCAGGGCTAAAAGTTGTCATGTAGATATTTGGACTCAGCTGGAGCCCGACCTCTGGGATCCTCTATATTCACAGGGTCCCAGAGCTCAGGGTCCAGCCAAAGCCAAATGTCTAAACAGCAATTTTTAACTCCACAACCCCAGCCCCATGAGCTTGACTCAGTGGACCTGGGCCAGCCACAGGACTTTTATCCCTGTGTAGACGTACCCAAAGTCAATAGTAAAACTCGCATTGACTTTACTGGGGCCAGGATTTCACCCAATGAGTAGAGGCAGCTCTATAGATGTGTAAGTGGGAGAACTAAGTAGCTGTTGTAGATTTTGAGAGCCATACAACTTTGGAGTGCTCTGTACTGAATTTGTGCACAAATACTGAGGTCAGAGTGATTTCACTTGCTGGTAAGTTCCACACTTAGATCCTGTACATAGTATGCTTTTGTGCATGGATATAACTACACCAGTGCCAATACCTGGGCAGATGCACCACACAAGTACAAGTTGGGGCTCAGAGTGCAGAGATGACTTCTTCTGACAAGTTGAATGTCACATCATTCTGAGGCACATTTTCTACAGACGCAATGTGTCTACAGTAGGACTTTCCATCAGCGTAACTACAGCGATGTACTTTACAGGTGCAAGTTTGTCCAATCTAGACAAGCCCTTACTTTGCTGTCTGTAGAGATCACTTGCCAGGATCAAAGCTGATCCACTCTTAAGTGGAGAAACCCTGAGAAGCAGATATTTCCTCATGAGCTCCACTTCCTTGAGGAAATTAAGAGAAGGGGGAATGTGAGGGATTCAAAATTCTACAGACATCCATTTTACAGGCAAATAGTTATTGATTGGTAGAAGGAAAAATGTAAGGGATTGGATCACTCAGACATAAGAGCATATGAACAGCTATATTGGGTCATACCAAAGGTTCATCTAGCCCAGTATCCTGTCTGCCGACAGCGGCCAATGCCAGGTGCCCCAGAGAGAATGAATAGGTCAGGGGTGAAAGTGGGCTGGTACGGTGTACCGGTAAGAACCCGTATCAGCTCGTATTCACCCCACATTAAAGCGCTGCAGTGGCAAAGGGTCCTTTGCCATGGTAGCACTTTAACATTGCTGCCCCTTTTGCCCTGCCACCAACGGCAGGAGGGCACGCAAAGAGAACAGCTACAGGCACTTACCGGTACTGGGTGGGCCGGGGCTGGCTCTGACACCAAGCCCCACCCCGTCCACCCAAGGCTCCACCCCTTCTGTGGGCCAGAGCTGGCCCCAGCCCAGCCCCATACCGGTAAGTGATTATAGCTACTTTCACCTCTGAAACAGGCAATCATCAAGTGATCCATTCCCTGTCACTCATTCTCAGTTTCTGGCAAATGGAGACAAGGGATGCCATCCCTGCCCATCCTGGCTAACAGCCATTGATGGACCTATCCTCCATGAATTTATCTAGTTCTTTTTTGAACCCTGTTTTAGTCTTGGCCTTCACAACATCCCCTGGCAAGGAATTCCACAGGTTGACTATATATCATCTGAAGAAATTCTTCCTTTTGTTTGTTTTAAATGACTAATACCAAATGTCAAAAGGATTTGTAACCATTTCAGGTCAATAGCTGTTGCTGCATTATGACTGTACAGTTGTCTATGTGCAATGAGTTGGTAGTTTTAAGATTGTTACTAGAGGACAAGTGTTTACATACAAAATCTCACTACCACTCAGAAGACACTCAAAAGACGATGAACCACATTGCCCCTATAGGCAGAGGGCCAGATACTCAGCTAGTGTAAGTCAGTCACAGTTTCATAGAGTTTACGGCAATAAGGAACCATTAATCACCTAGTTTGACCTCCTCTATAAAGACTGCCAGTAGCATTTCACCCAAATACCCATACTGAGCCTAATCACTTCAGGGGAAATGGTGTAAATGAGTCTATCTGGTCCATATTGATCAGAAATTTGTCTCGTTATCTCCACATCCCATTTATCTGAAGTTTTTTTAATGTCCCCAGACAACTTTTGTTGAGCAAGATTCTGTGAATCTTGACTGACATGAAAACCTTCTCCTTTAGCTACCTGCTCTCAACTTTGGTTGTTTTAGGCACCAAGCACAAGTTAAATGAATCAGCCCTCCCCTTTTTACACACTTATCTCTCTGGCAACCACACTCCAACTCACCTCAGTGATCATGACTCATGTATATCAGATTCAAGTGGAGATCAGCGCATCCAGTCTGAACTATGGGAACAGCTAATTTGTCAGTTGGCTATGAGCTGGAAGTGGGTGTTTTTATTACTTGAATGTATTTACTTAGCTTTATAAATACAAATAATACTTTTAATTCAAGGTACTATTTGGGTTACTTATAAATTGCTATACAAAATATCACCCACTTAGGTAGAGTCTGAATACGGTATATATTAATGATGTATCAAAAATATCTCAGATCCAGTCAAGATGTCTTCCGCTAATGAAGTCCCCAAAGAAAATTACAACAGACTTCCTTGGCTAGGATATTCTGATTGATTGGTTTTATCAAGAAAACATAAATAGCATTAGATATAAGATCTTCCTAGTAAAATTCTCCAAAGAAGCACAAATATCAAAGAGTCTTAACTCTAATAAATTATTCTTATGTTTGTATTGATAAGAAAGTAGGGTAATGCCCTATATGCATAACCATGGGATATGCTATGTTCTTGAACTTGTGTGACTTTCATAAATGTGACTTTTAAAATCAGTTAATTTTTGCCTTACAATATGCATGCCATTTTTCTGTTAGATATCATATCTAACTAATATCATAACATGCATGACTCTTCACTCAATGCACTGACACCAAATATTTTCAAGGAATGACAGTTGTACATAAAATTCAGCTAACAAACCTAGACTACATTTAAGCACTAGCAAGTCATTTCAGATTTCCTTTCTGTACATGCAAGAGGAAAAAACATTGTCAGGTCAGACTATAGCTTTAAAAATGTGTATCAATTAGAGAGCATTCCTTATGATAGAAGCATCAGTTCCCAGTTTAATTTCCTCCTCTGAAATAGTTAGAGCATCTTAATTCTGTACCACCAGTCAAATGATGGCAAAATGCTAGAGATTCAATTATAAATCTGATTTTACTCATGAGCAACTTGTGTATTAATATCACTTTTCATGTACTGTACTGAAGAGTAAGATGCATATTTGAGGACTTTCCAGTAACTTCACTTCAAGTTCTGCTTGAAAGCTTTGTTCTTCCATGGTCAGAAATGAACACCACACTAAAATACTCATCTCCCATATCCCTACCTAACTTTTAATGTATGTGCAAGTTAGATTTCACATCCATTAATTATCATGATAATGCAATTATAAAAAACACACTTCTGTAGCAACCTTCTCTCTGGGCATTTTACAAAGGTAAAGCATTACTGCAATAGTGACTTCTGATGTTTATACGCTGGACCACGACAGCACTAAATAAATCAAGAGGAATGAGCCGGGTTTGAGGGAAAGTCTCTCTAATTATAGATGCTGAGTGAGGTTCAGCACTGGCTAATACCCCATGCAACCCCATTGACTTATATTTTAATGAAGGAGCTTCAGCTAAGGCTGATGCTCTGTTATTATTGGAGTTATCAGTAAAGCAAAACCCTAGAAAAGGGCAAGATCAGGCAATATACAGAATACATACTGTCTGGAACAAAGGGGAGATTTCACCATTTTACAGTGGCATAATACATGTTGATTGTGACATAAGATACTGGCACTTAACCTGCAACAACAATCTATTCCCCACCTTTGCTCCCCCACTGAAATGAAGCAAAATCCAGAGCCCCACACCTGAATCAAATAGTTAGGCAGAACAGTAGTCAACTTAGAAGGGGGACAAAGCAAATGCACCTTGCTGACAGGCTGTGGAGAGTAACAGAGCCACTCCATAAATCTAGTGAGGACTAGCCCATTAGGAGCCCTTATGGCCTCCTCTCCCTTTCCCTCATTTCTGCTGTGCAGGGGAGCCTCTCAGAACTGTGCTCTATGCCTCCCAGGGAATATACACACTTGCACGGCCTATCATATCCTGTCTCCCACTCCTCCTGCCCCTAGTTTTGCTGCGAGGGGAACATCCTCCCCCCGGGGCAAGTTCTGTATTTACTCTGCAATGGGTTAATTTGGCATGCTGAGTAAGTGTTCAGAATAGATTGTTTGCTACCATCTCACAAGCCAATAAGTTTTAGTTTAAACACATGGCACTTGAAAACAGAGTTATCAGAATAAGCCTTTTAACTATAAATTGCAGGTATTATAGATCTGTGATAATTGTCTTATCAGGCTCTAAATGTGCTTACCGTGCTAACAGAACAAATTGGATTAGGTTCTAGACAGGCTTTTCCATTTTCACAAATTGCTCTGGGAAGCAATAGGACTTCTGAAATGCAGGAGAATTGCTTTCGACAAACTGATTTTATTCAAGGATCCTTGTGGAAGGAAAAAAAATAATCCACCAGGGCTTTTTAAAAGGGAGGGATGGAGAGGAGATAACAAATGTCATCTTAAACAGTAGGGGCGTAATTCTGCTCTCAGCATCCCCTCTGCCAAGCCAAAGGAAGCCCACTGAACTTAGTGAATTTACAGTGGGGTAGCTGAGAGCAGACCTCTCTCCTCACAGATGGAGATGCAAGAAGTGTGTAAGCTAGACCAGAACAGGGGAGGTGCTTGTGTTTTCAAGGACACAGATCTAAAATGGGATTCTGTAGGTCAGAATGTGCAAAACATGATAGGTATGAACACTCGGCATGATTGGGAGAATGGACCACACACACACAAAGCCACAGTGCAGCTCTGCAGAAGCCTAAGCTAAATGCTGCTCTCGTCCCTAATGCCATTTTTCTTGCTCTAGAAAGTATCCAGATGGCCCTGTACTTTCTAGGAAAAGTAGATAGGGCCAATGTTTGGAGGGAAGAAACCATATTAATAGCATGCTTAGCCCCTCCTGCTCTCTCCAAGGCTGATGCAAATCTGCAGTTAATCTATAGTCTTTGCTCCCACTTCATGCCCTGTGACTCCCCAGGCTTGACCCTGCCACATTGAAGTCAATGAGAGTTTTGCTATTAACCAAATGGAAGCAAGATCAGACCCAAAGTGCAGCCAGAGACTGACAGCTGGTGACAATATATTTACCAGTGCTACCATGTGACTTTGGCTGCAGTGAGGGGAGTGCAGGGCAGCATGGAGAGCGAGTGTCTCTGCCTGGAACGTACACAGCATTGGAAACTCAGATAGTCCATGCTGTGGAACCATTTCTTTCCTGATTCCTTTGCAGTTTGCATTATATCTTATCTCCCTGCTCTGGCTTTCATGGCAGGGGAATGTATGTACATTTATCTGCTGCAAAAAAAAACCCCTCAGACATACACATTTTGGTGTGTGTGACTGGAGGTTACCGTTCACTCTCTGAAAGGGTCACTGCCATGTTTGAACTTATCGATCCAATGTGCCTGGTGTAAGAGGGTGCAAGTGGGCCTCAGTAACATTGCTCTTACTTAATTTATATCTTTGTTTATATTCCCTGAGTATTTTGAAGAACCACTGTTATTCTGTGCACACTGCACATTTATGATGCTGCAATCTGATAAAGATCTGAAAACAGATTATCCTATAAAATATTAAGGTGCTCTATCCAGATCTATAATTATAGATTCCCTCTTTGAAGTGTGTAATCTTGTGTCCAAAACTCCATCAACTGTACAGCTCAGACAGGAAAAAGATGTAGGGATTGTATAATCAGAAATGGATTGGTCACATATCACTGACTATACTGAGTGAGGGTAAGAAATGCAAATTTCAAAGTGATCGAGGGTAGATTGCGACATACCCTGCATTAGACTTAATCTGCAATGTACTAATTGGGAATAAAGGAAATAGGGGCTTGAATGGGAACAGTCCCACCAGTAGACAATTATATATTTTGTGGGGATGCTCAAACACCACTTTTTGGAAGCCAACTATTCCGAACATTTCGGGTGGAATTATACCTGCTTTGTCCCAAGTATATTTTCCACATAATTTCTCTGAATTGCAGAATACATCCAAGAATGGTACCACTAGAATTTTTTAAAATATTGGACCAAACTCATGCCTAGTGTAACTATTAAGGATAGTGGAGACCAATTTGCCCCATTCTGGTTCACCAGTGGCAAACTGAGACAACACCTTCTTTAACTGAGGGAAGCTCCCCTGAAAGAAAAATAGAAACTCTGCAGAATAATGGTGAGACATACAAAAGCGTTTGAGACTGGGACCACATTAAATCTTCAAGGTGTTTGGTTAAAGATGCTGCCACACTCCCTCCCTCTCTGTCATGTTTTAGTTTCTTTCTCTATCCTCTTCTGTGAGAAGAGGAGAAAATATTTCTCTCAGAACATAGGTGCTGACTCTGTGGGTGCTCCAGCTCTGGAGCACCTATGGGAGAAAAAATAGTGGGTGCTCAGCACCACTAATTAGCTCCTCCCCCTCCTGATCAGTACCTTTCCATCCCTCCCACCACTATGATCAGCTGCCTGCAGGAGGTGCTGGAGGGGATGGGAAGGAGCAAGAGTGGGGCAAGAGGTGGAGTAGGGGCAGGGGTGGGGGTAGAGCAAAGGTTGAGCATCCCTGTGGAAAGTGGAATTTCAGCATGTCTCTCTCATGAAAATGCTTCCTGATGCATAAAGATACAATTTGATGTTATTTCTCTGTCAGAAGATATTCCACAGGAGATCTGAGGTGGATTTCTCCCCCCTTCCAAACACATATGCTCTTTTTGTTTATTTGCAATGGCTTTTGCTGAAGTTTTCTAAATGAAAAAAAAAATCAAACACCTTTTTAAAGGGAAGTTTAAACAAAAGAAAAACTCTGGAAAAAAAAATCCAGAAGTGGGATGGTATTAAGCGACACAGCAAAACAAACAAACAAAAAACCCCCACACAACCTAAATGCCCAATAGAAGGAAAGCCATAGGCCCAGATCTTCAGGTGAGGTAGAAGAAGGGACAGATCAACTAACAGGAGAGATTCTAAGGTTTTAAGTCACCTTGGTATTCTCCAGTCCTGGTCTGGCTCTATGCCAGCTGCTAAGAGCAACAATTCAAAGCTACACAAAGGGAAGCCCTTTGCAGTGCACAGCAATTTGTATTGGTCCTAGAAAAACAATGAATAATACTGCATATTATACATGTAACGCTTCTGCCCATCAGAGTTGGCAGCAACAAGGGCTGGGTTCAGTATCCAGGGGTTCCATTCCAATAGCACAATACAAAAACCGGCTCGAGCCCCCACCCAGTGACCTGGGACAACCATATACCACCCCTCTGGGCGTCTGTAAGAGACAATACTTCCCCTCTCGCAAGCACAGAGTCTGAGTGTACCAAAGCCTTTTAATAACAGAGAGAAACAATGTGGCATTATATTGGGGAAACACCACAAACAAGGTTAATAAACCAAACTATGAACCAGAAGCCCCTCTCCCAGAAAATAGGCCGTGGCCTTCCCTTTGGCTCTTGAGTTCCACAACCCCAAAAAAATCACTCAATAGTCCCAAAAGTCCAACAGCCCAAGAGTCTCTGTTCTGGGTCAGTGCAGAGTTCAAAAGTCAATCGGCAGAGTCTTACCTCCCAGCCTGGGTGAAAATGGAGGGTAGGGCAAGGGGCACCTTACGTGGTCCAAGGCCAACTGCGCCACCTTTCTGTGGGGTTCAGCTGCAGCCCTCACCGCAATCCGCTCTGCTCGCTGATACTCGAACTGCTCTGCAGCGCCAGTCATTCCGCTAGCCGTCCTGCTAGCCGACACACGGACAGCTCTGCGGTGCCAGTCACTCCATCAGCAGCACAAATGGCTCTGCTAGTTGACACACGGACTGCTCTGCTGTGCCAGCCACTCCACCAGCCACACAAACTGCACCCAGGAACCACTCGGCTGAGTCCGCTGCCAGTCGCATGAACTGCACCCAGGAACCACTTGGCTGAGTCTGCTGCCAGTGGCATGAACTGCACCCAGGAACCGCTAAGCTAGCTGCACAAATTGCTTGGTACCACCAACATGCCTTTAAGCAGCCCCCCCCCCCTTAACACAGGGCTCAGTGGTTTCAGCTCTTAGTAAGGGGGGGGGCACACCTTGGCACAGGTACACCAGCAGACCCAAAGTGAATTCAGCTTAGCAAGCTGAACCTAGACTCCCAAGGGAGCCAAAAATTAGCTCTAACATTCTACAGCAGAGAGAAGTAAAATACAATAAGCCTGGGGGTCTCTTAAACAAGTCCCTCCCAAAAAGGCACAGAGACATACCTACAGTTTCCCTCAACCTCACAGTGTTCTGAAACTCCTGGCCCTTGCCCAGTGAGTGCTACCTAGATGATGGCGAGTCCCTCCATCATAACAAGGGCCAAGTATGTGTCCATAGTCCTTCATTCACATAATCAGGGTAACATCGCTTTATATTTCCTGCCCCAATAACATAGAAATTGGGGCTCCCACCTCAGCCGAAGTGGCCATGTGGGCTGCTGTGGGCTCAGGCTAGGCGCAGTGGGTATGTCTATGCAAATTGATCAACCCTAAAGTTATTTTCCATAACTCACTGCAATTCCCATAGTTCGCCACCAGATGTCAGAATATATCTCATTCCTGACACTGCTTACATACAGCTATTTTCTCTGTAGAGCACTCTCAAAACACCAAGTTGGTCTGCTCACACAGAACAACCTGAATGTTGATGATCACTAAAGTCCCTGAAGAGCCAACATAGCAGTAAACAAGCAGGGAAAGGCCCTGGCTAATTCCCCTTGGTCACATGTCTGTTCTAAACAGACAGGTTGGCCTAACCCTGGCATGATTCTACTGAGGCCAGCTAGAGAAATTTTGAACAGGCGCTGCAAGACCGAGAGACCACAGCACTGCCCAGTATCTGAGTCTTAATTTTGTTTGTAGCCCTGTGAAATTGCTGTTCTGTTCCTTTCTAACTCTCAGATCACTGTGCTCTCTTCATGCTATTCCCCTCCTCTTTATCTTCAACTCCCTCCTTCTTGACTGCAAGCATAACTGAAAATCTCAAAAACAAACTTTCAACTTGTTCTTCCTCCCAAGAGAACACAAGTCACTTCCACTGTAATCAGTGGGAGCTGTTAGCCTCCTCTAATGGGGAAACTGGACTCACAGCAATATCAGAACATCCAGAGCTGGGTGGTTAAGGAAAGAAGTCAATACAAGACCTTAAGAACATCACTCACCAGCTAGCACGCACCCTATGGTTAAGCATGATGTAGCAGGCTCTTCTCCTCTCAGGCCACCTGATGGCAGCAGCTCCAACCCCATGGTTGTTGGCCCATTGGCTTCACCTTGTGACTAAGCCCTCCAGCCAGGTGACACATTTCACTCTTTGGGGGGAAACCAAGGGGCCAGCAAACACTAGTTTGCCAACTTCATGTTGGGTCTTCAGCCTGACTCCAGATTCACTAGTCCACTCCCCTTCTATCAGGGCGATTTCTGCCCCACCTTCCCCAGTAGGCTGGTAGGGAAACCCAAGTCCTCCCTCTCCAGCAGACTCCAGTCCAAAGCCCCTTTAATAAGCAGCCACAGTCTATTTACATAGGCCTCTTGCTGCCTCCCAGGACCACTTAATATCTCCACCTGTTTTAGACCTGTCTCACAGCTTCTTCCCAGACTCACAGTGTACCACCACTTCTCCTCTCTCCCCAGCTCACTGCAGAGCTTCCTAGCACTTTCTACAACCCAGCTGGCTGTACAGCAGGAGAATTTTCCCTCCCCCCTGCCCATAGTCCTTAACTGAGCAGAAATCTTCCTGATGTCTGCAAGCCTCTACCAACACACAGACTCACTTCCTCTCTCCCTTAACAGCTGCCTGAGTCCCCCTCCCGCCCCATGCCTATCTTCCTTAAGGAAGGCCATGCTGCCAGAAGCCTTGCTCAACACCTGACCTGGGTGAGCCCCTTTAAGCCTCCCTCCAAACTTGACAGTATAGTGCAGGGATAGCAGGGCAGGACTGATTGAGCACATAGGCTCTCATTAACCTCCTATGGCCCAGTGTTGGGTAGGGTTGTCACCTTTCTAATCGCTGGTAACCGTACTCTTGAGGCCCCCTTCAAGGCCTTGCCCTTTCTCTTCCTCCTGGGTCCCACCCTCATCACTCACTGGATGAGGTTAAGGAGCCTGCTTTCAGGGAGGAGGTGGGCCTAGCTGAGCAGGGGCTGGGACAGGTTAATGACCCAGCACCTCCCCCCAACCCAGGATAACTGGACTTTTGGTTCAGGTGCCATAAAAAACTGAGCACCTAGTGACCCCAAATGGCACCAGGACAAGGACACCAAAAAACAAACTGTCTGGATAAAACACAGCCGAGTGGCAACCCCTGGTTTGGGGATGGTACACACCATCACAAGAACATAAAGAGAATTTCTTGAGGGGACAGTGATTAAATCTTGGCACATTTGCCTCCTTCATTCACAGTAAGGCATTTTCTTAATTGTGGATTTTGTTCCCACACAACCCACACATCATTATAGTTGTTTACATATCATCACTAGCAATAATAATAATAGATACATAATAATTCCTCATTTGAATGTGACAAACGACTTCTTCTCGCAGTAAAAATAAATACACAGGGAAAGGGAAAATACATCATTGTTGCCAGCAAATGAGGCATAGTGCAAGAAATTAAAATGTCTGGCTGACAGAAAAGGAAAAACCACCCTTGAATGGAAGCCTTAAACCAAAAGGCAGAAGGATCATTTACTGAACACAAGAAAAATTACTAGGGAAGAGGGATAATTAAGAGAAATGGAAATGTTTGCTGAAGTTCTGTATAACTGAGTACACACAGACACATAATCAGATTCCGAATAAGAACACAGTTTAGGATCAGACAACTTACTTAACACAACACCCATTCACAGGCAATGTGTCTGTATTTATTTTTTTATTTATAGATTTCAACAATAAACAATGCCCCTACAAAAACACTCTGTGCAGCTTGTCCAGTGATTAACCTTCCCGGGACATAAGGTAGCAGCTCAGGTTAATTTTCACTTGACTGACACAGAACAAATTGAGCCCTGCACTCTGCCCTATTTGTGTTACAGCTGATCTCGCTCTCCTTGAAATCAAGGTTAAAATTCTCATTTAGTTCAATGGGAACGGTTGAGTGGCCCATCAGTAATACCATAATCCCCATGTATCACAGTCTCTGTACATACACATGTGTATCACATAAACTCCATTTATTATGCAACTTTGGTTGCCTCAACTGTACTCTGCCAGATCTATGCCTGTTATCCCCCTCCCCACCAGTCTCAAACAGATGCCATTTTTTAGCAGAGAAAGAAAAAAGAAAGGAAACCCATCATAGAAATGTTTCCAAATTCCTTTGTTTGACTAGGTGCACAGGTCATTTGGTGCCCACAAACTGGATCCCAAACCCCAGGTCTCTCTTTAGTAGTGTCTCTAGGCAGCCTGCTGAGCCAGTCAACAACCTGGGATTTCAGGGGTTAATTCCTTGCAGGGAGGCTACCAGCTGGAAGCTAATTAGACGGCAGCTGAGCTTATTTAGGCCCAACACCTTAAAAGACAAGGAGAGCAAATGAGATTGGCAGTGGGCAGAAGTCTGTCTGAGGAGTTGTGGGAGGGAATTGTGGGGCAATGCTTTTTGTTTTGTATTTGTAAGTGTTTTATTGCCTGCAAAGCTGCACAGTAGGGATGTGCAGCTACCGAGGCATTTAAGGATGTGGAGTCACTTTACATTAGCCAAAGACACCCTCAATAAAATCCTCTGTGGAGAGGGTCATTTGTGCACTGTTGTGCCCTGAGCTTGTTACAGTCCCTTTTCTTCTCCTCTTTACAGCAAAAGAAATTATAGTGGGCTCAGGCCAAGGATGGGCAATGTTCAGAGCAAAACCAGTGATGAGTTTATCTGAAATCTTAAGGACTTTTAGAGTTTTAGTCACTTGAAAGTCAGAAATTTCCCCCATATGTACTTCAAATGAAATAAGGCTTTTATTTCTAGCTCAGGCATCTCGTAAGATATTGAGCCTTAAACTCATCCATTCTTATGTAGGCAAAAGCTATTCTACCTAAACAAAAAGGTATTTATAGGATTTTGGAGGGGTTAGGGGTTTTTTTGTAATACATCAGTCAGAATTTACCTCTCCCTCTGATGGCTTAGACTCTTTGTATTGAAAGAGATTTCCTGTGCCAGTGCGAGGTGAGGAGTACAAAACCTAGTACTTATACATTCTTAAAAAAAAAAAAAATCTCTAAAACAGCCTGTCCATAAAATGTGGCATACCCAGACTACATGGTAGTGTGAAGTGGGATAAAAGTTCTATTGGCATTTGTTTGGGAGAACTTGTTACATAACTTACAAGGTTTGTATCCAGCCACCCCAAGCTCAGATTCACAGTCTGTCTCTAGACTATATATATAGAATTTATCAAGATTAAAAATGTTTTATTATGCTTTTAAGGTCTACTTTACACAGAAGCCACAACAATAATTTCCCAATGTCTGTTCCGAATAGTTGGGATTTAGTTTGACACTGAAGCAGAAACCTAAGACTTGATTCATCAGAAGGAGTCAAGGTTTCCCAGGTTCTGATTTTCTCCACCTTTTGTGCGGTTTCTTAAGCTGTTTACAAATCCTTGAGGATTTAGCTGCTGGCTTTTGGCAATGTCTCTGGCTAGCTGCTAAGCCTGCAAAGATGGCCAAAAGCACACTCCTTTTTAAAATGTAATTCTTCTTGCTATTCTAACAGTGATGCACAATTTTGCTGAAAAATAGGCAGTGAGACAGTCATATGAAACCAAAAGATGAGTTACTGCTATTCATTTTTGGTGTCAGATGCATGGGGTGTCTGTGCAACAACTCAAAACTCTCATTCTCAGAAATGTTGGACCCATTCAATTATGAGACCATTGAGCCTTCAAGCAACCAGCTCCATAAAAGCATCTATAATCTATTTTTAAACCACTATAAAAGGGAGATTTAAGGTAAGGAGCCAAAGTTTTCATTTCAGTGAGATGTTTTACGTGCATCTTTGAGATCATGTCTACCGACCAACTTACACAAGATTAGCTAACATATGAAGAACAAACAAACACAATAGTTTCTCCTGCTCTTCAGACAGGAAAAACAGCAGCAGAGAAATTTGACAACTAGCCCTATCTGAGCAGGCTTATTCATTAATCATTATTGTTGCTATTATTTCATGTATATTTATGTACACTCATGCACATACCTGAAAAGAGCCTCAGACTTGTGTATCCTCTAGTGCATAATGACGGAGTGAAGAAGGCATCTATATTTAATGAAATTCCATTATATTATTACTCACTCTTTTTCCAAAGTGAAATGTTTTGACTGTGATTTTCTTTTATATTAGAGGGGAGGATGGATCTCTCAGGGTGCGTATAATTAATCATGAAACACTGTGCTTTGTTTCACCTTCGTAGTGACTCAGAAGTATTAAAAACGAGTTCAACCTTTACCTTTATTTCCAAGTGACTATTAATGTCACTTGTCACACGGTGCAATGAGGAAAGGTCCCTTTAGTTCTACAGTAGTGGAAAGGTCTCGAGCACGTAGCCAATGTCATTTCACTCCAACGGTATCATCTGTAATACATTGTTCTAATGAAAAATGCACAGGAGAAATCAGTGTGAGACTCTGGCAGTTGTGATTACTTAACAAGTCTAGGTATCAGGGGAGAAAGCTAAACCTTTTTGTTTAAACCATGAAAGAAGATACATGATAGAGGGAAACTGAGCCTTCCAGCCAATAAAAAAGGGACAGCGCAGAGTACTATAGCAGGTAAATACTGCAGAAATATTATTCAAAAATTAAAGCAGAGACTGGAAGTTTTATCTCCCTGTCATGCTAAAAGCTCCTGGTATGGGGGGAATTGCTACAACGCCATTGTAAAAGAGGATGGAATTAAATTCTAGTTGGAAAATCAACATACTGGCAGCAATCTTTTAGAAAGCACAGACAGAACAGGTGTAGGTACAAACCCAAATAATCCTCACTACCAAGTAGTCATCTAGTCTTCCAGCAATAATGTACCAATCCAACGCCTTTTGGAGTTAATGGCAAAACTGGTGTCAGGCCCTTAGTTAAACACACTCTTCACTGGGCCACTTCTCAGTAGCCCCACCCTGTCATGTCAAGAACTGCTCCATCTCCCAGCAAAGAGTAAGAGCAATCACTTCTCTCTAACTCTATTCCAAAATAGCTATAGATATTAACTCCCTGTGAGAGTCATCCAGCGGTAGATGACATCCATGGTTGCTTGACTGGCATCAAGCACACCCACTCAAGAGCAGCCATCCCTTAAGCTGGAATGTATCTCCAGGCTGAATCTCTGCTATTAAATGGAAACAGGTCACAAGAAGCAGGAGAAAGAGGCTTTGTACATCGAGAAGGAGTTGATCCCATTGCTTACTCTTCATGTATTCTCACCTTGTGTGAACAATGTTTAAGTTGATGCTCAGCTGTTTCCTTGGCAGTTTCCTGTTGCTCTCCTTCAAACTAGACAGATGATGGTGTCCAGCAATTCACTTGTGCCACCTCATGTGTTTGTCTCAAGAAAAAGGGAGGTGGAGAACTAACAACCAGGCATGTGAACCTGTCCTTCAGCCTGAATACAAGACTTGCCAGAGCCCATTGCTCCTGGTATCCTGAATCTAGCAAGCGTGGGAATGAACACAGAGACTGATCCAGCTCTAATTCAGAATAATGGATGCTGATATATTGGAGCATGGCACTCAGAGGATAAGATCTAGTAGAACTCTCCCCAAAGTGAGAAGCAGGTAAAGGATATCCCACTGCCATTGAGGAATAAGAACTCTTCCCTGGGGCGGTAAGAAGGCAATATGTTTCCTATAGTGCTGTGACTGGGCATGCTTGCCCAGTGAGGTGCTTCCACGGTATAATATTGGGCCCCACACTCTTATGGTGCCATATTGCTTATTAAGTTATGTCACCCTGACAAGGGCACGTACTCTGCCTGTAGCTGCCTCTCACCAATCATGCCACTCACTCTGTCCCACTGTCATGCAGCACAGAGTTTAAGCATGCTGGCCATGGAGGGAACAAAAGCAGCTATATGGTATGAGAAAATTATGCAACCAGCATTTCCTCTCTCTGCTCCATCCCCGTGTGACCAACCTCATCTATGTGATCGTTCCACAATTTTCCTTCCCCTGCTCCCTATTCTACATGGCAGGATAGATCATCTGGGCCTTATGTAATAGTGTACTTAGGACTTATTATTATCCCCCAAGGACTTTACAACCAAAAATCCAATAGTTAGCTATTACCAGAGTCCACTGTAGGAGAGAGAAAGGGCTAAGAGTAAAACTGAGTCTCCAATTAAGAGCATGTAACTGCAATAATTCTTTAATTTCCATGACTGATGAAATGAGACTGCACCGGTAGAGCTGGAGCGAGGATGGAATATGCTGCACAGTATGTTTATAAAAGATCAGGTTTGCATCATTCACAGGGCTACAGAAAGACAAAGATTTATGCTAGCCAGAATTTTGGCAATACTTCCACATTTGTTCTATTTCCCCAGAATTGTTGGACCTGTGATTGTGCCAAGCTCCAGATGGTGGATTCACAGGCACACTATGAGAAATTAGGCTTAGATCCCATCAAGACTCTAATTTATACAAATTTTTGATTCAAGACAGCTCAGAGTAATCAGTATTCCACTGCTAAGATATTTGGTAATCCAAGGTGGAAGAAAATACACAGAAGCTTTCAAGAAACTGTGTTGTGGTTATAGACGATAATTTAACACTGCAAGAACTGAAAATACATCAGCTACTTTGGACAAGACAAGAAAGAAAAAAATACTCCAGAACACACTAATACATAAGAAAAAACTATAGGGACTAAGGATCAAATTCAGCCTCAGTGGCCATAGGCATCCATTTGGCAGCATATCTATCCTGGATCCTGCTCAATCAGGTTCACGGCAAGGTGTGGCACAGAGAGAGCATTTGCTGCTCTGGTGGGTCACTTACTACTGTCTGTAGACAAAGGAAATACATCCATATGTATCCCACTCTACCTGTCTGGCATATGGTACTGTAGATCACATAATACTCCTGTCCCATTTCCCAGGGGCTGCAGGGACGAATGAAAATGCCTTTAAATGGCTCAGGTCTCTCCTCTCAGACCAAACCCAAGGAGTCAATAGGGGCAACTCTCCTTCTAGCTCCAACACTCAGACAGTGAATCCCACAAAGCTCAGTCCTCTCTTGCTTCTTTTAATTCTTCAACATCTAGATGAAGCCAGTGAGAGAGCTAATGAAACATGGGCTGAAATGCCAGCAGTATGCAGAGTTCTACATCTCCTTTAAGTTGAACCTAAACAATGCCATTTCTCCAGCTTTCTCAATGCCTAGCACAGCAGTTTCCAAACTGTGATCCATTTATCACCCATGGCTGGTCTCTTGAGTACCTGCTGGTGATCAGTGGGTAGCAACCTAGACTATGGTGGTGCCTTCTACCCCTTGTTTTCACCTGCTGAGTTGCACTGAAAGACAGACACATGAAACACTTCCCTAATAGTAATTCTCCATGTAAGCAATTGCTGTCATTACCACTGTCATGTTACTTTATTGCCAGAGGGAGAGAAGGGGACAGTCTGTGTGACAGTCTTTCTATTAAGATGTGGCCCATACTGTGGAAGAGCTTGAGAGAGCCACTGAAATCAACATGTAGACGAAGAGCACACAGCTAAAGACAAATCCGCACAAGACTGATGTGCATAGACAGAAAGAAGCATTTTGAAGAACTCTGTAACATTCTCAACTATTGAGAGGATCTGCATTCACTTTGTGATATTAAGTTGCAGCTTTGAAGTCCTTTGGTTCTTGTGCTAGGAATTCTCAGAACAAAAGTTGCTGGCTTTCTCTGCGCCAAAAGGGGTGCACTTGTTGCTCTTGTTGTCTCACTTGATTTGCACCTTTCTGAGACATTAAAGACTAATGCTCATGTTAATGTTGCTTTTTTTAAAACTACTAACAATATCCTATTTTTACTCTTACAACTTGGTTGAAAGATTATCTTTGGGAACAGCTTAGTCCTCTCTGCTCCAAGTTGGCATATGATCTGTTCAATCTTAAATAAGCAAATATTATAAGTGGCAGTTCTTTCACAGACCCACTATATCCTTTTGATGTATCACTCTCCCAAGTTTATAGAGGTGCTGAGAGATTAGGATAGATGTAAGGAAATGGAGATGCAGTGCATGGCTTCTGGTTTTGATCATTTTGATATAGAAAGGGTGGTCCGATGGTTAGGAAGACAGCCCGAGACAAGAGTCCTGCGTTCAATCCTCTGCTCTTCTGTAGACACTATGTCAGTAAATCACTTAGGCCCAGATCCACAAAGGTATTTAAGTTCCTGACTTCCACTGAAATTAGTAGAAGTTAGAAGTCTAAATATCTTTGTAGAACTGGGGTTTAGTCTGTCTCTGGCATAGTTTTACATGGTAACATGAGCCATACAACTACCTAAGATAGATATGGAAGAATCAAATTAAGATGACTTTAAAAGAAAATTAAGGCTAACTTCTGTTTGAGTTTGATGCTGAAGTGGAGAAATTATTCTGCATCTTTATTTCAGACTATTAATTTTCTCCTTAATCCATCCTCCCAGTTGTTCCTGGACCTAGGCATCAACAGATTTGTCACAAATTTCAGTCCTAGCCTTTTCAGATTAGAAAGGAAGATAATCGGAATAAACATTTCTTCCAGTTTGACAAATTGTAGTAATCTGACTTTATCTTAAGTATCTTATATTTCCTTTTATTCTGGTAACTCTGATCTCAGTTAGTAAAATTTGCTTCTTGCTGATGATTTGTGTGAAATTATCCTATAGCCCAGATCAACAGCTTCCAGGCTAGATTTCTAGGGTTCCTCTCACAATTATTTTCAGATATTTTTCTCAGGCTCTAGACATAGGCAAAATCCAGTGGCAAAGAGGTTCTGTTTGTATCAGCAATAGCCAAAAGTTTGCCTGCTTTATCTTACCTTGCTTCTTGTCCCAGCTGAAATCAGGAAATGCCAAGGTAAACTGGTTCATTATCATTGTTTATTAAAAGAGATACATTAAAAAGTTATCCAAACTATTTTGGACCCACAAAAATATTCAGGTAGGGCTTGATTTGGAAGTTTAGGTCAGTTCTTATTTTATCTGGATCAATTCCTCAATCCCATATAGTAGATCTAGAACCCATATAGTTTTTATCATAATCAGTTCACCAATAGTCTTAAACCATATCATTAATCTCTCTTTAGCTAACTGAAAACTGCCAATAAATTTGAAACTGTCATGAAAATGAGAAGGCTAAAGATTCTAAATATAGCAAGAGATATTGTTAATTATCACACCATTACTAACCTTTCTTACTTCACTTAAGATACTTCCTAAATTGTATCCATTCTATTTTAGAGCCACACGGATCATCAGAATTTTAATTAATTCTAATCAGGACATCTGACCCAGGATTGCACAGAGATTGTTCCCCTTGGCTTAGGAATAAGTGCTTGTCTCAGCTGCTATCTTTCAATTTATTAATTGTATTTGGTACCATGAACCACACTGTTATGATGGCCTCAGTTGTATGCAGGTCTTTCTGAAATGATTGTGGGTTGAGTTCCTTATATTTAATTTGTATCATTATTGAAGTTTGCATCTTCCTTTTATTATGGGTGTTTTGTAATAAGCTAAATCCTGTTTGGAACCATTCATTATTACTAGTAATATTACAGCTAGATTTGGAGTCTGAACCTACTCCCATTTATATCATAGCCATATCCTGCTGCAGACATTTAGATTCATTTATTTGCTTCAGCAAATGTCTTTAGAGAGAATCTACAAACTGCCTATGTGTTTGTCTGGTGTTAAACTTAGATAGTCAGAACCCTTCTGACACCAGAAGCAAGAAAACACTGGGAGGAATCTTGTAATTGATATTTTACATATACTTTGAGAATTCAGGTAATTGAACAAACACCCACTCCCGTGCCAAAGAATCCTTTGTGAAATATTCAGCTTCACTCTGACAGACCCTACATTTGGGCACTGGTGTTTCTCCTCTGACTTCTCCTGATGTGTATTGATGTAAGGGAGGGGAATCGGATCTCCAGAAATGCTGTTGGCAAGTGTACTTGTGTCTTAGAGGGAGCATGGCGGTCTCACAGATTCCAAAGCATTCAAGATTTCATGGGTTGAACCCAACACATTAGAAGCAGATTGTAACGTAATGGCTTTGTCTCCTCAAGTGGCATGCCCACAGGTAGGATGAAAGACTGCTGCCCCCTAGTGCAATGTCCTTTATGTCATATGGTAGAAGTCTCTGGTTTTGGAACTGAAGGAGCAAGGTTCTCGTGCCCCAGGCCCAAGTTGTGTGATTTCATTAGTCATTGCATTTGTGCAGAATGCCAAGGCTAGTGAGAGAGCGTGAGAAAGCACCATGGATCTCCAAAACATGAAATTAAAGGCAAAACAAGCCTTTACTACAGCTACTGGCAGGAGTGTTGAACATTAGAGATAAGAGGAACCACCGCTGTCCTCCTACCCGAAAAAAGGGTTTGAAGTAGGACATTTCTTTTTTATTTAAAAACAAATTAGATCCAATAGAATAGAGAAGATTGCACAGCTCTATACTGAGCAGATACAGAAGTTCTGATTTGTGAAGGATTTAGCTCTAGTTCTAAAGCTTCAGCAGAGAATAGGGGCACATGTGAAAGAAAAATAGCTGGTGGTTTTGGGAGTCAGGCTTATTGGCTTGATTTGTCCTCTCAAGGGATCAGCTGTGGATTGCTTGAAACATGGACCAAAAGTTTTATGAGGCGAGTATTGAGAAGTATCTTTGAAAATTATGCAAATACAGGAATGGCAGACATGTTCTGCATAGCAGGACATCATGGCAATATGAGATCATATGACTGCAGGAATGAAGTTCCCTAGGAGCTCTCTGAATTTAATGAGCAGCAGCATATTACTGAGGCTCTTTTATTAATGATATTTAGGCTAACAGAAAACATGTTGTGGGGATAATAAACAATCTGAAGTTACACAAAAAGCAGTTGTGGTAATGCTTCATTATTAACATGTGAAAGACCCAAAACCAAGATTTCCTGCAGATAAACTCCTAAACATAGGTGCTGGAGCTAGGGGTACGGCTGCACCCCTGGTACTAAGTGGATTTCATCATATATTGGGTTTACAGATCAGTTGAATAACTCTCAGCACCTCACTATAAAAATTGTTCCAGCACTGCTGCTCCTAAATCAGTACTTGGATATCTAAATCTGTGGTTTGAGCTTCCACTGAAGTCAAAAAGAAATGATAAGTGCTTGACCCTTTTGAAAAAAATCAGATAACTTATTTAGGTGCCTAAATATAGACCTAAGAGTTTCAATTTAGATGCCTATTTTTTAAAATCATGGCCCAGTTGCCTTTTGTGACAGCATCAAAATGTTTTCATTCTGTATTACTGCTTTTAGAAGTACAATATTACTTACATTAACCAACGGGTGTCTTGTTAAAAGTGATTCTGAATAAGCTGATAATGTTGCCATTCCATTCTCTGAGGATAGGACAAGGAGCAATGGGCTTATATTGCAGCAATGGAGGTTTAGGTTGGACATTAGGAAAAGCTTCCTAACAGTCAGGTAGTTAAGCACTGGAACAAATTGCCAAGGGAAGTTGTGAAATCTCTGTCATTGGAGGTTTTTAAGAACAGGTTAGATAAACACCTGTCAGGAATGGCCAAGTTATTATTTTGTTCTGTCTTGAATGCGGGAGAGTGGATGAGATGACCTAGTGAGGTTCCCTCCAGTTCTACACTTTTAGGATCATCATCCTCATCAGCTAATGATCTTAAAAACAATGTATTTCCACAGAACAGAAAATCCATGTTGTGGCTCTGGAACAAGAAGTCCTGGACAAAAATGCTCTTTGCATATAATATTCTGTGATACCTTTTGTATTAGATAGGTAAGAAAGATCATTTTAATCAGAGAAATATGTTGTCTGCAAAGTAACATACTAAGGCCTTTTTTTCATTGATAAATGGTTTCTGTTTTTTTGTTCTATTTTCAGTTCCCAGTTTAGTCAGCTGTAGTTTATTAAGTCAAAGGTTGCCTCATAACATATCCCACTGTTCCTCTCCATGACAGAAACAAACATTAACCTTTATGGATGCATCCAAACAATTTTGTCAAAGGAGACATCAGACCTGCAGGCTACAATAATCCAATGTGAAACTGTGGAGCTTCATATGATGAGGTATTCGAATGTGACCATTGATTGTCCAAACCTATCGGGTGATAAAGCAAAGTATAATTTTTAAGATGCTGTTGCAATATTTAAATTCCCAGAGAAAGCTTAGTATGTGATAGCATCTTCTTCCTCAACTTATTTAAATAACCTATATCAACTGCGATGCCTAAGACAATACCTAGAGAGAAAAAAGTAGAGCGGTATTTGTCAAACCAAATCTAGGCTTAATTTAAAATAAACAACTATCATGCCAAAGCTGGAAGTCCTTATTCAGGATTTACTCCACCCATACTCAGGCAAGAGGAGCGGAGTGGGCTGAGCTAGTAGCATCCATGAATAAACAGATTCTACCACTAAGTGCTCCCACTGACTTCATGGAGAATTTTTCTTTTGTAAATTCTAGAATCTCACGCCGATTCTAGATTGTGAGCTGCCTGGAGCAGAGTCTTGGTTTTGTACAGCATCTAATACAATGGGGTTGTGATTCCTACATAGGGTCTTTAGGTGCTATCACAGTAGAAATGAAAAGAACAAGTAATGATTTTAGGATTTGGCCCTGTATGAGTAATTTGCTCTTTTGTAGGGACTCTTCTCTAAGACTCAGTGCTTTACAGACATTACTGGATGGAAGCCCACCGTGCCCTGTGTGGTTCTGTAGGTAAATCATTTTTATTCTACTGTACAAAACAATCCACATTGATGTCTAATGCCTGGTACTGGCTGTTTATATCCAGGTTTCTGCCTGTTTTTCCAGGGTCTGATCCTGCATGTGCTTACTTATAGATAGCAGCCTTATTGCTTTCATTGGGATTCTTATAGGTTTGATTTTCAGACTGCGCACAGTCTGTAGGTACCACTTTGGGCCCCCAATGAACTGAGCCCTCTATTCCACAGGCACATTTCATGCCTTTTATATTATGGGCGTAAAAGAGTTTGTGCAGTTTAGTGCAGTCTCTAAACTCTACCTGCGTAACTGGAGGTCTACTTTGAAAATCAGACCTTGAGTGAGGACTGCTCTCATAAGGACAACTCCTCACAGGAGTGGACTCGCTTCCTTTAGCATGGACCTAGTTACTGATGTTGTAATTAGAGCTTCATCACTCACTACTAGCTGTTGGAAATTGTCCAACTGTGACTGAAGCAACACTGCATCCAATGAAGTAGGTATTAGCCCACAAAAGCTTATGCTTCAATACTTCTGTTAGTCTTTAAGATGCCATAGGACTCTTTGTCGCTGAAGCAACACTGTAAGCCTTTGTCAGGCCAATAGGGGAAAGAAAACCTCCTTAAAAGAAGAGACAGTTACAAATATAACAATACACTGCAATATCTTGAGTTTGATTCGTTGGGGGCCCATTATATTAAAAATGCAATTGTTTGTGTGTTATTGTATTTACCTTCTCTAGGAGAATGGGTATGCTAATGTATTTCCTCTGGTTATCAGCCCTTTGAAGTGAAGCCCGGGATAGGTTTGCATGTACTAATTCACACTACTAATTCCACAGACCAATAGAGAAAGAGAGAATTTTTGGATTAAAAAACAACCTCAGTTTAGACAGACTCGGGGCCTCCTTTCTGATCCAGCAAACATACAGATCCAAGGTGGGCCTCAATCCTTAGGAAAGAGATGGAAGAATTTTGGCCTACTGAGGCCCCAAAGGCAGAGTGCTTGTTCTGAGCCAATGTTGTGATGAACTTATGACCATAGGGAACACCCTGTGTAGGATTTGAAAGACTAATCACCAACCAGAGACCTTTTTGAAGGAGGTGAGGGGGAGTCATCATTGGTAATCTTATTAACATGCATGTAGGTTCTTTAATATATTGTCTCTGTAATACTTTTACCTTAAGAATAAATTTGCTTGCTTAGAAACAGCTATGTGATAACTTATAACTGTTGCAATCACTCTGTGTGCCATCTGAGGAAAGACTCAAAGCAGGCCTGCTTAGACAGTCTTTGGATGGGAAAAATGACTATTGTCAGGGTACTGTGAAACCTAGAAATAGCCTGGTCAGAAGGAAGAGAAACTCGTGTCTCCACTCAAGAGAGACAGTGGCTGGTGACCTGGAAGCCTAGAGGAAGTGCCCTTGCTGGACCATACAGGGGGAATACAGGTGCAATTGCCCTGAACTGCAACAAAGACTACACACAGTTTCCAAAGCGTCTGAGTCAGTGGTGTTTTGCAATTCTCTCTCGCTAGCCACTGACAAAAAATAAGACACAAATTGGAAGCATGAATCATAGCTTGATTTAGCTTGTCTCTTACTAATAAGAAATAAGTTACTCAATTATTTCCTCTCTCTGTAAGACTCAGCAGGAGAAGGACTAAGTGGAACATGATGGATCTAGAAGAAAAGAGAATCCAACTGAGTCATCTTGAACTTTGCAATCCCCTATTTTATTGTCTTGCTTTTACATTTATTTATGCAAGAGAATTTCCTCTAAGGATTTCTGCACAACATACTCTCCTAAATTGGTTTTCAGCATTCATATATCATCCAGTCATTGGGAGGAAGGGGGCCTTTGGGCTAAGGCACTGGACTAGAATTCAGGCTTCAGTTCCTGACTCTACTACAGATGTCCTGTGGGACCTAGGGCAAGTCACTTAACCTTTCTGTGCATTAGTTCATCTGCAAGAGACAGATAAGAATACTACCTGGACTTATAAGGAAGATGGAAGGATAACTGATTAATGTTTGTGAGGCACTCAGATCCTAAGGTGATGGGGTAAGCAGATATATAAATAGATCTCTCTGAATAGTAGCTCTCTCTTCATAAATAAAGAGATATATTTCTTTCAATTGCTTATTTGAATTTATCAGAAACAAAATCAGTTCCAAATACTTTCTCCTGAAGCAGCAAAGGAAATATGCATTAGGTTGTGGATGTAGTTTATCAATGTCATGGCTGTTGTAGCACTACACAATAAGACTGAAAGTACACCCTCCCCCCCAAAAAAACCCAACCACCTGAAGGACCATAAATATATTTTGAGTAGTGATTACATGCAAACCGGTGGCAGTATTCTAGAGAGAAATAACATAACCCACATGGCACATGGAAATAATTCAATCCTTAAAAAAACCCACATGCACATTTTTATGCTATTGCATCGTTCTGTGTAAACCTTGTGTGGTGTTGCAATATATCAGTGGGATAATGTCAAGCGGTCCTTGTAGGCATTTTAAGTTATGAAACTCTATACTCATTTTGCAGAAAGTTGCAAAATCCAAGCAGGCAGGGTCTATTTCAAAGGAAGAATTTGTTATCAGTGAAAACAGATGTGTGGTAACAAAACACAGATTAAATATTGATGAGATCCAAAGTCCCCTGTGCTAATACACCAACCTTTGCTACTGGGACAGAACAATGGCAAAGCTATTTGGAAACAGTTCTGCCAAAATGTGCTGAAGATCTGTTGCATTTTGAAGAATTTAAAAATCAACTCACCAGCTTTCAGTATCATTCTATTTTATTGCATTCTTGTGAAGTAGAAAGCAAATCAAGGCAATATCATATACTTGATGATATTCTATTTCTATTTCTATGATGCTGATATAATTTTAAAGGACCAAGAATGTTTTTCAGTGTTGTACATAGTGAAGTTTTACAAAGGCTATAATTTGTTTTTAGACAATACAGCCCCTTTACAAAGTGATTAGGTTAATGCTAGCAGAGCATGAAATATATAGACAAATGTTGTAGAAATTATCAGTTTAGCAACGCCTTCAACACAGCCTTGGATTGTAGAACCATGAAAGTAATTTTACATTCATATTGGTACTTTTGGGTACTGTAATGGGAAAAAACCCAAAATATACATGTTATTTTTACAAAGAAGTTAGCAATATAGTATACGATGCCTGGCATGATTATGGTGAAAGCCAGAGGGTTTGCTTATAATAATCAATAAACCTTGAATAAGTATTCTAGATCATGATGATCAATGGATCTATAAAGAGTTCAAAGTCTAAGGAAATGGATATCACCACAAGCAATCTAGAAAAGTTGTGCTCCCAGAGGAAGACCATAGAGGATGTCTTGCCTGTGAGTAGTTCTGTGATCAGATAAAGTTAAAAACAAATGAAAATAACTTGCCAAATATATTTCTCAAGGTTTGTCTATTCACAGATTGCCAACCTTTGGCCCGCGGCCTGCCAGGGAAAGCCTATGTGGGCTGCAGGAAGTGGCACAGGCCAAGGGATGTACTGGCCACCTCTTCCCGCACCCCGCATTGTCCTGGGACAGCGAACTGTAACCAGTTGGAGCTGCGATTGGCCAAAACTGCAGATGCTGCAAGTAAACAAACTGGTCCAGCCTGCCAGCAGATTTCCCTGAAGGGCCATGTGCCAAAGGTTGCCGATCCCTGGTCTATTTGATGCCCATTATGATATTCTCTAAACTGCAGTCCTAAAAGCACTAACACAGGAATAAATGAACTTATGGGAGACAATATCCCCTCCAAAATGTCCCATAATCTGGACCTGACCAAATCTCAAAGCTAAAGAAAAGATTTCCCTTTACTTCACAGGTATTTGGATTAGGCTCTTGGCGAGCCTCAAACATTTCTGTAGAATAAGATGAGAAACAATGACATAAATCAGGCCTTTCCATTTTCCAGGTGACGAAATACAGTCATTTTGTAACCAAAAGGTAATAAAAAGAGCAACTCACATTAAAAGTCTACAACCCCACATGGTTATTACTAGTCAGATCAGCAGCACCGGCTAATAAAAGTTGCTATATGAAATATAGTTCCCATTTTATAAAGTAATGCTCAACTTTTTCTCCTTTAGGCTCTCTCTCTGACAACTGCAACCAACACTCCATCCTTCACAAAGCCTTTGGTTTTGACGTTGGAGGTGAAGCTCAGGCTTTAGCCCCAGTCTCCAGCAAGTCTAATGCCAACCCTGGCAACCCCATTCAAAAGGGGTCATGACCCACTTTGGGGTCCCAATCCACAGTGTGACAACTGCTGCCCTAGTGTATGAAACAATCCACACTGCCCTGGCCCACACTCAGTGGCAGCACTTGACACACACTCTTCACAGGCGTAAAGGTAGAAGAGAATCAGGTCCATATACTGCAGTAACAATCAGGTACAATGTACATAAAAAATTCATGCATTTTGGGCTTACCACACAATGGAAGAGAGAGAAAAACAACCAAATAGCCATGGGAGAAAAATAAAAAAGCTTTCCAAATCATACTGTTGTATTTTTATTTCAAGGGATGTTTAAACCATCTTCTTAGCAAGTAAATATATCTGATCCCATTGTCTGACATGGGAAAAAATGAAAGGGCAAAGTTAGTAGTTAGGTGGGCTATTAAAAAAATCTGGTAACAGAATGTGCACCATGTTGTGGGAGCTGAGTTCCAAAGTGAGGAGCCAACAAGTCTGGTTTGATTCCTCATAGTTTCAATCATCAGCTGAAAGTAAAAATAAATACTGAGTCCCTCTGAATGTGGCCATTTGAAGGTACCTGCAACTTACTGGTTAGGTCTCAAATCTTGATGAAGTCACTTTAAAGCAGTCATGCCTGCCTCTGGAAGCATGACAGAAACACACAGCTGGCAGGCCTGTTTGTTTCCTCAGCAATCATTACAGTTCACAGCGGCTCTGTCACCTGAAGTGAGAAGGGACACAATTTGTATTTGGCAAGGAACATCCCATTCTCCAAACTGGCGCTTGGTACCAACCGAACACCATCCATCAGTTCTGAAGCGCCTCTTTCAGAAGGTGAATGAATTGATTGATTCCTTCCGTTGTTCACAGAACAAGTGCTCAGCCCAGTTCTTGTGCTTCTGGTCTTACCGTCAGCGTGAGGAGGCAGTGGCAAGTTGGCAGGGTGATGTTTTTAAGCTTCTTGGTTAGATCTTTCAGCCACTTCCATGTAGCAAGGGTTGAGAGTGGGGCCAGGATGCTCTGAAACCCATCCCAGTCCCTAGACTTCAGAGCTGGAGCTCCATCCCAAGATGCAACTTCAAAGGGCTGTCTCTGCAACCTCCTGTTGGAGGCTCACTCCTACAGGCTGCAAAATGGTGTCAACAGACTCTGAATGAGTAAGAGAACCACTACTATGTAGATCCAGCAGCCATTACCTCCCCACCAAGTGAAAGTGCAATAGCAGCAAGGAATATGGAAGCCCAAATCTGTAACAGTAGTGCCAGGGAGCAGCTTCCCTACCACTCCACAGCCTGTGAGGAACTGTCTTTTCCTCTCTCCTCTGCTGCCCCTATGGACGCCCTCAAGCCACACCTAGCTATGGTCAAGTCATGATACAAATATGAAGACACCTGAGCATCCATGAAAAAACATGCAGGTATAGCACCATGGTAATTAGGCCTTTGATAAATTATAAAAAACACCCCTATATTTACTATGAAATTTTGGATTTCTATAGGGGGAAAATTACAAAGAGGAAAGGATTCTTCTGACTGGGCTCTTGACTCATGTGGGATTATGGATTGGGAGATTGATTCATGAGTCCTGCAACATATCCAGCTTGCTGCAGAAATCAGTAAGATTTGCATGTGGCCACGGCAGGAGAGAGATCACTTGATCATTATCTGTTGGGTTCACTCACTAGGGGGCACCTGGCATTGGCCACTGTCAATAGACAGGATACTGGGCTGGATGGACCTTTGGTCTGACCCAGTACAGACATTCTTACGTTCTTATTATTACTTCCCAAACAAGCATTTGATAAAGTTCACATATTTTACTGAACAATTTTAAAATCAAACAGTCTCAGAGACAAGAGATGAGGGAAGGTGGTAAAATTAATATAGACCCAAACACAGTCAATGGTGTGACACAGTTTATTTGTTCAGAAGTTCTGGGCCAGATCCCAGCTCATGCTAATGTCCCTTTGTATAGCTGGAGCAGTGCCAGGGGACCTAAAAGAAGCACTAAAGGGGGTATCTTCAGCTGGCATAGAACTGGCATAGCTGGTGCTACTGCGGTGCAGGGTACATCTCAGGAGCAAGAGAGCATGTCAGAGATGGAGCACATGGCACTCTAGAAATCATTGGCAGCGCAGTACCTCCTAGTGCTTGTTAGAAGCCAGGGCAAGTTAAAGAAGTCTGTAGGCTGCTCTAACTTGTACCAGTGGCTAGTGTGACCCCTGGATAGCCCCATGACAGCAAGGGGAGGAAAGGCCATTTAGAACTACCTTTGTTTTCTTGCAACAGGTACACTGAGCTCTACGCCGGCACAGCTGAAGATTTAGTCTATTAAACCCAGTTCTTCTGTGCTTTATTCTGGTATAAATACAGAATGATTCAATTGAAATTAATGGAATTATACTGATACTAGGGTACGCAAGGGTCACTGAGTGCTCTACTCACCACTGGAGAGCCTCCTTCTGGCCACAGCTGAGGATTAGCTCTGCCAGGGCAATGCATTCCACCACTCTCTCTCTGTGTCATGCTCTCCTCAAGACTGAACTGCTCTCACTTCACAGCTTGGCCCTCCATCTAGGTCACTGCTGGTCTCCCCTTCTGGGGAATCAAAGTCCCTCAGGACCCACTGTCCCAGGCATTATCTTTCCATACACTGCCCCTTAATGGCCCCACTACCCAGTGGCTGGTAGAGGGACCAAGGCCAGACCTCTCTATTGGGTTCCAGCCCAAGGATCCTACAACAAGCAGTCACAGTCTGGACAGTCCTGAACTTTACTGCTGTAGCCTTGGGCTACTTCCTATCTTACTTTCTCTCACCCTGAGAGTGACAGCAGTTTCTCTCTCTGAGGCCCTTTTCTGCTCTCAGCTACTAGGCTTTATACAGGCCCTTCCTGTTCCTGTCCAGCTGAGCTTTATCTGTAATTAATTCTCCATGCTCCCTGGCTCCTCCTCCAGGTGCCGCCCAGATGGTTAATTGGCCCACATAGCCTCCTTAACCCCTTCAGGCTCTGTGTGGGGTGGACACCCCAGCACAGTGAACAGGAGAATTGGGCAGGTTTTCTCTTTATTCAATGTGTAATTTTTGGTTAAGATGAGCACACAGACTCAGAAACTTTTTAGCAAACAAAAGTTAAGGGAGTGTAAAGCAAGCAAAATCAATGGTCATCAAAAATATCTAGGGAGACCAGCCATAAGTTACACACTTCCTACTGCACCGAGGATATGAGCCATGTTAGTGCTTCTGTAATATTCTGAGTTAGTCATTCCATTTCAGAACTTCAATTTTCGAGCTAACCTATAGTAATGTTCCATCTTGCTGCATTTAGTATAGCTGATTGTACGTATGAGTGATCAGTATATGCTGTTTTCCCTATTAGCTGAACATAGTCTCAGTCCATGTGAACCTCAAGCTGTGAGAGACACATTTTTAGACACTGTAAACCAAGGTTAGACATTTCACACTATAATCAGAACTGGCATCTTCCATGGAGCTCCTTTGCTATTTAAAAGCAGAACTGATTGTACAGTAACAAGGTGATAGTATGAAAGAATTTCTCTAGCAGGAGCCCTTCTGGCATAACTAGATGACCTGCTCTAAAAGCTCTCATTTTAAAACAGCAGGGTAGACATTAAACATAAAACTCAAACCTGGAGAAAATCTCCAAATAGTCAAATAAATATCTAAATAAACAGCATTGCCTCCTAATTGGTCCAGGGACTTCCAGATCTGTAATTCTTTCACTTCACTCTATAATCTATTTATCTAGCAGATTCTACTCCTTCCTAGTTCAGATACATCAGAGTCAACATCTTCCACTTCTCTGGAAACACAATGCTTTTCAAATGAGTAACCCGCAACCTAATGCTCCTCACATGTTACCCTGTCCTAGTATGGTCACACTTTATATTAGGGTTCTATTTATAAATGTGTATAAAGAGTTAATAGGTTATTAGTAGATTTTAAATGTTCCATGTTAAATGTTACAGACATGAATAGCATAGGTTAGGAGCACCTCAGCAAAAGGTATAAACCAAGATCACGACCAATATACTGACCTGTTGGACTCTAGACCAATCCATAACATTTAATTACCCATTTCTTGAAACATCTATTAATTCTTTATGTAGCTTTTATAAACTGTCTATAAATGTATGCTGGATATAAACTGTGACTGTAATATTAAAGACTGATATTTTACCTTTTCTTTACTTAAATTTCAATTTGGCAAACTGGGAATATAATCTGAGCCGTAGGAAATTTGCCATATTATCGTTATCTGAGGTACCAAGGCATTACAGCAATTCACTGCCTTTGGCCCAGTGATTTAAATGTAGACACCAAAAATCTGTATTTAGATGCAGAGCTCGATCCTGCATGATGCTGAGCAATGCTGCCCTGCTCCAACAAAGCACTTCAGCACATGCTTACCTTTGAGAGTAGTCCCATGAGTTTGCTAAATCAGTGCAAGCTGCTCAGCACTGTGCAGGATGGAACTCCTAGGGAAGTGGATGGATTTTCAGAAAGGCTGAACACTCAAAACCTTTACTGAAGTTAATGAGAGCTACAGGCGCTCAGCACCTTTGAAAATCAGGCCATTTTTGTAGGTTCTTAATTATGGAGTTAAGTGCCTGAGTATAGGCATAGAGGGTATAATTTTTGCCCTTTATTTATATATCTCCGGCATATCACAGTATAACAAGTGTCTTCACAAATGCATAATATACAACCTTAATGTAGTTACATGTTAGGGTCCTGTACTGAAATTATCCGTGTGTGGAATCCTGCGGGGTGAATGAGAGTGCATGAGCATAGATGGTCCAGCTAATAGATCCCACTGCAGGATCAGAGTCCAGATGAGATTTATTCATTGAAACAGCAAAATTGTGAGTGTTGGGTTTTTTTAAACAAACCTTTCATGAAAATAGATCCTTCCTGCCTCTTTCACGAACCAGTTCTTTTTAATAATTCATACTGATTTAAGAACATTTTATTATTCTCTGTAGTGTTGAAAGATAGGCTAACTGCTAAAATAGCAGAGTACTCCCTGCACATTGCAGATTTTAATCGCAGTAGTCACAATTACAGAAATATGCAAAGAGAATCCAATTAATGAACTGAATCAATTAAAAAAGACTAAAAGAAACAACATTAAGAACTGCCATAAGAAATGATGGGCAAGTAAATTATGTAAGCCATTGATAGGTGTGACAAGCAGACCTGGCAGCTATGAGTTAGCATCTCAAATCATTTCTTAATATCCTAGTTTGGAAAAAGCTTTACAATGTTATGTTATCTGTAACTATTCCATAGCAATTGTTATTTCTATAATGCCAACAACAAGCAGACAGGAAGAAGGTAGGGCTCTAGCTATATTATGTTGACAAGTCTTGCAATTGTATCACAGGTTTCGCAGTATTTGGTGGTTTTTGTTCAAGCCCTAACTCCTGAAATCAAACAATTTTGAGACACTTTCTGCTTTCATTTTTTTAACAAAGTGTCTAGCTTTCATGAGTGCAGAGAAAAACTTGAAAACATGACCTGGGTAGGGCCTAAACACTCAAAATCCAAGAGACAAATAAAATGACACCCAAACACATTATTTTTAAAAATCTCATGATTTTTTGGAGCCTGAGTCATGATTTTTGAATGCTTGCAATTGGCAACAGTGATAATCTGCTATATCTGGTGAGCATTTCCTTAGAGACTTTACCTGTGCCTGGGTGGCTTTTCACTTGGTATTAAAGTTTGTATACTAAGCAAGGGACTAAGTTTGTCATTTAGCACGGACACACACTGGAGGTGATGCAAACCACCCCACTCCATGAGTTAGAGCACAACAGGACCCAATGTGATGCAGAATTTAATGGCTACCTCAATGTCAATATTAAATAAGAATAATGGGGAGGTATAATCCTTCCCCTGGCAGCCAGCGGATCTGGGTATAAATTGGCCATGGGTAAATTTGGGCTGGGAACTAGAAGGTTACTAACCATCATGGAGGGAGGTTCTAGAATAGCCTTCCAATAAAGTAATGAGGGGCAAGAAACCTAATTGATTTTAAGATGAAGCTTAGTAAATATAGTAAAGGAACTACATGATGGGGTTGCCATAATAGCAGGGGACTGGAATCAAGGGCGCAGGATGTCCCATCCAGTCCTATGTTCTTAGGAAGCTCCACCATCCTTCGCAAGCTGCATGGACAGAAGAATGGAACCATGTGTCCACTTACCTGAAATTCCCCACCCACTATGAGTGTTCACCAAAGGAGCAAGGACTGGCTCCTGTGAGGAGTGCTCAAGTCAGATTAACTTCCTTACACCCTACCTCCTCTGCATCCAATCAAGGATCAGTCATGATCTGGCTGTGATTCACTGAAACTACCCCCAAAGAATTGTGTGTGTGACTGGCATGCCTCCTCTTTATTGTTAATGTGGTTAGGACAGGTGTATTTTGGGAAATGCAATTTCAGATGCATGCTGGGCACTTATTAAAAGGTTGTTTGCCATCGGCTAAAGTAAACTGCCTCTCTTTGGCTCTTAATAGCAATAATGCTAGAGATATACAAAGCTGTATGAAAATTATCTGAACGGCCGTAAGATAAGTGCTTGCAAGCTGGGCACTGCATACTCCATGGGGAGCTTGCATTTTAATGCTCCTTTTGCTCATCTCTGTATATTATATTATTGTTACACTGCAATGTGTCACAACATTACACACCACAAAGTAAGCATCCTATGAAGCTGGTTTTGGCTTGAGATGTAAAAGAAATACATTTGGGTGAATGTACACCTGCAGCAAAGTAGACAGGCAAAGTTTCCAGTAGACACAAATGCTCCTAGCACAGTTTGGTGCAATTTACAGACTCAGCAGGGACAGATCCTCCCATGTAGACAGGTGTTGTGCCATGCTGGTTTAAAGCTCAATTTTTGCTCTCTTGGATCTCGGTGCTGTCTTATGCAGGCTGGGACCTGAGTGCCGTGTGAGAGTCGCCTGAGATTCCAGTCTGACCTTGTTCCCAGATAAGTGTGCTAAGAGTCTAGAGAGTTTCTCTGGGCTTGGTCACTAAATTGTCCTTTATCCCCACTCCCACCCCTGACTGTAATCCAGCACCTGAATTTAAGGCACTGGGGAGAATGATCTGAAATATTCGCAGAAGGAATACAGTAAAGAGAAGGCAAAAGACAATCTGCTGCAACATATAGTGGGCAGTTCCCCATCAATGCATCAGCAAATACACACATTATGTTAACTAGCAGATGGCTAAAATGGAGCCATACGCTTATATCCTGTGATGCACGGCTGTGTCTTCCTTTTCTTCTTGCTCTTCTTCCCCGCCACCGGAAACACAGAAGTAAACTGGATTATATTTCTCAGCTTGTTTACTATAGCACTGAGACTGCTGCTGTCAGTGCTCAGAAACGGATATGCATTTGGGGTGGATTGAAACTACATAGTGTCCATATTCAATCCTCCTTTCCCCTCAGAAAAACAATGTATTCACCTCCTTCTCTGTGTGCTCTCTGCTCAGCTTTTCCAGTCCCCCAGCCTCCATGACATTCTCATCCCAGCACTTTCAGATAGACACCTGGGTCCAAATTCAGAGCTAGCAAGTCATCTCCTCAGCTGCTGTAAGTCTGCGTGGCTTTGTTAAATGATTTCAACATTGTAATGTGATACCTACCCTCCTTTGTAGAGTGCTTTGAGATCCTTGGATGAAAATTGCTATATTATACCCTACCATAATGGCCTCCCTGGTATCAGATGAGCCTGGGGTCCAGTCAGGAACAATTGTTTACACCAGTCATGCCCCTGCTACCTGTGTTTGGTGGCTGGACCCTGCCACCGATGGGGCAAAACTGTGAGGGCCTGGCCATGGGTAGCCACCCAGAAAATTACATTACTGCTGAAAGTAGGTAACCATGCTCTAATTAATCCAATTAATTCCAGATTAATCTGGAATGCAGCATGAAGTCAGATAGCTGCCCTTTATGAATCCGTGGTCTGCAAATAGAAAAGACTTTCACAAAGATGGCTGTTTTTTCGGGGGAGAGGGGGTTAGTTTCCCCAAAATATTAGCTCAAACTATCTGCCCCTAATGTCACCTTTTCAAGTGATTTCCCCAGCCACTTTCATTGATGAGAGTTCATCCCTGGTAGGACAGTGAACTGGAGATATACTCCATATGAAAAGAGAGAGATACTGTACATGGTATTCAGGCGCTTGCTCTCGCTAAACAAATTTCTTCCTCTTTACAAATTACTGATCATCGATAAGTCACACAGGCACCTTAACCCCTATATAGGGCCCAGCCTTTAGAATTATCCCATCTCATTAATTCCTTGGCTAATAAAATAATCATAATGACTAAGACTTGGCACTTCTCTAGGAGTTGTCATTCAAGGATCTGAAAATATTTCACAAACATTTGTACATTAAGACCTCTCAGCACCCTTATAGGTAAATAGATAATGAGTGTTATCCTTGTTTGTTTGATGGCTTCACCCAGCCATGTAGGGGACAAGGTCAAAAATTTCAAAAGTGATCTTTTTTCTCCTGGGGGCTGCCCATTTTGTGACATCTTGGGCCTAGTTTTCAGATGTGCTGAACATCCACAGCTCCCATTGACTTCAGCGAGAATTGGGGGTTCTTAGCACTTCTATCCTATACTGTTGCCCATCCTAGTAGTATCTGGGCCCCTTGTCAGTAAGTCACTATTGAGAATCAGGCCTTCAGTAGCTCAAAAACTCCCAAAAATTAGACTCCCAAAAATTACAGCATCAAAAATGAGTTGCTGTGCTTGAAAATTTTGGCCCAAGTGACTTGCTCAATGTCACCCAGCAAATCAGTGACAGAGGTAGAAAAATAACCCAGAAAACCTGATTCCCTGGTTCCTGTTGTAACCATTAGTCATTACTCTCTCCATAAGCAAACCTAATTTTTCCTACTTTTGCTGTAATGTCTTACAGCTCCTCTTTAGCTTGAGGTCCCACAGCTATCTAGAAAGATACCTCTCTTTATGCACAGCAGATGTGCTACAACATACAAGGGCACCTTTGGGAGGAATGCACATAGACATGAAACTGCCATCCTAGTCCTCACAACAACATTTCATTTGTCTTCCTCTGCTCATGCAGTGTGCATCTGCCACTGCCTGGCACTGCCCTGGGTTGTGGTGTGGAGGATACCCCGCTTCCAAGCATACACATTTTATCCTGTTTGTTCCTTTTGGATTATTTTCCTTCCCGAGCTTTCCATGCCTTTGGCTATCTATCACTCTGAACCCATGGAGTCTTGAAAATGCACTTGCTGAATGGTGTATAACAGAAGAACTGGAAACAATTATGTGGCCACATCAAAATCTAGCCCAAATCTTTGCATATATTCTATCTCACAGCTGAGGGTCATCACTAAATCGCCACCATCCAAGTGGAGGTGTCAGTTGTGGACAGACCCAAATGATCTCCTGTACACAAGCCTCAAGGCTGAGTACCCTTTGCTGACTCACTGTAAAATTTTTCTGAATGCTCACTAACTTCTCCCCCAAAAATGTCTTTTTCCCTCATCCAATGTTTAGACTGAGTTCAAGATTTAAGGCAGTTTTACTTTGCACAGCCTCTGAGGAGTGATTATTGCCTGGCTGTGGGAGGATTTGACAGCAGCCTTCAACTACCTGAAGGAGGGTTTCAAAGAAGATGGAGCTAGGTTGTTCTCAGTGGTGCAGAGCAAGAACCAGTGGTCTCAAGTTTCACTGGGGGAGGTCTAGGTTGTATATTAGAAAACACTATATCACTAGGAGGGTGGTGAAGCACTGGAATGGGTCACTTAGGGAGGAGGTGGAATCTCCATTCTTAAAGGTTTTCAAGGCCCAGCTTGATACAGCCTTGGCTGGGATGATTTAGATGGTGCTGGACCTGCCTTGAGCAGGGGATTGGACTAGATGACCTCCTGAGGTCTCTTCCAACCCTAATATGCTATGATTCTGTGATTCTACATTCTGACTCTAGCTAACAGCCAAAGGAAATCAGGACCTTTTATTCAGAAAACATTGCCATTGGCCCAAGAAAAATTTCTCCAGAATCAGAGATCTCACAAATCCCAGCTGATCTTGAACTGCTATGGAGAGAGAGAAGAACAGAGGTAGTTTTTCAGATTATTAGGTCCCAGACCCAGTCTGTTCAAGTCTCGATAGCCAGCACCTTGAATTGCACTCAGAAACAACTGGTAGCCAGAGGATAGCGAGGAACAGGGGTGTAATATGTGTAGCAGTTTTATGTACTCACTCACATGAATGGTGGGACACTATTCCACACCACCTACTGCAGTTATTTCTTTAGTGGCCTATGCTTTTTTGTTAAATGTAGCACATTATAGAATGTGTAAAGATAAATCTTGTTGGCACTGCTGGAACAGTGATAAGAGCACAGAGAAGCCTTGTGACAACTGAAAAAAAAAAGTTCTCCAGAGCAAAGAACAATATCAAGCAAGCTTTGAACTGACAACTTCTGCTACTGGCAACAAGCCACCACTATGTACAGACAGTAAGCAGCAGCCAATAAAATATGAGTGCATTAGAAATGCATTAAGTAAGCACAGTATCAGCAGAGCAGACTACAGTAGGCACAATTATCTTGTAATTTATTTACCTGAGGAAAGTTAAACCTGTATTCTAGGCTCGATCCTTCACCGCTCTTGACCAAGTTATAAACTCCTTTGCACCAGTGTCAAATGGGTATAAAACACTACCAAAGCGGAATGATAGCATGATATACCCCCCGGCACTGGTTTAAATGGTGACACAAGGTTTGGAGCAACAGACAGTTGGTCCCCCATATCTAGTTTACAGTGCACCCCACGTTTGCTCCACTGCCGTGTTGACTATCTGTGATGTGCACAGGTTCCCAAATCTTTCCAGCTACACCTGCAAAATCAGTGCCTGCATGCACACACACACTGTCCAAGCTGGTATGCCTGTTGCCTTTTTTTGTTTGTTGCTGGGACTGGTTTATCCAGCATTATATCAGTGGCTTTCAAGGAACGGAGAACATCAATCATTTGTCAATTCCCTGATTGAATAAAGATAGCATGTGGCCGAAGGAGAAGAAAATAGGAAACAAAATGGTTGTAGGTGATTCCTAAGCCTTGTTTGCTATGATTTAATACGTTTTTGATAACTGACACATGCACTTTCAGAGTAACATTTCCTTTAAAACCTTTGTACTTTCCTCAGGCACCATATATTTTTTATTTTCAAATAAAATACTGTAGATAATCAGAAAATGGCCAAGAACGCAGTTTGGATTAACTGCTTAGTGACTGGATTGTGATTCCCTTACACATGTTAATGGCACCTGCCTCTACAATTAGATTCACTGATTAATTCAGTGAGAGTGAAGGGTTCCAAATCTGCCCCTAAATATTAGTGATAGCACCAATATGTGCTACAACTACATAATTGTTCTGTGCTGAGGTCACACCAAGCAGCATTTTGATGAGTTTGGTTTCCAAAATGAGTTTGGTTACTAAAATTTTGAGAAGTAGTCAAAGCGGGCATTGATTCTGCAATACACATGCTTCTGTCAGCACAGCTAGCATGTCAGTATTTTCTCCAAAGATCAGAGCTAGGTAATGAATGCTTTTTTTTCCAAATCAGCCACATTTATGTTTCATATTAAAAAAAAGTCATATTTATGTTTTACATGTAAAAAGCTTAATCTTATCAGTCATGTTTTACATCCACAGAATACAGAAAGACAACAAAGGGCAGAACTGGGGCTGCCTAGATATTTATGTTAATGTTTGGGGGAAGGGATTGCCACCAAATCTAGTGAGTTTCAGATCTCCAGGCCTGAATCAGCTCCCACCTATGCTGAGTAACTCCACTGACTTCAAAGGAATTCAACCCATATTATACCAGTTTTGAAAGGAGGCAGCTGTGATTCACTGTACCGTTGTTGTTGCATCCACTTGCAGTTTCTAAGATGCATAAGTCCAAATAGTCGTCACTGCAAATTTTTAAAACTGGTGTAAGTTTGATCTCTTCCTAGATGAATGACCTAGCCCAGTGGTATCCAATAGAAATTCGATGCTAGCCACACTTGTGGTTTTGAATTTTTGTTATTCACCATATTATAAAAAAAGATTTAAAAACATACTACAAACATACTACATACTACTACCATAACCCTGAAATCTGGTATATAATTCATACTGACCATGCATCTTAACTCAGCCTCCAGATTTTACTTGGAATTTACAAAATTTACTGCAGAAAAAGTGGATTCACAGACCCATGCATTGATCATGCGTTAGCCACAATTCAATAGCCTATTTGCCACATGTGGCTAGTGGCGAACATATTGGACACCGCTGATCTAGCCTTACAACTTTAAACTGTATTAGTCAGGAGAACTCCATGCTAAAACCTTACAGGCTAATATAAGCTCTCCCAGCACTCCACAATATTGTACACAGCCATTTATATTAAACTGCAAAACACAGGTGACTGAATGTAATTAAATCTCAAAACTGCTTCAGTGAGGGGTTGCAATGGATGGGGGTAAGAAATGTCCATTAAGCATCTTGCTATACAGCTCTACAGCTTTGTTTCTCTGTTGCCTAAATCTCCATCGCTGAGACTGCTGAATTTATCAGACTTTATGGCATGCAACGCCTTAGAAATTGGGATGAGACCTATCGGCTATTTACAACCACTATATCAGAATAATTTACACCTTTCCCCACCATCTTGGAGACATTCAAAACTCAGCCTTCCAGGTGAGACTTCACAGATTTAAAACTAGCCATACATCTGCTGACCTTTTTGACCTGTGCTTTTTGTTTCGGGGGGAAGGAAGGAACCTTGACTTATCTGATGTTAAGAAAAAGGGATTGAATTTCCAAACTCTGCTGTTAGAGATAAAAATCTTATCACACGCTTATTTTTCCTCTGCAGGCATCAGATGTCTCCTCAGATCCTCCACATTTTTCACAGTGATTATATACTTCTGCTTTTCTAATCTATTTCTCTCACTCTTTCCCACTCCTCCAGAGCCATAATAACCTTCTACAGCAGTGGTGGGCAACCTGTGGCCCACACGCAGCCCATCAGGGTAATCCGCTGGTGGGCCGCCACACAGTTTATTTACATTTGCACGGTGGCCCGCAGCTCCCAGTGGCAGCGGTTCACCGTTCCCAGCCAATGGGAGCTGCGGAAAATGGCATGGGCTGCAGGGATGTGCTGACTGCCTCTTCCCATAGCTCCCATTGGTCGGGAACGGCGAACCATGGCCACTCAGGGCTGCAGCTGGCCTTGCAAATGTAAACAAACTCTCTGGCGGCCCACCAGCAGATTACCCTGACGGGCCACAGGTTGTCCACCACTGTTCTACAGACTCTCATGCCCAGCTCCTCTACATTTTCTTCCTAAATTGTTGCATAAGAAAGAGAATTAAAGGAAACCTGTTTTGATTTCTAATTCTTTTTAAGCAAGAAGAGTAAACCACCACAAAACCCAGGCTCCTGCATCTATGAGTGTGTTCAGCCTGTTTTGATCCCCTGAATATGTTGGATACTGCCCTTGAGCTATGCACTGAATTCCCATTGACATCAGCAAGAGTGTTGCAAAAAAATATTGAAACAACCCCTTCAGCGCAGACTCTGTATGCAAATACAATATGCAATGCTAGCTTCAGGCTATGTGTACACTCCTATGTACAGCCTGCCCAAGGCTTTTACCATTTCCATTTTGAGGGCTTGAGTGGTAGTGTATGGACTGTTGTTCATGTGTGAATTTCACTCACCTTGAACAGGTGCTGTATTTGTTCTCATTGATCTCATGAATAGTGATGTAGTGATGCCAGATGATACAACTAATGTTATCAGCCAGGTATTTTTCCTCTGTTGTTTCAGGGGATTTTTTAGTAGTATTTAACTGATGATGGTGTTGATTCAGGAAAGCATCCCCATTCAGGACAGCATTTAAGCACTTGCTTCCTATTAAGCATGCGCTTAAATCTCATTAACTGCCTAGTAAGCATATGCTGAAGTACTTATGAATCAGGGCCTATACCATTGTGGCCCTAGCATTTCTTTGCAACATTCATTCTTTTAATTGCATCTTTGGACAAGTAATAAATCATCCATGGGAACCAAAGTATGTAAAATCTTTAAGTTCATTTGACTACTTTATTGCAATGGAAAAGAGATTTTCATAATGTGGGTGCATTAATATGTTCTGATTAGCTCTTAACAGTGATAGGAGTAGATAAAATAAGCCCTCTAACATACTTCAGATGTGCGCAGAAATGTGTTAAATTGGTTTAACATATTTTTTAAATGAGGCTTTTGTTGTGGGTGTGAGTGTGGGTTTTTTTAATTACATTAAAAAATTAGCTCTCTGGTTCTTCAATGGCACATTCATTTATATCACTTTATCTTCCTTGATATCTTCACTTTCTTACAGGCATTGTTTTTAAATTCCCTGCATTATTAGGATTTAAGTTGAACAACTGCTTCTTTAGTCAACCTACTGGTTTAAACTATGTAGCTTTTTTTCATGTAGCACCTTAGGTGCACATGTGAGTTGTCTGGACAATCTGTTTGTACAGAGCCTAGCACAATTGTCCATCACTGGGGTTCCCAAGCACTATGGCAATATTTGTAGTAATAACAATAATAATTATTTGGACCATGCATACCTAAGCCATTTTTCTGATACCTGATATTTTCCGAATAGCTTGTGTTGTCATTTTAAACCACACTGAAAGTCAGGCTGACTTGAGGTTTTCCAGACATGGTTCCAATTCCTTTCCCCACTAGACACCTCCTCCAAGGCTCTGCAGTAGGACTGGGTGGAAAAAGGTAATTCTTTTTTATGGAGAATTTCAATATTTCAAGATTTGGTTCCATTTGGGTTAGGAATGAATTTAAAAAAAAATTGAAATGCTCAATGAAAGAGAATGGAGCCCTGACTCCAGGACAGTCCTCATGGTTGGCTGTCAAGGAGACAGGCAGGTGAGCTGGCAGCAATCCATACAGATTGAACTGATGATTGGGTTCCCCTGCAACGTTGGCTGAATCAGGCCTACTCTGCAAAACATTCAATTTTTTCTGAATTGGCAAATTCTGACCAGTTCTGCTCTGCATATCCTCTCTGTACAGTAGTGTTTTCCCAACAAGTCTGCCTTATTCAGTTGATCAGTCCCAAATCTGCCTGATTGACTAACTGATACCATGGACATACACTTATTGTCCATTGTTGTGTGTTCTGAAAAGTTGAGCTCAGCTGACCAGAGACAAGGGTGTGGTTTGGGGCAGAACCAGAGGTTCACTCCATCCTTGCACTTTTTTGTACTAATTTATTTTCTAAGGCTTTCACATATGTTCTAGGGATTATTTTGGGGAAGTTCTCTGGCCTGGGTTAGACAGGAGGTCAGACTAAATGATCACAATGATCCCTTTTGGCCTTGGAATCTATGAAACTATGAAAACACATACATTGCACTGGGTACCATAAACAGGGACTCATTCCAAAAAGACAGACCCTCAGATCAAAGTCTATAGACAGACTAAGCTCTACTAACAATAAAGTACTGACCAATTTGGTAGAAATGCTGTGGATTTTGTCATATGTTCCGTAACACGCACTGAAAAGCAAGGCTACTTAGCTTTCACATCAGAAGTTCCTTCCATGGTGATAGATTCAGAGAATCACAGGGATTAGAAAAATGAAAGGAACAAGACCTATTATGATAGGTCACTTTGTCCAGCACAGGGTCCTTTCCTACAATATTTTTATTATTTGCCATTATTATTTTGTTTTTGTAAGAAATACTTAGCTTAGCATTCCTTTTTCCTCTTTTGTTACAGAGAAGCCAAATATAAACTAAATAACTCTATTTTATATCATTTTCCACCATCTTCTTTTAAATATCCCCAGGGATGGCACTTTCCTGGGGAGACTATTTCACAGTTGAACAGAGCTTTTGTCCTCATATTTCCTATCAGGAAATATTCTGAACATGAATACCGTGCTCCTAGTCATTGTTCACCCAAGTGATATATATTTAGTTCATAGTCTTTTCTCATGTATCAATCCTTTTAGCCCCTAATCATTTTCACTGCTCTTTGAGTTGTCTCCAATTTGTCCAGCTCTTCCTGGTAATGAAGTGGCCTGAACTGAGTGCTGTATTCCAGACAGGCTGCCACCAAAGTAATAGCAGCAGGTGGATTTCCATTAACCGCTCTTCTATACAGTACTGTATTTGAATACTGTAAAAGCAAAGAGGGAAAAATCCACCAACTAACTTTAAAAATGTTATAACACTGAAAACAGACGATCTGTATGCTCTACAGTTATAGCTATACACACATAGGACAGATGTGGTTGTCCATGTTTTAGACCTGTGAAAATTAGACTCTGAATCTTTTATTAGTAGTATTTGATATTTTTTTTGCGATAGCCCTAGGCCAAGATCCTGGCCCCACTGCGCTAGCTGCAGTACATAGACATAGGAAGAAAGAGTCCCAAACCCACAGAGCTTACAGTCTAAAAAGACAAGTCAGAGAAAGGGTGGGGGAAAAGGAGTTTTTTAAGTCCCTTGTGCACATGAAGACTTGAAGCACACGGAGATTCTATGTCTTTCCCATGGTCACTCAGGGTGGCTGTGGCAGAACTTAGCAGTGACCCCAGATTTCCTGAGTCTCCTGAGTCAGTGCCTTAACCACAAGACCATCCTTTCTCTCTGTTAATTGCATTGTGCTTGGTGGTTCCACACTGGAACAAAATGCAGCTAAACACACAGAGTGATATTCTGCCTGCCCCTGATGTGAGTGAACAGTGAAGGGACGGCATAAAGGGCTCCCCCTCCCATCACACACAGCCTGCACAAGAGCCAGGCTGAATGGGAATCCGTGTGCTCCCAGGAGAGTGGGGAAGGCTCCCTCCCTACTTCCCAGGGCACATACAGCAAATATAGTTCAGACAGATCCAGCCAGCTTGGGGCGAGGAGGAAGCCAAGTTCTGTACAACTGTTGAAAAGTGCTTAGTTTTAGAGAGGGGGCTAGAGGAGGGCACCAGGAAGTCTGGCTTCCATTCCTGACTCTGCCACTGGTATACTATGTGACTTTGGGCAAATCAACTGACTTCTTTGGGGCTCATTCTAGGTATGTATATAGTGGGGGTGACAATACCTATCTCACAGAGTTGTTGTGGGGCTGGGGCCTGGATCCTACTGCCAATGGGAGCTTTGCCTTTGACCCCAATGGGAATAGTATCAAACACTCAATTAGGTCAAATGCGCTGAGATCCTCTATAAGTGCAAACTCTTGCCCTGAAAATACATGGCAAAGCACTTGACTAAGCCAAAATCCTGTTTTCTGTTTGTATGGTGTCAATGTGCATTCGAAACAGAGATGGGAGCCATTCTGGGAAATTCAAATCCAGGGTAGGATTTCAAACCCTCCAAAGTTTGGTGTTCCGGATTGACCCTTTCAGAGGAAGGGGCACCTGCAAAATTCAGCTCCAGATTTTACTTTGGTTCTATGGATCTGGATCCTCTTTTGGATCAAACGCTTCCCTTGCAGCCACTTCCATTCAGTGACCAGGTCTTGACGTTTAGTTCAAACCTAGCTCTGCACTTAAATCATTTGTTTATCCATTTTTATGATACAGCCATCACATAAGTATAGCACCAAGTTCTCCGTATGGCCATCTGGGGACTTGGTAGCCAGCCTAACAGCCTTGTTATTTTGGTGTTAAATAGAGCAGTAACAATAGAGTGAAAACAAAATCCAAACAAAAACACCATAACAGGATTTTGGGAAATCATTTCCTTGCATTAGGTAATTGATTCATAATGTGCAACGGAGCCAAAGACAAAGGCTTAATGTGTCTCGCTCTTTATCACAACAGTAACCTAGACACCGAAAAGAGATATTAGAAAAACTGGATCAATTCAAATAGAAATGGCAGGTTCATTTAAAAATATTTGGCCGGGTGGATTTAAAATATAATGCCATATGTAGTATTTCTCCAAATCAACAACATGTGCTGTGTAAAACGCTGGTCCCACATCAATAACATCTGCTGATTCTGCTTTCTGAGCAGAGTAATCAATCCTTCCCAGCAGGCTGCGGGGCAGAAAAGTAAGATTGCAAACTGAGACTGCCATCTGTATTCCACCTGCCCGAACCCCAAATTTGGCAGTGCTCACCCCAAGAGCCAGGTCAGTCCATTCCTCAAGGCTTTGTGACTTCAAAAGGTGTGCAATTTTTCAATATAAAGGATATGCAAATAGCATCATCAGTAAACTCCTGTAATGGTGCTAAACTAGCTATTTACATTTTGCCGCCTGCCAGCATTGAATAGAAATATTATGTTCCTGAGAGCAGCTTGGTAATTCACTGCTTGATAGGTTTGCCTTGCATGTAATTGTAAACTCAAACTGCAAACTACGGAACAGGGTAGCAGCAAAGAAGCTAGGGTTACTGGCAGCATATGTAAATTAAGTTTGATTCAGACGATGTTTTGGAAATACAGTCAGGCCTGTCTAATCCTCCTTGAGTTTGTCTACAATACATTTGCAGACCTGGAAGAGTTAAATTATAACCATTTGAAAAAAAGTTTTTGTTACTGACTAGGTGATAGCTACAAGGGTATTTTAAATTAATTTTCATCATGGGGCCAAATCATGCAGTCCTTGCTTCATTTTTACACAGTCCTTATCCTGAATATAGAGTTTAGAATTTGGTCCATGATTTGGATGAAACCAGATGTGACTATAATAGAAATCTTTGACTATTCTGTTTTGTGCAACTATTGAAATTCATTGAGATTATGGGAATAGCCACAAATGTTGGACTTATCTGATCAACAGAGTATACATATCAGCTACAGAGAGATTAATGCCTAATCACCCATCTTCCCCACCACTATTTTTATAAAACATTTCCATTACATCAGCCCTTTCAGGCCACAATCAGGACCAGGGGTTCATTTCCCCTGCCCCCAGATGCTTAGTTCCAATCTAAGGTCCTGATCCTTCAAATACAAACATTCATAACTTTACACAGGTGAGTAGTCCCATTGAATTCTGTGGGATTACTCATTTAGGCAGGATCAAGGCCTGCCTAAAAGTTCACCAATGTTTGCTGCATAAATTGATAGGTTAAAGACAATTTAATTAATTATCAAAAGTGGGTGAAATTGGGGCTGGTGCGGAATTTCCTGCTGACACATTCATGTTTACATTGGTAAGATTCACATTCTCTTCTTGAAATGGAAATTCAGGGTAGACTTGCTGTCAGTTACAGAGGTTTCGTGAAATGAGGCCTTTCAGAATCGGTGAGAAAATGTAGACATTGCAATGAAAAATGGGGAGGAGGAAATGGTTCCCTATCAGCTCTTCTTGATTTCCTTTTCCCCAGCAGAGCCAGCTTTGTGAGCTGGCAAAAAAATAGAGGGGGCTTTTGCGAAAGTGCAAAGGAACATTCCTTCTTGCTAAAAAGAAATGGCCTTTCACCACGGTGAAAATACACATTTGGCAAAACACATTTTTGGGGGTGCTTTTCACAGATCCAGCAAAAAAGGGACATTCCCCTCCCCTCACTTTCAGTAGACATGGGATCTTTTATTCTCATTCCAGAGGAAGAAACTGTTCCCTTCCCACAGTCATTATTCTCTGTTTTCAATGCTGAGAATTGAACAATTGTTTTAAGTTGAATATTACCTATGGAACAGGGCATTTTCTTAATGCTCTGACCTACTTCAGTCCTGAGCAGGAAGAGGTGATTTCTCAGCGTAGTGTTGCTATGAGTTGCCCTATACTGTACGACTGAAAAATGCAGCCCAGCAACTGCATATAATAGAACGCAATACCGGCTCCTGTCCAACAGACCAACTGCCCTATCACAACCAACTGTTCTCATTGATAGAAACATGAAATGGAAAGTATCCCCCACATGAGAAGACTTGGGAAGCAGCAAGCACAGCAGATAGCTGAGTGTTCAGAACAGCACTGAATTGTTCTGCATATCTCTGGTAGCAGCATCTCAGCAGTAATGTATTTGGGGATTCAGACACATGTCCAAAGCTACAAAATATGCACAACCTTTAACAGTCGTGCTGTAGAAGGATGGACCTTTTCAGCTTAGGAGTGGGGTGGGAAATCAAGCTAGATATATTTTCATTTGTCAAAGAACTTGGGGGGGGGGGGAGAAGGAGGAGGAAGGCATATGAAGTATGTATTCCAGTCCTTTGTGTAGTATATTACAAAGGCAGTCTATTTTTGTTCTGCCATTATGCCATGGGTAATTCATCTCCTTGTAACAACAAAACAATAAGGAAAAAATTGGACCTTTTCCTGTGAATCAACTCCAGTACTTTTGCGAAGCTTGTACCTACTTTCATAAGAGCCTTATGCAAGCCCATATTTTCCTTTAGGAACCTGGCAGTAAAGAGACAAGGTACTCTTGAATATAGAATGCAAAATACAGTGACACAGGACAGCTGAACAGGTCTTGATAATAGTCAGCCTGAATTAACATCTGAACCTCAATGGAAATCAATGTGAGCTCTGGAAAAGTTAAAAAAATCTTTTAAAACAAATATATTAAAACAAAATCACTTTTGCTGCCTATTTGCCTCCTTTAATTTCTTCAGTACAAAAATGCAATGTTCATTTTTATTTTGATCATCTAAGTACATTCTGGCTATGGGAGGTCTCCATGTAATTCAGAGGAAAGGCCAAAATTTTGAAGGAGAGAAGAGAAATCAGCCAAAGTAGTAAAGAGAACAAGATCTGTGATGATCAAGGATGACTACGATAAAAATGTATGTCATATACAGACCTCATTATTGATTAGAAGTCCTAGCATTTGCTTGCAAATTGTGATATATGCCCCGGTGGTCAAATGGATAAGACCACAAGTCTATTCTGTACATCCTAATCAGGATGGTCTGCAGCCATATAGAAAAGAAATTATATTTTGCCCTGTGTCATGCACAAGGTCATGGCAAGAGTCAGTTCCAGACCAGAGACTCAAACCCAAATCTCTTGCCTCTCTGTTTTTTGTGCTAATCAATACTTTCTCCCAAATAAGCAGGCACCTTACTACAAGAATCAGAAACATTATTCCCATACTATTTCTGTCCCAGAGCAAACCAGAGAGTACCACAAATGTCACAAGGAAACCTAATCTCATAAGACTTCCAGCCTAATTTCCAGATGAAGAGCAATGAATTAATACAGATAAGCTTTGGTTTCTACTCTTAGCCAAAGAGGAATGTCAGACCTTTAGAGGTTTGTCCGTCACACATAATGACTTATTGTTATTGCAGGTAGCTGCTTCATTGTATAATGAGGTACCGTTATTGTTCTTGCAGGTAGCTATTGTTCATTCTGTAAGTTCTACAACATGCTATCCTGACCAAGATACTGTGGATATTGGAAGACATTGATTAGTCCTATAGTGCTGCAATTGCTTATATGCACCAAGGTGACTAACAAAAGACTTCCTAGTAAATTGTGAAAAAGGTTAAAATAATAGTGAGAGAATATATTGGGAGTTGAGAAGGTAGATTGGCAGGCACCCTGCAGGGGTTTCACCTTCCTTTGCAGTGTGGGGCACTGGTCACTTGCTACTTTGAACTAGAGTAAATGGTGGAGTTTCTGTAATTTGAAATCTGTAAATCAAGACCTGAGGACTTTAATAATTCAGCCAGAGGTTATGGGTCTGTTGCACGAGTGGGCGAGTGAGAGGTTCTGTGGCCTATGGTGCAGACTGGATGATCATGATGGTCTTTTCTGGCTTTAAAGTCTCTCTCACTTTTTTACGTTCCCCCATTTGTTCCATTAGGAAAAGGGGAGAGAAGAGAGAGAAAACCCTGAACTTTTCAAACAAATATCTGCAAAACCAACATGTTCCTTTTGTTTCAGGAAAAAAAATTGTTTTGAATTTTTTCACTAAAAAAACAAACAAAAAAGTGAAACATTTCAAACAAAATGGAAACTGTTAATTTCCTTTCTAAATGTTTTGTGTGGAAAAAAAGGTCAACCCCCTGTTAATACAACTAACTTCAGAAAGGAAGACGGACTCTGACCCTGCAATGGTGCTTTGAAGAACTTTAACTATATTATTCTTATTTACTATTTGTTTTGTCATAGCGCCTTGGAGCCCCAGCCATGGACCAGAACCCCACTGTGCTAGGTGCTGTGCAAAAACAGAGAACAAAAAGACAGTCCCTGTCCCAATTAGCTTGCAATCTAAGCATAGGACAAGAGCCAATAGTTGGATACAGACAGGGGAGCGGAAAGGATCAAGGAGATAATACTGCTTAGAACGGTAGGCTGTGGTGTCAGTGGGCCAGCTGCTTAACCCTTTTCAAGCTTTCTGTAGGCATTACAAAACATCACTAGAACCATGAAGCACTTGTGTTTTCAGGAAATCAGTAAGAAACTGCACATATTCCAGTCTTTAGCTAGGATAGGTCTAGCAAAACCAGCATTCACTCACATAAAACTGATTGTCACATCCCCAAAACAGACCTGAGTCCAACCTCCAGAACTAAAGTATCTCTGGATGGGGTGTTTGAAATCCAAGCCCTGGCGTACGCCTGAATTCTTTAAAAAAAATCCTATCTTTCTAATGGGCCAAACCACACCCCCAGATTCAAGCACCTTCCCACTTTGGAATCAAAATCCAGGTCCCGAGCTGCCACCGACTGTTTGAATGTAGCTGTGCCCAGAAGTGCACTGATGCATCACAAGAAGAGTGGAGATGAGCTGTGGTAGAGTATCTGCTGCTGTGCCATTTGGATTTGCTCTGAGTGTGCTCTCTATGGTCTCTGTAGCTCCCTGCACAGCAGGGAGTCTGTCAAGGTAGGGAGAACACAAAGGCGTTTCAAGTAAATTTGGCTAAAAATAGGTGCAGACAGTTCCTTTGAGCTTCCCAGTGTTCTCACTCTGCCCAAGTTATTTTCCTGAAAGTAGAGTGATAACTGCACATTTTGGTGCTCCAGAGAGGAAGGAGTTAGGAGTCTGTGACAAAAGAGAGAAATAGCCATGAAAATGAGAAATGCAAACGGATGATTGAAAAATAAAGACAAAAACTAGCTAAGGGATGGAACTGAAAGCAAAGAAATCCCTCCAGGTTCCCTTCTGGAAAGAAATAGAGTAAAAAAGCAAACAGAGGGAATAGAAGCAACTGCAGTAGCTTCTTCTCTCATAGTGAGCTCTCAATGAAATTGTCTAGGATTTAAGTGGGTGGCCTCTTTGACTTCCTGAGTCAGCAGCAGAGGTAGCATTGCTTTGGGGAACAAAGGGGAAAAGAGCAAGGATCGTGAGCAAGATGAGAAGAATGAGGCCCCAAACCAATGAGCTGCTATGGCAGGGCACTGGGAAAAGTGAGAGGCATAGTTCACGGCCCAGGTTTCCAGATGGTGTGTGCCAGCTTCCCACTGAGTAATTGTTTGAGTAGGATACAGAGAAGCCCAGCCATGCAATCATGTGCAGGGAGCTGATGTACAGCATGCAAGCACGTGGCTGGTGAAAATGAATGGTGCTATTTACATTATTTATAACACAATTAAATAAATAATAAAATCCTATGAATATTAACTGGAGTTGCCAGCATTAATTTCCCTGGAATAACGGCAAGGTGTTGCACATGCCAGTCACCCCCATCATTCCTTTCCCAGCACTGCTGCACTATACGATATTAAGAATCAGAGAGGTAGCCATGTTAGTCTGGAATTGCAGAAGTGACAAAGAGTCCTGTGCTGTCTTAAAGACTGACTAAAGTATTAGAGCATAAGCTTTCGTGGGCATACCCACTTCATCGGATGCATGCAGTGGAAGTATCATGGGGCAGGTATAAATAGGTAGGCAAGAACCAGGTAAGAGATAACAGGGTTAGTCCAATGAGGCTGAACAGATCAACAGAGCCAGACGTACCCAGAAGCCTGCTGCTGCAAGACAAGCCCAAGAAAGAAAACAACAGAACACCACTGGCCATCACCTACAGTCCTCAGTTAAAGCCTGTACAACGCATCATCAGTGATCTACAACCCATCCTGGACAACAATCCCTCACTTTCACAGGCCTTGGGAGGCAGACCAGTCCTCGCCCACAGACAACCCACCAACCTGAAGCATATTCTCACTAGCAACAGCACACCACAGCATAATAACTCTAACTCAGAAACCAATCCATGCAACAAACCTCGATGCCAACTCTGCCCACATATCTACACCAGCAACACCATCACCGGACCTAACCAGATCAGCCACACCATCACTGGTTCATTCACCTGCACATCTACCAATGTAATATATGCCATTATGTGCCAGCAGTGTCCCTTTGCTATGTACATCGGCCAAACTGGACAGTCCCTATGAAAAAGAATAAATGGACACAAATCAGATATCAGGAATGGCAACATACAAAAACCTGTAGGAGAACACTTCAATCTCCCTGCACACACAATTACAGATTTAAAAGTCACTATACTGCAGCAAAAAAACTTTAAGACCAGACTGCAAAGAGAAACTGCAGAGTTGCAATTCATTTGCAAATTTGATACAGTCAACTCAGGACTGAATAGGGATTATGAATGGCTAGCTAACTACAAGAGCATTTTCTCTTCTCTCGCTGTTCACACCTTCAGTTCAGCTGCTAGAGGAATACCTCACCCTCCCTGATTAGAGATAACAAGCTGGTTCAGCCTCATTGGACTAACCCTGTTATCTCTAACCTGGTTCTTGCCTACCTATTTATACCTGCCCCTGGATACTTCCACTGCATGCATCCGACGAAGTGGGTACCAGCCCACGAAAGCTTATGCTCTAATACTCTTTAAGGTGCCACAGGACTCTTTGTCACTTATACGATATTAATTATTCTTTAATATTTAAATAGCAGAATAGTGTCCAGAAGCCCGAATAAGCCTTGCAAGCCCGTTGTGCCATGTGTGGTGCCACATATGCTGGAGCTAGATACATGAAGGATCTTCACTGCCCAGTGTTGTCAAAGTGATACGGAAATGTGTGACACAACTGGTCCTCTTTCCCACTGATTACACTGCTCTACAGCCAAAATGCTTCTGAAATAAATGTAGTCAAACTTTACCAATTCTGGGTCACTGAGAACGAAAATGATGCTGAGAATTGTTGATTGGCTCTAGTTTTCAAGATATGCTATTGGGTCAGTATATATGACCCTTGACATGGGAATGGTGGAGGATAAGTGAGTTATAAAGGGAAGGGATCTCAATTTAAACCAGAAATGACTAAAATACATCTTTGACTGGATCTATGAATAAATCTATGACTGGGTTTGGACAGTACTTGCTTTTTAGGCAAAACAATGAATGATGCAATCTGAAGCTGGTATTGCATCATACATGATATGAATTGCACCATGTTATTCCTACAGGTCATGGATGATGCAATCATAATGAAGCTTACATCACTCTGCTGAACAAATTGCCCTATATCAGCTCTAGAAATCATACAGTGTCGTGCTCTCTTATTTGTCAGTGTTTGATTTTGCAAAGGGACACATTTCTGTTTAGCCAAAGTGAGCAGAGATGCCTCGTGCTTGTGTGAACAGTGCAGATAACTTCTGCTATGTTTGTGATGAAGTGACTTTTGCATCACAAAAGCGCAGTATAACCACTATGGTTAAGAAAGCCTATCACCTTTATTTTGGTTGGAAAATTGGAGATCAGGACAAGAGGTGGGCCCCACGCATATGCTGCAACACTTGTGCAACAAATCTTCGCCAGTGGTTGAACAGAAAAAGGAAATCTATGCCTTTTGCAGTGCCAATGATTTGGAGAGAGCCAACAGATCATACCAGCAATTGTTACTTCTGCATGGTGCCTGCAGTTGGGAAAGGTGTGTCAAAGAAGAAAAAGTGGACTGTGCATTATCCAAACATTCCATCAGCTATACGCCCAATACCCCACGGAGAAGGACTGCCGGTTCCTGATGCACCAGAATCATTCTCACTTGAGTCAGACGAGGAAGAGGATGAAACTTCTGGTCCTGAACCATCAATGTCACAGGACCCACATTTTCTCCCATCCTCCTCCTCTGAACCACACGTCATAACACGAGCTGAACTGAATGACCTTGTCAGGGATTTGGAACTACCCAAGAGTAAGGCAGAGCTGTTGGGCTCCACACTACAGCAGTGGAATCTCCTGGCAGGTGATGTTAGGGTTTCCATGTTCTGTGACCGTCAAAAGGATCTTGTCCCATTCTTCTTCATGGAAGGTGATCTTGTAGCTTGCAACAACATAGATGGTGTGATGGCAGCCCTCGACATCGTTCACGATCCAGATGAGTGGAGACTCTTCATTGATTCATCGAAGACGAGTCTTAAAGCTGTTTTGCTGCATAATGGCAATGTTTTGCCATCAATTCCGGTTGGTCATGCGGTCCATATGAAGGAAACCTATGACAACATGAAACAACTTTTGAGGTGCATAAACTATGACCGACATCAGTGGCAGCTTTGTGGTGATTTGAAGGTTATTGCTCTCTTGCTTGGTCTGCAGACTGGATACACAAAGTACTGCTGTTTTCTCTGCGAATGGGATAGTCGTGCAAGAGATTCCTACTACATCAAGAAAGATTGGCCACTCCGACAGTCATTGGAGCCTGGGAGGAAAAGTGTTCAGCATCCACCAGTTGTTGAATCAAGGAAGATTTTGTTACCACCCTTACACATCAAGCTGGGTCTGATGAAGAACTTTGTCAAGGCCATTGACAAAACACAAGCAGCTTTCAAGTACCTCCGTGGAAAATTTCCAAGGTTAAGTGAAGCTAAGATAAAAGAAAATGTCTTTGTTGGTCCTCAGATTCGTGAACTTCTTCAAGATGATGCATTTGACCATGCACTGCGTGGCAAGGAAAAGACGGCATGGAAAGCCTTCCAGTCAGTGGCAATACATTTTCTTGGAAACAACAAGGCAGACAACTACAGGTTGTTGGTGGAAAACCTCCTCAAGGCATACAAAAGCCTTGGTTGCAACATGTTATTGAAGATACATTTTTTTCCACCGAACTGCGGAGCAGTGAGCGACGAGCACGGCGAGCGATTTCACCAGGACATTGCAACAATGAAGAAACGCTATCAGGGCAAATGGAGCCCATCAATGCTTGCAAACTATTGCTGGACAGTGACAAGAGATGCTCCATTTAATGAATACAAGAGACAAGCCAAGAAGCGCCGAGTAGACACTGAATAGGACTAAACTATGTACATAATAGTTTTTTGCCTTTTGTTGCATAATACATTTTATTTATATAACCCTTTTGCTGATTTTTAAAGTGTTACATAAACAGGACAGGTAAAATATTATCATGTAAAGCAACTATAAACACATGAAAAGACCTAGGTTTACAATTTATGATTAAAACTCTACTATCTACACAATATACATAGACATAAAATGTAAAAACTTAAATATCTTAGAAACAGTAGCCAATCAATTGTTGTAATTGTCATATTTGAATTCAGCACATCAAAATACATAATAAATATCACATTTTATCTCTGAAGCAGACAACTTCTAAAAAATTGTAGACCAGTGTTATCAATCACACACTCTCTTGTGTGCTTCAGACGCCTCTATAGTATTCATGTCACTGGCCGTGTTAACATATTCCAGCAGCCTAGTTATTTATTAGATGCTGACAATGCGCTTAGTACTCTAGAGGACACAAAATAAGTTAGTTCCTGCCTCTGAGCTCTGATGTTACTGTTGGGAAGACAGACACAGAGAAGCCAGGACATACTTAGAAATGCAGAACAGGAAGTCACCGTGGCTCCATACATAGACTGTAACTGTCCTGAGTGGAAGAGGACTCCGGTGCATCAACCACTGCAGCCCCTGTCGTAGCCCAGACACAGCAGAGCACTCTCCATTGGCCCGGGGAGAAGGTGGAGTGTTGTCAGCCTGAGGCAGCAGTGGGGTTGGGCTAGGGGAAGGCAGCCAATTGCTCTTGTGACATTTCTGGTACTCTCCCCTCTCGCCCCAGGGATATTCCTCGGGAATGTTAATACAGTCCCACTGTATCTATCATTCAGCATCCTCTTTTAACGGCACTGGGGACACACATGGGCTGGGGAAACCATGCTTCCAGGCTCTGGGGAGCTGTGACACCAGGATAAAGAGCTGCTGGTCCTCTAGGAAATACATGGAGATGGGCAGGGATTGTGGGTGGACCCCACCCCTAAACTACTAACTCTAACAAAGAGAATTCCTCCTACGGAAGCACCCACCAATCCTTAGTCCCATCCACAGGCTGGCTTTTCTAATGTTATTTGCTTGGTTCTTGTGCGTATATTGAGGAAAAGTGAGGCTTTAGGAGAGTCTTGAATGAGGATAAGGAGGTGAATGGGATGGGGAACACTCCACACATAGCCAAGGCCCTGAAGTAGCCAAGGGATGAAATTTACATTTCTCTGTCATTGCCAGTTGTTGAACTCATATGCAGGGCTCTCTTCTAATAGCCTCTGGGATGTTTTCATTGGCATTTGGTTAAATTTCCCAGTGTTTTTTTAGTCCCAGGAGGTACTTTCCAGTGCTTTGACTGAGTGGTTGGTCGTTAGCATCCCACTTGGCAATGCTGACATTTTCACGGCGTGTTCCATTTTCATTTGCAAACATTTTATGGAATCACAATGGGCATTTTTGAACAGCACTAATTTTAATCTATTTTCAGGCAGGTTGGGGAGGGGGTAAGGTCAGCATTTTGTCAATGGCAAATCTAATGAAAATAAAGGTCCAGATTACCAACACCTTATGGAACTGGATAAGCCTCCTTGACTGCTGTCATTACAATGGATAGTTCTGCTCAGTCACTTTGCATTATATTGATTTTTTTTCAAGCACTCCACCTTAAACTTATTTTTCATTTCAGGAAATCAATACTATGGATCCTTTTATATAAGGCATGCAGTGTTCTGCCAGAATATGTATTGCATGATGGAAGAAGTTGAGGTTTTTTTTCTACCAGCTTCCTTGTTGAACATAAATTGAAAATCTCAGTTACTTAAAAAAATACAGAACTGGGCAACATTTCCTGCATTTGATTCTTTGGCACTATGTCATCTTGCTTGGTGCCTGCAAATGAGTTTCTGCTTCCAAAAACCCATTCTTCATAAAGGGCAGAGTTATGAATGAGTCAGTTCTAGATTCATCATGATTTTCACTGGCATTCTTTTTTCCTTCTTCCAATTCAGCTTCCCTAGCCTGGGATGGAAAATCTTATTTTTGACTGTCAGTTGCATGAAACAACAAGTTTGTATCTGTCAAAGTTCTGATTTGTACAGCTGTGTAAAATATTGAATGCCAAATTAAAAATGCTTTTTGGGTTTGCAGAGCTTCTACAAACATGCCAGTGTTGTACACACAATTTTTCACATCATCCAAATGTTTGTCACTTGTCAGTGGGGAAAAAAATGTTCAGTCTGGACATCTGCAAAAATTCAGATGCAGCTTTCAACAGTGCGTTTCACTTAAGTGACGTATTGGGAGGCAAACAGCAGAGGTGATGCAGTGCTATCGGAGAATGGTCTTGGTGGACATGAGCTTTGTGGGGTCAGACAATCTTGAGGGCCTAATCAGAATCTACTCAGGTTAAAGCTGTTCAGACAGCCATCCAACCATTTGGATGGTTTTGGTGAATCCTGCTCTAAATCTCTTGAGGTTGAGAACTCCTGAGCAGCTTGTTTAACCAGCAGGGGGAAACAAAAGAATATTCCTCAATAACTGTGGGCTCCGCCTCTCTGACCAAAATCAGCCCATCAGACTTGAAACCCAACAACTTTGGCCTGACCATGGCAACCCTCACACATGTGCATCATGCACCCACAATATATCTGACTGATAAATAATGTTTATTTATGTTCAGAATGATACCATTCCAATGAGATGCAACAGATTTGCTGATGTGAGCGAGTGCTGCTCTACATGACTAAAGGCAGCAGTATCCGGGCAACATTGTCGGGTTGCAGACTCCAGAGGCTGAGGGACATAACGTCCCTCCTCATTGATGCTGACCCGGCAGTGGTCCAGGACTTCAGCCCATAGTCTTTTTTATTTCCCTTTGGTGGAAGAAGAAGCAATCCTTGTACTCCCTAATTCTCAAAACCAGCTGAGAAGCCATAACGTTTTTTAGCCTTAATGGCAGTAAATGAACAATTTTCTAAACCTGACATTTAAGTGGCATGCATTGGCTTCCTTATTCAGGAAGGCTGAACAGAATGGCAATGACTAGGTTAAATTCCCTCTCAGCCCTAGTGACGATGGTCCTTATTGTGAGGCAACCCTGCAGCCAAACCAGGTGCCAGAACTTACCCCTCCAAGAGAGCCAGCAGTGACTCAAGTCCTCAGGCAGGCAGTACCAGCCTATCCCTGAGCAGAGCAAGGGTCAGATGACCCCCAGGCTCAGGTATTTCCCCAGTCCTGCCAGAGCTGCAGACCAGTCTGTGCAACAGTACTACCCAGCCAGGAACCCTTCTGCAGCCTCGCAATATGATTGACTCCCTACACTCCCCGCCCGCTCTTGATCTGCTTCCTGTTCCCGTCCAAGCCTTGTTCCAGCCTCTATTCTGATCTTGCTCCAGACCTGTAACTGACCTGCTTCAGCTCCACATCTGCCTCCTGATCCTCACACCCACAGACTCCGACCATGGCTTGGACCTTTGCCTGGCACACACCATCTGGCTATGATACTAATTTAGCTTGTCTACAGACTCTGACCCTGGCCTGTCCCTGGACCCTGCCCTGAGCCTGGTCCTGACCCAATATCTGGCTCTGACCTCTGCCCCATCCACCAGGCCTGACTATGTGGGTATGAGTGCCTGACGCTTATGGTCGACTGAGGTCATTAGCAAGCACATCTGCACCATGGCTCCCGCAATATATCTGCCTGGTAAATAATTTAGTTCCAAGTGTTATGAAATATGAATCCCAGGCTCTTTATGAGTACAAATATTCATACAAAGTCTTGCCTTCATAAATAGTTAAAGTTGGTTACACACAATGACTTTTGTGAATTATATGAAATTTAAGTAAAAAGCTTGAGTATTTATCTTTCCTGCTCAAAGGGAGAAAGGGTCACAGTGATGACAACATATGAGTATATATGAGAGGTCAGTGGACTACATTTGTCCTCTATATACTTCTCTGATCCAATATACTTGGGACTTCAGATATGTTATTTTTATGGAAAATAAATTCAATTCAGATGGGAACTGGGTGGCGGGGGAGGAGTCTGCATTGAGCGTTTTTGAAGGTGTAACAGGTATCAAAAGACAATACTGTACTCAGCATTCATCTCCGATTAAATCCACCACTAACACAGAATGCTATTAGTAGTCCTGGCACATTAAAAGACTGTGGGATAGACAAAGAAAGAAAAAAAATCAGGATTGATGTTCTTTTCCTGTATTTATTATCTTACGGAAAACAGCAGCAGAATACAAATCAACTCATCCTATCTAGAAGGGTGAGCTCCTCTGAGACTGGTACTTTATTGATGAAGTAAATACAGTCATCAGAAGGTGGAAGGCAATGTGAGTATAAAGAAAATCTAACCCTGTGTAAATCTTTTTTTTTTAATTAAGTTCTTTGGGAACACAGCAGTTGATAATACAAAGGTAAAGCTGTCCAGCTTTTGATTAGCTAAGGAAGGGCATCGCTGTTGTTCACCAGAAGAAACACTCACACTGATTGCTTCTACTCCCTTCTCGGAAGCTCAGCCCAAGTGTCGCAGGGACATCTTGAGTGGTGGGTCTGACTTTTACACAACAAAGTCACAGCAGGTTCTCTCTCTCTCTTTTTCTCTCTCTCTCTCTCTCTCTCTCTCTCGGGTTAACAGTTGTTATGCCAACTTTAACTTATCACCAACACATTGTGCTTCAGGTGACTTTCCCAGTCAGGGTTGTATATATTCACATCATCTGGACACATCACAGCATATCCTATGTGAGGTCATACTAGGTTCATAAGGCATTGGAATGTTGCTGATGCTTCATGACATAAGACGGTTATAAATTACTGAAATTTCTTAAAGGTAAGGAGGAAAAAATCTTCCCTAATGTATACAACTTCACAAAACATCAGATCACCTTGTCACACCAAGAAACGGTAATAGAATGGTTCATAAACATTCGCAGATAAAGAAGATACTATTAGGAATTCAGAGAGCTAAGGGGGAAAATGAAGAATAAATGACCAAATATATAAAGAACAATTCTTGAAGTGCACCAAAATGTAGTGTTAGTACTGCAATAGAGATTAGGATCAAATTACTGAAGACTGCAGGTAGTGGGCAAATCAAGGAGGAAAAGGAGCTACAGAAAAGCTTACATCATTTATATGTATCAGTTTTCACTATGGGGTATGATGGGGAGATCCCCAAGTTCTTCACAAAGACCGCAAGGCACTATCAGAGACAAGAGGAATCAAAGGGAAGTGATTGAATGATACACAAAATTAAACTGCAATAAACAATCAGCACCGAATGGCATTCACCCAAGATCTCTGACAGAACTAAAGAATGAAGTAGCTGAGGTAGGAGCAAAAATATGCTATTTATTGTACACATGGGTAGTCCACTGGAGTTTACCCAAGGGAAGCCAATATCAAATCCATCTACAAACGGATGCTAAGAAGATCTTGAAAACTGTAGGAATCCCTAGATTAGCACGCTGTGATGGGGACAAACAGGCACGGCTTCTATCTGGGTAACTCATGCTTCTTGGACCTATTGTAATTTTTTGTACAAATGAACAGAACAGTGGCCAAAGGAAAATCAATGGCTATTTAGATCAATAGATATAATATAGTTAGATTTTCAAACAGCTTTAGATAATGTCTACCACAAAGGGTTATTGAGAAGCTCAGTAACAACAGATTGAGAGGTGAAGTCCTGTTATGGATTAAAAATCCAATTTGTACCAGACCCTAATTGCTAAATAGTAGACGAATAGTTTGGGGGAAGATGAGGGTCAGTAGGGAAAGATGATTCCTGGACTTATGTGAGCATGTTAATCCAAAATCAGTTAATATGGAGCTTGATCCTGCTCTCATTAAAGTAGAAGCATGACTGATTGACTTTAGTGGTTTGGGACTGGGTCCATGAGGCATACAGTAGCTTTTTGTAATCTTTATTCATACATCCCTTTAACATGTGCAAGGCTAAAGACAGTGAATAGCAAATATCATGGGTCTCAACACAAGAGAATATTTTTGCATTTCCTTTTAGGGTCTCAAAGAATTTTACAAAATGCAATTAATTAATCCTAATAACTCCCTTGTGAGGTAGATCAATATTATTTACTGTGATAGGGTGTACCAACAGGGTTAATGAGAGTCTGTGGGTGCAATCAGCCTCTCCCTGTGGCACCTGCAGTAAGTGTCAAGCCTGGAGGAAGGAGTTAAAAGGACTGAACCTCCTCAGTTAGACTCTGGCCAGGAGGGAAAGCAAATCTCTGGTTGTCACTCAGGAAGAGAAGTCCAGCTGGAGTCAGGGAGTTGAGGTGAACAGCTGGCAGACAGAGCTTCTGCAAAAAGATACACCTGCAGCAGGGAGCCCAGGGCACTTGGAAAGAAGCAGCAGGAAATGAGTCTGCCCAGGGTTCTGCACATGGTGGAGAGGCCAGCTAAGTCAGGGACTGTCCTGCCAAGGTAGCGGAGAAAACTCCCCTCCAGCAGAACCAGCTGGGTGGTAGAAAGTGCTAAGAAGCTCTGCAGTAGGCTGATGGAAAAGGCTTAGAGAGCGCAAAGCTGATAAGCTCAGAGTCCAGAAACAGGCTGAGGCAAAAGCTCAAGACAGGACAAGGTAGGAAGTGGTTCAGTGAGGCCCTTTCTCTCCACTGGATCAGAACCCAGTGGAGAGAAAGGGCCTGGGTTCCACTGCCAGAGCAGTGAGGAAGCTAGAACAGAACCGACTTCCGACAAGGGGTAAGGACTTCTGTCACCTGCCAGATAGAAGGACTATTGAGTCCAGACGCAGACTGAAGACCCAATGTGAAGCTGATGGTTGGGTTATTGGTATCCTAGAAGAGGTGAAACTCTATGGCTACGTCTACAGTTACCAGCTACGGGTGTGATACCCTGCTTGTACAGATATACTTGGGCTAGCGCTCATTTGAGCTAGCACTTCAAAAATAGCAGTAGCACAGGCAGCAGTGGGACCATACTAGCTGCCGAGTACAAACCCACGTGAACTCCGTGAGTGTGTACTCGGGGCAGCTAACCCAGGCTACCACTGCTGCTGCCCACACTATCACGACTGTACTACTATGTTTCTCATGAGAACTCAGATGAGAGCTAGCACAAGTATGTCTGTGTAGTCTGAGAATCACACCCCTCGCTTGTAGTGTAGACCTGGCCTCTGTGACTTGGCCAGAGGACTGGCTCACAAAAAGCAGCGAACCCCCAGAGGCCTGGAATGTCTGTCAGCAGGGAGTGCTAAACGAGGAGGCTCTGACTATGCTACACCTACCCAGTATGGGGCACGTGGGCTGGTGAGTTGCATGTTTACATGTAATCTTCGTACAGGCAAGGAATCTGAAGCATCTCAAGGTTAAATGGCTTGCTCAACATCGTATGGTAAATCAGAAGTTCCGGTGTACTGGAATTAGGTAGTATCCCTTTAAATAGTTTGTGAGCCTTCTAGTGGTGCTCACTATGTTCTGTGTTTCAGAAACCAGTCAGTGCAGTATCCAGGTGGTTAGGCCTTGTATGTTTGGATATATTTGGTAAACATATTTATCTGAAACCTCACCAACCCCAGGTGTTTTTCTTTCATGGCATAAAGAGCAAAAGACACAAGAGCAGCAAAGGCAGCAGTCAAAGCAGCACACCTTGCTCCTAGTCCCATTCTGTCAGAAAACACATCCTCTCGCATAACTGTATACAGCAGGCCTGCACAACATGCGGCCCGCACGGGCTCTTTGTGCGGCCCGCGGGGGGTGAGTAGGGGCGGGGCAAGCCAAGCGGTGGGGAGGGGGAAGCAGATGGGGCAGGGCGAGGGCAGGGCTTTTTGGCCCGCAGCTGGGTTTTTTGCAGTAATACGGCCCTCGCTGCTTTCCGAGTTGTGCAGGCCTGGTATACAGCACCAAGATAAGGTTACAGCCTTAATTCTTAGCTAAAGAACAGCTGGAAAAACTAATCTAGGAATCATGTTCAAATGGATCTTTAAATGCATCCCTTTTGCAAATGTTGAATGTGATCCCATATACTCATGAGATACGTATTTAGTGCATGCAAATATGTTTTACCTGTAGGTACAAAATACCTAATAAATTTGTGACTGCTAGTACATTTTTACACATACAAATAGCTGCCTGTGCAAAATGTGTGGGTGCACCCTGGACAATCTGGCCATTAACATCATTTTAACACCGACAGATCAAACTGACCTCAATAGAACTACATGGAGGTCATTTAAGGAAGGAATTTGGTCCAGTGTTTGTATTTAAATTCCTAATTCTGCTTTTCAAAGCGTATGAAATACTGTTGGTATTAACACGTTGAAGAAAAACAATCTTAAAAGTCAGCCTATTATTATTAGTGTTACAGTAGCACCCAGGAGCCCCCATCATGGACCAGGACCCCATTGTGCTAGGCGCTGTACAAACAGAACAAAGAGACAATCCCTTCCACAAAGAGCTCACAATCTAAGTATAAGACCAGGGACAACCTTTGGATACAACAAACAGACAAGAAGAGCACAACTAAACAATTAGACAATACTGGTCACCATAATAGGCAGTGGTCTCAGCAGCTGGCTTGCTAGTCCATTGTCAAGTTATTGGAGGTATCCTGCCAAAGAACAACCTAGAGTGTACTGCCACCTGAGAGACCTGAGGTTGGAAGCGACTCCCAAGGTCATCAGGAGGTGATTGCACAGAGGATGCACTTGGAGCAAGATCCAAATCTCACTGAAGTCAGCTAAATCTTTTCAATTACTTTCCTGGCCTTTGGAGTAGGGCCATTGATTGAGCTGGGTTGGGTTGCAGCTCCTCAGATCTGGCTGGGGCAAGATGAGCAGAAAGCCCACCAAAGGACTGTGACCCAAATTTTACAACAATGTAGTTGCCCTAACTCAGTGTTTCCTATTGCAAATTAAACTGTCATTTTAAAATGGGGGTTAAAATGGAAAGGACCCAGGCTGTAAGTTCACTTAATGTAAAATAGTAATAAGTAGAGCTGACTGTAGATGACAATTGCATTTCTGGGAAACTTTTCAGGTCTTGATATTTGTTTTCATTCCACTGTGGAACAAAAACAAAACACTGAATATTTTCATGAAATTGAGTTGTTTTGAAATGTCAATTTTTTAAATAAAAAACCTGAGGTTTCTTGGGAATAGGTGTTGAAATGTGTGTGTTAGAGAGAGAGAGTTCTTGTAGTAATGCCCATGCTTTTATTTCATATTTCAAAATATACAATTCTTGATCCTCAGACCCTAGAGTAATATAAATGTGATTTGTGTGTGCTGAAGAAATGTAAATCTGTAGAGCCTAGCCAGCTGTGTGCTTTCATTTAGAGCTCATCTGAACCAGAACTAAACTTTTCTTCTCATTCCAGCTACTACAGCAACACTCCCTGAATGTGGGTGCCTAGTGAAAGCTAAATATGTCTCAGTGATGCTTTTCAAGGTGGGCAAATGTTGTAATGTGAAAAACAAGAGAGATTTGGCATCTAAATATAAGCACAACTAATTAGCAAAACCTAAAATCTGACTGTGAAACTACTTAAAATGTTCCCTCTTTCCATATCACCTTCCCGATTAACATACTGTGTGGACAACTTTAACTCTTATGCTATTTTCTAGAACTTATTGGTTTGTGAAGTAGAAGGAAAAAATGGGTCCTTAAGGAGGTACACAATGGTCATTCAGATGACCACAGTCCTTTAAATGACCAACATTACAAACTCCCCAAAGCAGTCAGGATTCACCATATTTCCAAAAGTACCATCTCTGGATGGCAGCATCTCTGTGAAGTGATGTGATGACATAAGCCAACAGGCATTGTTCAAATTGGTGATGAAATTCGTAGTTCCACTTCCACAGCCTCAAGCACAGCAGTTCCAGGAAGGATAAGACTAGTATTCAAACAGTGCGCAAGGATCCAACCCCTCCTGACTCTGAGATACTTTCCCATTCTGACCTGTACCGAGTTTTCCATTTCCAGTTACATCAGACTACTTTATAAATGTAGTTTAATGAGTTTCACAACTATATACTTGTACTCTGGTATTCTTGTTAGCGCCATGCAGGAGCCTCAGGAAGAAGAGAAAACTTGATCTTCACTCCAGTGGCTGGTAGAGGCTGCACTTGTTGTAGACTTGATGGATTAAGGTGTGAGTGGAGTGTCCTAGCTCCAAGTCCAACCTCTTTCCTGTCCTAGCATTTCATGGAGCTGTAAGGGAAGCCTTTATGGATCTGAGTGTAATTCCAATCTCTTGGCAAAAGGTAATGTGCTTCTGAAGCACAAGGGCTAGGGCAAGAGACAAAAACTGGTTGGTGAGAGAAAGTCTTGTTGCAATGATTAATAAGGAGTGGTAGTCTCCTGATACATAGGCAGCCAATGGCTGGAGTGATTCTGCAGGATTTACACTAAAATAAAGACACCAGGGAACTTTGAAATCTGTCACCCAGGGAGATTGATTGGACAGAATATCACACTGCTATACTGGCATTAAGCTTGCATACACAGCTTGGTGCAGGGGGAGAGGAAGAGCAATGACTAAGAGAATTCCGTACAGTCTACACTCCTGTGTAATAGGACTGAAGGCATGGCTACACTTGCAGATGTAGAGCACTCAGTTAAACCAGCCCTCGGAGAATGCAGTAGGGAAAGTGCTGCAGTGTGTTCACACTGTCAGCTGCAAGCGCACTGGCGTGGCCACATTTGTGGCAGTATTGGGAGCAGTGGGTTATGGGCAGCTATCTCACAGAGCACCTCTTCCCGTTCTGGCGCTGTGATTTGTGGGAAGGGGGCAGTGAGGTCTGGGGCATTCTGGGTTCTGTCCCAACGCTCAGTGATGCATCGCTTCACATCGAAGCAATCCCTGTGCTTCTGTCCACATTTGGCGACATCTTTCAATGTTTTTTGTACTGGACGCTCTGTCTTCTCTCTTGGTCTGCAGGAATGGAGCCCGAAGTGCTGAGGAATATGCTGATGAGTTTCGCCAGCATGTCAAGTTTGGCAGTTGAGTTACTCCTTAAGCTACAAACTGACAATGAGGAGTCCGATGATGATGTCGACTCACATAACGCATATGACATGAGATTGCTTGTGGTATTCACGGACATGCTCACCGCCATGGAACACCGCTTTGGGGCTTGGGAAACAAGCACCGCATGGTGGGATCACATCGTCATGCAAGTCCAGGATGACGAGCAGTGGCTGCAGAACTTTCGGATGAGAAAAGCCACTTTCATGGGATTCTGTGATGACCTCGCCTCCACCCTGCGGCACAAGGACACAAGATAGAGAGCTGCCCTGCTGATGGAGAAGCGAGGTGGATTACCAGGAGCGCTCCAGCCACGGAGTCTGGGAGATCTACATGCCTTGCCAGTGTGGACGCGTCATGAGTTAGGGCACCTGCTTTAATGCGCTCTAACTCGCAAGTATAGCCAAGCCCTGATTGTCTCCTCCTTTATGTTGATTTCAGTGAGGTCTGAGCAGGATACAACTAGAGAAAAGGTCCTCATCACTCACTCTCATAATCATTTATTATTTGTACGGTGGTAGCACCTCAGAACCTGGGTGATGGACTAGGACCCCATTGTCCTGGGTTTTATGGAGGATAAATGTACTTGGAATGCAAGGAAAAGCTTTCTCTCCCCTACCTGCCCTATGGCTTTGGAGAAGGAAGAATTGGTTTACCATGGCTTTAAGATTAAGAAAGAAATGAGTATTTAAAAAGAAAAAATATTCCTCCTAGGTAAATATAATGACTGTTTCATTATTGCCAAGGACCAGTAGAAATAAAGCCAGCACATCATAAAATTCTTAATACACTGTTACATCTAACTGAATCTTCTGCATCTATTTTTAATGAGGAGCTAGTTTGTTTAATGCGATGGCTAAATTATTACGAGTATGGGTTTGTTCTCTAGTTGGGACACACTGGTTCTTATGTGATGGTATTTAATTACTATCTCTCAAGGAATTATGAGAAATAGCCACACATATTAAAAAAACAGGGACTGAGTCCTTACCAACTTGTCTGAGTGCTAGCTAAATGATTTATGTCCTGGATATCTGTGTGGGCGTCACTGAAGGACTGGGGCCTTAAACTCAGGTTTCTTTTCATTAAATAATAGTGTGGGTCTCTTGATGGAAAATAACCCAATTGCCAGTACACTGCTACAAGCATAATTATTACCAATCAAGCCTTTTCTTAAAAGGAGAAGGAAACCTCACATAAAATAAACAACAGTTTAAAGCAAATCACTTCCAAGAAACAATTGCTGAGCTATTATAACCAACGTAATCTAGCTGTTGAGAGTGAAACAATGAGAATGCATGTCTGTTTTTATTGTGTGTGCATTGCACTGTTTTCACTATGGTAAGGGAAGGTGGACACCCTGGATCTCTAAGGTAGAGAGTGAGACTTTGACAACTTGGCCCAGTTTCTATTTCTCAGATCTGTGCCCTGCTGCTCTTTCTTGCAGTCTCTCCCTGCCGCACACTGCTACAGCATTTTTTCAGTTCTTCTGCTCCAGCAGCTGATTATTTACTGAGAGTGGTGGCTGAGGAATGGAACTGAGGGAATTATTCTTGGCAAATAACAGTTGTTATGAATTTAGCCCTTTTTCCTTCTTCACACACCATTAGGGAAATGTAACCTAGATGGAGCTGTGATAAGGTGGGTGCAAAACTGGTTGGAAAACTGTTCCCAGAGAGTAAGTCCCCTCCAGTCCTATGATTCTATGACTCTTCTAGGGGGAAGTTAAATGGCCAACAGCCATTTTATAGCATCTTCTGCTAGCTCCTTTCTGGAATGACTCTGAACAGGATCTTAAAGGTGTATATTCTATCCTCCTAACTGCAGGAAAGACTCAGTAATGAAAATCAGTAAGAGGAGATGGGATAGAGTGGAAGGAAGAGGGTAAAACAATATCTCAGACTGGCAGTGAAATATCACATCCAATGCCTGAATAGCCCATTAGCTAAGAGAAGATTAGACAAACAAACGATAAAACTGACAATTGCGTTTGGTCCTCACTGGATAAGAAAGTAATGAAAATCTTATGAAAGATAAATGGAAAAGTTAGTTTAAAATGGATTTAATAAAAGTAAAGGAGTACAAATGTTCATTCTGGTCTTCTGACTTAATCTTTCTATATTTTAGTCTACCTAACTGAGTTTTGTCTCATTAGCCATAGTTTAATAAAGGGTTACATATTCAGCTGAAATCTAAGCAACATTTAATACATTAAATGGAAAATAAGATGTGCTTGGCTGGATTCTTGCATATTACAATGTGATCTTCAAAGCCAAGGGATTTTTTTTTAAAAGGAAAAAAATAATTCAAAAAGTGTTCCATTTTTCTTCATTCGATTGGGAATAATGCAAAATCTTAATAAAAGGAATAGAAGTTTATCATAGAAATTTAGGACCGGAAGGGACCTTGAGAGGTCAAGTCCAGTGCCCTGCAATTTAAACAGAATTAGTTATAAAATTAGTGGATCTTATGAAGATAAGTGTTCCAGAATTAGCAATATTGTTTTAAATTCTATATTCTTTGTCCTACAGTTTCTCACAAACTTTGGAATTGAGCTAATTTATTTCCCTCTTTTTCCTCTTAATAATTTATCCATTTTAAGTCAGGTTTGCTCACAGTTAGCACTGGTGGACCCCTACTCAGAAGGATTCTCAACAAGCTTGTATGGTAAGTGTCAGGATTGCCTCCCCACTCTGAACTCTAGCGTACAGATGTGGGGACCCGCATGAAAAAGAAATAACCCCCGCCCCCAAGCTTATTTTACCAGCTTGGGTTAAAATGTTTTTCCCCAGAACACAACTTCTTCTGTGTCTGGACTTAGTAGCTGCCACCACCAAACTAAGGCTAGGGTAATTTGGGACCCTTCTTTCCCTTTCCACTAAACCCCCAAACGTCTTCCTTCCCTGGGAAGCTTGAGAGTAAAAAAACAAACCTCGCCTGCTCCTGCGAGACGTGCCCGATCCAAAACCAGGATCTTACACAATGGAAAACAAGCAGTCAGATTCTTAAAAGAAAGATTTTAATAAAAGAAAAAGAAAAAGAAAGGAATAAATCCCTTATAACCATCAATAGAACAGCATCTACCATAATCAACAAAAGGATTCAGAAACCAAACCTCTCCCCCGAGGCAACTTTCTCCCACTGTTGATATCTCTGCTGAATCTTACAATATCAAGAAGCACCCAGCCAACACTCACCACTGAGAATCCTCCAAGTGATAAAAAGAAGGTAAACTTACTGACTACAGTACTTGATAGAAACTTATAACTATAGTGAAAGAAATAGCTGTGATTCATCCCATAGCCGAGTTGAACAGAGAAGAGAGCCAGAGAGAAACTGAAACTCAAAATCCTTTGTCTCCTGAGAAATTTCTCATTGGTCAGTTGTCCATCTCTCAGGTTACCTTTAGCTTAACCCCTTACTAGTAAACACTAATTCTAGGTTACTTCATACTTATGACAGTAAGTAAAATATATGGAAATATATTCCATCTTTTTGTTCTGTTTGCATAGCACCTAGTTCAAGGGGGTCTTGGCCCATGACTGGGGCTCCTAAGTGCTACTGTAATATACACAATAATACTGATTTCTGAGCACAGAATAGAACTCATCTGCTTAGATATTCTGGAAGGAAGGTCAGTACAATGGGTGAGATTGGAGGAAATGTGTTTCAGATTTGTATAAATGGTCAAACATCCTCACTAAAGCAGGATGCACGATATAAATTCAGCCCAAGCTTTCCCTTGCTCCTTCCATGACACCTAGCTCCAAACAATCTCCTGTTCTCTGAGCTTCCCCAGCTTACTGCCAGGCCTCTCGCAATCTCAGCCACCTCCCTCCCTGCAGCTTCCTGCTGCTGTCTTTTATATTAGGTCACCAGATTCCTCTCTGGTGGGCCCATGGGACTCATCTTGTAAGGCTGACCGACTAGCCTCAGGCTCTCCAACCACCCTGTTACAATGGGGACTTTACCACCTCCTTTGGTGATCTGTTCGAGGGCTTAACAATCCTTATAGTTAGATTTTCCTAATAGCTAACCTAAATCTCCCTTCCTGCAGATTCAGCTGATTTACTTCTTATTTTACCTTCAGTGGACACGGAGAACAATTTGATCACCGTTCTTTTTATAAAAGCCTTTCACATATCTGAAGACCGTTTTGAGGTCCCTCCATCAGTCTTCTTTTCTGAAGACTAAACATGCCCTTGTTTTTTAACCTTTCCTAACTGTTAATATTTCCCAATGTGCTATGGACTAGAAACAGTACTTTATACCTGCAGAAGATATTTAGGTTGTCTGTTGGAGGGCCATATTGCAACAGATGACTGAGCAGAACTTCCTATTGAAATCATTTTGCTCTGCTTAAAAGCTGATGGCACATGATCCAGTCTTTCTACCATTCAGCCAGCTATGTGTGTCACTGCAGACCAGATGTTCCAGGCTACTGTTTCCCTGGGCTTAGTTGCAGCAAAGCTATGAGATACAGGAAGGCCAGTGTCTCCATTTGGTTGCTGAAAATAAATCTAAACACAAGCTTAGATCTCAATCCCGGTGTCAGTTAAGCACGTGCGACACTTTACACGGACACACAAGTAGTCCTGTTGACTTCAATGGGATTATTTACGTGCGTAAAGTAAAGCATTACACCCTCAAATGTTTGTCTGCTTATCTTTGTCATGGCTCTTTTTATACAAACTGACCTGCTCCTGCCAGGGTGTAACATAAGCCCACCACTGATGGCTAACATTCGAGGGACTGAATGGAAGGCGCCTCCATAGCCAAAAGCATGAGCTGTTACAGTTTGACTAGAGAGCCAAGGCTTTCCAGGTGGGCCTGTAGCAACCCATATCCTCTGTGGGTTCTGCATAGAATGGCCCCTGCAACACAAACTCACCAGTGGGGTTACCTCATAATGCAGAGGTATACACAGGTTTTTTTGTACAGCTCTTAGCACAATGGGACCCTGCTCCACGTTTGGGGCTTTTGGCTGCTACGATGACCACCAATAATATATAAGAAAAATCATGCTTGAAAATCCAAATGGGATCTTCACATCTGCTAGGCATAAATCCCAAATCCAGTGTTTATTTGTTTAAAAAAGAGGTTTTCTTCTTCAGTTGCATGTGCATGATATTGTCCCAATTTTCATCTAAAACAGGCCACACCAACAAAAATGATTGGATTCATTTTTCCCAGGCAACCACAGCATTTCTGATCTTAGATAAATATTGTACAGTGATTCCACTCATGCCTGTCTGTTGTGAGAACCAGGAAAAATCTTTGGGGATTTTCTTGTTTGTTTTGTTTTAAAGAAAGCCACCATTTTTGACGGGTTACTGAATATAACCTGCTAGTGTGAACAGAAATGGTATAACTGCAAGGGAAGTCAATAGGGAATACTAACCACACACATTAAAAATGAGGTTCCCATTCTAAATGCAAATTTGAAAAAAATAAACTCTAGGGTCTATTTGTGTAGTGCCTTCTAATTAACTTCCTCTTAATCACTGCAATAGCCACAGGCTATCGTAATCCTGAAGTTTGTGTCTGTGCTGATCCTTTATGATGTACATACATGAAGGTTGTCGAAATAATTATTAGCACATATTTCACTTACTGTACATATTTTCTAAATGAACAAGAACAGAGTGAAACTTTGGTGGTGGATTAATTTGCTGTGCTCTGGCAGAGAAGCAAAGTAGCATTAGAGCTGATTTTAATTTTATCATTCTTGAAGTCCTCAGTCAATAGGGCTATGACTCATGACGCTAGTAACTTAGTTTCTACACTCATACAGATTATGGGAGGGGAAAGAAATCACCAAACTCAACCTCTTATAGCCACTGCTTTGAAATCAGAGCCTCCTAATTTAATGTCCTGGGCATGTCACCGTCACTATTTCTTAGGCTGAACATCATTATCTTGTATGCCTTGCAACAGTATTGCTCACTTGTTTAACAGAGTTTATATTTAGCAAAATGATGTATCTACAAAGCAGAGCACTACAGACATTTGGGATATGAGATTCACTAGGACAGAGTAATGAGTGATGAAGGCTTAGTATACACACTCACCTTGTTCCACATTTAAGCTACAAACAACAAACTGTTTTGTGGAAGACCAAATAGAACCAATGAACAGCAAACAAGGGCCTCACAGAGATGCAGAATGATGACATATTACTATTAAATTTCCTTTCCTTGGGGCCTGCTATAGCCAGTAGCCCTTGGGGAGTTCTAAGCTATGCTAGGGGTTGGTCAACGATTAGAAGAGTGGAAAAGTGCATTAAAGCCATTTTTTTCCCTCTCCAACGCTCTAGGTCACACGCCAAGCACCACAGCCAAGGATCTGGCTGGCCGTGGGGTTCCCCTCACAGAGTTTTCCTGTGTCTAGGGGCTGTGGTTTGTGGATGGCTGGGGATCTGGGAACCCCAAGCCTTTTCCTAATCCCACAGTTCCTGAGGACTCATGGGAAAGCATCCTTTTTAACTCGGAAGGCAGGAACTGCTCTGTAGGGATGGCTGCTGCTCCGATGACCCAGTGCCTCTTGGCAGCATGGCTCCAGCACCAGCCGTGTGGCCAGAGGATGAGTCCTGACGTGGATGAGTCCTCACCTGTCCAATGATCCTGTGGAGGAAAAGCAGAGGGACATAATACAACTCCCAGCTGTATTAGCTCCCACTTGGATTTGTGCATGGCAATGCTGGAGAAGAGACTGGGGTGTTTTGAAGATCAGCACCCTCCTTCCCCTTCCTCCCTATGTTCAAACACACTGGAAGGCTGTGACGTGCCAGCCATGGGACGCTCCAGCACAGTGCCATTCAGCCAGGGAAGGGAGGCGAGACATTACCGCAGAAGCAGTACTCATCACTTCTTTACGAGAGATCCGTGTGTGGGAGAGGGGCTCCTGTGCTGGATCAAGGCAGGAGGATGTGGCTGCTTGGGCTTAGCCCATTTGGATCTATTGTAAGGGAGCTGCGGAGCACTCACTTCACTGAGTTTATCTGTCAGAGATACACATTGCTCCAGTCCAGCCACAGGACTCTTTGTTACTTCTGCAATGCCAGACTAACACGGCTACCCCTCTGATTCTTGCTCCAGTTATAACGCACATCTGCAAACAAAGCAGACAATTGAAACTGCCATTTCACAGCCTCCTACTGGCAGCCACCATGCTGATGGACACTGGCAGGATGTAGGGGGAAGGGTCCTGCGGAAGAATGGCGAGGAGCTGGAGCAAGTAATGGCAGACTGACAAAGTAAGTGGTCAAGGGCAGTGCACAGATGTGATGAGTGCAGGATCAGCAAAGCAACATCCTGGTAAGGAACAGCTGTAACAACTGTAAGCCCAGGAGAGCTAATTAGGCATATATTAGTTTGTAAACAGGATAATCTATAATAATTTACATACTCACTGCTTGGCCATATGTAACCCCGGCCAGACGTGGAGAAGGGATAAAAACCTCTGTGAGTGACTCTGATGCCGGAGCCTTGCCTGATCAGCTGTCCCGAGCTGTCAGAGGATCCCCATTGCAACCCCTCCGCACGTCCCTGGGGCTCCCCGCGCTGATTGGAGTGTAAGTTTTGACTCTGCTTATGCTTAAGTAAACTGTCATTTCTACCTCTTACTGCAGACTGAGTGTTGTTCTTTCCTTGGTACCCGAACATTGGGCTCGGATCTGCCCGAATGCTGGCCGAGATGGTGGCTGTCACATAAGTGATTACTGGGAGCTGTAACAGACTCATCTCATTTCAGGATGCAGTGCAGAGCAAAAACAACAAAAACAGGCATTTGTAGAGACTTCTAACCAATGATCTCAAAGTATTTTACAAACATTAAATAAAGAGACTTTGCTATTAATTCTGAGAGGTCAGTTACCCATGGGGAAACTGAGGCAAAGTTATTAAATGACTTGTCCAAGTCTACATACTCTCAAAACAGATAAAACATTTTAAAGTGAAGTCACTTTAGGCAGCAAAAGCCTTTTCTTCTACTTAATAAACTGTAATGATGCTTTTAACACTTGCAGAAAGAACAGCATTTTATTCTGAAACTGAATGAGTAGTGTATATCTGCACCCCAGGTTCTGTGAGAATTCACCAGGCAGCGATTTGCAGAAGAACTAGGAAATGACTTGCTTCAGTTCCTCTCCAACTGTTTGATTTCTTGGATTTCTGTTTTTTTTTTAATTGTCTCTAATCTTTTTAAAGGGTTGATGGGTTCACAAAATGATGCCCCCTAAAGACTACTGATCGTATCCTAACTTTCTCTGAGATATTATCAAAGAACCTTAAAAAGAAGATTGACGTGATAAAGAACTAACACATCTGTAGCCCCCGATGACAGTCATCCTCAGTTGCCAGAGCCTCAGCACAGCCTGACTGGACAGCACATTTCCATAAAGGTTATAGCAGCTCCAAATCCTTAGCTAGAGGAAATACAGCACAGTTTCCTAGTGTGTTACCATCGCTGCCTGAACTGTCACCTTAGCCATGGGGTTAGAGGAGTCTGAGCTGCAGTAGGTTTCTGGTATGAAGAGCAGGTTCCCTCTTTTAATGATGACTAGAGAGAGCGACTCAAACTGCAGCCCCAGGCCTGGGGAAACAGAGCCATGTAGCTGATTAGCGAGCTGGAAGGGTGATAGTGGTCTTGGTCTCCACTGACACAGTAAGCTCAAAATGTGTCTTTGTTACACTGTAATTGATTATAATGGCTTCAGAATGATTTGTTCTTTTAGATTAGACTTTTAAGCAGACTCTTTCACAGCTTGTGTTCAGAGACTCATCTGCTCTCCCGGCATTTGCTGTTTTTATTACATGTATATTTTCCAGTCAGAGTCTCTGTCCTTTGGCTTCCTTCTCTATGGGTGCTAGGAGTGACTTTAAAACAAGACAGAAATCTGTGGCATTTGCTGTTTATCCCTTTTTTGTTATTAAACGCCATTTTGTTCATGTGACTGTTTTAGTGTTGTTGTGCAGTGATGTATGGAATTATTATCTGAGACAATAACAGCAGAAGGTATGGATGGCCCAGGAGCTTGGGATAGAGCCTTTCAGCCCTACTTTGTATCCAACCCAAGCTGACTGTGACCAGAAGTCACATCTGATGGCTTTTTGCAGGCTAATGTGAGTTTAATGGTCTCAGTCCAGTTTCCAAACCACAAGTGTCCACGTGACAAAAACCACTGCTTCAGCTAGCAGTAATTAGCCACTTGGCTAGCACTCTCGTTGGAGACCAAGGTTTGTACTTACTGCTGAGACTGAACTAGCTGCTCATCTATTAATTGCTATAATGACTATATAGCCTAGCAGCCCCAGTTGTAGACCAGAACCCCATTGTGCTGTGTGCTATATTAACATGGAAGGAAATCACGGTCCCTTACAATTTAGATCAGCCCTACAATTAGGAGCTAAAGAACATTGATGGGAGCCTTGACCAGAAGATAGGGCTTGGGAGTGGAAATCAGAAGAGCAGAGTTAGTTAGTGGCATAGCCAGGAATACCTGTAATATCGTGAGTAAGAAACAACTTTTCTAGGCCAGTTTCTTTATTAATAAAATGAGCATTATGATACATCCCCACCTTTATAAAGCACTTTTATTGGGCCTGATTTTCGCTGCTTTGCACCCTTCTTAACTTATTTGCCCTTGGACAAAGTAAGTTTAAAAGCTACTGGTGTGAATGGAGGATTCTGATTTGTGCTCATTCTGCATAGGTGTAAATATCTACACTGTTTGTAAGGCATTGGAGAATCAGGACTATAATGTGCAGGGAATAGGGGGAAGCTGTCATTGTGCTGCAGACAAATAGTCATGTAGTTTTCTTCTACACGTATGTATGGATATTACTAGTATATAGCTGCCCCTATACAGCATACCATCTGGCTATAACACTCAGGTATACATAACAACATCCAGCACGAACAAACAAACAAAAGTGACATCCTTCAGGCACAGAAAAAATCTTGAGGTATGTAAGGTCCAAAAAAAAGTAACAATTACATATAAGGAAACAACAATCTTGATTAAAATCCTAACAAACTCCTGACAAGAAAGAAATTCAAACAAAAGCAAGAAGATTTATCAAAGGAATTATATAAATCCAATATGGAGTATATTTCTATCTAAATCCAGAATGAAAAAGTAATATCCAATTTAATCGGTTTCTATAGCAATTACTGTATAAACCTGTAATATTTAATAGCAAATTATCCTCTTCAAGTTTTATTTTTAACTATTTCAACAGAAAGTATATAATTCTCGATTCAATTCTATAAGGTGGTAACAAAAACCTATAGAAATATTTTCAATTTTATTACATTCTATAGGACATTTCCATATGTATTAATATAGATCTGCCACTCCTAGTAATTAAATCTCTTTGTTTTCAGCTGATAACATTCAAGCCATAGAGTGCTGTCTATTAAATTCTTCAAATTTGTGTTGCATGCACTTTTCATTTGTCACTTCCCCATGAATAAGCTAAATTATAGAAATGTCGGTATGCCTTTCTTATTCCCTCGGGTACCATTGGATGTGTAGAATAAAATACGTGTTTATTTTATGCACCATAATCTTGCAGTCAAAGCTATTCTGAAGTCGTCAACATATTTTGTTCCCTAAATATGCATTGGAGCAGTCTCACAGGAACTGTAGTCTTCTCCTGGAATTGATAAGCCATTTAATGCATTATCCCTGTGACAGACAAGATGGCATTTGCTACAAGCATTTTTCTTTTCATGATTCAATAGTTTTCAGAAAGGCTGAGAAACTAAGCAGTAAATTTACACCATAACAAAGTAAAAACTAAGATCTCAGCTACCTGATGAATGACTAAGCAGCTTTTGTGTGTGGATTTCTATCCAACTTGTTTTGTGGAGGGTTATTATTTGCATTACAGCAGCCCCTAGAGGTCACAGTCAGAACTGGCATTGTGCTGGGCGCTATGCAAACAAAGAGGAGAAGATGAACCCTGCCCCGAAGAGTTTACAGTCCAGTTAAAACAAGAAGCTATGGGTATGTTCAACAAACAACTGGGAGGACTGGGGGAAGGAGAACAAGGGAGAGAAGAATAGAACATGTATTTACATAGGACCATAAATAAGATAAAAATTAGAAGTTCCTACTTAGTTGCCCTGGTTACCAGTTGACAGTTTCCTATTGCCATGACAGCAGAAGTGGGTCCTATGGAGGAATTTGAAGGGCAGGGGAGTGACTTCACAGGCGAGCTCTGGAATCACGTTACATGCACCAACAGACGAGCAGACTCAGTAGTAAGGGCTGGCTCATCCTGTGGCAAAATAGAGATTTAGGGCCAGATACAGTCTGGTCTCCCAACTTCCCATTCTCCTCAAAGCACTAAATCTCTTGGCCTCCCTTCAGGAAGTGCTCAGTGCCTGAGAAGCTTGGATGGCAAGTATCCCAACCATATCTGTTGGGCAAAATAGCCAAACTTCACCCATTTGCAAGTGGATGAACCAGCCATTAACAGTGTCTCTCCATCCACTGGCACCCAGACACCTCTCTTTATGTCCCTCTGTGATCCCCTATCCTGCAATGAGCTCCTCACGAGCCAACAGCTGCACCCTTGCAAAGCCCCAGTGAAGTCCATGGGGTCCAGGCTATGAGCAAGTGTCCATTTGCAAGAAGCTCACTGCAGGATAAGGCCTATGAACCTCAGCCAAAACCCACTGTGGTCAATGGGAGCATTGACTTCAGTGGACTTTGGATCAGGCCCATGTGCGTATAACACCATGTATATTATTGTGCTATATACAAACAACTTTTAAATCAAAAATAATTTAAGCCTCCGGTGATTTTGCCTTACATTTGCACCTCACTCACAGAATCTTCCCCTCGCATAGACATGAATGTGCTTTTAAAATGAGCCATTTTCAAATTTTAAGTTAATTTGTCTCTTAGGCCTTCCTTTTCGGGAGACAGTAATTACATTAAAATAGCTTGGATAAGCCCTTTGCAATAAAAAATTTACAAGTTTTTCCCAAGGGAGTTTTCAATTTTAACTCCTCCACTGGTCAGATCTTAGTGAGAACTCTGCAGTAGCGTTCCCTGCTGGGATATGGAAGTATAATTAACTTATTCCTTTAGTAATGATATTTTTCCTTCAATTATCCATTTTTTATGCAAGGCAGGCAGATTTGTTTATAAACAAGGTAGAACTTTAGTGCTTTGTCACGAGAAGAGCAATAATGATGTTCACTGTATTTGGAGACTGAAACAGACCATAGCGTACCCATTTGGGGAAAGATTAAACCATTTAGAACACATTTTTATAATTCCTAACATGACATTCCAGTATTAATGGATACTGTAGAAGAACCAATCAATTCAGTTTTGGCAGCTTGCCCTGCTCCCCCAAGTGATATTGTATGGTGAGTAAACTTAAATCATTCTGACCTGCGTATCAATTCCTTAACCCTGTCCCATAGAAACACTGTTATATGCTGTAAAACTGACAATATATCAGGGTATATGGCAAAAAAAAAAAAAAGCCTGAGTGACAGCAGGAAGGCTTGGATGTCAGCCACCCAAAATGCAAAGCTGTGGAGGTGGAAAAATGGGGCATAGAAATGAAGGAAAAATACAGCAGGAGATGCAAATATGATCACTCACACTGCGTGCTAAAATGTCCTAATTACAACTCTGAGCTCCACAATTGTCAACATAAGTTCATGTTTTTCTATCACCAAATCGGAAGAGTCACCCACAATAACCTGTATCCAGTGGTTCCCAAACTATGGCCAATGGAGCGCAGTTGACCTACAAAACACCTTTGGGGATCCACTAAGAGCTGACTGAGCACATAGTACTAATATCTGCTTGGTCCAAGCAAAAAATACATTGAATGCTTTCCCAATACTTTCCCATGTAAACAACTGCTGTAATAGCCATGGAATGGTTTGCAACTGGGATTGGGAGGGAAAGTGTCTATGGGAGACTCTCGGTATTAAAATGTGGTCTGCAATATAAGAAGTCTGAGGGCCCCTGGTAAATTATGGCCCCAGTCATTCAAAGACTTACACATGTGCTTAACCTTCTATAGTAGGTGGTTGCATTGACTTCTGTTGATTCTTGCAACTAAAGTTAGGTGTATGCACGAGTCTTTGCAGGATCAGGGCCTGTATTTTTAGTTCAAATTCTTGCATTTTTCCCCTCAAATTTCCACATGACAAACAAAACAAAAAAACACAAAGTAAAATCTATAACAGAGCCCTTAGCTCCATCTCAGTACTTTATTCTCGTGCTGAGTAGTTTGTTCTGTCCTTAGAGCCTATTCATCATATAATAGTTTTTTTATATGTGGTTGATTATCTATTATCATCCAAATGGAATCTGTGCCAGTCATCCTGGCCATTATTCATTTATTAAAGTTAACAAATCAAACTTTAGCCAGTCAGATAAGAGTTTAGTCAAAAAGGTGATAGTAATTTTGTGAATAAACAGATATCTAATTGGCTAAGGTACAACAACCAATATCTTCTATAGAGAATGCCGCAGGACATCAATGGTACACCCTGAAACCATTATTACACTGGGTCAACAGGCATCAGATACAATGTTTCAATGGAAAGCAGTCATCTTGTTTAAATGAAATAAGTCATTCTAATAGAATATGGTCCAAAGACTATGATTTCCTAGCTGGAAAATAACACCATGGCTTTGCCTGAGAATTTATGTAGCAGCAGGAAACCATTATCCTCTGACAATGTTCTGTTTCACTGGTGTGATCTCTTAATTTTGTGTATAATAAGAAACTATAATAGAATATGTGCAGTTAAAATTAGGTGTCTCTAACAAAAAAGGCAAAGCCCCTAATGTCGCTTTCGAATCCTGATTCAGCAAACCATCCCTAGTCAGCAAAGCACTAAAGCAGTTGCAGAAGTCCCATTGACTTTAATGGGATTTAGGCATGTGCTTTGCTGAATAAAGATAGATTGTGTTTGAAGTGTTTAGCTGAACTGCGGTCTCAGTCACAGTGCAGGTGCATTGACTACAACAGAGCCACACCAATATAGCAGAGAAGAATTTGCTCCCAAACTTCTAACAGCTGAGTGCTCACAAGGGGCTAATGAGCAGTGTGCATCAGTCTGCAAAGAAAAGCTAGGCTTCTACTCCTGCACACTAATGTTCACAAACATACTATGTTTTTTTTGTACATTAACATAAGTTCAGTGATGGGAAAAGGATTAAAATAGTCAGAACAGGACCTGTACCAAATCCGCATCTTCTCACTCAGCATGTCTATTCCGTGTCTTGAACTATATCTGCCTGACTTACTGACATAACCAAGTTTGTACAGCTGCCAGCCAATACAGGTATGGAACAGCAAGCTGGAAACTATTCTCCTTCAGGCATCATCACCAAAATTGTCAGCTAACTTCTGGCTGCAGTCTTTATGATGCAAGAAACAGAAAGACCCAGCTTGAATTTCAGATCCCAGCCTGAGTTAGCAGAATGGGAAGTTAGAAAAATCATTTTTTCAATGGTAAAGTGAAACCAATTTGGTATGAAAGTGATTGAAGGCAAAGAAATATGGACATTCACTGGGTTGTTTTTACAGACTATATTCTTAGTTGAGTGTTTCAGTTCCATTTCCTAAGTCATTTCTTACAGCATATAAAATATATTAACTGAATCCAAATCCTCAGTATTCTAAACTGTATATATATGGAATGGCAAAATATCAATTTCATTACAACAGCATTAATTACATTTTATTAAATTCCATCCAATAATGCACCAGGCTGACATTAATCAAACTCTATGCATTACATTAAAATCATGTATTTCCAAAAAGATCATCAGCACACCAAAAGCCAAACAAACAAAGCAGTTCAATGCACATGATAAAGTGGTGCATAATCCATTTTTCATAAAGTGCAAGTCCTCTCTAATAAAATCTATGCACACTAAGTTTACAGAACTGAAAAATAAAAATCAGATACTAATGCACGGGAGCCATAATTTTCCTAACTATATCATACCAGAAATTGCTACCACTAATTCTGTTAGGTCTTATTCCACCTATCCATCCATCCCCTCACAAACAGGAACCTTAAGGAGCTCAAACTGTTTAGCTTATACAAAAGAAGTTTGAGAGGTGACATCATTCTGGGATGTATTAGTGGGAGTCTTTTAAGCAAGACACAAGAAGTAATTCTTCTGCTCTAGTCCACATTGATTAGGCCTCCACTACAGTATTATGGCCAGTTCTGGGACCCACATTTCAGGAAAGACGTGAAAAAACTGGACAAAGTCCAAAGAGTAACAAAAATGATTAAAGGTCTAGAAACATGACCTATGAGAGAAGATTGAAAAAACGGGGTTTATTTAGTCTGGAAAAGAGAAGACCAAGGATGGACATGATAAATTTAAAGTACATAAAAAGTCATTACAAGAAAGAGGGAGAAAAATTGTTGTTGTTGTTTTTTAACCTCTGAGGATAGGACAAGAAGCAATGGCTTAAATTGCAGCAAGGGAAGTTTAGGTTGGACGTTAGGAAAAACTTCCTGTCAGAGTAGTTAAGCACTGGAATAAATGGTCTAGGCAAGTTGCAGAATCTCCGTCATTGGACATTTTAGAAGAACACGTCAGACAAACACTTGTCAGGGATGGTCTAGATAATACTTAATCCTGCCAAGATGCAGAGAACTGGACTAGATGACCTTGAGAGGTCCCTTCCAGTCCTATGATTCTGCGATTCCAGCTGCCCATGAGACCCCAACCCCACATACTAACTGCATTCTATAGTGTGTTAGTATCTCCACAGGGAGAAAATACCAGGCATTAAAGGTCGCTTTTAACCTAGCTGAGAAAGGCATAAGAACAACCAGTGCCTAGAAGTTAAAGCCAGATGTCTTCAAATTAGTGCTAAACGCAAATTTATAACAGTGAGAGTGATTATCCATTGGAATACACTACCAAAAACCATGAAGGATTCTCCAGCTCTTGAAATCTTCACATCAAGACCTGATGCCATTCTGGAAATTACACTATAGTCAAACATAAATCGACCCAGTACAGGAGTAATTGGGTGAAATTCCCTGGCCTGTGTTATATAGGAGGCCAGACTTGAAGATGTAATGGCCTTTTGGCTTTAAGATGTATGAATTAATCTATATATTTACCTACCTAAAGGTAGAGCCTTTAAATAGACTCTATGTGAAACAATGAGCATTGACACGGCAATTTAATATTACATACACTGAAATATTATTCCTGAAGTTTGTCATCTTGCTAATGCTGGGGGAGCGGGGGGTTCTTTGTTTGGACACAGGCAATGATAACACAAGCTTCCGTGCTGCCCAACAATATTATCAACCCTGTTCTGACAGGACTGCCTCTAGGCAGCCTCAAAGTCCTTCATTCTCTACCTTTCGTCCATTATTGCTTTCTAAGCTGAGACTGCCAGTGAGATCACTAGCTCCTACCAATGAAAGGGCTGACTTTATCACAGCGACATCAGTTCACTAAGTACTAGCCTGAGACCACTAACTCATTTCTGATAGGTCTCCACATAGCAGTCATGCTTATCAGTCAGTTTATCAGCACTCGTTTGCAAGGATCTACATAACTCAGTCATTGCTTCAGCATTTGTGGGTAATAATATGACCACTTCAAACTCATGTCAGTACATATTTATCCAGCACCCTCATGTTCTCTCTCTCTCTAAAGATTCCATTTTCTAGAGGTACAACTTAATTTCACTTAAAAATCTCAAAAGGGTCCTTCTTTGGATGACAGTATATTATTATTACTCATTTATTCTTCAAGATAAATTTGCCCTTTTGGTTAAATTTAAGAGGACCAGTCCTGCAATCCTTACTCATGCAAGAAATTTGGTTGAAGACAGCTGGGTTGTATCATTAAGCCCTATATGTGTTACCAGCTGATGCATCCACTATTTGAGGAGCCCTATCTATTTGGGAGGTTGAACTCAATGAGTTGATCATTTTTTTGCAGCAACAGATCTTTCCAAAGAGCTGGTCAGCAACAGATCTGATCTGAGACCTTTCAAATGCAAATATCTCCTGGGCTGTTTCCAAACAGAGAATTCTGTCAAATCTCCTTGTGGATGCTTCCATTCCATAGATACCTTCATTATATTTGGGAGGAATTTAACTTCATCCTGAAGCAAATCCTCAACTCTATTGAATTTACAATTGCATAGAATTTTTTAACAAGTAGTTATTGAGTTACAATGGTATCAAAAATAGAAGTGAAATTGAATACAACAGTTCTAGATGAAAAAGCCCATGTATATTGTATGCATGATTTAGTTCACAAAAATTATCTGTGAAGTCTTAAGGGTTTTCTTTTCTGTAGTCTGTGCTTGAGAATTCATAGAATTTTTAATGTGCAAACAGATTGAACTGGTTAAAATGAATGAACTAATGTGTCGGTTGAAAAAGAAATTATTCCTGTACAAAAAATGTATTGAAGGAGGAAAGGGTACAATTGAAAGAAAATGAAGATTGTGTTCCCTTTCATTATTACCTTCTGTTTATCTTTAATTCACATATCTGAATATTACATTAAAACGCTAACTAGCACCACATCCTTTCAATGGATATTTTTCAGTGTTCACACAATTACTTCGGATGGTGCATAGGGCCCAAGACTGGGAATATTTTGGTGCACTCCAATTCTATTTCTTACCTGGGACATGTACAGATAGCTATCCGGCATAGTGCTACAAAAAAGCTAGGTGCTGAACTGTACACAGACAATTTTATAAATCTAAATATACAAAGGATGAGCTAAATCTAACTATCCATCTGTCCTGAGCCAGGAGCAACATCCTATTGTGCTGTCATTGGAGCAGCCTGCTAAGGAGAACACACAGTGTTCCTCCCATGCTGCTCTAGGGAAGGAGTAAACCATATAAAGTCTATACCCAGTGAAGCTTTGCAAGAAAAACATTTCTGCGCTCTCCCACCCACCTGCACAGGGTAAGGGACAGAGCAGCTCTGCACTGCCCACTTCCCTTCCTGTACTGCTACCTATAGCATAAATAGCCATGGAAGAGGGTAAGGGTCTTCCTTCTCCCCACTCGCTCCCTTGTATAGCTGTACAAGCAGGGTCATGATTCAGCCCTGAAGAAGCAAAAAATTGTTATGCATAGGAATAGATTATCTGAACACCAGATCTGACTGAAATCAATGGAAAGACTCCATTATCTTCCGTTTGTTTTGGATCAGGCTCTTCGTCCTTATTCCATCACTAATGAGAACAATTTATCCTGTTCTCTCTCCCTATTATTTATTGTTAGTTATTCTGCATACCAGAAACATTCCCTTCCACCATCTCCAAAAACCTCTTTGTACCTATTTAATTGCTTTAGCCTTTTCTGAGTCCATCCCTTCTAAACCTTATCATCCTATAGCAGTTGCTCTCCATGCAATTCCTCTAGGCTTCTCTCTTGCCTTTCTTCAACATACTGTACCCAAATTTCATGCACTAGTTCAATACATTATGCAGTAATGACCTGGAAAATTGTAGGTTTTAAATCAAAACCATTTCTGAGTTACAGTTTTAAAAAATGCTCAGCCTGAGAACTCATCTACCAAGTTTCTGCCCAAGGGAAATTTTTATGGGTTTATATTTGAAACATGGAGATTGGGTATATATTAAAAACATGGTCAGATACCTAACTATACAGTTGCTAGCATACAGATCTTCTATAATTAGACAATAGTTTAACCAGAAAGTATGTAATGTAAATTGATTTTACAATCAAAGGCTTTTTCTATTCTCCGCTTTGTGATCATGTTAGTATGCGGCTTAAGTGGTGATTTCTTGGCTACTAATGTTTGTTGATGGTCATGCATAATTGTTAAGTGCTATGGCCATATTTGAAACTTTTCTTCCAACAAATAGCTGCTTTCAAAATGGATCATGAAAGCTCTTTAGTAACTGAGCTCAATTTTAAATCAGGGCAATAAAACGGTCATGTTAAATATCGAGTAATTAAACAAATAGAAATATGACTAGATTAAATTATCTTTATTTTGATAAAATAGTCACCCATTCTTGTACCTATTGATTCTAGAACAAGACTTCACAATGGATATTTGCTAATTAGAATGAAATCAATGCAGTCCTTACTAACATTAATGCAGGGCTTTTGGGGGGGTTAAAAAGTGTATTTTCTTGCTACAAAAATAATGTATGACTATTACAAGTTTGTGCCTTGATATGAAGTCTTTGGTCGGTCAGTTTGTAGTCGGCGGTATCCAGATGCTTTTAGCTATCTTCATAAAGGATTTCATCAATTTGGATATCATTTTCTGCCACTGGCACTGAGTCACAGATCTGTTCCTTGAAAGCCAAGGCAATTGTGTAAGGTTTTCCTTTGGGATGATGCATGCATCGTTCAAGGTAGGTATCATAGTATCCTTTCCCTCTTCCCAATCTGTTGCCGCTTTTATCAAACCCAAGGCCTGGCATGAGGATGAGGTCAAGGCCTCCTGTTGGAAAAAAATACATCAAATGAAATAAAGATTAGTGGATTAACAAACCAATGCTGTGGATTTCCTTATGGCTTAAATATTTACACATATCTGCTGACATTAAGCTAAAATGTTGGTTTTATATTTTGCTAAATGCCTCCTTTTTCTTGCACAGATGAAAAAAACCTTGAATATTAAACCTGTAACTTTATATAGTCACCTTATCAAGTGCCGAACAGATCAGCAGCAAAATAAGTGAAAAGCCTGCAGGGAAAAAACACCTATCTTCAAACAAACCCTAGTAAGTGTGGGAAGAAGCAAAAAAGCAACCCACAGTACCAACCACAAAATGGAGAAGAAAAAGAAATTAAAAGAAAAGATATAGAGGGAGGAAACTTCTTAACACAGCGGTAGAATTTCCTGTAATTGAACCTCCGCTGGGCTGCCCATAAACCAAGCAACTGGGATGTGGTAAGTTCTAAACATAGGCCACTGTGATAAACTTGTTACTTTATATCTAGGGCACACTGTATGCTCTTGTTAGATAGGTCGAGGTTTTTTAAATTATTACCCAGTTATTGGGTTGGTGGAAAAAAACACGAGTACTAATAATAATCTTGCTTGAGCCATTGCTGTCACTCGCATGGCTCAATCTACAACTAGGTCTCTCTTATTCCCCCTCCCCTTGATTCATAAGCTTTGGCTTATATGCTATAGGTCCCATTCTGTTCTGTGGTGGGGAGCAAAGGCCAAATAAGGGCTGAGTTGTGGAAACGGATGCATGCTTCTCCACCTTTCCCAAGGATATCTGAGTGTGTGTGGAAGGAGGTACCATCGTGGAGCCATGGAGCAGCCACTCTGTATGGCATGTTCCCCAAGGTTCAAAGCATTTGCAAGCAGAAATGTACAGAGGATGCAACGCTACTCTAAGTAGTATTAATTCCTCTCTTTGACCTCTCACTTTCTGGGAGGCAGTGGAGTGTGCAACAGTGAACAGCTGCTAGGGGTTCCAGGCAGCAGCACAAAGATGTTGACTCTCCTTGTGGTTTCATCAGGATCTGTCAGCTTTGGTACCGAGTTCCCCAGAGCCTGAGGATTTCAAGGCCAAGCCCCTGCCCCTCTGTGATGCTCACATTCCTCCTCAGCGAGGGCATCAGTCTTCCAAAACCCCAGAAGTTCAGCCTCTTGAAATTCTATAAGAGCTTTTTCTCTACCTGTTTTTCCCACAGGAGGGGAGAGTTTATCCTTTCATGACTGAGTTTCTAATCCCAAGTGGGTTAGCAGTTAGCTTGGATAGGAGAGAAAAACTGCTGTTGGCTAAGATGTCATTCTCCTAAACAAAACAGATATGTAGTCTAATGGATAAATGGTAAAACCTTTACCAGTGCTCTACCCAGCCAGACTAGAAAAAAACGGCATGGTACATTCAGGATCAGATTAACTATTTTTCCAGCATTAGCAATACTTTGGAGACTGATGTGATCTGGGGTCAAACCAGGAGGGAAACTAGAATTTAGAGTGCTGCCCACCTTGTTTTGGAAGATGAGTCACATCTCTGCCAGGCAGAAAAAGGAAACCGACTATGCTGAACTGCTGCCAAGTTTAGAGGCAGACAACATGAAGAGCACCACCGCTTGTCCTGGGAGTATGAAAAGTCCTGCAAAGGTATCTTCTGAACAAATAAACCTGGCTAAACTAGTTTAGCTCTTTGGAATCATGAGCATCACACTTTTTGTTTCACAGTGTAAGGAAACAGTGTCCTGTCCAATGCTGCTCTGGCAGAAAAAAAAAAAGATTAAAATGAGGAAGACAGAAATATAAGGTGAAGCTTAGAAAACACAGCTGAACTGAAAGAATCTGGATAGGGCATTCATTAACATCCTGTTTACTGTTCCTTATTTGCATCCCAATAACGGTATTTCAACAGTGGTGTTTTATTAAAGTTACTTTGGTAACTTCACTTTTTCCAGGTATTTTTACAGTTTGCCCTAACTGCAAACCAGCATCTGCCACCATCTTGAATTGCATTGTTCTCATCACAAACCAACATCAAAACGGGACACCTAGTTGATAGATAATGCGCTATAGTCAGGGACGAGGCTCAACACACAAGGCAGTGTAGGGAAGGTTACACTGGAAGTGCTACAGGTGAGTAGGGATGTTTCCAGGGTATCCGCCTGATGCCATGTACAAATACTAAACTCTAGAAAGTAAGTTTAAAAAATACACTCATGCCGACTCATTTGCATTTACAGGGTAGACTGTCAGATGTCCCTTCACTGCTCATCATTTTTGAAAGAAGAATTACCAGTGTGAATGTCCATCCATTCCCTCCTTCTAATTCATTAGAATATGAAAAATGCAAAGTGAGATAGTGGAAATTGTATCTCACAAATATAGCTTAAGCCAGTTTAGTCAACCTGCTTTCGAAAAAGCCAAGGGAGGAACAGCAGGGAATTGGCCAATGGGAGGGCTGTGAGATGTTTATTGGTTCCTTCCTACCTGAAATAAAAGGGAAGTCAGAGCACTGTAGAGGTCTGGACATTTTGATTTAAATGAGGAGACAAATGGCAAATAGGAGTGAGAGAGAAAAACAGAAGAGCTGAGTAGGAGGTCTTAAAATGCATTTGTACCTTAAAAAGTGACGCTGTAAAAAACAGCATCATGACGTTCCAAGTTTATGCTGTCTCAGCCACTGGGGATCATATGTGCTTCATTTACAAGTCAAAAGATACATTTGCTGACAAGCCTGCAAACTCAGTCTGGGATCTAGGAGTATGTTTACATGGCAATTAAAAACCTGCGGCTGGACCATGCCAAGTGACTTGGGATAGCGAGGCTTAGGTTAAGGTGCTATTTAATTGCAGTGTAGCCGTTTGGGCTGGAGCCCGGACTCTAGGATCTGAGCTGGGACAGTCCCAAAGCTTGGGCTGTAGCCCAAGTGTCTACATCATAATTAAACAACCCCCTGAGCCTGAACCCTGTGAGCTTGAATCAGCAGGCACGGGCCAGCTGCAGGTGTCTAACTGCAGCGTATACATACCCTAGGAGTCAAGTGATCTCTTTCCTCCTTTAGCATTTTCACTAGTAATAAAGGTCAAATTCTCCCCCAGTTATCCCTGTAAAGCCCCATTCCCTTCAAATTATGCCTCCGGTACCTCTTGCCTTTCATTGGGGCTGCATGAGTATAAATGACTGGCTCTGCGACTGGAATGTTGAAAACAATTCTGCTGATGATGCACAAGGAACAGCCTCGAGCGCACTCTCTCTCCGCTCTGTTGAGCTCATAAGGTAAAGAGCAGTAAAAACTTGTTTTAGTCACTAAAGTCAGCAGATATGAATATATGCAAGGAGCAAATCTCCAGAGTAAGAAGCTGCATTTTTACACAGCCACTTTCATTGTACTTTATATGTATATTGCAAGCAGGAAGCAGGCAAGCAAGTGGGAGTGCTGTGGAAAGAGGGAATTGGCAAGGACAATGCTGTGAAGAAATACATTTTCTGTATCATTTCAGTGATGGCACAAGCCACACTTCAATGAATTTAGATGTATTAGTTTAAGGAACTGTTGGGGTTTTTTTCCTGGAATCTCTAGAGAACCAGTATCTGTTCTAATGAGTGTGCCCCTCTGCAATCATTGATTTTATGCTGAGTAACGCAAACAAGCTTGTGCAAATCTTTACTATGAAAAATGATGCTGTAAATATTGTAATAGGCACCCTCACACTTTTCAATATGCCAGAGTGCTGTAGAATTTCTTTGCCCTGACTCACAATGTACTGTCTGATTTCAAACAACTCACGCAGCACAAGATTAAAGTAAAATACCAAACAGGCTTTCAGTAGAAAGATGACATGCGATAGGTGCTACCCTGCCAGGAAACTAAAGTCAGTTCAGGTAGCATTAGCCCCAGATCCTGCCCCCAGACCGTAATCTCTGTAATTTGGCTGAGTGCTGGAGAGCTCCATCAGAGAAGACTCTTCCGATCCTTAGGATGCAGCAGTGCAGTGAAGCACCTTACGACAGGAGTTGGGGACCAACTATAGTAGGATCAGAGGTGCAACCATCTAATTCACATAGAGGTACCAGGAATTGAAAATGCATAAGACCAGCATCTGCACTGAACAGAGCCTCAACAGGATAGTACAAGGTTGGGGAGGGAAAGTCCTTGTGACCCCCATAGCACTTGTCCTCATACATAGGATCCTTGAGGTAATAGTGACACCTCCAGGCCTGCCACCCAAGTAGCTGCCACTCATGGGCATGCTAGCACATCCTACCCCCACAGAAGCATGCTCCACTCAGTATGGACTCTTGCATCTTACTTCCGTTTTCTACACACACAGCTAAGTACACGTCCACTGAGGGACAAGGTGGGGATTTGGGCTGTACTATATAAACAATGATTTATTTTTATTATCTTTCAAAACCTCAGTGCAGTTTAAACTGGAAAGGAGAGAATGACTTCACACCCCATTCATTTGCCCTTCCATATAGACTTTCTCCTTCTTCTCTGCAATGTACACAAAAAAGACCATTATCAATGTCAACTATGAGGCTGCCAAAGTAGGATTAAAAATCAGTGAAAAGAAAATGAAAGTCATGATCTTTAAGAGAGGAATCAGCAATGACAGAGTGTATGTGATTAAGAGTGAAGAATACAGCAGAGTTAACGAGTCTATACATCTTGGAAGCACAAGCAGTGCTGATGGCCGTCTCCATAAGGAGGTGAAAGCAAGAACTGGAAAGCAAGTGGAGTTTTTCAAAACTGGCAAATATTTGGAAAAATAAGAAACCAAGATACCATACAAGAACCAAGATAAAGTTATACAGTGTTATTGTGACCCTCACATAGTTACATGCGTCTGAAACTTGACATAAAGATGCTTGTGGAGAATACTTGGTGTCAGCTGCTGGGATAAAGTTATTAAAGCAGAACCTCACAGTTACAAACATCTCGGGAATGGAGGTTGTTCGTAACTCTGAAATGTTCGTAACTTTGAACAAAGCATTATAGTTGTTCTTTCAAAAGTTTACAACTGAACATTGACTTAATACAGATTTGAAACATTACTATGAAGAAGAAAAATGCTGCTCTCCCTTTTTTTTAGTAGTTTATGTTTAACAAAGTACTGTACTGTATTTCCTTTTTGGTCTCTGCTGCTGCCTGATTGTATACTTCCAATTCCAAATGAAGTGTGCGGTTGACTGGTCAGTTTGTAACTCTGGTGTTTGTAATTCTGAAGTTCCATTGTGATGCTGATGTGTTATAAAGGACCGGTCAACAGACTATAGTGGGGTCGGCAACCTTTCGGCAGTGGTGTGCCAAGTCTTCATTTATTCTCTCTAATTTAAGTTTTGCATGTTAGTAATACATTTTAACATCTTTAGAATGTTTCTTTCTATAGGTCTATAATATACAACTAAACTATTGTTGTATATAAAGTAAACAAGGGTTTTAAAATGTTGAAGTTTCATTTAAAATTAAATTAAAATGCAAAGCCCCCCAGACACAGTGGCCAGGACCCGGGCAGTGTGAGTGCCACTGGAAAACAGCTCGCATGCCACCTTTGGCATATGTGCCATAGGTTGCCTACCCCTGAACTATAGTGACAATGATCCAAGAAAGAAGGATAAAGCGGTTTGGCCATGTTGTATTGATGTCAAATAACTGTATTCCTTGACAAAACCTTGACCGGATACCACATGGAGGAAGAGGGAAAAGAGGAGGACAACCGACGACATGTGAGAACACCACTGAGAAAAATGTCAGTGTCATGGAAACGGACTACGAGGAAGCAAGAAACATGGCATTAGATATATGAAGGAAGAAACACTGGGTTGTCTCGTGTCACAAGGCATGAGAACATTTAATAAAATAATACATAAAATAGATAATGTGCAGTATTCACTGCCTACTTATACAATAATATATTGCACTGATATAGCATCTGCCTTCCAAGGACTTTATACTTTACAAACATTAAACAAGTTTCACAGCACCCCAATGAGTTTGGAAAGTACAATCACAATTTAACAGATGGGCAAAATAAGGCATAAAGGGGTGAAGTGATTTGCCCAAGGATTTGACAAATCAGTGGTAAAGTCATAGAAACAGGTACGCAGGTTTCCAGTCCCCTGACCTAATCACTGTTAGGTCACAGTCACTGTCAGTGGTGGGTTGAAGCAGAGATACCATTCTAAGCTGATTTAAATAGTGATATAAGGCTACGTTTCCTCTTACTGCTGTGGTGGATTTGCCTTCATTAGGCTGTGTGAAGCCATGATCTCACATCCTCCCACCCCTTCTGTCCCATCTGGGGCTTCGTATTTGCTGTAAGGATCAGGGAAAGAG
>ML677366.1:14192488-14251027 GCA_007922305.1 Dermatemys mawii
ATGTGGCCCTCGGGCCAAAAAGTTTGCCCAACCCTGCCCTAGAGCACACACTTAAGTCCCATTGACTTTACTAGGCCTTAAGTATATACTCAAATACTTTGCTGAATTGAGGCCTATCAAAGTAGAAAGTTCCAGATAACTAATTCCTCCCTCTACCCTCCATGTGAATCCCAGCAATTGTGCACGCTGCTCAGGCCTGTATTCTCTTGATCAGTTTACTGGCACTTGATTTACTTACAATGTTAAGCAGCATCTTGAGTTTTAAAGGGCTAAACTCATAATTCTCTCTTAAGCACTCCAGCCCAGACCCTTCCTCCAGCACAAAAGCCACGTCACTGCACTGTATGCTGAGAAGTAATTTGGAGCCTGGAGAAGAGCTCCTTGCCATCACAGTGCAGGATGTCCCTTTATACATTAAGACCCCCCACTCCCTACCCCCAAGGTATATTCATCCAAAACAATGACTCAGAGTAAGTTAAATATTTTTTGTTATTACTTCAATAAAATATTTTGCAGAAAATAGAATCATCAGTGGACGCAACAAACAGGTTTTGAGAAACTCAGCATTTATCAATCTACTCATCCCTGTCAATGTTTTTTGTCACCGTGAAACATTAGTCTTCACAATTCACACTTGTCCTGCTGCACTATGGCTTAATAAAATATTTACACCTCTCCCTGAGAAACTACCTGCTCCCCATCAGTCATACAGGTTTAAAACTGATGAGTGGCAGTAATTCTTTCATTAATAAAGTTGCAAAATACACTAATAATGCTCTTTGCTCAGCTTCTATTCCAATATACTGAGATACAAACAGTCTCATTCCATTTTTATTCCCTTTTTAAAAAATACATTCTTGTAAATTTAGTGCCCAAGAATGGGAGAGGCTTACAACACTGACTGGAGCCAGGTATGGAGTACCTACTAGCTTCACCAATAAATAACTTTTTATTTACAATCAGGGCCTCCTGTGGCATTACTTTAAGACCTGAGCCAAAACTGTAGCTAGTTTCACAGTATGAAAGAGACTATGTTAGGGATCAGACTGAAACCATTGCATGCTCCCTTTCACTTGTGATTTAAGCTATATGTCAGCTCAGGTTTAAAGTTTAGTACGTCCCCTTTTCAGAATTTGCTAGGAGAAATGCAATTTAATTGGGGTGGTTCTCTGAAGTATTTTCATAAAGTACATTATGTAAGCAAAGCATGTCAGCCATATTCCTCACTTAAAGCCATTTAAAACACTTTTTGATTTTGTAAGTCCAAAGTAAAAGAAAACCAGAGCATTTCTGAGCAATGATATCTGTCTTAATATTTCCTCCTTTAACAGGTGAGTTATTTGTTCCTGTAATCCCTATTCCTGAGCAAAGAGGCTAGAATAACTTGACTGGGAAAACACACATAGTGAAAGCTTTCTGGTATTAAAGGGTTGCACCTGGGTCAAAATGCAAAGCTAAGACAGCAAACTACAGAGCACCTGCTAAGGAGCCAAAAGGAGGAGGACAAATCTGTGCAAGAGCAACTTTGCAACATGTTGATACCTTTTGTTAGATCAGCGAATGCTAGTCACAAAGCTTCTGCTTTAAAGAAACTTGCAACAGCACTGACATTTGAAGTGTTCATGAAAGGATGGATCTTACACTTGTAAACAGTTTAAAAATATGAGGATTTTAGGCCTGGTCTACACTGCAAGCTTATTTTTGTATTAGTATGTCACACTCAGAGGTGAGAAAAATCCATACCTGAGCGACACAGTCATACCGACTGAACTCCTGGTATAGACAGCGCTATGTAGATAGGAGGTTTTCTCCTGTTGACATGGCTACCGCCTCTTGGGGAGGTGGAGTACCTCCGCTGACTGGAGAAGCTCTCCTGTCGGCATAGGTAGTGTCTTCATTAAACACTGCCCGTGCACCTCAGCAGTGCTGTCTGTGGGGACAAGCCCAGAGTGTATATGACATTTGTAGACCTTACTATTCTGATTCTCTGTGTTATTATTACCTGTACACTTTAAAATCAATAAAAATGACTAAATCGAAATATGATAGTTTGGGGATTTTTTTATCTATCAGCTATTTATAACAGATTAGGCAGTGTTACTATCAATATTTCTACTGCATTGCTGGAGCAACAAAATTGTCCGTGAAATATAAGCCATTATGATGTAAGCCATTAATTTCTTCTTTGATGCATAAACATAACCCCCATAAAGAGTCCACAGGATAAAAAGGTTAGGAGTGTTTATATGGCAGGGTTTATTGTGCATGTAGTCAGCAGGTGACTGCACCACTGCCAACCATGTCAGACATGTTTTATCATCACAGTGACTCTGAGAAAGGCTGCTTTCTACCACTGTATTTTTCACACACGAACCCTGTACAGACAATCAGCTTTATAAAAAAGACCACACCTGGAATCCCAGCATCCACTCTGCGATTGCTTATTTTTTTAGACATGAGGTTGGAACATTTGCTCTCCCCTGTGTGTGACTGCAATGCCTAAACAGGATTTTAATAATAGCAGACAGCAAAAATGACACTAGCTCAGGCTACTAAATCTGTAGAATCCTGACACCTGCTGGTAAAGGGAAATCATCACATCACTTCAGAGCATGAAAGTGCTGTCTCGATGGGTCTAGTCCTCACATCACAAATACTCAAAATAATTAGTCAGCACAAACTGGAATTGTTGTACCAGAATGTGATGCTCATGCTGAGTTATAGCCTTATTCACATTATAAAGCAGCAGGAGAACCATCCCACACTCTGGCACTGAGGAGTCCTCCTTTTCCAGGCTCCAACGTACTTCCCAGTGTACAGGAGGAGGAGGTGCTGTGACTTAACTGTATTACAAACTGGTCCACTGTTAGTTATCTCAGCAAAGAGGACAAGGATTAAATGGACCAGGGAGGGAGATCTTCTCTCCCTAGAGATGGTCCATTCAATTCCAGGCTGAAGCACACTCCTGGGCAGCATGGAGACATCTCCACTTCTATTGCCCATGCTGTCTCTACTTTGTGGACAAAGACAGGGGTACAAGCTCCAGTGCTGCCAATCCAGCTCTACATTTACTTCAAAAGTCATAAACAAAAATCACTTGTAAGAATAAAAGCAATAAATTTAAATTAGTCTCACAGAGGCAGAAAGTAAAACTCGCATGTTCAAATTTTTCTCTTAAAACTCTGATGCAGGTCTCAGGCCGTAATCCAGAACAAATGCTAACCTTATTTACTTTTGAAAGACTTCTGTATCTAGAAAACAGTACCAAGAAAATAACAGTGTTATTGTTCACAATGTAATAAAATTAGCCCTCTTTAAGACAAAACACTTCCGAGCCACTTTCAGTGAATTTACAACTTTTTACTATGCCATTTCGACTTTCCTTTACACTTCAATTAATTACAGAAAAAGTAATCTTTTCAGTTGTTTTGCTGAGTGAGAGATTAATAAGGACATTTTATGCATGGAGAATAGCGCTACAGCACTTAAGTGTGATTAAAAGAAACAGCAACATTTTAAAGAGTTAATGAACTTTACAAAAGTGAACAGCTTCAGTACGCCAAAGGCTTTTAGAACTTCAAGAACATGCTGTTGGTTAGATGTGCTGTTAGAATTAAGACACATTTGTTCATGTTCTAAAGGCTACACAAAAGGAGTTCAGAGTAAAAATGTTTAAAACATTACAAAATGATGTCAGTGAAATCCACCTGCTTTTGTACTACAGCAGTTCATTTATTTATTACATCCCAAAGCAAGGGAGAGCAGCGATGGTGAGAAAACACGGACTTTAGTATCATATGCGTCTCTGAGCACAAGAAGAGCTAAGGGCTCAACTAAAAGTGCACATAAAGATCCAGAGGAGTGGGTGCTGATTGTTACTAAACAGGATCAGGTAACTGCTAGAATCAGGGTGTTCAAACTACGGCGCGGTGTCCACATCCAGCCCTTCAGACGTTTTAATCCGGCCCTTGAGCTCCCGCTGTGGAGCAGGGTCCAGGGCTTTCCCTGTTTCGGAGTTTCACCTGGGGAGCAGAGTAAGGGGCTTGCCCCGCTCCGCACAGCTCCTGGAAGCATCAGTATGTCCCCGCCTCCAGTTCCTACATGTAAGGACAGCTAGGGGGCTCCACAGACTGCCCCATCCCAAGCGCTGCCTCTGAAGTTCCCATTGGCTGGGAACCGTGGCCAATGGGAGGTGCAGGGGCAGCGCCTGCAGACGGGGCAGCACACAGAGCTGCTTGGTCATGCCTCCGCATAGGAGCCTGAGTGGGGACATGCCACTGCTTCCGGGAGCTGCTTGAAGTAAGTGCCACCCAGAACCTGCACCCGTGACCCCCTCTTGCGCTCCAACCCCCTGCCACAGCCCTGATCCCCCCTCCCACCCTCCAAACCCCTCAGTCCCATCCCAGGAGTACTCTCCTGCACCCCCAACCCCTCATCCCTAGCCCCACCCAGAGAGCCAACACCCCAACCTCCTGCTCCAGCCCACAGCCTCCTCCTCCTCCTGCACCCTGGGCTCCTCATTTCTGGCCCCACTCCAGAGCCCACACCCCCAACCAGAGCCCTCACCCCAACCCCCAATTTTGTGAGCATTCATTGCCCATCATACAATTTTCATACCCCGATGTAGCTTCCAGGTTAAAAAGTTTGCCACCCCCCTCTCAACCCCCATGCTAGAAGCTAGCGTAGAAGTCAAGATCAAGAACAGGCAATTCTGTAAGACTCTTATGTCCTCGGTCCAAGAGTCAGTTGGTGGAATGTCATATTAGGAGCTGGTGGAAATCCCCATCACTCAGCCAAAGGATGGAAAATAAAAGGCCTTTGGGACATAGCTGCTGTCATGGCTGGGTCTCAAACCTGTACTGTTTTGGCTACAGGTGTTATTCAAGCCTTACCTATTAAGAAAGCTTAAGCCAAGCTAGTGCAAGTCTGTCTACTCAGGCTGGGAGACTCACTCCCAGCTCCAATGTAGATATACCTTATAAGAAATAATGTATGGTCCTCTGTGATATGGAGGGTAGTTCTTTTGTAACAACTCAGGAAAAGGGCCTGGGCATCATGTGGACTGCTCAGTGGGCAGAAGCAGTCAAAAAGCAAACATGAGGGTGTATAAAGAAATAGAAAGGAAATGATACTGAAAATATTATACTGCCATTACATAAATCAAATTACATATACTTTTGCCTCAGATACTGGATTCCATTCTGGTCACCCTCTCTTTAAAAGGAGATAGCAGAAATAGAAGGGGTTCAGAGACCAGTGGGAAGAAATATCCAAGGTCCAGAAAAGACTGTTATGAAAAGAGACTGGAAAGATCGGGATGGTTTAGTTTAGAGAGAAAACAAATACAAGGTGATAGGATAGAGCTTTAAAAGAACAATTAATATTACAGAGAAGGTAAGTCGGGTGGTAATAGTCACCCTCTCATAATACAAGGACAATAGGCCAGTTGATGAAATTGAAAGGTAGCCAATTTAAAATGGATACAAGAAAATATATTTTTACATTATACATAATTAACCTGTGAAAATCATTGCCACCAAGTAATATTTAGGCAAAAAGCTTAGTGCAATTCCAAAAAAGTTTAGATTCTTATAATAATGATGCAAAGAAAAAGAAAAAAATATGGACACATTATTACATAGCTACACACTCAGGGGTTTCTTGCACCTTTCACTGAAGTATCTGACAATAGACACTTTCAGAAACAGGATACTGAACAAGATGTAACACTGGCCTTATCTAGGACGGTAATTCCTATGTTACAAGAGAGGAAGAATCATCAGTTCACCAAAGAACTCAATACCAGAATGTTAACGACTTACTAGAAATGAATTGATTCTTCCCATGCAACAAAATACTATGGCTCATTGTCTTCAAGCAGAAGTTTAATGCAAAACTTTAAATCATTTCATTAAAAAATAAATTACATTAAGAAGCTAAACCTCAGTTTTCAATTTGGTTTCATGCCATGGTCTCAGCTTTTCTTTTTATGACCATACTGAAGAGATTTCAAATTATAATCTCTCTCGACATATATTGTACTGTAAGTTTTAATCAAGACTCGTCAAAGAGAAGACAATCTACTAATACCCTCAATCACTTTAAAATCTTGTTTGAAGTGTTCTGTTTTCCCACTATGCAGAAATATTTAACATCATTGCTTCCAACATATGTACATTCCATTTATCCGACATTCAGAACATATCTTCTTTCAATCTGTCTTAGTAACCCCCCAGAGTATTGTATGCAATGTGTCTTATTTCAGAATGCTTAACAGTTTTATAAGCTACCATCATATTTTCACATATAGCTATTGAACAACTAACTTGTTTGAAGTGACATATAAGACATTTACTTTGCTTTCAGTTATACTATTTTCCTCTCATATTGTTTTCTATTTCTAAACTCCTTTATATGCCTTATATTTCCAAGTTCTCTTATTCCTGGTGCACTGTTTTTACAATTTACAATTTTTTAAAATGCCATCTTTCTTTTGTAGCCATATATTTCATGTGATCCTCTCAAGAACATATTGCCAATCCATATGTCTCAACACTAAAGGCTCTATATAGTTTTAAGTTGTTAAGAATTCTGAGCCAACTATAGCTACCAAAGTTCTACGTGCAGTGAGTGCAACATAAATAAACAGTAGGACTTTAAAGGTGGCTAAAACAGAGTATTTCCAGCTAAAAATGTTTCCGCAAGGTAGTTCCCAATGGGAAACTATGAATTGGGGCTAATGCTCCCTCAATAACAATTTCAAAGTACTTACCAGTGGGTTGCTGCAATTGTAAATTGAAAGTATCCATTTTCCTTTCAATGAGATCATGCTAACTGGTGTAAGCAGCTCTACTCAACCCTAATGCATCCCCAGAGCAGGTCCATCCTGTACACTGAATTAGACAGGAGTTTTGTGTTAAAAATAGTACGTTATCATGTAATTAAAGACTGAATCCTAACGCAGACTCACAAGGGGGCTGAACTTTGACTTTGCCACTGTTGCACATTTGCTCGTTTTATTGCTTCGTATCTAGAAAGGCCAACAGAAATCAACATTTTAAATGACAAATGACCTGGGTCATTTTTATATGACAGAGAGGATGATCTCTTGATCATCCTCTCTGTCATGTAAAAATACTGTCTTGATCTATTTTTACATCAATAACGTTCGTAATGCTGTGCACGACCAAGATGAAAAGGGACAATCCTGATCTAACAGAGAAAGGAGTATAATTAAAGGGAGTATCTATCTGTTAAAACCTGGAATGCATACCAAGGTTTAACACCACCATGCACAGAATAGATAGTAAGCTCTCCTCCTTAAGAGTCACACTTGTGAGAAGCAAAGAAGTTTTACGGAGAGTCTAGATCTGAGCTTTCTGTTTTGTCATTTATAAATAAATATAGTCAGTAGTGACATAACTTATTTATGTACCTGCAGATATTTCATGGGAATTAAACAGCAATATATGGAAGCAATGGGAATTTTACTATTATAACACCATGTTATCTGCTCATAACAATGTAAATACAGTATTTCATTACTACTGCACTCACTACAGTATTTGATAACATCATGGAGATAAAGGATTCAGACATTCATAATTGGATGATAAGGGTGGTAACAAAGCAGTTTGGCATTCCTGCAAATGTACCAAAGTTTAATAAATATAGCAACACCCATAATAAAAATATGGCAACAACTTTTTGCATACGATCTGTATGTTTTTCTGTTAGGAATAGTCTGTCTACTTCGTGTCTCATCATGCAATAACCTCAAACACCCTAGATGCACTTTCTAATCTTCCAAAAGCTACTCAGGGGAAAAGGAAAGAGGTCTACAGTTCCAGTCTCTAACCAGAATAACTCCTGAACTCCTCTAAAGATATCACAAATAGATAATTAAGGTTCCATATAGGAAGATTAAGAAGGAAAACTCCAACCCCTCAACCCAGGAACAAAACACTTGTTGCCATGCGTGCATGCACACACACCAGTCTTTATTACAGAGAGCCGAAATATAAGGAACATTTTTTTCCTAATTCTTCTTTTAGTTCAAACTTTCATCAAAACATCGAAATTTGAAAAACTCTGACCAGCATTAGCTGCTATTCCAGCCACTCTGACACTATCTGAAGTGGGACATACAGGATCCATGTAAACATGCCTCCTCAGGATGCCCTATTGCAGACTTCTGTGCCAGGCTCCTCCCACAGTGCACAAGAGCTACAGTGGTCCCTATATTATCCCTTCTTGCCATTCTCCTCCCAGCAACTGTAGGTGAGTTTCACCCAGGGTGGATTTGATTTAAATCAAATTGATTTAAATCACTAGTAAGGAAGACTTGATTTAATCATGGATTTCTACATAAAAGTGGCACCTTAAAGACTAACAGATTTATTTGGGCATAAGCTTTCATGTGTAAAAAGTCCACTTCACCCACACCATACATCTGAAGAAGTGGGTTTTTTACCCACAAAAGCTTATGCCCAAATAAATCTGTTAGTCTTAAGGTGTCATCGAACTCCTCATAGTCTGTATCCACAAAACCAAACACGGCTACCCCACTGATACATAAAAGTGCATTCTTGTTGGTTGTTATAACCTTATATTATATATACAGTGGATTCCGGTTAATTGGGCCATTGGTTAATTGGGGCAGCCGCTTAATCGGGACACATCACAAAGAACGGAAACAAAGCATCCTTTTTTATTTACTTCGGTTAATTGGGGCAGCCACTTAATCGGGCCAAATTGTTCCGGTCCTGATGTGTCCAAATTAACCAGAATCCACTGCATACACATATATATAAAAACATATTCTTCACAACTCAGAGATAGAGGAGACCCAAACTCGGTCTCTTTTTTGGTCTGCTGCCACTATAGGTTTTCCCTTCTAGTAAGAGAATGATATGGTAGATCTCAAATCAATAAAGGCTACACTCAGAAAGACCTCAAGACTTCTGGAATATGCTGCTGTAACAGTTTCACTTTTCTTTCTCCTGCCTATCCCTCCCTTCTAACATTTATCTCTCAACTTCTCTTTGTCCAGATCTATTCCACCCCCAACAATCTTCTATTCATTAACTTTAGAGAGAGGTAAGGGACTCTGCGTACACAAATTTGCAGAGGAACAATCGGGTTGAGGTCTGTTATTTCTCACCTCTATATATTATTTATTTATTTTAAAACATTTTTGCTGTTAAGAAGCATGTTATCTCTGGAGACATAAATCCACAGTTTGAGAACTGCAAAACTAAGCATCTCTGATGTTATCTTCTAGATTTAGCACTGAGTCTCATCAGGTAGATAGAAAGATTAACCTAAATAATCTATACAGAAGCCGCTGAAACAGCATAAGATTGGTTTCCTAATCCATGAACTATTGGAACTCATTTACAAAACTTTTCTTAAACATTACATGAATATATGGTCTCATACTACAGAATTAGACACATTACAGATCAAAGATATCTCATCATGAAATAGGGATTACAAATTCTAATTTTAGATAGGTTTTTTCCTCCAAAAGCATTTTATCAAAAAATCTAATTTAAATAAAGAAAGTCAGATTTTTTTTTAAATCACTGATTTTTATCCACCCTGATTTCACCCTATGGTTTTCCTGTTTTCTCATTCAAATTTCTAACTTAAATGCAATGAACTATAGTTCATCACATGCAGTAAATTGTCTCATGTCTGAACTAAGCTTAACTAAATAATACGTTAGACATTTTAAGAGACATCTTCCAAAAACCTCAAACCTGCTGATTAATGATGTACAGAATTTCATGTAAGACAGACAAAAGGAAAGGAAGTAACAAAAAAAAAATGCTGAATAGAGGAAAAAGAAAGAATGACCTTAGGAGGCAAATGAAATCACTTGTCATCTAATATGTGAATATACAGAATTCTAAAGTGAGAAAGATGGACAAAAGAGAAGAAATTAACAAGTCAATCAACTGAAGCAAAATAAAGTGAAAATGCTGATCGATGGAGACTTAGCACTGGTGCTAAGGCTGATAACACTAAATGACTTAAGAGAATTCCCGTGAAAAAACTAATGCCTCTGGGGAAAACATGCTAATAAGAAACATTTAAAATCGAGTTAAACTAAATTGGTTTGAATTCCTGCAGTATCCAACTTACAGGAGCTGTTGGTAAGTTCACCCAATGCGTGAGATCTGGTAAGTCTTTGTATAGGTGAGCAACTCTCAGGCCTTGTCTACACTGGCAAGTTTCTGCACAGTAAAGCAGCCTTCTGTGGTGTAACTCACAAGATGTACATACTGCCAAGCCACTTTGTGTGCAGAAACTCCTCAGCTGCAGCATTTGAAAAAAAAAAAAAAAAAAACCAACAAAAACCCCAAAACAAAAAAAACCCCAAAACAAAACAAAAAACACCTGGACGAGAGTCAGAAGCCTTACAGCACAGAGGCTCCAGGACTGTATTGGCAGTGTAAACAAAGTACAATGAAGAAACCAATCAACTGGCCTCCAGAAGTGTCCTATAATCCCTCAAGTGGCCCCTCTGCTCATTGTTTTGAATTCAGCCAGCTGCCCTGAAGGCATGCACCCCACCCCCTTTCAAATCTCTGTTTCTCACTGCCCTTGCAAAGTAGCTGGCAACATAGAATGCCCATGGAACAATGTGATTGGGAAACCTGCATCATGTGACGCTGTGCCTGCCCCATGCGGCATTGCAAACCCTTCCCAAAGTACCCTGCGGCCAGTTGCACTGCACAATGGGATAGCTACCACAATGCATGGCTCTCTTTGCAGTGGCAAGAGCTGCTAATGTAGATGAGCTCCACCGTCACAAGGAGCACAGTGTGGACACGCAACAGTGGTTTAATTCCAGTGCTTTAATAAAAGTGGCATAACTCGTTGCGCAGAAACTCACCACTGTAAACATATCCTCAGAATCATGTTTCACACATGAATTCAGCATTTGCTTTCCATTAATATTCTTAAAAATTTCTGCCAGTGAAGATGTTCACTGAAACATTTGCAAAAGTGCCAAGAGCCTGAGGCTGAAATGAATAAACAAATGAAAATATGCATGGTGACAGAAAATAATTTGAAATATTCACCCAGCTCTGATAGAAAGTGCTTTTATTTTGAAGTCTAAGACCTCAGTCCTGAAAGCTGTCCTGCAAGCTCTGTGAAGACACTAGGATACATCCACACACATCATCATTTAGGATTCAAGATTCTATAAAAATTCCTACAGTCCAGCCTATAACATGCAGAAATTAGGAGAAGGAATCAGAGTGCATTCTAACACACTGTCCTTCCCTTCTAATAGCTTCTTATTGACCCCAAGTAACACCTGCTCATTGAGTCTGAGGCTATCGCTACACTACAATTTAAACTGTCGTAAATTGTGTCACTCAGGGATTATATTAGCTACCCCCTTGAGCAACATAATTTATGCCAATTTAAGCGTGTGGACAGTGCTATGCCAGCAGGAGAGCTACCGCCAGTTGTGGGGGCTGGAGTAAACTCTCTAGTGTAGGCATCAGCTGAGATTTCGCATCAGAAAAAAGGAAACACTTACCCACAGACAAAGCTTCTTCCCTTACATCATCATCACAAGGCTGATGAATGTTCCAAGATGTCAAAGGAAGTGAATAAATTTCTTCAGCGGAAGTTAACTTGACCATATCCATGTGAGTGCTCCGGGGCTTATACTGTGGAATGAAACACTCCTTCCCTCTCTGAAATATGTCCTTAATGATTTCTTCTGTCTTGATTTCGTCTTGCATACTCAGAAAGACTGCAATTCTTTGGGACTCTTGGTACTTGGAATGCCCAATCACCTACACGGGAAATTACTACAATGAGGTTTAAAAGCTTAGGAAAAGACCCACTTATTTTTTTTACTTAAAAAAAATCAGGTTTAAGCAATATTATCTGTGAAAAGGTTGAAAATATAAACTCTCTCTTTAATGTTTCACATCAGGAAAACTCCCCCCCGCCATGTTTACTAAAAGTGAAATTAACACAGATAATTTTGTGTACTCGGTTTATAAACCATATTAGCATTACTGAGGATATAGCAACATAGTTTTGCAACAGCATTTGTGGGATAACTCATGGAGGGAACATTTCACTCTTGTCATTGGCATAGGACCAGTGTTCAGCATATTTTTCTGATCCTGTAAGCATTTGTACATTGTGCATTTTAAAATGTATAGTGTAAGCACGTTCAGACAATCAAAATCACCGCAGAAAAAAGTGCATTGGATGGGGAGATGCTAGTCCACAGAGCAGAGAAAGTGTTTGTATTCCTCATTTATGTTTTAAGTCATACATTTTGTCCCACATTTAGGTCTTGGCATGTGAGAAGTACGTCAATGACAGCATCAGTGTCCAAAATTCAAAAGAAAAAGCTAGCTAAAAGCTTTCGCTCAGGCAAAGAATTGTTTCCTCCTGCCTACTTAGGAAACTAAGCTGAGGCTCAATGATTTGTGAGATCTGGTCCGTAGTTCTTTAGCCTGAACTGACCTTTGTACAGGAGTTTAAAGTCCCAAAAGTGTTTTCCTAAATGCTTCTGTTGACAGGCAGTCTTACTGCTACCCACTCTCCTAGCTGATCTAGGGAATGTAGAAGAAATTGCCTTTGTACTTGTTTGATCTAAGAAGCCCTCTAGATCAAAAAGCTGGACAAAGGCAGAACCTAAGAAGAGAATTAGAAATTGCATATGTGGTGTGCGTGATAAAAGGTAAAAGTTTCAGATCTTACATAACATCCTCCTGAACCATACTGACATTTTAAAAAAGGGTTTTTAAGGCCACGGAACTGACTGCCCTGCACCTTGTGTCATCACTTACAACAGTACAAAGCAAGTGTAATATGCTTCCATTCTGATCTGAAAGTGATTTGCATTCAACTTTGTAGTGGTGCGAATGGCAAAGTGCAGGGCAATATAGGGGCTATGCTTATTAATTTAGTCTTATTTAATGGGACTGGAGTGTACACACCAGAATTAGAATTCTCTTTTGTGTGTCTGTATAATCCCGGGATAATTGCCTTTCTACACTTTGACCCTTGTCACTTTCCTTCTTTCATAGTTCTTTAATTCTCACCTATATTCCTTTCTCTACTTGCAATTGTTTTAAACCTTTGTTTAATTTTTCTCCCTCACCTCTGACTATGTCTCTTAAATTTATTTTAAAAGCCTATAGTTATTTGGCTATTCCCCCCTTTGTGTGTGTGTTATATATAAAAACTAAATCAACTGTATCTCTTTATTGCCTTTTTAAGAAATAACTATCCCATTCCACTCTTCTCTCTCTCGGTTCCCTCTTCCATCTACTCCTTCCCTTCCACAGTGTGGAAAATTCATAGTGCGATCAATGCATGGTGCAATTACATTGTGCCCTTGAAGACAAATACAATCATATAGTCATTCACATTAGTACCAACAGCCTGAAGATGTCTCCCTGGCCCAGGCAGTAGTTCCTGTCACACCCCAGAAGTTTCCAAAGAGAAAACGCTTTGGCCTTTGTACATTAGCTGATGACTATTATTGCAGAATCAGAGCATGCAAACAGCATGCCTTTAATCAGGAATACAAACATTAAGCAAGCGCAGTCATGCAGCATCAAATTAAATACTAGTAAGAAGGTCAGCCTAGTGCAGCTATTCCAATTTGAATTTAAAATCTTTCCAAGACGGGAATTTACGTAAAGGCATTCTTCAAGTTCTAAGTAAAGTAGCCAAGTCTCTTTTATCCTTCTCAGCCGCAATTCCTATCTTCTGTTATGAATTTTTCAGCCTTTGCTCAAGATGTTTTCTCGACATTTTCAAATATTTCTCGATGCTCACTACACTAGTGTCCTGATAATGAAGGTAATTCCTTTACCTCAATTTATCACTGACAATCTGTTTGAAAAGAGCTTTGCATTTTGATTTTCACTGTATATTTTGCAAATATTTCAGTCCCTAACCTTGCAAACTCTTACACATGAGCTACTCTTGGCAATAAAGTTAAACACATGTGTTTGCAGAATCAGGCCTTAGTCAGTTTACATATTCTGCAGCAAAGCTAGACAGTGGCCCAGTATCTTCCCTTTAGGCTAACACAACTTTATCACTTCTGGGTCAGATGTTCAAAACCTTTCAGCATTGCCATAACTCTGCCCCCACTGATACCAATGGGAGATTTACTACTGAGTTCGATACGACCAAAATTAGACAAGTACTGCTGAAAATTCTACCCTTTATAAATTAGCCGTTTATAAGGATGGCAAGAAATGCTATGTATATTTCTCAACAAAACTAAGGGCATACTGTCCTACTGCAGAAATTCACAGATTGCAAGCACTTGAGGCTAGCAGTCAGAATTATATTTTCATGTTAAATTATGTTTTATATTAAATACTGTAAGAATACGATTCCCAGGGAGAGAAGCCTATTTAAGTTCCATTTGCTCAGACATGGCAGAAATCTATACTTCTTACATGTTTGTGTGCTGCCACATTGCACTCCAGAGGTGGAAGCAATTGGTGCTAACTGGAATCTGTAAAGTGCTTTGAGATCCTTTGACTGAAAGACACAATACAAATGTGATTCCCCCAGAATTCCTGTGTCTGATTACATGCAGCAACTCTAAAATAAAATTGCATGAGGTTTATTAAAACAATAAAATACCTCTAAAACCACTTTGTTAATCCATATGCACTGGGTATTTGAAAAATAGAAACTATTCACATGCTGTGTGAGCATATTACTTGTGTAAATACAGCATGATAGCTTTTAAATGACAACATTAGCAACAAAATTACACAGAGAAAATATGTGGAAGGTACATCAAGAGTTAAAAATTAAAGCAAAGACGAGAGAAATCATTTCAGCACCTAGATGTTTATTTATAAATATTGCTAGGCACAGCCTATTAACTTAGAGCTGAATAAAACATATACAGTAGAACCTGAAACGCCATTGCTTTGAGGTTTCTTTACAAACTTGGGCCCAGATCCTAGAAGATACACACATGTTTATATTTACCACCATAAGTAGCAGTCCTTAAAGTAATGAGACTATTCATAGTATTAAAGTTGAGCACATGCACAAGTGTTTGCATGATCAGGGCCTCACAACCTTCTGAGCATCTCATTGGTTTTAAATTATGCATTTAGCAGGATCAGTTTAGTTGGTGCTGTTCAAGAAACAAACAGCAGCCAATCCAAAGAGCTCTCAGTAGAAGACAGGCTATGGGCTTGGCCACACTGTAATAAAACATGTATATTTATAATATGTTAGCTGACAGGTTTTTAAACCATAAGGGAGAAAGGGCAAGTTGCATTTCAACATGTGTTAATTAGTTGAGGTGAACGCTATGCTCCACTCCCCTCACCACACTAGTGTTTAAAAACGTGTTAGAACACATGTGCCACTTAGCTATTTATTTTTTTTATTTATTTAAAGAAATACATCATTACCCTAGCGTGGCCAGGCCCATAGTTAACAGGCTGCACTGGAAAATCCAGGGGAGCTGATTTAAAGGTTACACGTTATTTTAAATATACGAACTCACAACTTGTAGGCGTGGAGGAAGAAATATATATTTTGGGTGGGATATGAAGGGGGAGGGAGGTCTGGAGATCAGTCCACCTCTGGGGTACAGGTGTGCAGAGGGTTAAGGGAGAGGTAGGGAGAGTTCTGCAGCAGACTAAGGCAGTTTGAGGCTGATCTGCACCCGTGGCGGGCGGAAGAAGCCCCAACTCAAGGGCGGGGCGGGGCGGGACGGGCCTGTCCCTGGAGGACTCGCGGGGCCCGCGGCGGGACTCCACACAAGGCGATCTGGGCTGAGCGGGGAGAAGGGCGCAGGCGGGGCCTCCGTCCCTGCCCCCCAGACGCGGAAAGCCCGCGAGTCACCGATCTCAACCGCTTGCTGCCGCCGGTCCAAGGCCGGGCGTGGCCCCCGCTGCAGGGCAGCCAGGCAGGGACCTAGCCCCGGGCCGCTCCTCAGCCCGCCCGGGCACCCACCTTGCGGCTCAGCAGGCGGGACTGGCGCTGCTTCTCCGCCTCGCTCAGCGCCCTCAGCCGCCGCTTCAGCTCCGCTCGCAGCGCTTGTTTGGCGGCTCGCAGCGCCGCTGCCATCTCGCCGGAATCGCCAGCCGGGCCGGGTCCCTCCCCTTGGCTCTCCATGCGCACAATGAGCCCCCGGTGTTCGCTGCGGTGCGCGCCGCGCAGCCCCCTCCTCCCCCGCCGCGCCTCCTCCCCCGAGGCCTGCTTGTCAGGGGGCTGCCGCGCACGGGGCCTGGCCTTTAGAGAGACCGCAGGGACCCCTAGCGCCCAGGCCGCACTGCCCAGGTCCCCGCTGCCCGATTGGTTTCTTGTTCTCTGTGCCCAGGGGGATCCACAGCACCCAGGTCCTACTGCTCAGGGGGATCCATAGCACCCGGGTCCTCGCTGCCAGATTGTTTTCTGGTTCCCCATACCCAGGGGGATCCACAGTGCCCGATTGGTTTCAGATTCCCTGTGCCCAAGGGGATTCACAGTATCCTCAGGAGTAAGACCCCACTGCCCAGCGGGATCCCAGCACCCAGGCCGCTGGTGCTCAGGGGGTTTCCAGTAGGTTCCCCGTGCCAGGGGGATCCCCACTGCCCACACTCCTGCTGCCCAGGGGATTTCTGACTCCAGGGGCCCAGCACCCAGGTTCCTGCTGCCCACAGTGTTCTGGGGCTGCTCATATGCTGAGGGTTAAGCTCCTGGAAGCGTTTTCAGGACGGGGGGGGGCGCCCCAATGGCAAAGCAATGCATGGGTCCAATGTAGTTTTGTAATGTAAACTCTTCCTAGCTGTTTTTAACATGTATTGCCTTCTATAAAAAACAGAAGATCTTGCACAGGACCCTCCTGGAAGAAAAACGATTAAAGATCTAGAAAACATGACCTATGAGGGAAAATTGAAAAAACTGGATTTGTTTAGTGTGGAGACGAGAAGACTGAGTTGAAAACAGATTTAAAGTACTTGAAAGGTTATTACAAATAAGAGAGAGAAAAATTGTTTTCCTTAACCTCTGAGAGTAGGACAAGAAGCAGTGGGCTTAAATTGCAGCAAGAGGGGTTGAGGTTAGACATTAGGAAAAAACTTGCTATTTGTCACGTTGTTTAAGCACTGGGATAAATTGCCTAGAGAGGTTGTGGAATTTCCATCACTGGAGATTTTTAAGAGCAGATTAGACAAACACCTGTCAGGGATGGTCTAGATTGGAGGTGGGCAAACCGCGGCCTCTGGGACTGTCCTGCCTGGCCCGGGCCTGCTCCGGTGCTCTAGAATGCATGGTGGCGTGGCTGGCTCCAGCTGCGTGGTGCTCTGGGTGGCATGGTAAGGCGGTGGGGAGTGAGGTTGAGAAAGAGCAGATCTCCGTGGTTCCTTCCAGTCCTGGCAGGCAGGAGGCTGTTGGATATGCATGGGAGTCCCAGGGTTGTGGGTAGGGGTTGGAGCAGTCAGAGGACAGGGAACAGGGAGGGTTCGATAGGGGGTAGGGTCCAGGGGTGGGGGCAGTTAGGTGCGGGGATCCCGGGAGAGAGCGGTTGGGACAAGGATCCAGGGGAGTTGAATGGGTCAGGAGTCCTGAGGGGGTGGATAGGGGGCAGGAGCTAGGCTGTTTGGGGAGGCACAGCTTTCTCTACATAACCCTCCATACAGTTTTGGAACCCCAATGTGGACCTCAGGCCAAAAAGTTTGTCTACCCCTGGTCTAGGTAATACCATGAGTGCAGGGGACTGGACTAGATGACTGCTTGAGGTTCCTTCCAGTCCTATGATTCTGTGATTCTGGCCACTCATGAGACCCCGACGCACCGATTCTGACTGCAAATCCTTGTAAGCTTGAAATCAGCCTTGCCAGCTCTTCTGGTTTTATCACCAGCGGTGCAGTGATTGATGTTCTTAAACCTGTAGCTTTTGAAGTCAAGTGATTGTCTCTGCTTTCAGACACCTCTAAACCTGTTCCAAGAACAGTTTTAAAATGTAAGCCAAGTTCACCCTGAGAGTCTTGTGATTTTGAAGCCAATTTCATGATTTGACTTCTGATTTTAGAATGCCTAGAGATTCACTGCTGTGAGGTTTATTTTAATGCTTCATATTTTAGCATCTACTGCTAAAATCAATCAATTGGAAGTGACCATCAAAAATACTTTGGAAGATGTCCAGGGCATGTGTTGCTTCTTTCTGATGTATGAAGAGACCAGAAAGGTACTACTTAATGTGTTCTGGGGTTTTTTGGCTACTCTGTTAGAAATATTGTTCCAGATTCACTGCCCTGTCTGATCTGTACTCAGCATAGGATCAGAGGCAGGTGGCAAAAATGGTTTTAATGTTACCCCACACCATAATTTAGAGCAGTCTGAAGTTGACTCTTGTGTTTGTAGAAAGGCATCCCATCCAACACTTGGTTGCAAATTATTTTTGCCTAGTATAGACGGAACATCGTAAAGAAATCACCCCCTTCATGGTTTTGCTATCCAAAGGGGGAGTACAATTTAATATAATTTAACAGCCATTGACCAAGTGATTTCCCATCCTCATACTGACTAAATGGCAACTGGTGGAGAGTAGGAGACAGTGTCTGGAACATTAGGGGAATTTTGTGAGTTGCAGAAAATGGGTGATGGCTTTTTTTTGTCAGTGTTGTTCCCGCCTTTCAGTATGACTCAGTACTTTCTGTGGCCTGCGCTGTCTTGCATCATGCCTGTCAGGAACATATATTAACCCGTGCAACAATCTCCCAAGGAAAGGGGCAGAAGCCACATCACTTGGGGCATTTAAAACATCTGACCGAACACTAGTAAATGCAACAATGACCATTGCTCCATTGGTAAGAAAATGGGATTAGGTGATCTGGTAGGTCTCAATGCCATTGTGTGCTGCAGTGACATCCTGAGACTACCTGACCACCATACTTATGTATTCATCTTTTGTGCTGCTCCACTGCCTTTTGGCTGCCCCTTCCTCCAGAAACAGAGCATTGTCTGCTGCTCCAATATTTTGCCTGACAGCTGAAGTGATGTTTCAATGGCAGTGATATAGATACACTGCAGATGTGGTGGTGCATAACTTGATGTCAGTAACCCAAACAACATCAGTAGTGTTCTACATGATTGAGGCAGTAGCATTAAAATATACTACAAGTATACTTAAGATACCACATAGAAATCAAGATATACCAGAGTAACTGCATCCCTTCACTGACTTTCTTTATTGTATCAAATGTTAGCTACTTGTGTTCACTTTCAAAGCTCTTCACGACCTATCTCTACCGAACTTATCTTTCAGTCAGGGCCAGCTCCAGCACCAGCTGAGGAAGTATGTGCTTGGGGCGGCATATATTAAAGGGGGGCATGCCATCCAATCTTGGGGCAGCATATTCCGGCCACCCCCGTTTTTTTTTTTTCCTTCGGCAGCAGCACTTCAGCAGCAAAAATGTTAGAGCCGGCCCTGCTTTCATTCAGTATCAAAACGGTAACTCCTGCCTCTGATTGGCCCATAATGCCCACCTCTATTAACCACTTGTTAAGTTTTCAAACAAGCATCTTTGTGCTTTCTCCTATGAGTCCCCTCTGCCTTGGGGAAAGTTCCCTGTAAACATCTGCAAAACAAACTCATTATCCTCATTCAAAACCCTCCTTAAAAATTCTTGCCATGAGGCCTACAAAAACTTGACCATGGTTAGGCTTTTGGACTTCTGCCTCTCATGGTGATCAATATTCTCATTGTTTCCATGAACTCCCCATCTATTTGTATCCAGCTGCTGTCTGTTGTCTTGTACTTAGACTGTAAGATCCTTAGGGCAGAGTCTGTCATTTCAAGCACACTGGAGTCCTATTACATGCCTAAGGCTCCTGGAAACTATGATAGTACAAAGAATGAATAATAAAATAATCAAAAGAGGTACCAGATATACTAGCTGTTCTTTTTCATAAATCCAGAGCAGCTATAAATTTTGTTATTGGTGAAGATAATCCATAGTCCCAATGAAACATTTAGCTGATATTCCTAACTTCCCTTATTTAAACCCATGTTTTAGAGATGAAAGACAAGTGCTAAAATGTTACACTATCTATCTGTAATTCTATGTCTATATAAAAGGCCAAGTCTGGCTTTGTATATTTAATATATTAAGTTATTAGACAAAAAATGAACTTGTATTTTTCCATTGGGGCAAAATATACCCAAAGAATGACAATGAATGTGTCATTTAGTTGACAGAGGAAGTTCACAAGGAGAGCTAAATACAAATCTTTAAACACTTAATTTACAACCACTTTTGTTCACAATTAGTGGTAAAGTTATTTCTGATTCCCTGCTGCTGATCTACAGTCCCTAGGAATTACCGAAGTTCTTTGCCTGTACAATAGTAATAATAATGACAACTAAAATAAACATTGAGAATTGTTTTCTGAAGATGAACTGAAATGCTTTAAAATGCCTAATCCTTAACAGAACATATATATATGTGGTTAGATTACAAATAAATACATTTAAAGATTTTATTTTTAAAAATCATAGGAACTGCCTTGTCCAATATTCTGCTTCTTACAGTGGCCGGTATCAGGTGCTTCAGAGGAAAAGGTGAAATCCCATAATGGACACTTCACATCTGTCCCATAATCCTCCTTCACATCTGTCTATTTTCTCTCAAATGCATTCGTAAGGCACTCATAGTGGTGATATGTGACCTGAATCTAGGCTTTTGGGGTTCTGGGTTCTCCCTGCTACAGTTGTTGACCTAACATTGTGTAAGGAATACAACTACCTGGACTCTTAATCTTAGGCACCATTCCCTGTAGGTGAATGACCAGGGTCAGTGGCCAGAATTCCTGTAGGAAGAGACAATGTGCTGCAGAAACTCCATGAGGTTTGTCACATGAAGCTGGATTTGCACATCCCAGGGATGCCAAGAATCCACATGGAAGACATGTCATTTTATCTAGATCCCGAGCTATCTTTGAAGATGGCTTTACTCCTCTTTGTGCTCTCAAGAGTCCTCTCCTTAACAGCAGCTAGATTCTCCAGGAGCTGTACTGTCAGTAACCATTCCCTTGCGGCTGTGCAGTATCCCGTTTTCAAGTGAGGAGAAACTGTGGAAGGAGCTAATGCTGCTTGTATTTTTTTTTTTAAACACTTGAGTATTTTCTATCAAAAAGCCCCCATGTCACATAGAGAACATGCCCTCCAAGAGCAACTGCTTGCCTTCCTGCTATGGCACATCCAACACCACAGAACCCTGCTTATATAGAAGGCTCTCAGAGAGGAAGTGGCATGGCTCAGAGCCACTGTTCTCCACCCATACATACTTGGTGTTTCCTACACTGGTTCACTCCCTCCATTCCTGTAAGGGAAGGAGACCAGCGAGTCCCAACTCATTAGCTACTCCAGGAAAATCCTAGGGCCCTAGTAGTTAAATAAAAGGTCTTTTAGTTAGCATAAGTTGAAATCTTTAACAATCACTATATGAAATCAGAAAGCAAGTGTAAGACTTGAGTCAGTACAAATGTGTCCATCTTTGACAAGGAAAGCCAAGAAATTCATTAGAAGGTGTTCCTGTGACTTTTTAGAGGCTACTACTTCATTCACTAAATGTATCCCCTAAATATCTAGGGGATATTGGCTGCCATCCAAATCTGATCCATATATAATAGTTATTCAAAATCTAACAGGCAGCTCATACAAGTTGCCAGATAATGCACTAAAAATGTTACAGACTGGCTTATAAACAAGTTTTATTGACTTCACTGGCCTTTGGATCAGGCCCATACCGCCTAGATTTGCACCTATGCCCACACTTGTTTTACCAAGTGTATCTAATTCAGCTGAATAGAAAAAAAAAAAAAACATTTCAGAGAAGAAACTTGGTAAAAATAAACTTTCAGCCTAAGTATGTTTATATTTTAATATTTTTTTCCAAAAATCCATTGGTCCCATTTTAATTATAGAAGATATGAATAGTTTATTGATTTCGAATAAACTTTTTGCACTTGGCCATTTAAAAGCATCTCTTTAAACAAATAAATAAATCAAGTGGCCATTGCAGGTGGAAAGAGCACCATTCATTTGAAGAACCTTTTTTTAAAAAAGAAATGATTAAACAGATGCCATTGTACTGATTAGTAAATATATACACACATTTAAATTGCTGGTCCCAAGTGATCATTTGATCCATGTCATGAACTTGCACGTGCTTTCATGAGTGAGTGTTTTAGCCCCTTTATTTAAGAAGTCTTCTGCTGATAAAGTAAACAACAAAATGCACTACAGAAATTTAATTCACAAAATTTTTAAAATTCAGAATTAAAACTGATACTGCTCTTAACCCATTGGATTATGTGTAGGTGAAACAATGCACGTCTTTGAAGGTGCATCAGAGAAGATAGACACTGAACTGCTCTCTGTCTCTCCTAAAGGTGTTCTCTCTAGGTCAGGGTTGAGGTATATTGGTGGTCAGTTCTGTACTTCTTTGATAGCAAGAGGACTCCAGTCTTCACTGTTGTCAAACAAGCCAGCACCAAACATTTACTAGTAAATATATAAATTAAAATATAGTATAAGGAAGAAAACCTGTCCTTAATTCTAGAAGGCTGATTCCTTTTCGTTTTGTGTGAAGAAAGCCACTGCAATGAATCTTCTGGCAACATCCAGTTTACATGGGGAAGGCTGATCTCCATCTTGTCAGTAGTACTGACTGAAGAAGGAAAAAGCATCCATGATTTTTGCTTTAATGTTGAATAAGGACAGCCATGATTGTTTTTCCTCAAACATAGGTAGGAAGCCGTTTTCCTGTGGAGAAGAATATGTACAGTTTGGTAATCACTTTAAAATAATGAGCTTGTGAAAAATGCACCATTGTTTGGTGATAGCAGGAGGCTTTCAGTTCAATAGAGCAGTTGAGCCTTTATTCCCATAGAGGCAGGTTTACAGGCAACTACCTCAGAAAAAGATGAACCGGGCTTTACAAACAATAACAAACTATTTGCAAATCATGCAATGCCTGTCTCATCTCCAGGTTAGAACATGGCCAAATTTGCTCCCTCCTTGCGCACTCCCTTCTGGGGAAGGTTCATTATTTAGGCTGGATTTAAATTGTGGTTCGGGCTCATTTCTGCAAGTAACATAACTGTCTGTGTTTCAGTTTTAATATTCTTATAAATATTCCCCCTTTAAACCTTCTCTTTCTGGTGTTATGAGGTACTTACTGAAAATTCCAGATATTGTGAGGGAAAAAAAAAAGAGTCAGTAATATATGCTGACCTTAAACAGGTTTGACTGAAAGAGGCAAGCAAAGGAGCCTCTCTAAATACGATGTATGAAGCAACACTAACTCACTACAACTGTTACCCGACAGCAAAAGCAAGATAGAGAAAAGCGTGGGAAAGGACAAAGACAGTAGTAGAGAGGGACAGGTGAGAAGAGAGAAAATAAGCCTGATTCTTAGCTCATCTACAATGGTGTAAATCAAGAGTAATTGCACGGAGAGCAGAATTGGGCCCAAAGAGGCAATATGAAGAGAAAGTGACATTTGCATACATACACGCACAGAATACCAGGGGATCTCAGGCTCTGATGGCATTTACCTTCAACTTCCCCTAAACTCCTACAGAAAATCAAGTTTGCATGATGAAACCCTGCAAAGCAGAAGAGCGGAGTTTCCTACAACCTTCCTCTGCATCAGCACAGGGACTTTCATTAAATGGTCATGTATATGAAGCTGGAAAAAGAGACATTGTTTGTCAGATACAATAACCATGGGGAAGTCCTATGAATATCTCAGCCAATTTCTATTCACACAAGTAGTGTCAGTGCCTGAAGAAGAATTTGACCCCAATTATACTTAATTATCAGACTGTACAACTAAATTGACAGGGGATGAAAACCTGGCTGTATGGGGCTCAGTGGCAAAATTCCCATTGACTTCGATGTGGACAGCATTTCACCTATAAAGATTTCTCTTTCCATTGATTTCAAATGGCTTTGGTTCAGGTCGGTCATAGCGTTATTATTGCATCCTTTCACTTTAATTTCAGTCTGGAAAATTGATTCAGGGCTTACTTTAGTGGTTTATATTGTCACAAGCACCTTAAAAAGGTCTTGTATTTTCCTCTAATTTAGATCTGAAGCAAGATATTTGTTTTAAGTCTTAAGGAAGAATTCAAGATATAAAATTTTTGAATAAAGCAAATGATAAAGCCCTGGATAAACTGAACATTCTTTTTGACAGTAGTTAAAACAACAATTTTTAAAAAATTTATTAAGGAAAATTCTCCTGATAGCAGTGAAAACTGGTTATAAAATACAGCACTAAAACTTACCCAACCTCCATTTGCCTCTATCCACTCAGCCTTGTTGTTTATAATGTACTCCGTGATGAAATAAGAAATCTGCTCTTTATTATCTCCTGTAAGCTGAACTCTGTGTTCTTGAAGCCTCTTTGAGAGAATTCCTCCAAACATAAATATTGTCAAAATCCGTCCCCAGTTCGTGTTTCCATCAGCAAATTCTTTATCCATGACTTGAGTGAAAATTCTTCTGGCAGCATCTACAGAGGTAATATCAAGTGTGTCCAAACATGGTTTCAGACTCTCTTCACTTTCCTTTTGCAGAGAGGATGCAGCGTTTCTTAGGACATGAGCAACTCTGCTTGGGGCTGGTCCAAGCTGTGGTTCCTGAAGAATGTATTTCAGATAATCTTGGACTAAATAGTAAACATTGCAGTACTCAGAGTTTTCCATTTAGAAGCAGACTCAGAGCAAAGCACAGCCTTTGACCAGTGTGAAACTGCTAATCCACTTTGAAAACTGAACTAAGTAACTACAAGCGAGGCACTTGCATCACAGTAGTTCCTGTAAAACCCGCTGACTTAAAACTTCCTTGAATGTGTGGGTTGTGGCTATGAGTTCAGAAATGAAACAAAAATTCTTACTGAAGTCAAACAAATTAAAGGAAGTTTTTCTTCATACAGCGCACAGTCAACCTGTGGAACTCCTTGCCTGAGAGGTTGTGAAGGCTAGGGCTATAACAGTGTTTAAAAGAGAACTGAATAAATTCATGGAGGTTAAATCCGTTAATGGCTATAAGCCATCCAGGATGGGTAAGGAATGGTGTGTCTAGCCTCTGTTTGTCAGAGGGTGGTGATGGATGGCAGGAGAGAGATCATTTGATCATTACCTGTTAGGTTCACTCACTCCAGGGAACCTGGCATTGGCCACTGTCAGTAGAAAGGATACTGGGCTGGATGGCCTTTTGGCCTAACCCAGTACGGCCATTCTTATGTTCTTAAAGAGAAACAAAGAATAAAAAAACCCTTTATCCTAAATGATGAATTATGCAGGAAGTGAGAGTCCTTACAAGAATACATTACTAGGGGCCATGTCCTCAGCTAGCGTAAATTGGTGTAGCTTCAACAGGCCTGTGCTGATTTACACCCACTGAGGATCTGCCACATTTTGCTTTATAAAAGAAAAGTGCACACTATTGGAACATGCAACTCTTGAGAAATACTTTGCCACTGGCAGTGGCCAGTGCTTCACTCTGGACTGCATGGAGATGGTGACTAAATCTTCACAGTTAGTGATAGGAGGGAGCCCAAATCCGGTACATCTTTCCTCTTGCCTATGAAGAAGGGGGAGTCAGCTCTCCAGGATTATGCCTTTGCCCTTATTCCCACAAAAGCCCCTTTGTGAGTGAAGATCAGACTCTGAAGACTGGAATGGAGCGACTGACTGTGACGAAGTTCTTCCCCCACACAACTCCTCCATCTCTCAGGGAATCCAGGTATAAGAGAATACTGATCCAGTCAGCATTAAGTGATATGGCCTACTGTACTGTGAACACACACACAAATTACATGGGTTTTTACTGGACAGCAGCTGAGAAAAAGGTATTGGTGCTCCCAGTGTCAACAGGGTGCTTGGGTGGTCAGAGAAAAGAGCAGCGTCTCTGGATGGTAGGGGCCAACAACCATGCCTTCCTCTACCCCTGACTTGTCCAAAAAGATATCCTTCAAAAATTAGAAGCAAACTCCTAATGAGGAAATGTCACAGGTCCCCACAGGTGTCCTCCTTATCTCCCCTCTGTTCAGGCTGGCAAAATAAGAGCCCTCATGCCCTCTTCTGCTGTTTCACCCTTTTGCTTTTATTTACAGTGCAACAGTGTGGTCCCTTTAATTCACCAACAGTTATCCCCTTTCCAACCAGTTCCAGGATCTCCTGGCCCTTGAGGCTCCCTTCCTGTAGTGAGGAGACAGAACTATGGCCTCCTGTCCCCTCCCAAGATAGCCTCCCAACTGAGTTCTGTTCAGGCCTTTTCTAGCCCTGCTAGTCTTCAGCCCAGCTGTTGCTGCTTAGCTCAACCTATTGCAGTGAGAAAGCCATAAAGCAGGGTTTAGCCAGCAGTTTAGCAGGGTATTCAAAGGGTTTTACTCCTGCCCTGCCACAGGAAAATAGAAAGGAGCATAAACTTTGGTGAATCAAATATAAAAGTATAAGGCAGGCCAAGAAAGAATCTGAAGAGTAACTAGCTAAGGACACAAAAACTAACAGCAACAAAACGTAAGTGCAGCAGAAGCAGAAAGCCTGCCAAACAGTCGGGGGGGGGAGCACTGGGCAATTGAGATGCCAAAGGAGCACTCCAGCAAGAGAAGGCCATTGCGGAGAAGCTAAATGAATTCTTTGCATTAGTCTTCACTGCAGAGGATGTGGGGCAGATCCCCACATCTGAGCGATTCGTTTTAGATGACAAACCTGAGGAACTCTCCCACACTGAGGTGTCCATAGAGGAAGTTGTGGAACAACTGATACATTAGTTCCAAAGGAACTCATGAAATTACGGAACTATTAACTGTAGTATGTAATCTGTTATTTAAATCATCTTCTGTATCCAATGATTGTAGAATAGTTAATGGAATGCCTATTTTTAAAAAGGCTCCAGAGGAGTTCCTGGCAATCGCAGCAGTAACCATGTGACAAGAGTGATCCAGTGGATATAATGTACTTGAACTTTCAGAAAGCCTTTGACAGGGTCCCTCACCAAAGGCTCTTAAGCAGAGTAAGCTGTCATGGGGTGAAAGGGAAGGGTCTCTCTTGGATCAGTAACTGGTTAAAGGTTAGGAAACAAAGGATAGGAATAAATGGTCAGTTTTCACAATGGAGAGAGGTAAATATCAGGGTCCCCCAAGGATCTGTAGTGGGACCTGTGTCGTTCAGCATATTCATAAGTGATCTGGAAAAGTGGGTGGCAAAATCTGCAGACAATAAAAAATTACTCAAAATAGTTAAGTCCAAAGCTGACAGCAGAGAGTCACAAAAGGTGACTGGGCAACAAACTGGCAGATGAAATTCAATGTTGATAAATGTGAAGTAATGCACAGTGGAAAACATAATCTCAACTATACATACAAGATGATGAGGTCTAAATTAGCTGTTACCACTCAAGAAAGAGATCTTGGAACAGAGGCAACCTATGGGCGTTTGAGAGGCCTAAGTGACTTCCCCCCAAAATTAATAAAAATTACTAATGCTTCGGAACTAAACTTTCTGAGAGCATAAATGGTTAATTTATGTTCTCGTCAAGGAAAATATGGTTTGGTTTGCTCAGTGGTGTGCTGCCACCTGCCCGCAGCAAGCATTTCTGCATGCACAGAAATGTTCCAGCAGTATAGGAAATAATGTCACAGCAGTTATCTGTTCAAGGGTTCTGTGTCTTGTATCTGTCTGTATGCACAGTGAGGAACAGCAACACAAGGGTATTTGTGCTGACCCACTGCCTCTCACTATAAATCATTAGGTGATCTTTTTTTATTTTATTTTTATTTTTTACATCTCTCAGGGTATTCAATCAGTCTAGAAACCTTAAACAGTTCATCTCCAAAGTTTTGGGCTGCTCATCTCCTTAAATAGAGATGTGCATCCAGTTCAATGTAAGATTTCTCTTCTCCTAATCTTTATGTGACAGAGGAAATGGAAGAGGAAATAGTTGCAGTAGGGTAGCAGTTCTTAGCTTCTGAAGGCAATTGAACCAGTTCAGACTGTGGGCAAGGTCTCCTTTGCACTCAGTCCCCTTTGCAACTTCTCTCCACTGCTAGAATGGCATAAAGAGGCCAGAGGCTAGGGCTGGCGTTGGCTCTACTATTCACTGCCTGCCACCTCCCACTAAACAGTACATAGTCCCCTAACCCCCAATAAAAGTCAGCTTTCTCCAAACCCAACCTCATAATCATGAGGTGAAGCATGGCAACATACTAGGTCCCAGCACAAACATTCATCATTAGGATTGGGATATGGAGCTTGGAGTGGTTGGTAACTAGGGAGCACTGTTCCAGGGTGTTCCTCTATGTATAGTTTTGTCCCAAACCCTCCCTCGCCTTCCTTTCCAGATTTTTACCCAGCACTGAGCCAGTATGAATGATCCCTATATCTTACCAATGGTGAAACAAGCAATATACACGTCTCTTCAAGCCTCCCTTGCAGTGGAGTATGCCTCTAAGTGAAGCCCTCTTAGAGTCCTACAAATCCTCCCCAAAGACTTCATGTGTCACTGGTAAAACCCTCAGGCTCCAGCCAAATTAATTTTGATATTCTAAATATCTATCTCACCATGGTACTACGTGGCAAAGGAAAAGGCTTGCAGGAATCAACGTCTTTATGTAGCAGCATTGGATCCAAGAGCAAATTTTTCAAACACCTCAAAGTTTTAAGGTTCTCAGATCTTGAGTTTGGGTTTGGCCTATTATAAAACAATGGAAATTTGGACACCTGCGAAGTTCACTTGCAAGTGGATCAATAGCATTGGTTCAGGTCTACATCTAACTATAATGCCAGCAGCAGAGAGAGAGAGAGAGTATTATTGCAGTTTGAAATGTGTTAGAGCCGTGCTGTGTGCATGAGTACGAAGGTATTTTACATGGTGATTTGTCAATAGTTGACTCCTGCCACATGTAAGCCCCATTTCAGCAAACTACTTAAGCACTTGCTTACTTTTAAGCATTGGGTGAGATTTTTCAAAGACACAAATGGGAAGTAGGTGCACAGTTCCCAAGGATTTTCAATGAGATTTGAGTGCCTGACTTCCTTAAGTTTCTTTAAGAGTTCCAGCCACTGACTTCAGTGGGACTATTGACATATTTAAAGTAAGTCATGTGCTTGAGTATCTTTCTGAACTGGGCCTAAGATACTGTTTCTATTTGTTTTAGGACAGGTTTAAATAGCCAATGCTAAAAACATACGTGAGTTTGAAATTTAATTTTACTTAACACTTAAAGTTTATGTATAAGTGGTAACTGCCTGTAATGGGGGATCATCTCACCAGATCACATTCCCTAGTGGTCCAAGTCCAGGATTGGCAGTAGGGGAATCAAGGACCTCATGCTCCACTGAGTTCCAACCCACTGTCCTGGGACAGACAGTTCATGGGTGCAAGCTACATAAGGGTACCACCTAGCTAGGATGACCAGATGTCCTGATTTTATAGGGACAGTCCCAATTTTGGGGTCTTTTTTTATATAGGCTCATATTACCCCCCACTCCCTGTCCTGATTTTTCACACTTGGTGTCTGGTCACCCTCCTACTCCCCCGGTCACTTCCTACTGTATCCCTGCCACTCCAGAGTCATGATGAAGGCCTGGCTATTGGCCCCCAACATAATCCACCAGAAAGAGGGTCAAGAGGTTCCTTTCCCAACTCACAAACAGATGTTCCACTCTCTTCTGCAATGGGTTGCAGTTCCAGCAGGAGCTACCAGGAAAGTCTGCTCCTTTCCACTGACCGTCCAGACTGAGCTGTGCTGCACCCTTTTAAGCTCCACATTGACAGAGAACACACTCAGTAAGCACGGCTTAGCAGAGCCTCTTATGACCAGAGCTTGTTCCCCAGAGTGGGGTTTGGACACCCCATGACACAGCTAGTGATTCAGAAATCAAATATCTTCCTTAAGATAGAAAATATATTCTTTTAACAAATCCAGTTCATCACTCTTCTATAATATCCTTTCTATTCACAACACTATAAAGAGGCTGTATTATTACCAATACTTCTCTATCAATACTATTTTTAAGGGGTTTGTAGCTCATCCTTAAAGTTTGCTTGTGGGAAAAACTATATTCAGGGTTTCAGTCCAGGAACACGTTTGTTTTTATGCACATTTTAAATTGTCTTGAACTATTCTGAGTTATTAAAATGCAGAAAAATTCAAATCTACTATTTAGAGATACTTCTTACACTTTAATCCATCCAAATCTGTTTTGAATTTAAATTGTGTTTACATTCATGAACCCTAACTCAGAAATTTTTCAAGAATTTTATTGCCTTCCTATACGTATGCTTGCATGAAAATGTCAATATGCTAATCTCTAATGTTTACATGCTCTTTTCAAAAACCTGTAATCTACGCAATAGATCAGAAACACATGAAACTTCTTTGCACTTTCAATTTCTGTAACCCATTTCTTCCTAGAGTCTCAAAGTATTTGAGGTGAAATTCACTCCAGCCATGTACAGTATGAGACTTGAGGCACTGTATAAGCAGGATAAAATCCACAGAACAACTCATGATCTGGTTTGGGTTCTGTGCAGAAAAAACACATGTTTGGGGCAGTCTGCTCCGTGAGCACCCACATCAGCTTGCCTCTGTGCTCCTTGCATGTTGCAGAAATAATCTATACATCCGCTTCACATAAACTGTATCAGAAGGACGCTTTGGGGATGGCGCAGTGAACTCAATACTCCCAATCATTATGGAGATATTCTTTTCAACATCTGGAGATTATGCATAAATTGCTGCAAATAATAGCAAGAAATGATATATTTGTATCCTTGTGTTTATTGTGATTTTCTGATCTTCCAAAGAGCATGCTGTGACAGCAGTCCTCTTTACCCAGGAGACCGTGAATGCAAATAGCTAACTAATCTGTCTGTCTAGGTATTTATACTACACTCATCACTGTGCAATTGAGCACCTAGTTATACTCTCAACTTTATAAAAGTAAAAGATATCCCATAAACTAAGAGTGAAGCAAAACTGGTGCTTGATGCTTCGCTTACCAGTTACACAAACTAACGGGCATTCTTTAACCATAGCAAATGGTAATTTGCTTCAGAGCAAAAATCAAATGTCCTAACAGACCCTCTTTTGGTATCACTTAGCTTCAACGTGCATTATGTTTTCATCTATATTTGCCCATCACTTCCTTTTCATATTTAGGCCCCTATTCAGTTAGAAATTTAAGCCCAAACCTAACTTGAAGCATTACAATAATGAGACTTGAGCATATGTTTGCAACTGAGCTGAATTTGGGCCCCAGCGTGCTTTTGTCTTTTTAAAGGCTAGTTCTTTAGGAGTTTTCTAGTCTTTTCAACATAACCCTGTTGCTGCCTGTTGTTGACTGTTACTGTTATGTCTTATTGTACAGAGGGAGCACCTAGAGGCCTCAATCAGGGTCCCTTTGTACTAGGCAGTGGGCACTTCACAAATTCATATCTAAAAGGTGGTGCCTGCCCTGAGCCACTTACAGGCCAAGGCCATGAGCCTGTAATTCATTGCATGTGGACAGGCTGCTAAACCCACAAAGAGTCTCATTGACTTCAATGAATTGCAGGAGCAGGGCCTTAGCGTTCACTCATTATGCAGCAATTGTGATTCATATTTAATTATGTCATATTGTAAATTGTTTTGATAAAATATCAGCACCGGGTAACTCAGTAGCAACAAAGGAATTGGTGATAATTTTGTAGTCCCATGTTAATCCACAAATACCTCTAAATCTTTTGCAAATATGCCTTTGCATTGATTTGGGGCTGGAATTTTTGCAGATTATGGAGGGGTAACACCAGATATTATTTTCAACAGATGGAGATTATGCATAAATTGCTGCAAATTATAGTAAGAAATTGGCTGTATTTCCCATGATTCCCCAGTCTGAGCCTTTTATTGATTTCATCAGGAGTTTTACAGTGTGTTTAGAGCCATGCAAGCTTCACAAACTCAAATCCAGATTAAGGCTCACATCCTGCACTGAGTGGATCTTTGCACTTGTGCAGAACCCTTGACATCAAAGAAGCTCTGCACTGACTGACCCCCTGTGCCTGTGTGGCACTTCGTTCACTTTAATAGCTCCATCTGCCTGGGCACATGAGTCCACTTGCATGGAGCTAAGTGGAGCCTAAGATGGTAGATATGTTAGAGAAAGGGACCTTAGTTCAAGCTCTTTTGTGTTTTCCCATTTACTCCTGATTTTTCACTGGGACATCACATCAATACTTTACTCAGCAGCCATGATGAATAACATGTTCAGTGTTATCTGGTTTATTACAGCACAGTCTGAAAGAACATGAATTATTGAACCAAACAGGCTTTTTTGCTCTCTGTGTCAGACAGCTGTTAATCATCCAATGAGAAAATACAGGTCTGATGTGCAACTACTCAAATAACTTGAATAGCATCATTCTTGTTTCTTCTTTAGATTTAATTTTCCTTTGGAGGTTTTATAATAAATGATGAATCTGCTTTGAAATGGAGATCTCTGATCCAAACAAACTGCTAATTAGTTGGCTTTCATTTATCCTCTACATATTCTTGAGTGAATAAATAAGCAGTGGAGTTCAGTGGGACGTGCCTTTCTCTAACTGTCTAAAGTGGATGGAAAATCTGATCTCAATTCTATACAATTCAATGAGTAGGCTGAAGGTACTGGAAGAGGCTTGTGATCTGAACAAAAGCTGGGTAGACAGGAAATCTTGAGTTCTAATACCTCATATCACACTTGCTCTTTTTGTGGCCTTTGGTAAATCACTTCACCTCTTTGAGTTTGTTTCCTTCTCTGCAAAATGGGAAAATATTGTTATGAAGATTAAATTGACTCAGGACATCTGGATTCATTCAACTGTCAGATTTCCTGCATGACTTTGAGCAAATCATTTGATGTCTCTCTGCCTCAGTTCCCCATCTGCACAATGGAAATACTAATATTTCTTTTCTTCCATTTTTGGCTGAAGTCAGTGAGGCTCCATGTGGAGCTGGGGTGTGCTCACGTGCCATCAGTTATAGAATTGGGGCCTTGAAACTTCAGATCTTCCCAGCAGAGACTGTCCCTTACTATGTGTTTGTCCAGAATCTGACACTATGGGGCCCCAACCTCACCCGGGGCCTCTAGGTGCTACCATAAATATATAGAATAGACATCTCACTGAAGATGAAAGTGATATTATTGGCTTTTTTCATATATATATATACCTTAAATCTCAATTTTCACTCTGACACTGCATAGATTGCACGTTGCTTTGCCACAAGGATGTCAATGATGCAGAATTCCTCAGGTTTCTTAGAGCAATGGTTCTCAACCAGGGTTATGCATACTCCTGGGGATATGCTGAGGTCTTCCAGGATTCCTCAACGCATCTAGATAGTTGCCTAATTTTACAACAGGCTACATAAAAAGCACTAGCAAAGTGAGTACAAACTAAAATTTCATATAGTGACTTGTTTATACTGCTTTATATACTATACACTGAAATATAAGTACAAATATTTATATTCCAGTTGATTTATTTTATAATTATATGGTAAAAATGAGGAAGAGAGCCATTTTTCAGTAATGGTTTGCTGTGATACTTTTGTATTTTTGTTTGATTTTTGTAAGCAACTAGCTTTTAAATTAATTGAAACTTGGGGTATGCAAGACAAATCAAACTTCTGAAAGGGGTACAGTAGGCTGGAAAGGTTGAGAGCCACTGTCTTAGAACATATGTTTTGGTTAGCACACCGAAGAAGACTGAACATTTAGAGGCACTCTTTAAGACAACCTTAACAAGCCCATCTTTTAAAATCACTTTTCTTCCCTAGTAAGGTTTACAAGCTGTAAAATTATTCCGTTAAACTGTGTTACAGCACTTTGAGGAGATTCATTTTCTTACATATTGAACTTTGCTCCAAGATGCTTGTTCCTTTATAACAGCTACAAATATTCTTCTTCTGTTTAACCACTTATGGTTAAGACAGTTTTGTACAATTTGGAAACCTTTGTGGACCAATTTGTCCAATGTAGCAACATCTGTTTCTGATGCTACTTGGTAATCATGCCTCTTACACAATAATGATTCATATTCATTCAAGATCAATTTATTTAATGGACAGCTCAATTACTGTTGTTACCAAAATAATTTCTTCTCCCAAGTTCAGTGAAAAAGTGAGGTTTAATAAATGACAGCAATCTTAACAAAAAAAGTGCATTGAACTAGGTACAAGGATGGCAGGTCACAAAAGCCCACAGTTCAGGATTAAGAAAAAGGTGACTTTGACAGAGGGCTGGATATTTTAGAGTTGATTAAAAATATAATTATGGTACTAAATTCTTGCCAATCATGAGGTCACTGAAAACTTCAGTAGTGCAATAAGATTGACAGGGATGGACACAGTCTAAACATCCAGTCAGTCCATTTTAAGGGTATAGCTAGACATCAGTCTGGGTAGCTCTTGATTTCCAAGGAGGCTGTCTCCCTTTGGGATTTGCCTTAGTGATGTAATGTAACTATAAGCTTTTCTTCCTTGGCAGGTAAGTTGCACAGAGTGTGTGCATGATGTATATAAGGTGGCTGTTACTAATATTCAACTGGTTACTCTGCAAAGGAAATCTTGCTTTTCCGATTGTGATGTGTTTGTTCTCTGCCAGATATAGAGCTGTACATCAACAATCTGTGTGATCTTCAGACACAGCTCAGCCTTCATCTGAGTCCAAAGAAATATCTCGAAGCAATCTCTCTTCCTTATTCCCTGCAAATTTAAGACCTAGTCCTGCAATCCCATACATAGACCTGACTCATGTGACAATTCCCACTGACCTCTAAGGGTACTACACTACAGTAAAGGACCCAGAGCTGGGCCAGTTCAGGTGACTCATATTCATGCGGCTTAGGCTACAGGACTAACAATTGCCCATAGACATTTGGGCTGAGGCTGGAGTCCAGGCTCTAAATTCCCACTGGAGGGGAGGGTCTCAGCCCGAGCCCCAGTCTGTTGACCCAGGCTCTGAGACTTGGTGTTGTCTATGTCTACACTGCAATAAAAAAACACAAGGAGTCTTCTCCTTGCAGGGTGAGTAAGGGATTGCAGCATCTGGTCCTTATGGCATCCTCTTCATTTAAAACAAATACATAAGTATTGCTACCATATTCCAAGAAAAATCGAGCTAGTTAAGAATCCAGAGGCCCACACTGGAGAAGTTTTTTAGCTGTGACAACGCTCTTCCATCATTTTAACAGGGTAGGCTTGCAGTCTGGATGGACAAACATTTTGCAACCCAGTAACACTTAGTGTGGTGCTGCCATGAAGAGTGTATCTGTAAAACTGTCATTGTCTGACTTCAGGTTTATTATCAGGTAAAATGTGCTCAGTTTACAAGGAGATTTTTTTTTCTAACTGCCAGCTATACAAATGGCTTGTGCTCTTAGTGCCTGGTTCTCCATTGCTTTACACCTTGTGCAAAGTAGGTGTAAAATGTTATAATCCTGATTTTGTAGTGTTTTTTATCCCCTTTGTACTCGCATTACCCAGGGATAAATGTGTACACATTAGACACGTGCAAGGCAGGCCTCAACTCCTGAGAGTGAAACTGGGTTCTTTACTTTTCTTTCATTACCAGTAATAGATTTTTAGGCCAGATCATCTCATCTGACCTCCTGCATAACACAGGCCATAGAATTTCACCCACTAACTCCGGCTTCTAGCCCATAATTTCTGGCTGAGTCAGGCTCCACAAGCCAAATGAGCCTTGTTTTATTAATTTAAATGGAATAAATGGGCCAAAGGAGTTAGCATAACCCAGTCACTGTTCAAGATTAAACAGTGTTCGACAAGATTTGGTATACAGAGACCTCATCCTGCTTAGTACTCTGGAAAACACACCACTAAAAATCCTTTTAGCCTTGTATTAAAGATACAGAAAACCAGTTAAAGCATTTGAAATGTAAATTAGTAAGTAAGTCTTTAATTTTAACAAGATTTCTAGTTCCTGTGCCCATTAGCTTTAGAGAATTTGAGAAGGAAAATCTTCCTTATTTGACAAGAATCAGAGAGGTAGCCGTGTTAGTTTGGATCTGCAGAAGCAACAAAGAGTCCTGTGGCACCTTAAAGACTAACAAAAGTATTAAAGCATAAGCTTTCGTGGGCTAGTACGCACTTCGTTGGATGCATGCAGTGGAAGTCCTCTGAAGATACAGCCCCTCCTTGTATCAGGGGCAACCATGTGTCCGTTTCCTTACCACTTGTGACAGGATGTTCCAATCACCTCCTGGATAGCATCACCTCCTGGTTGCTCTGAGGATTAGCTCTTGAGGAGGACATACCCTTCCATGGTTTGCATGCCATCACTCCGACTCTGACTCTGGTCCATAGCTCATCTCACTCCAGGACCTTCAATGCCTTCCAGCTAAGTCACTCAGCATTCCCTCTTCCTGGGTACAGTCCATCAGCAGTCGTAGGCAGTCTTCCTATTCACTATTTCATTTCTACGTCACACCTTCAGTGGCTGTGTGACATTGCACTCTATATGATTTTATGAAAATATGCTAATGAGTGTGAATATAATGTAACTGGAATATGCTTCATGCAAAAGGTCTCTTGTAAGGTATCATTGCCAAGCTTATAATCTACTGAGTGTGGTCATCCTATTTGTATAAATGTATCACTCTTGTATCTGAAACTAGAAATATGAAATATAACCCTGAGGTCCTATCGTAGTTATGCAAAGTGTGGGCCATTAATGGTGGTTTGGAATCTTGATGGCTCCCATCAACCAGGACAATTGACTGTGGATGGCTCTGTTTGCTTGCAGGCCTTCCTGTGAGTCAGGCTGGAAGGAATGAAGGCTTGGAGTCTTACAGTGTGATCATGTCACCTGAACTGGAATCCATCTTTAACCTGGTGCTTTTCCATTTAGAAGGAGGGGTGGGAGCCCAGATAGGGACAAAGGATTCCGCCTTGTGCAAAAAATATATAAGGGGGAGGAACAGAACAAAGGAGGCAGCAGTCATTAAAAATCCCCTAGCTACCACTTGAGCTGTACCAAGGGCTGTACCAAGGGAAAGAATTGTGCCCATACTAGGAAGGCATCCATTTACTAGGGGATGTTTCAATTCAAGCTTACTGAAACATCTCTGAGGGTGAGATTTTCTGTATTCAGTTTTCTTACTGTATTAGACATAGACTTGTGTGTTTTATTTTATTTTGTTTGATAATTTACTTTGTTCTGTCTGTTATTACTTGGAACCACTTAAATCTTATTTTTTGTATTTAATAAAATCACATTTTGCTTATTAATTAACCCAGAGTATGTATGAATACCTGGGGGAGACAAACAGCTGTGCATATCTCTCTATCAGTGTTATAGAGGGTAAATTATTTATGAGTTTATTCTGTATAAGCTTTATACAGAGTAAAATGGATTTATTTGGGGTTTGGACCCCATTGGCAACTGGACATCTGGGTGTTGGAGACAGGAATGCTTCTTTAGCTGTTTTCAGTTAAGCCTTCAGTTTGTGGGATGTAATTCAGACCTGAGTCTGTGTTTGTAGCATGCTAGCATGTCTGGCTCAAACAAGGCAAGGTTCTGGAGTCCTAAGATGCCAGGGAAAACAGGGTCAGAAGTAGTCTAGGCACATCAGGTGGCAGTCCCAAAGAGGGTTTCTATGATCCAACTCATCACAGGCTGGTTGGGAAAACCAGGCACACCCTCTTCTCCAGGGTCCAATCCAGGGACCCTAGGCTCAGAAGTTCTGGGTTTCTTCGCTTTACCCTCACTGCTCCTTCCCTGTCTCTCTCTGGGTGTACCAGCTCCAAACCTTCCTCCCACTTCTCAGGGAGTAACTATTGTTTGCCTTCCTGCAGCCTCTCCCAGCAGCTCCCTTCTGTTTTCAGCTCTTGGGCTTTATAGGTTCCACCTATTCCTGCCCAGCTGAGCATCATTTAATCAACTCCCTACTCCCTGGCTCCTCCTACAGGTGCAGACTGTGCAGTTAATTGGCCAACCTGGTTACCTTAACCCCTTCTAATCCTGTGTAGGATGGACACCCCATCCCACTCCTTTTCCCAACAATATTTGCTATTATACATTATTTTGACATCTTATGAATTTACACATACTTTTTACTTCGAAGCTTACAATTGGGGTAAATTTTTAGGCCAAATTATTACAACAGGCCCTCACTGACAACTGTACAATCTCATTCTTCTTTGGACAAGTGTAACAAATTACAATTCATAACCAGATCTTTAGATCTTTGGATCTGGCTGAGCTGTGCTGGACTCAAGCCAGAGGAGAGGATGATTGTACGCCACCTTTGCATTCTACCTCCTGACCCAATGTGTATAAGGGCAGCAGCATCTGTCCCTAAGTATCTGAGACTCATTAAGGGTTTGATCTGCATCACTGAAGTCAATGAACGTTTTGTGCTTGGCTGACTTTAGTAATGTCAGAACAAGGGCTATAGCAAGGAACTTTGCTGTAAAAGCTAAAACCCCATGTTGGTGCTGTCCTTTACTCTTGCCCCTCACCATTTGCACACTTGTTTGAGTTGCAATGTGATATCAAGATATTCTATAACCTCTCACTCTGAATAACTTAGCTTTAGGGCATATAGTCAAACTCATAAACTAATTTTAATATAGTTTTATGGTTTCAATTACTTGTAGGATATATATACATTATAGTTAGAGGACAAGGGAAGAATGCTGAAGTAGGCCACAGCTCTTGATCATGGATGATCTGATGATATCAAGAAGCATTTCCTAAGGAATTTGTTCAGACTTATCTTGAAACAAGGAGCTGAGTTATCAACCTAGGAAGTGTTGATCAATAACAATCAATTCTGGCTATTTATTATGCTGGTAGTTTGGTTCTATTATCCCTTTGACATGAAGTCGTGATTTTTTTCTAACTTAATGAACTAGCACATTTGTTCCTTTAGTGCCAGCAATGGGAAATCGGGATCACTAGCTCCGTGGTGATAAGAAGACCAGGCAGCTTTATGGTTTGTTTTGTTATAACAATTCTGAAAAATTAAAGAAACTATTGGAAGGAAGAAAATCTACTAAGGGATAAAATTTCAGTGCAGGGGTTAGCCACACATCTTTTGGTAATGTTAATGGGGCTCTCACTACTAAATTCACGTGCTAAACACTTTTGCCCAATGATCTTTGTTAAACACAAAGAAACAAACTCAATTTAAATTTAAATCCATACTTGACATTCCCTGATTCAATTATAAAATGAACCTGGGTTAATCATCTGGGGCCAGCTCCTTGGTACTGCCAAAGGGCACACAGCTCGAGTCCAGCTGTGTGAGTTGCACAGGTAGTATAAAATTCACCTTTGCTCTTTCCCATTCCTGGATCTGTGCAGGGTTAGTCCCAAGACAGAAATTAGAGCAGCTCTAAACTATTCAGTTAAAAAGTAGCAACAGACTAATGATGTATCTCAGTCATGGCAGCTCACATATTCTACTATATTTAGGAAACATTAGCTCTCTCTTAGATGTACAATATTTTCGCTACAACTCAAAGTGGGGCACTTTACTTTGTGATGGCTCTGATCACTGTGATGGTGAGGAAAATTAAGCTTGTGGAAGTCCAAACTTTTTCACATGAGCTATGGAGGTTGGACCATGAATATTTGTGGCGTTTTTTTTTTTCAAGAATAAGCCTGATAACACTCATGTCCTGGCCAAATCCTAGCCAGGATAATTATACTATATAGTCTGCCTATCTAAAATTCCCCATAGTTTCAAATAGCAACATTGTTCTTTGCTTCCCTTCCTAACTATACTTTTGTAACATTGCTAGTGCAGAACAATCACCAGTTTTCCAGGCCACCATCAGTTACTTTTCAATGGTGGGAACCATGACCCCCATTATCACTCTGCACAGAACCTTGGGATCATTCAGGACAGATGGTACCATATAAATGTAAAGGATTATTTAAAAACCTATTGTAAACACTTTTAGCATATTAGCCATAATAATAGTCTGATTGTTTTATCTGGCAATAATCCCATTCCTTTGTCCATGATGCATCACTTGGCTTTTTTCCCCATAGACTAACCACTTGGGAGCTGGATTATTGGGTCATAAAAAGCACAATGGCAAAATTATGAAGGAAAACAATAATGTGTTTTATGTCACTGTAATTTATAGATGTATAATAAAGGGGGGAAATGAAATTCCTGAGCCAGTAAGTATAAAGGTGAGGGTTTTATTGTGGCTGTAAGTTCTGAAATGTGTATTTAATATAGAATGATCTTTAACCACCTGGCATGCTTTTTGTGTACTGGTGAAATGAAAATAAATGTGAACAAGATTTCAGTGGTGCTAAAAAAGTATAGCAAGCTAATGTTTTTGTAAAGGTCACCAGCCAGAGGAAAGTAATGCAAAACATCCTTAGCTGAAAGCAAAAATCTTAGGGATGCAAAGAGTGATGTGGGTACAAATAAAACACTGGCCCAATTTGTTTCCTATTCTAGTTTCTTTGAAGTCAAAGGAGTTGGCCTGGATATTAATTTGGCTCAGTATATTTAAGGGGACCCTGCCAATACAAGAACTTATACATAGTGAAATAATAATGGTGCCCAGCTCTTATATAGCACATTTCATTAGTAGATCTCAAAGTGTTTCACAAATAAGGTCAGCATCATTGTCCCCATTTTACAGAAATGGGAACCTGAGGCATGGAGCAGTAAAGTGCCTGGCCCAAAAAGCGTGTTTATATGTAATACTAATTAGAGTTGGCCAAATTAAAAAATAAATGATATTCACATGTATTTGTCAAATAATTCCCCTCACCTGTCTACAGATCTGGCTGAATTTAAAAAATATATATTTTGATAAATTATTTGATTTAAAATGGAGATGTTCACACAGTAATGCCTTTGTTGAGTGACATTCGATGAGCTGCAATAATTAATAGTAATAGAACACTCGGTGCCTGTGTGATGTGTAGTTCCATTCAAGGCCCTCAGAAATCCTTACAAACACGGAGGGTTACACTGAGCTTTGAGGCTCAGCTCTAAGTCAGTGCCCTGCCCCAAGATTGGCCTCACAAAGGAATTCACTGTCATTCTCCCCCTTCCCCACTCTTGCTCCTGGGAAGTGTTAGGACAAAGATACTGCTTACTACTCCCTCCCACTTAGCCAGCTATTGTGGAGAGTGCGCCTCTGAGTGTGTGTGTGGAATTAAAGCGCCGTCCATTTTCCACCTCATCCCTACCCAGTTGCTCATAGTGGGGTGCATCCAGAGGGAAAGGGCTGTGTTCTGTGCCACACCCACACCCGATCCAGAAAGGACAAGGATGTGGGAAATAAGGGCTTAATCTCTCTCCCTCCCTTTCTTGGGTTAGTAAAACAAGGTCACAGTCTAGGCCTAATTAATTAACGTATTGTCCTCATTTTGCAGATGGGCAAACAGAGCACAAGCTCAACGTTTGATCACCTTGTATTACTGGGTAGTTACCATATTCCTCTAGTCGATAGATTGATTTCAATGCGGCCGTTCATGGAGTAAAGTGCTACTCAACATGAGTAAAGGTGGCCGAGAATCTGACCCTAAAAGTTCACTCTAATGTCTGCTGAAGTGAGAGTTGGATCAGGCTTAAGGAAGTGAGCTAGTGACAGGATCAAGACTAGCATGAGAATCCCTGATGACCAGTCCTGTGATACAATCATTAGAGCACACTCCCTCGCCCTAGCCTACAATCTCTCCCTCTGCACATTCCCAATAAGATTTTATCAGCATGGAAGTAATGTTTGGAGAATCTAGTTTACTTTTCACCATTCATGCTGCAGTCCTGCCAGTTCCCAGCATTGCAAATATTTCAGCCCTTCCCCCCAAAAAATCATGAGTTTGTTTTAAAATGATAAAATGTTGATAAAATGTGGATGCTTCATATTTGTCTTCTGGTTTCTGAGCCTTTAGCAGGGGTGAAAGTAAGTACAGGCCGGTACAGTGTATAGGTGAAAAGTGGCCGCCTGTACCAGCCCCTACTGCCTTACTTTAAAGTTCTGCTGGGGCAGCACTTTAATGTCCCTGCCCCTTTTGTGCCCCCTCCCATTGGCAGCCCTGCCAATAGAGACCTTTAACAGCGCTTTAACGTCCCTGTCCCTTTTGCCCCACTCCAGCTGTTGACGGGGCGGGGAGTGGCAAAAGGAGCAGCTACCCAGCCCCAGGTAGTGCGGGGAGGGCTAGCAGAGGGACCCTGATCCCTAGCCCAGCCCCTTGGCGCGAAGTTGTCCCCCGTACTGATAAGAGACAAATTTTACTTTCACCCCGGCCTTTAGAGTGCACTCGCTTCATGTTTTCAGACTTTTCTCTGCAACCATGGGGGCTAGAAGCTTAATAAAATATCTAAATGAAAGCTGAAATTCTCATGTAAAAATCCCTTGATTCCAGCAGTTGGGGCTTGAGGAAAAACACCAAATATTGGGAGATTCATAATAGAATTGCAATACTTGACAACAGTGATATTGTCACTGAATTTAGACAGGTAACTTCCCCTTCCCATTTAAAACGAGTTTCACTTTCCAGATTTATATATCACCACAGTGCCTTTGTGTTTTGGTTTCTAAAACTATCAAAGGAAGTTTTAATCCAAAAATACATAGACCATTTTCGCTCACTTTTTTTTTCAAATGTGTAAATATTTCTGTTCCTGTTGAGTGAAATTCAGAACCATGCAAAGGCCAGACATAGGCTGGAAGACCTGCCTCAAGGGGACAACACAACTGGTCTGCATCCTGGCCTTGGCCTGGGAAGTATTGATTTCAACTTTCCAACTGCCCTGCACTCCACCTGCATACAGCCAGGTTAACCGGGCTTTTTGCCATTACTCAGTTTCACGCATTAAATTTCGGAATTATTCCCCTTCTCCTTTTCTTTTTTGAACCTCATTTTTGAACCCAACACTATTTACTGAGCAAGGCACTCAATGGCCTGGACTTAAGATATTTCAGTCCAGGATGAAGGCTCCAGTTGACAACCCTGTTCCTCTGGCACAATGTATCTCTCTACAGTAAGGATAATGCTGGCCTGTGTAGGAGGCAGAGCTTTGCTGGGAGTCCCTGACTGTGGAATAAACTCTTCCAGGAAGTAAGGACCATCACAAACTTCACCACGTTCCATGCCAAGTGCAAGCTGCACTTCTTTGACTTGCCTTCCACAATATAAACATAAAGCAGCATATACATTTTTAAAAAACCCACCAAAACACTCCACTGCACACACAATTCTTACCCAGGGGAGAGGATGAGAGAACAAACTACACGTGACAGATATTAGTCATGCACTGCTGGAAAACACCCAGATACTACAGCGATGAGCAACATATAAAAACTGATGCAGAAAACAGCGTTGCCAACTCTCACCATTTTATTGCCAACTCTTGCTGTGTTTTTTTGTTTGTTTGTTCTTTCTTAAAGCTCCTAAGTCTAGAATCATATTATCACTCAAGAATCTCAGCTTTTAAAAAAAAAAAAAGTTTCCAGCTTTCATGTGTGTAGAAAAAGGTTAGAAAATGTGACTCAAAAACCAGAAGCAAAATAAAAAGACCCTCAAACTTTACTGTTTTTAAAATAATTTGTAAGCCAATCACATGGTTTTTGGGGCCTGACTCATTATTTTTGAATCCTTGGTGTTAACAATCACATAGTTTCCCTTTAATATCTGTATTTATGCTTGTATAGCTTGGTTAAAACTCTTGCAATAAAACTATCTTTATTCAGATAAATAAACAAAGTTTAATATATTTCTTCTAGTTCTCAAGTCACTAACTGGAGACAATGTGCTTATGAGTCAACAATTTGCCCTTGTTGCCAAGAAGGCTAACGCCATTTTGGGTTGTATAAGTAGGGGCATTGCCAGCAGATCAAGGGATGTGACCATTGCCCTCTATTTCTCATTGGTGAGTCCTTATCTGGAGTACTGTGTCCAGCTTTTGGCACCACACTACAAGAAGGATGTGGAAAAATTGGAAAGAGTCCAGCAGAGGGCAACAAAAATTAATAGGGGCCTGAAGCACATGACTTAAGGGGGAGAGGGAACTGGGATTGTTTAGTCTGCAGAAGAGAAGAATGAGGGGGGATTTGATAGCTGCTTTGAACTACGTGAAACAGGGTTCCAAAGAGGATGGATCTAGACCAGGTGTGGGTAAACTCTTTGGCCCAAAGGCCACATCGAGATTGTCTGGAGAGCCGGGTAAGTAGGGGAGCCTGGCCCCACCCTCTATCTGCCCCCCTCCCACTTCCCACCCTGTTCAGAACCCTCAACCCATCCAACCTCCCCTGCTCCTTGTCCCCTGACCACCCCCTCCGGGACTTCCCACCTCTAACCACCCCCAGGGACCCCACCCCCTATCCAACCCCCTGCTCCCTGTCCCATGACTGTCTTCTCTCGAGACACCTCCACCTCTGCCCCTAACCACCACCGGGACTGCACGCCCCACCTAAGCCCCCCTGTTCTTTGTCTCCTGACCACCCTCTCCTGAGACCCCCCACTTTAACTGCCGTCCCCAGAACCTCACACCCTACCCAACCCTCCTTGTCCCCTCACTGCCCCGATCCCTATCCACACCTCTGACAGATCTCTGCCCCTTATACAAGGCCCTGATCTGGCTCAGCTCCAACCCCCATGCCACACTGCTCGGGCCTGCTGGAGCAAGACACACTGCCCCATAGGAACTCGCAGCCCCGCTCTGTTACCATATCACTCAGAGCGGCAGGAGCTCAGGCCCTGCCAGAGCCAGCCATGTCACTGCAGTGCTGCCCAGGAACAGTGGGCCATAGTGCTGGCAGCGCAGTGCACTGAGGCTGTGGGGGACAGCAAGAGAGGGGTTAGGGGCTAGCCTCCCCATCTGGGAGCTCAGGGGCTGGGCAGGATGGGCCTGCAGGCTGGATGTGGCCCATGAGCTGTAGTTTCCCCATCCCTCATCTAGACTGTTCTCAGTGGTACTAGATGACAGAACAAGGAGTAATGGTCTCAAGTTGCAGTAGGGAGGTTTAGGTTAGATATTAGGGGAAAAAAAATCACTAGGAGGGTGGTGAAACACTGGAATGGGTTACCTAGGGAGGTGGTAGAATCTCCTTCCTTAGAGGTTTTTAAGGTCAGGCTTGACAAAGCCCTGGCTGGGATGACTTAGTTGGGGATTGGTCCTGCTTTGAGCAGGAGGTTGGACTGGATAACCTTCTGGGGTCCCTTCCAGCCTTGGTATTCTATGAGTCTATACTTTCAAGGCAATTTCTCAGACAGAGCAAGATTAAAACATGGAATATATTTCCTGGAGAAAATATATTTACATACTATCTACTGCACAAATGAAAAAGGGATGAAAGCTTAAGCACATCGTGTTCTGAGTCCTTGCTACTCATAAAATAAAGTATTTGTTTGGTTTTTCTTCCTTGAAAGCAGAAAAATTGTTGGAAGACAAGGATTCAAAACAGGGGAGGGGAACTCATTGAGTTGTGGGGAAAACGTTTGTCATCCCTCTACTGTACATAATGTCTCACTTCTATGAGGCTGTTATACTGCAGGCAAAACATAATAACATGACAATGAATAAAATATTAAATACTGCTGAGTCTTTTATAAGGACTTTTTGATAGTTCTGTTTGATATAGCAGCATTCTTCTAAGTACCCTGACACTGAGACAGCTACATGGCAAAGCAGCAATTCAGTAGTTTACATTTCTGCAATAAAAAAAATACACAGCCACCTAGTGTAATTCAGAAGTAACTATGGACTGTTAGAGCCTGGAGACTCTCTTCTCTATACAGAAATGTTCCTTGTGTTGTCCATCCAGATGTGTCCACAGCTATTACCCTGGCAACTTTCTGGAATACATTTGAAAAGTGATAAAATCTGTGCGTATATCACATTTCATCCTCTATGGGGAAATGAAGATGTTGTTTACCTGGTAAACTTGGAAACTGCTGATCAGACTGATGTGACATTCAGACCAGCTGGAGAAAGATATGAATGCCAGCATGGAACCAATAGTGCACAACAGGACAGATCACCAGAACAACCCCACTGACTGCTGAAGTTGTCCAACTAGAGAGAGGAGAGCCCCACAGATACATATGAACAGTTAGGGACACCTATTAATCAGATTCTAAATCTAACTTTTGGACTGGTGGTTGTCTTCATGTTTGTCCCTTGCTCTGTCAAGTGCCTATTCCTGTACTTTCCCCCGCATTCTGTCCAAGTCTGAAGTAATACTGGTAAATGAAGGCTCTTATAGTTCTGGATAGTTTGTAATTATGTTAATTTAATACTTTTTCTAAATAGCTTTCTGAATACCCAGTGACTTGGAGTTTCATAGTTATAACATTGATCATATAGGAAATTTTATTTCATAAGATATGAATGATTATCTTTGGGGATTTAAGGTGTTCAGAACTGGCTCTTTAGCTGGATAGTGGAACTAAAATTGCCACAGAAACTTTTAGCATGATATGAAATAAACTGAAGAGAGATGTAGAAGCTTCCACCATCAGTAAATTCTGATAGAGGAGAGATCCGAAGACTTGAGGACCACCATGGAACTCATGGATGACTGCGTATAAGTCAAATAGATTAGCTGTGTGTCATATTTTGTGAATAGAAATGTCAGGTCAACATTACATTTATGAGGGGGGAGCGTACAACTTATAACGGAATGTCAGAGTAAGATTGACCTGTGCTCTGTCTCTTTAAGAATTGAAAGTCTGCAGAAAGGCTCAAAGGAGATAGCTCTAGTTTTAGCTAAGTTGTGTGTATTCTAAAAGGCCTAGGCAGCAATGGGGCTTGTGTAAGATGTAGTTGTTTGGGTTTTATACTAATTTAATAACACTCTGGTTTTAAAACTGTTCTTGGTCTGGGAGGGAATGCTAGTATAACTTATTTACTTTAATTTGTTGGATTGTGTGTGCCACACAGCATCTTATAACACACCAGTGAGGTAGGGAGGTATTATTACCTCTGTGGCAAAAGAAATTTGCCCAAGTTCACACAGAAAGTCTGTGCCAGAGCTGGAGGGAAAAATACAGATTTCTTAGGTTCCAGTCTATTGCCTAAATTTCAAGACCATCCTTTCTCTGTACCTGTGGAAAAGAGTTTATAAAGGTTGTATTATATGTGTATTTCGAGAGTCCTGGGGAAACATTAATACATATTCTATATAGAGAAGACATAATTCTTCTTAGATCTAATTAAACTTAGACATGGACAAGTACAAGGACTTTTTTGGTTTTTATGGCTCTCTCTGATATAACATGACTAAATATTGATTTTTTTAATACACAAAGCTGTACTCTTAATGCATAGCTTGCTATTTTATGGGTTTATATTATTCCACACTCCTTTCTTCCAAGACCCAGTATGTGCAACTGTATAATTAGGTACTTCAGCAAATTAACAGCAATGATATCAATCACTATAGATATACAGAATTTCGGGGGAGGGGTATAATCTTACAGTGTCTGTACATATCTATATCTATATACACACATATATACACAAACACACATACACACACACACTACTCTTCACAGGTAGTGAGTGAAAAATAGGAAAGATGAGCACTACTATGCAGATCTGAGAGGAAAGTATTATAGAGGAGAGTAATGTATACCACAAAGCATATTTTATGAAATAATACTAGGGCTGTAGTATTTCCAAAAAACTTGATGTGCTTAGATATCCCAAAGTTCCTTATGACTGGATGGGATAGACAGAGTGGAATCTATGATCTGTGCATTTAACGTACACTGACTCCAGGGCCGGCCCCAGGTACTAGTGAAGGAAGCAAGTGCCTGGAGTGGCACATGCTAAGAAGCGGCATTCTGACCGCTCTTGGGGCGGCAGCAGTCCGAGCAGGGGTGTTTTGGTTTTGGTTTTTGGGGTTTTTTGGCTTGGGGCAGGAAAAATGGTAGAGCTGACCCGACTGACTCCTAATAGTAAAGAGACATGGTTTTCAGAAAAATTGAAATGACCACCGGCCAAGACAATGACAACCACCGTGTGAAGGTGTGTGCATGAACTATGTGCCTGATAACTACTCTCATGCTATCAAATTTGCCACTTACAGTTGTCACTCTACTAATTGGCAGTTTCCCAAAGCAGGGAAACTTTAGTAAGCCCATAAATCATGCCCAGGGTTAGATCAAATGGCTCCTACTATGCAAATCACAAAGCTCGAGAACAGTACATTCGTTTTGAAGATTGCCAGCCAAACGAAGATTGGGAGGACATACTTATACATCCACAGTCTCCAAATATTTTTAAATGAAGGGATAAAGATGTGACCCTATATTAGTGAAGATAAACGTAATAAATAAAGAAAAAAGGAAAGAAAGAGGAAAAATGGTCAGTAAAAACTGTGGAAGAACAAATGTGCACTTGCAAAACGACTTCTGATTGAGCAAATAAGGAAACAATATATGCTATTTAACACATATGGGTTGTGTTACCATTTTGTTTGCGTTCATATCCCTGTTTACAGCACACATTTCAACAAATCACTCTGAAGAATGCAAATAACTGAAGGAAAATGAAGCAGAAGTAACAACAGGAGAGATGTAAAGAAGATGTGGCTTATGGCTAATGTCACAATCGCTCTCATCCTCTTGAGTAGAGGAGAAGATGAAAAGAGGTAGAGGGAGGAAAATTGGGAGAGAGGATTGACTTGTCTCTCTGATGTCATAGTCCGATTGCTTATCGGTTATGTCACAATCCTGCTGCTCAGCAGTGAGTAGTTCATAGGGCAGGAGAAGAAAGGAGAGGAATGTAAAAAGTGGAGAGGAACGATGAAGAGGAGGAGGGAAAGAGGGGAAGGAAGGAGGGGCCAAAGAGGTCTGGAGTTCTAAGATGACTGACACACCTTATGAATCATTAGCTGTGCTATTTAGTGGGAGTTAAAACGTTTCATTGAGTGTGATGTTACGGAGAAGCCTATCTTCTACCATAGAGTCTTCAGTAATCATAATCCTCTTCCATAGTCTTCCTCAGCAGTTACTTATGAAGTCCAACTTGCTATGTACTGTGATGTAAGACTGGTAAGTGTTGCTGATCTATATTATTATATTTTTGCATATTGGGTGAGATTTTCAAAGGCACCTAGGAGAGAGGCAATTAACTCAGTGCCGCATTAGGATGTTGCTAACACCCTGGTAGGGTCTGATTCTCTGTTGTACCAAAATTCCACAAGGCGTAGCAGAGACAGGAGGGGTACGATGGTGCTCAGGGACCCGCTTATAGTTCCCTGATTCTCTGCCCAGCCATAGCTCAAGCACAGGCTATAGTAGCCTGGGGGCTCGTCTTATGTGCACCAACTGGCAAGGGTCCCCAAGTGACTGGCCGCCAGCAGAGAATAAGCCATCCTCATCCCTGTCCTCCCTCTGCTTTCCCCACCCTCTGCCTTCTACACTAGAGACTGCAGGGAGGGTGGTGTAGGATCTATTATCCACCAGCAGTTCCCCTAGGGAACTCCTGATAGGGATGATAGGGCCAGATTCTGTGCCTCTTGAATTGTGGGAGCACAGAGGTCTGTGTTGGAGATAGAGTTAATGAATGGTTGTAAGACTTTGAGATCGCTAGATGAAAAGTGCTAACCACAGCCACATATTGGTATTAATTTTCAAAATCCATGAATTTCTTTTCTGAGCCAGACAGTAAAGGCAGCGTTCCCCTCTGTCAGCTCAGCTATACAGTTAAGGGATGTATAAGAAAACCCAAAGCAAAACGAATGTGACAAAATAGAGGGCAATTGATGGGAAAAAATACACTGTCATCTGGGTATATTATAAAGCTTTTCCTCCAGACTTGCTAATGAGCACTCAGAAAGTCTCAAAAGCATTATAAATATCCATGGACCAATAGATATGTTCTGTTTTATGATTTTTTTCTAGTCATTTACTTTAACAACCCCCCAGCCTTTACCCCTCCCAAAAAGAAAAACCCTGATAAATTGTTCATAGTGAAGATTAATTGGATCACTTATGGAGACACGGGGTCAGATTTATTTTGCTGTAAATCTTTTTATTAATTGTGGTACATTTCAAGTCATTTCAACCCTCAATATTTTCTTATGGGGAGGAAGTCACAAAAAGTAGATAACCGCCTGGAGATTTTTGACAAATAGTTTACTGTGTGAGCAATCAGAGGGACATTTTCACCTGCCTAATGACCCAGTTCCATCATGAAGCTGGATTTTCTGACACAAGATATTCCCTCTGTACCTACAGCAGACTCTTCTGTCATTGACGAATAGCCTTTTTGAAACAGCAAGATTAGAGGGACAGTCACAGAACAAATGAGGGACACAGACTTCCTGTGTGCCCTTGGGCAAGTCACATCATTTCTTTGTGCTTCACTTCCCCATCTGTAAAATGGGCATAATAGTAGTGCCCTGACTCACGGGGTTGAGGGAGGATAAATACATTAGAGATTGTGAGATGCTCAGATATTACCATGACGGGGGGCAGATAAGTAGCTAGATAAGTGAGTAGGCACTGACATTGCACACACAGAACCTTTCCCTTATATGTTTCAAGTGCATAGTACTCATGATAAATGGCAATTTGACAGCTCCAGAGACTGAAATCTTCCATGCACAGAGCAGAATTGGTGACAATGGCAGCAGCAGTACAAGCTCCCTGTATAGCTCTGTTAATGTACTTCCAAGCTAGCTTGAGGGCAGGGGCTAACTTTATATAGAATCTGAATCAGCTCCACTGAAGTCAGAAAGAGTCCTTTCATTAACTTCAATGGGATTTCAATCAATCCCCTAATGAAAGGATAGTTCAGTGTTTGTTCCCATTTAATCCTTGAAGTGTCGGCCCAGTTTGTTCCCTTCTATGTTCAGAGCTATGGGGAGAGAATTTTTGTGAGGAAAACTTGGCAAGGAATTCCTCTCAGATATTCTCCCATCCCGTCCTATTGGGGATGAGGTTTCCTTCTCTTGCACTTGTGGAAAAGCTGCCTCCAAATCTGGCAGATCCCTCAGGATCCACAGGAGGCCAAAGCTGCCCAGGAGGAGGCCCTGCAGCTCAAAACCCTGACAGCTTCCTCACCGCCAATTCTGTTCCCTGACTGTATATGGTCCTGTGGACTTGGAAGGAAGGTGAGGAATCCTCAAAACAATTCATACAGTCTAGGACTGCATTCAATGTTTCCAGAATGCCTTTCCTGCCTCAGGTCCACCCTTTCCCCTTACACAGACACCATATTGTGTAGCGAGAGCTCAGCCACATATGGGAGTGTAGAAAGCATCATGGACACCCAAGCCTCTCTTCAGCACAGAGAAAGAAGATCTGGAAGAAGGGCCCTGCCACGTGCCAATCTATGGGGCACAATCCTGGCCTTTGTTGTGACTGCCAGCAAGGGTGCCAATTAATGCCAATTATGGTGGTGGAGGTGGTTTTCCTGCTGTGCACACTGGTCCATAATAAGTGATCAAAGATCACCAAACTGCTTCACACTTCAGAATAGTCTGAGGACGGCAATTGCCATTGACGGCTGCCGACTTGTGCTCATAGACTCATAGATTTCAAGGTCAGAAAGGACTATTATGATCATTTAGTCTGACTTCCTGCATAATGCAGGCCACAGAATCTCACCCAGCCACTCCTGTAATAAACCCCTAACCTATGTCTGAGCTGTTAAAGTTTTCAAATCATGGTTTAAAGACTTCAAGGTGGAGAGAATCCTCCAGCAAGTGAACCGTGCCCCAGGCTGCAAACGAAGGCAAAAAAATCCCAGGTCCTCTGCCAATCTGCCCTGAAGAAAAATTCCTTCTCAACCCCAAATATGGGGATCAGCTAAATGCTGAGCGTGAACTAGGGACTTAATGGGGAAAGACTCCATATTGCATGTCTAGAATCATCCAGTCTCCTAGAACATACCGTGAACATTTATGAATGGTCATAAAAGCATTCTTATTTTCTTTTCTGGATATCTAAAGGAAATATCATAATATTACTCATGAAAAATTCTTCTCTTTTCCTTTAATTTGCTATTATAAGAGCTTCCAAAAGTATGACATATTGCCTTTGCATTAGTAATGTCCAGCATTAGCTTTTATATATAGTGTATAGTAGTAGATTGCTGTGGTGGTTAGACAATTAAAATATGGAAGGTATGTTGTAGTCAAGTTCCTATGTCAAGAATAATAATATGATAAACCAGTGACACATTTCATCTGCTAATATGATTTTTTAAAATTACACCAGTAACTAATGAGAAGAAAGTTAAACAGCATGGGTCAAATCCTCAAATGACTTCAGTGTACCTATGCCAACATATGCCAGCTGAAGATCTGGACCATAAACTTGTACTTCCAGTTCTCACTTGCAAGGGTTTCATGTTATTTTCTTTTACAACACGTTGTTATTTGGTTATACTATTCCTAAATGGCAGCAAATTGACAGCCCTTGAGAGTGAAATCCTCTATTTAACAATCAAATAGCAGCATTGATGGCTTCCTGACGTTGCCCTGCAAATGTGCCTGATTATAATGTATCACTTTTTAATTTATTAAATAGTGTTTGATAGCCACTGGTGCAATCTTACCAAAAGTAGTACAGTAAAACAACAAGAAAAATCAGAGATATAGTAACATTGTGTTACAAACAAAAAGTCCTATCTTATTTTAAAAAATCATAATGCATATGTGCATTTTTCATCTGTTAGCAATTCTCACTCTTAAACCTCCCAAGAGGTTCCACTATATAGAAGCCATATAGTGCATTATGGGCCTAATCCAAAGCCCACTGAAGTCAATGGGAGTATTTCAATTTCCTTCAGTGGGTGGTAGATCTGACCCTAAATGAATATGTTTCTAATATTTTAGAATAGAATTCTAATCCTACTTTAACAAAAGAATTGGAATTAGCAAGATTCTGTAGCAGAAACAAAAATAATGGGATCCAAACAGAAAAGTTCTGTTAGCAGATAGTTTAACTAGATTTTCTGGATGAAGAGTAGAGGAATCTCCTTTTGTAAAATCATGTATAAATCTTTTCTGAAAACATATATGGGCAGATGGCCCGTAAGACAAGAGTGTGAGAATATGTTGTATTGAGATACCACGGTGATAGGAGCCTTAAAATATGGCAGAAAATAAACAGGATAATACAGGCCAGGGAGATTAATTAATTAGATAATAAAGGTTAGGGAGATTAACAATTATTTTGGTTGCTGTACTACAAACATGTCAGCACCTTTCACCAATTGTTCTATTTTGCCAGGATATTGTCAGCTTGCCAGGAAATTGGTGAAAATGTTCTCCCTTCTCTTGTGGTTTGAATTTCTACTAACGCCCACTCTTAGTGGGTTGAGCCTTTTTGTTAACAAACTTGAGGCGAAATGTCATGCCCACTAAAGAGAAATTATGTATAACGATAATTACCTCAATGTGTACCAAGCTCCAACTGTCCCTATTGCTCATGTGTCCTGCTAAGCTGCAATCTCAGAGCGTGTCCAACCTGTTATATACAGCAAGTAGGGATGGCAAGCACTGAATAGACAATGACATGACTGCACATTCTGATAGCAGTATTGAATAGGCCACTGTTTCCCAACGACCAGTCTGTGGACTGGCACTGGTCCCTGCGATCTCTCTGACACAGTTTAGGAAGGCAGCAAATTGGTCCCTGGTATCAAAAAGGTTGAGAAAACACTGGAATGCACAATGCTATGTATGATAGAAGATTATTCCATTTCATGGTAGCATTATCTGGCTACATGAGGCAAGTCCAGAGACCACTTTATGCTTACCAGATTTAGTAATGAGCAGATTGTCTATATGTGACATAAGCTAAATAAACAAACATGCTAGCATTTTCAGGAAAACAAATCAATGCTTTATATTCATATGATATAAAAGTCTCCCTTTCTGGCTAATAATTGTTTTGAAATTAAAACTGTTTTGAGAAAAGAAAAGAGCAGAAATGAAAGAGGCAAACTAGGAAGATGATAGCATGCAACAGGCTGGGACTGCAAATGAGTGTAATAGAAAAGCAAAACAGAAAGATCGCTCAGATGGAACAAGTGAATGACAAGGACAGAAGAGCGTGACAAGAAAGTCATACAGCAGTGATTCAGGGAATCTAGACAGAAAGCTACCAGATGATGATGCCCAGGAAAAGAATTACATCAGGGGAAGAGGGAAAGAAACCTAGTAAAGGCTCCATCTACCCTACAGAAAAAGCCACGTTTAAGCAACGAGACTCCAACATGCTCATCTTACATGCTTCTATGTGTCCACATAACATCATTTATCCTGGTATATTTTTGTGTCAGTTTGTTTGGCCAGTCCATGCCGACCATGCTGCACACTGTGTTAGTGCATCCTGGGAAAGATTGTGCAAGTGTCCCATAATGCCTTAGCAACTAGTGTTAGAGGACCCAGGATTTTAGATTTTCATGATATAGTGCAATCCATTTTGGGATAGCTTCCCACGCATAGGTGGAAAGTAAAAGAACTGGTTAATCCAATTACTGTACAGAGTCACAGTTGTATGGTTCCGTATGCTGATCAGAAGAAACATGTTGCAGCCTAATGTGTTACAGCCCAGATAATGAACAGGTTCAGAATACAATACATCCACGCAGTTAGGAATCATAGAATAATATTTTGTGAATAGACACAAAGCATGGGGGAAAATCAATTGTATCACAACCTAATTGCAAAATCAGTTAAAATGTCCAGTGTAAAGTCTCATCTACATGTTAACTTCTCCCATTTTCAGGAAGGTTTCGATACAGTAGTCTTCCAGCAATGCTGAAACACAGTTGTGTTTTGCAGGGTAGATGTGACAGCACTGTATTTTAACTGTGTTCTCAAATTGCGCTACAGCTCTTCAAAAGTTTGGGATTTGAGTCAATATATGTTAATACTGCAAGAGCATATCATGTTTTAACCATGCCAATGGGCTACTGTTTTTGTAACCCACTCAACTCTGGAAAATAAGGAATAGTTGGCCCAATAAGGCTAGATCCTGCTAGGTTCTAAACTCCTGCTGGGTGTTGAGCTTTTTATTTCCATTGAAATTAATAGGAGACAAGGGCACTCATCACCCAGCAGCAGGTGCTTAGTGCCTCACAAGATCATGACTCCTAGCCCTAATTCACTAATGGTATTAGTTCCCTTACTGCTTGTTCTAAAATCCAGACGGATTAAATCCTTACCGTGTCCTCAACACTTCTCCTGCTTTTGCTTTCTCCACAGAGCTCATGGAGGAGTATGATACACTCTTCCTTTTGAAAATCAAACTTGCTACTTTACCTCACTCTTGGGAAAAATAATAAAATAAAAAACCAAACTACTCACTTGATATTTACCTTCTCATCTTCAGTCTCTTGCTCCTCCTCAGCAATGTTTAGAGAAAATAGATTTCTCTTCCCACCGGCTGTTTCAGCTGAGCCTTTGACCTTTTGCATCCTCATTGGCTGATTTCTGACCCTGTCTCAATACTGAGAGTAGAGGGCCCTTCTCTGAGTGTTCAGCAGTTTATTCTTTCCTCTGATCACAGATCCCTCTCTTTTCTCATCCTACTTGATTTCAGGGCAGTTTTTTATACTACTGATGGTGCTACTCTTTAGTTCCTCCAGTGAGAAAATTGGGGTTTCCACTCTTGCTTTGAATTTTCCTTTTTTAATCACACTTTTCCCATTTGTAGTGGACCAAGATTTACACCTAGTTTCAATCTCCTCCATTAGTGTAAGACGCTCTCCTTGGGCCTCTTCTCCATATAACTTCTCCCTTGGGGACAATTCACTGCTAGCTTCAAATGCAGGCACTATCTATGAAGATGACACACAACTGCACATCTCCTATTCTCTATTTTCCATTTAGCTGCCTGTTTTGGCTCTGTCAGCTCCTAGCTACATGATAACTTCCTGATTCTGAATGCTTCAAGGAGGAAAGTCCATGAGTCTTTGTCTCATGTTTCTGGCTCCGCTTTCGGTATCACTGCCCTTAACTCACACATTTCTCCACTGTCAAAGCAGTTCTCATTTTGGTGTGTATGCACTGAATGGTTGGGGGCAAACTTAGTACACAACTCCAGGAATGTGACCTTCCCCACCTAAAAGTTCTGCATCATTCCAGATTTCAGTGAATACCTACAGCAATTGTCCAGTTTCATCCACTGCTGCCTGTATCATCTACTCCTCCTCAGTATTCTCATTTTCTCTTCTGCATGGCCAGCCACTGTGGTGGTTCTGCAAATACCAAAGAATCAGTCATTCTGTCTCTGAAATAGACACAAGAGCTCCACTAATCTGTTCACCATCCATATTTCTGATGGCAAGATGGTGAAGAGATTGAAAACCTGCATGAAGGAGAGTAGATTATGGGATGGACCAGAGAGAAACATAGGAATTATAAAAACTGTATGAAAAAGAGAAGACTATGGAATGGAACAGAAGAAATGGTGGGAACTTGACCCAGACTCCCCCAGTTCCCTAAGAAGTGTGCTGACATCCCACAATACTCCACAAAAATTTCCCACACAGTAGTGTGCCAGAGACTGGTTCAGCGGACACTATGATGCCAACCCACAATACCACGTATCTTTTGCTAATACAACCTGGCACTGTGAGAAAGGACTGCACTAGCAAAGGCCGACAAATGTAAACACACTCTACAGCTATTTTGGCAGATGCTTGCAAGCAGACATTTTACCAATAAAACTTTCTAGTATAGACATGGTTTCAGACACTATGGCCAGAAACCTAGAAATCATCATTCACAAATCATCTTCATGCTGAACCCTTTTCACTTTTTGAATCTCCTCTGTCTATAAGTTTATTATTGGATCATCCGGACCTTGATTTTTTCTCTTGTGAAATCTTGATCTATGTCCTGTTGCAATCTTCTCTTCATGATGTTCCCAAATTCCTATTATCTAAACTCAGAGATTCTAAAATACAGCAACCTGGCTAAACTTTCTCTCCAAGAACTGGAAACATGTCTTATCCATGATCACCATCCCTGGCTTCCCCTCCATTTCTGAATATACTTCAAAGTTGTTCTTTTCCTCCCCAAAAAATCTCCATGGGCTCACTTTACCTATCTTATCTGACCCACCATCCAACTATTCTCCTCTGTGTACCTTCAATCTTGACCTCTTCCCCTCAATTTTCCACAGCTGAGGTTGCTTTTTTGCTTGTGCTGTTTCATCTATCTGGAATTCTCACCTCTCCTATCTGCCTTCAAGCCATTGAGTCATTCATGCTCTTTAAATCTCATTTTAAAACCTTCCTTTTTGCTTTAATTTACAGCTGACTCTGTGTGGTTACGTGATACTGTGAACTGAAGACACTATATAAAAATCATATGTGGTATATTGTCTCAGCTCTCCATGGCAAAATAAAACTGGTGTGACATATTGCACAGAACTACAAGATATTCAAAATCTGTAGCTGACTTTTTATAGGGGAAATAAAGTAGCTAAAGTAACTTAAAAGCAAGTGACCATGAATGTATTTGATTAACTGACTGACATGACTATATACTTTTAATGTCCATAGAACAATAAAAAGGCTACACAGTAAAATTTATCTCCATTTAGTAAGCCAGAATCATTTTTGTTTTCTCCATAAACTTCAAACATCTTCCTATGCAGAAGTGGGTAGAGTAGAGAGCTGAAAAGATGAAACTGTGCAAAATCCTTGTAGCAGCAGTCAAATAAATAAATAATTAAAGGAAAAAATACTAACAGATCATGCTGGTTTCAGTGAGCAAAATCTTTTAATCAGGCTGACTTCAAAGGGGATGCCACAGGAATTCTCCTCCCTCTCCACACAGCGCTCAGCTGCAAAGTTGTTTGAATATAAGGTTGCACACGTCAGTGATTTAATTGTGAAATATTCCTGGAATGGGAAGAAGCCACACAAAGGTCTTGAAGCTCTGGTCCGAGGTAAATAATACGTCAGGAAACATGTAACAAACAATGACACAAACCGACCTGCCAAGTTTAATTTAGTTGGAAGGTGGTTCCATCCCTTATGCCAGACCAAGACAGCTTCGGAAGGTAGCTTTTAAAGTGTATAATTTTACAATGTATAAGGTCCCTGGCACATTTTAAAATAGAAACGCTTGTTTTTAACTCTCCCCATTTAGATCGTCAATGCTGGAGGCAGAGAAGTATCTAGAGGAGGGAGCCTTGGTGCCCTGGTTGGGGAGTTACTCCACATTGAATGCATGGGGAGGGGTGGGGGGAGTGGAAGAAGGGGGACATTTCCCTTTCTTATCAATACATTTTTGTTTCGTGTTATGATTCATGTTACAGTTGCCACAAAACTGCCTCCTATTTGGCACTCTGCCCCTTGCCTTCTTCCTCCTTATCCCTTCTCCCTCCATCTCCCCTTTCTCGTTCCTCCCTTCCTGCCCATCAGCCCTACCCCCTGCCACCCTCTCCACATCCCCGCTCTCCTTCCCAATCTCCTATCCCCCGTTCTTCTCATCCACTCTGCTAAGCCTCTGCCACGCTCCCCACACCTCTCCTATTGCCCATCCCCCC
>ML677366.1:14251037-14471226 GCA_007922305.1 Dermatemys mawii
CTCAGGCTCTAGGACTTCCTGTCATTTGTGGGGCCCCGGGGTGGGGGGGACCTATGGGACTTGGACTCAGCCTGTCAGGCCCAGGGGGTTGAAGGACTCAACATTGAGCTCCACACAGTGTGTTGTGTTTAACTGGTGGGTTCTCCCCTTTTTTAGTTGTTTCTTCTCCCCACCCCTACGGTGACCAGACAGTAAATGTGAAAAATCGGGACAGGGGGTGGGACGTAATAGGAGCCTATATAAGAAAAAGACCCCAACATAAGGACTGTCGCCATAAAATCAGGACATCTGGTTGCCCTATCCACCCCCAACCCTAATAGCGTGAATGCCCAAGGGTAACTTTTTATAAGGGTAGAATTTATACTGGTGTCCTTCGGTGGCAATTCCCCTTCCCTTGTTGTTACTCAATTTGTTTGCAGGTATGTTGGCTTCTACCCTAGGGATGGCTGAATTTCAGAGGTCATGTGATTTCTCTGTTTTGTAGAGGTGTATGTGATCTTTCCGAACAAAAGGTGCTCTATAGAGGTGATTTTATTTAACCAATCCAAGATGCATTTTTGAGAGAATTTTCATGAATTGTTTTTTCAGCCAGCTCTATTACCAAACATAGGGACAGTTGCTTCTTTTGTAAGAGTAAGGATTGAGTTTGTATACCTGTGTTTTTATAAAGCAACCAGCACTCCATTGAGGTGTTAGGGCTTTAGGACAGTACTATACTATAAATATTTACTACTAGGATGGCTTCAGTCCAGAACACCTGGCTGTTTGGGAGCATGTGGATTGATTTTGCTTCCTGAACAACCTAAATTGTGGTACTAAGCTCCTAGTCAAACCAGTGTGTATGGTAGACTTAGGGTTTCATTTTAAAATATTACATTTTTTCTGGTCCTTACAATTGTGAAAATAACCTTCCAAATGTAACCTTGATGCAGCGTTCTCTTTCCAGTCTCTTTGAAAAGTCTGAAATGCTAGGTTTGAATGGTGTGAACATCCCCTTTTGTCTCAGTGTGTTGTTAACTCTGAAAGAGTGACTTCCTACAGGTCAGCATTAATTATCTCACTGATCTTTTTTTTTTTTTTACAGAAGTATGCAGCAAATGTATTTATGTAGTGAGAGATGCTCACCAGGAGTGGTGGTGGAAGAAGCGGCTGTACCTCTTTTTCCCAGGGTTTATAAATGTGTACTACTAGATGTGTCTGGCACAGTTGCACTGCTTTCCCTGACTCTTTGTCTGCACTTGTTCTGTGACTGAAATCTGTGCCCACAAGACCAGGGGGGAGTGGGTAGAGAAATTAGCTGGTGGGTTTTTTGCTTTCTGCTGAGGGTATGTAATCTACTTTCAATTACTATCAAACATATATTAAAATTGGTGTATTGAGGATAGTATATATCCCTAACTTAGTAGCCATGACCTTTAAAACTGAAATTCAGTCCTCGTAATTTCATCCAGTTATTCCTTGTTGTTTCCTTTTGGTTCCACCTTAAATAATTCTTTTCTTGGTGTCTTTATACTTTTTGAATTGTAGATAGCTAATCATACACTCATTCCCTTAGATAATCAGAGTTATATCTATCTAGTCCTAAACTTTCTTTAATTTCTTAACCTTTTCCTCCAGGCTCCTTGATAACTTTTACTGCTGCTCTTTGAATTCTCTCTAATCTATTGATATCCTTCTGGTATTGAGGTACATAGAAATGTACTTTGCACTAGAAATGGGCTTCAGTGTGCCCTGTAGAAGGGGATGGGCCCTTCTATCTGGTCCAGGGGTTCTCATACTTCATTGTACTGCGACCCCTTTCTGACAACAAAAATTACTACATGATCCTATGCATCCGATGAAGTGGGTTCTAGTCCACAAGAGCTTATGCTGAAATAAACTGGTTAGTCTCTAAGGTGCCACAAGTATTCCTCATTTTATTTACATGATCCTAGGAGGGAGTGGGGGCAAAGCCTGAGCATGCCCGAGTCCTGCTGCCCCCAGGTGTGTTGCGGGAGGGAGGGGTGTGGGGCCCGAGGAAGAGGGCCAAAACTGAAGCCTGTCCGCCTTTCAGCCCCAGGCAGGGGGCCCTGTAACCTGAGCCATGTAACCCGGGCTTTGGCCACTGGTGGTGGGGCTCAGGCTTCAGTTTCAGCCCTGGGCCACAGCAAGTCTAAAGTCAGCGCTGGTGACCCAATTAAAATGGATTCATGACCCACTTTGGGGTCCCGACCTGCAGTTTGAGAACCCCTGATCTAGTCCACGATTTCTTTTTTGTTCTGCCCAAAGTGGTGTTGTGTGGTGTGCGTATAGTGTTTTTGGTTTTTTTGGTATATATCACTGAAAGCTTATATCTGATTTGATCTTCACTACTGCCCCTCTATTGCTTTTGGTGTGACTGCTTTTCAGGTGTCTCCCTCACCACTGAATAGTTGTGATTTTTTTTTCTCCATCTTTCATTACTTTTTTTATTTTATTTTTTTTTTTAGTGAAATCCCAGACTATTTCATGCATTTATTTGTTATGTCTTCAGGTCTCTTTGTATTTTTTTTGTCTTCATAAGCAATTAGTTTAGTGTATTATACATATTGAAAGTGGCTTCTAGTTTGTCATATTGTGTTGCTCTTGTAATTCAAGTGGTGTATATTAGAAAATATAAGAACTCACAGTAGTTCTAAAGTCAACATCTGACTACCTTAAACTCAAACTGTCTGCACAAAACCCCATACAAATAACTTTAAAAAAGAGAGTGATAAGTTATCAGTGGAGGACAGAAATATTAACACAAGCTACTGAGAAGTTACTATGGTTACTGATTTGGGTGCCTCCTGTTTCTGTGAAAATGTGTGCTTTTTTTGTAGCAACTATATTAATCATTTCTCTTTAAAGAATTTTAAGTACACTTGGCAGCTAATTGGGATAAAGTTATATGCACCTGGATCTTAAGTAGCCTTTCTGAATCAGGTGTTGAACAAATTTTGGCTTGTTCTATATAGGCTTACTGGACACGCTTATTTCAGTTTAGAGAAGAGGCAAAATTGATATATGCATATTCTTAGGCACTGAATTCAGCATCCTCAACCATACTGTAGGATACTGCTGTCCCACCTGAGTGAGATGATTGATGTCAAGGAAATGGTCTGGTCTGGATCCTTCCACAGGGGCTGTAGCTGCAAGACATGATGTATGATGTCTACCCCGAGAGCTTTCACTTGTATAGTTCTGTAATAGTCACTACTCTTTCCTGGTCTTATTGAATATCACATAACCCTTGTGGGTGATTGAGATGTCTTGAAGCTACAGTTGTCAGAAAGATGTAGCCAATACTTAACTGTGTATCCTTCATGAAACCTCTCTGTCACCCAGGTATCCCAGCATCTGGTTGAGGAATTGGCTGAAGCTCCTCTGTCCAGTTTTATGCTTCTAGGCAGAAGGAAATACTGTGAGGTGCTTTCTACCATGCTGACAATTTTGGACTACTGGAGATTTCAGGTTATTTAATGTATAGAGTCCTTCAGGATATTTTGTCTGTTAGACTTTCCTATAGCATCAGTCACAAAAACACATTTGGCCTTCTATGGCTAGCCAGGCATCTAAGGCCTGGCCTTGATCATGTGCACTTCAGTTATTACAGACTTGATTATAGCATGCAATATATCTTGGGTTGAAAGCATCAAGAAAAGCACTAGAAAGACTGCGAGGTTACCAAGAGCACATCTGTATATCGCTCATTCTGCTGGTTTCCTGTTGAACAAATTGAACAAATTCAAAGTTTTGGTCTTAATCCTCTGGTTTTACCCTAGAATACCTGAAATGCTACTTAACCATCCAAACGCTTGACTGCAATTGACAGTTTTGCTCATTTTGAATAATGGAATTGTGTATCACTAAGGAGAACCTCATCTGCACAAAGGAGAGTTTGTTCTCAGTGGTGGAATTAACACCCACAGGATCAAAGGATGAACACTAACTTCAAAACTTTCAGCTGAAAATGCAAATCTCCATTCTTTGATCTTTCCACACAGCTACTCATAACCTACTAGCATATCTGCAAAATGCAATCCCATGCAACTATCTCATGGAGGAGCTGGTAAAAGTAGAATACATCAGTGATGTAAATCACTCTCTCTTTTAAGGATGATGCCCAGATATCGTGCCATCACATGGTATAAGAAAGTGAACTGAATAGTGTTTTGAATATACTTTTGAAACAATGATTTGTATGTTCCTGTAGTCATGGCACTAGTGTACATGTAAGTCATCTGTTGAGAGAACAGCTATTTTTATAGAATAATTTAAAGTATTCAGAGATACTCTGGTGATCAATAGGCATACTATTGTTTTCAAAAATATTAAGAATAGTAAATTTTTTGTATATAGCAACTTCAAAAGCATTACTGTTTGTGTTAATAGTCAGAAATTTTGAAATTTGCCTCTGGTGGGAAAGAATTTGCAAGCTAAATATCTGCCTTTAATTCTAAATTTTATGTTACTAGTTAACAGTGAAAAGCAGGTTAAAAGTTAGAGCTGCATTTCTTAAAAAAACATACCCAAAAACGAACCCCATAATAGTAGTGGCATATTGACAGCCCTGGAGGCTCAAGACCTTTTTTCACAGTGCAGGTACAGCACATGAAAGCTGTAGTTCCCTACGTTGCTTTGCCACTTATTAATCTGTAGAAACCTAGAGGTAAGTGTTATGTGTTTCCTAAGACTCTTTCACAACTGGCACCCATTTTTGGCAGGCTTTTGTGATTCACACATGTCCATAGGCACCTGGACTGAGACTGACATGTTTTTACATAGATCACTGAACAGCCATCAGATGAAAGCTTTTGGTCACTCCCATTCTGTTCTGTTTGAACTATAGACTTAAATGTAACAGGCTCAGTTCTTCTTTTCCTGAGCTATCTAGTCTCCTTAACTTGCTGTATCTTTTATGTATCTTAATATTACACCAGAAATAGATTTCTGGGTTCTACAATTAAAATAATCAAATGAGACTAAGGCATCTTTTCTTACAGTGGTCCCCAGTGTAAGTTACAGTAGCAGCTAAAATTTGAATTCAAGGCTGCTTGTGCTCAGAGCTTCCCTAATTAAGTAGCAGATTGCAACTAGGATGATCACATCAGTTTCACTCTGCTGTCTCTGCAGATGTTACAAGAGCAGCAGAGGATTAACTTCCTTTCTGAGTTTGAAATAAAGTGGGTTTCTCCAGACTCTGATCCAGAAGAATACAGGATATGTGCAAAAATTAAACCTATGAAATTGATGTCCTTCATGCTCATTTTCAACAGTCCTGATTGTCCAGTCTCTAAGAAAACCACAGAGATTTGAGCAACAAAATTCCAATCAGGATTTCTAACCCCTAAATTCAGCTGTATTCACACATGAACTTTGATATGTAATAGATAACCCAAACCAGTTGTATTCTTATCTCAGTTCTCTGATTTGGCTGTGTGGGGCGGAGGTTGGGGGGGAGGGGGGTGCTGTTTCCTTCACAAGGGGCACTACTTCCTTGCCCACTTAGTAAAAGTAGGGTATCCTTGGACAAAATTTTCTCCCCTTTCACTGCTATGCAGTGTGGTATTTGTTTCGATGCTGCAGATGTTGCCTGATGGTGGCTGCACTTCCGTGGTGATGGATGGGTATTGGTTTTTAAAGCATGCTGGGATTCTTCAGGAAGAAAGGTACTATATAAGATTCTATATGTAAGCAACAAAACTTGTGTTTAGGGCAAAGATGTTGCCTTTCCAGAGTAGGGTGTTTTTTTGATGGTAAGATTTTGTGACTGCAGCTATTGTTCTCACAGACCTGCAATTTCATGAACTCCAAATTGAAAGTTAGAAGTTTGTCCTAGAAACCATTGTGACCCTTTACAAGTCTTAGTCATGTTGCTTTGTTTGCCTAAACTATGTTCTTGCCATCAGTTGCTTAGATTGTGTGGCACTTTTATGATTTAATGCTGTCTTTTGCAATACAGCTGTGAAACTATATGAAGAGGATCTGAATAACTTTATTCTTAATATTCTGTGCATTCAAAGTGCAGAATCCTCACAAAGCACCTTGAGATTAGACCTCTGAATTAACTTTTTCAGTTAGTATATTAGACACTGAATAATACATTGTGCAGATGTAGAGCCTTCTTAAAGTTATCCCTTTATAAAGTTTTTTTTTTAATTAAAAAAAAGGCTTTTTTCAGAAAGTGGTGACTGCATTAAAATTCAGCCTAGTATTTTGCTGTAAATATTCCCCTCGAATCTGGGTAATAACAGTATTTTGCTGTGGCTAAAATTATATCTTGGACTTTTCATCTATAATAGTAAAATAGCTTAGAAGGGCCCATTGCCCTACAAATACAATCTTGGAGACCCTATTTAAAACAGTTATCCCTCAGCACTGTTGAAACTGGCATCCTTTTTGCAGTATAGCCTAGACCATAATTATTTCAGAAGGAAAGCTGCTGCAACGGAGTCTTGAGGAAAGCGGGGTGAAAACCAGAGGTTTGGGAATTGTCTGCTCTCCCTGGCGGTTCCTGTTTCCTCCTCCTGTCTCTCTCACTAACTTTTCCTTTGTATTAAAAAAACAAAATAACCCTTCCCCCCAAAAACAAACAAACAGAACAAAAAGTACAAATGTGCAGATAATTCACAGCTTGTGCCCTCCTGGATATAGTTTGAAACTGATGAAATATTAAACCCATGAAAATCTTGCATGTAATACAACACTAACTGGGCAAGCTGTGGTGGCAGTAAGAAGGGGAGGTGTCTTGTTCATCTGTCATTCTCCAGGTTGCAGCTTTTTCTGGGTTGAGTCAGGGAGAGGTCTTCCTGAAATCTGTGCACTTGTGAGACATGATGCGAAATGCCTCTTTATTCTGTGTAACCTTTTCCCTCTGAATGTCAGGCTTGTCAGTTACGTAGACTTTTCTGGCAGGTGAGAGGGAGCTGTTCTGATTTTTTTGTTGGCAACGGTGCCTAAAATCTTGATAATACAAACTGATAGTGTTTGTATTCTGCAGTTATGAAGCATAAAGATCAGCTGAATGGAATATTATAATCTATTTATCAGATCTAATTATTAAAATTCTTTTTTAAAAATGGCTTTAAAATAGTGTTAAATAAACAAAGATTGGATCAGCAACAAATAAAAACCATGAACTGTCTCTGGCACAAACATACATAGACCCTGGTAAGATTCAGAAATTGGCTTCCAGGCTATGAAAAGCACTTCTGCTGAGTCATGTCTTAAATTAGCAGAAGAAAGCAGGTTAAAACAAGTGACTGTTCATATTTTCAAGTTTAGACTACTAAATCATCCTTTGAAAGTTACATATAGTGTGCCTCATTTATGTGATTTTTAAATAATTTGTTCCTGAAGCTTGAATTAAATTTTATCCTATATTAAAAAGCAAACAGCAGTTAAGCTTTATATATATATATAGAGAGAGAGAGAGAGAGAGAGAGAATTCTTTCCATTTCACTTCGTGAAGTTTTCCATTACATCTAATTATTTAATAATAGACTGATCAGATTTGTCAAAAGTATGTATTCTTTAACATCACCTTTGTTTCTAGATAAAACCCTATGAATCCATATGGTTTTGAGTACTATGCTCAAGATCCAGAGTGGCAAAGTCTAGGTTTGTGGTGTTCAGTTTTATGTAATGTTAATTGGTATTGAGCTAGTCAAAATAATGTAATAAAATGCTGTAGTTTGGCAGAACTAAAGGCTTGTGTGCTGTTTCTTTAAGAAACCAGCTTGTCCAGGGTGTTTTAACCAGCTTAACCTAACCTGCTAGCAAGGAAAAGTTCTTTAAATAATGGATATTAAGTTTTACCAATGAGAGGTACTAGTTTTACTAAAAGGGTGGAGTTTTTTCCATTTCAGCCACTAGAACTGAAGAAGGTGGGGCTTTCTAGTCAGGTTAGGTTGCTCAGGAGTACAGCTTCCAGTGAAGTTAATCTGGGGTGAAGCAAACAGAAAATTGTGCAGATTTTCTTGGTAGGATTTTTTTTTTGTTCTAATCTTGTTGTATTTCTTCATTTTACTCTTTAAGGCACTTAACGCTTATGTGTGTGCCAAATTTCGTGATTGTTTTGTTTTCCAGTGCTGGCAGAATATTAAAATGTAGGCAGGGAAGCAGAACAAAAGGGCTCTTTGGGCAGGAAATAAGCTGTTGAGAGATGCAAACTTGATTGAGTTTCTTTTATCATTTATTGCTAGTTGAAAGTTTGGTATTTTTATTTGAAAAAGTCAAGTTGTACAACAGTATCTTACCTAGTTGTGTTAATTATAAAAAAAATTGAGGATCATGCTGCTGTCTTCTATAATGTTGTGTAACTCCAAAAGAGCTTTATTTTTAACTCCTCTGGTTCTGATGAGACTTAAATTAACTGAATGTGACAGTTGCTACTAGATTATACAATGATAACATTTGTTTAAAGTCATTGGCTTTTGTTTAAGTCATGTCCATGATTGTCACTTAAGATGGATACTATTTATTTTTTGTGTTATATTTAAAAAAGAGAAGAACACTTTGTATAGATTTTGGTGAATTTGGAACAGTGTATGCAAAGAGGCTTAAAAACTAGATTAATATGTTCTAAATCCCCACTCCTCCTCCCTTCCCCCCCCCCCCCACTTAATACAACTTCCTAGAATATCAAGGACCATCAGAGCTCTGGTTTAAAAAAAACAAAACAAAAAGGGTACGGGGAGGAAACTAATTCCTCTTGTGCTTATTGCAGTCTTTCCAGCTGAAGATGGGGCCTCCTTCAAAACTAATCAGTACAGTACCATCCTGAATTTTAGGCACTGCTTGAGCATAGTGTGGTGGTTACTACTTGTTTGGCAGCGGGGAGAGGGTTATCTGCAGTTTCTAAACCTTTTTTTTTTTTTCCTTTTTGCTTTCATATTTAGGGATAAGGTTTTAGTAATACCTTTTCTCAGTGTCCCAAGGGTCTTCAGGCTTGGAACATGCTGTAAATTCGTATTATGGAGAGGAGTTTCTGTTGAGTATTGCCAAGTGTTTCCTGTGATCCGTTTGTATTCCTAGACAGAGAGAGCAGATAGTACCCAAGTCTGGGTATTTGGTTCAAATGTAAGCCTTCCCTAATTCCCGTCCCCTCCTTCACAAAATTGTGTCTGTATATGCACGTGTGCATGCACGCACAGCTGTATTCATACACACCTGTTCCTGGGGATCAAAGAAATACTATGTTATGTTTCTGACATTAACTTTAATACTTAAATACCAAGTTAATGGATGCATTACGAATAGATAAGATGTGGCGGTACCTGGAAGTTTGGGGAATACAAGAACTGACATGAAAATCAACCCAGGATCTTCCAAGTGACAGTGCAAAGCATGTCACAGGATAGTTAGACATGGTCAACATAGTACACTTCACACATTTTCAATTTTCCATTAGTTAATTTTCTTTTCAAAAAAATTTGGATTATAAATTGGTTTCATTTTTGTCTAAGAACATCCTAATACAGAGGCATCTCAGATTGGTTCAGTATTTTATACGCTTAGGCACACTTATTACATATTCTGATTTTATTATGGCATAATTTCATTCACTTTTACATTCCCAAAAATGTAATTTTACTACTAATAAGTATTATTATAAAATGTGTGCCCATCAAACTATGGAAATATTTTTAATACTCATCAGTAGCTCTGCTGGGCATGCTAACTGCCTTTGGGCGAGATGCCTCTTATTTAAATTGCTACCCTTTAATTACAGGAGAAAGGGAGTACTTAGACAAAAGTTGACTTTAAGTGCAATGTATCACAAATGTCTTTCAACAGAAGTTAGGCCTTAATTGAGTGACCAAAGTTCATGCTTCAAATGAAAGCAAAAAGAGAAGAAACTACAGGCTTATACTTGTGTAAACTAAGCATGTATGTATGTTTAATGTACACAAGCAAAATCATACATATTTGTGTAATATTAAGTACAGATTATGCAGAATGCTGCTTTTACTTAGCTGACATTTTCAGCAGACTTTTCTAGTTTAACTTATTCAAACCAGTCAGTGGTTGAAGCAACCATTTAATTTTTCTTGTATATGGTCCCATCTTGACTAGCTAGATAGATGAGTAATTTTCCTGATGCATTAAACTTTCAGAAGTGACCTGTTCAAGTTTTCACCTCACATATATAACTCTGGTTGGCCCTGTAGGATAAACATACCACTTTGCTGGCATGGCTGGAGAACTTCTGCATCAAGATACAGCTGGCATTCTTGCCTGTATTCAGAATTGTAGATAAGCAATCTGCATAGATGTGCTAATTATTCCAGCAGTTTATAATAGTAAAACATCTTACACAAGTCTTCTACACATGGAGGGGTGTATATTCTATGTTTGGAGATTCATATACATACTACTTATTTCAAGATGGAAATTTACACATCTGATGTAAGTGAAGTTTACATTCTCGTTAAGATTAAACTCCTAACTGACAGTTAGGGCTAGATCATGCTTTCTTCATCCATGGAAAAGAGAGGGCAAAAGCATCAATGACCTCATGGATCCATTCTTCCTCCCACCTACCTGCTGAAGTCACTCCATGGAGTAGTGATTGGGTGGCTCTACACTGAGCATGCGTGTAGCTGAAGCACACTGCCCCCTCCCCCCCACACCCTTCAGTCCTGTGTAAACTACTTGGGATAGTACAACTTAGGACTGTATTGCATTTCTCATGGAACTCCCTTCATGGTGAGGATACTGCTTTAAGGATGTCCAAACTAGGAAAAGTGGTGTAGTATTAATATATTTTTTAAAACTGCCTTGTCCATACTAGAATTTTAACCAGGTTAGCTACCATGTATAACTAACGTGGCAAACACTTATTTTTCTAGTGAAGACAGGACCTAAGTGGAGATCCAAGGGGCACCTTTGGCTGTTGGTGCTGTGCTGCCAGCAAGTGGATCAGGTATAGGGTACTGGAGGTACCAAGCTCATACATAAGAATAGGGACTTCAAGTGGATATCCTTGGTTTCCCATGGTATGGAATTTTGCTGTGGAAGAGGTTGATTATACTGTAACAAAGTTGTGTGAAAATAGTCAACTAATAAAATGACCTGTAAAGCAATAAAAAATAGCTTTGGCTTATTTTAGCTGCATTAAGATGCATATAACAGACTTGAAAAGTTTCTTCAACATAGCATGGCTTTTTTTCTGCTGTTTTTTTTGCTTGAGAAATATCAGAAACGCTAAGTCCTTCTTCTCTGATTTTGTTGGCTGTGTGACGGAGCGTGTGCACTTTGAGCTGAAGGGGTAAACTCCAGCTCAAGGCGACCTACCCCTGGCGTGCTAAAAATAGTGCATAGCAGCATGAGGGACTAGCCACCCTGACTATGTACCCATCCAAGACCCAGGTACGTACTTGGGCAGCTGCTGTGGCTATATTCTGTTCTTACTCAGCTAACAAGAGTGTCTCCTCGAGCTGGAATTTATACCTCCAAGTCAAAGTGTAGACATACCCTTAGATATATGTGGTAACCTGTCAACACTTAATTGAAGGGTGGGAGACAAGTGATACATTTTTACCGATCTCTTATTTCAGCTGTGTTTATAGGGCTTTTGAGTTGAATAGGGGTTTGCAAAAATGACGCTTTAAACAGTCTAAGTGAAAAGCAGCTTTGAGGGAGGGCAATCAGGGTTCACTTGCTTGTTATGCTCCTAATTCTTAGTTTATAATCTTGCAGGTAAACAAGACATGAACTTTTAATGTTACATACAGAGAACTTTTCTAAAACAGGTTTTATTCATCATGAAGAAACAAAATGAATTAAAACCTAATTTCTTTCCCCCACCCTTGAGGCTCTTTGTCAAATAACTGAAGCCTTGAACTTAATGACTCATCTTCACTAGTAATGTTAAAGCGCCTATCCCTCAGCCCACTCCACTTCCTGCAGCCCCCATTGGCCTGGAGTGGGGAACCGCGGCCAGTGGGAGCCGCAATCTGCCGAACCTGCGGATGGAGCAGGCAAACAAACCGGCCCGGCCTGCCTGGGGGCTTACCCTGGAGGGCCATGGACCAAAAGTTGCCAGTCCCTGGGCTAGACACTTTCACTTTCTGACTGTTGAGTACTAACACAACTTTGGACTATTGTAATTGAAACAAAGATGTTTAAAGTTTCTCCCATAAAAATCCTATTTTTACATGCATTTGGGACTAAATCAAGTTGACAGTGGAAGTTTTCAGACTAAGGAGTAATTTATATATATCAGACCTAATGTGTGTTGAAATATGTAGATAGATTTAACCAATCGTTGATCATACTGTGTATCTGGTGGCAGAAGTTACAAGGCTAAACATCAGATTGCAAAAAAGTAACCACGTTTGTATTAAACTCGTATAGGTGGTGGAGTGAATGAAGTTGCTTTCAGAAATACAGACTCATGGAATTATGTCCTTAATATTGTAGTACTTTTATTGTCCAGTAGAACATTGTTTAAACCAGCTTAGTAGAATAGGTGGGGCAATACAGTGAACCTTTCTTAACAAAAGATCTTCAGCTTTTTTGGTTAATTGGTGTCTCTGTTAAAGGGTTAGAATGCAAAATGAGAAGTTGAAGGTGGTTTTTCCTGTCTAGCTTCTCTGAATTCAGGTAACCAAGGTAGCTTTTGTTGTCAGTGCAGAAGAGTTTATATAATTAAAATTTTCTGAGAACTGCATTAGGCTTTTTATGTTTGGATAGTTCTAACAATAATTGCATAATACTCCTGGATATTGGTGTTAAATCTTGGAATAAAGTTGCTTTGCAGTTGTACTTATGGTAATCTGATGATAATTCAACAAAGTTTGGCTGAGTAAATTCAAAGATAAGTGGTCATGTAATTACTACACAGTACCAAAAATCCCACTTTATTAAAAGGCAGGGTTTCCAGGTGTCTGATTTTCAACTGGAACACTCGGTTAAAAAGGGACCCTGGTGGCTCCAGTCAGCAACACTGACCGGGCTCTTAAAACTCCAGTTGGCGTGGGCCTGGCAGGCACCCTACCTGGCTCTGTGTAGCTCCTGGGAAGTGACAACATATACTTCCGGTTCCTATGCATAGGGGCAACTGTGGGGGCTCCATGCACTGCCCCTGCTCCAAGCGCAGGCTCTGCAGCTCCCATGGCCAGGAACTGCAGCCATTGGGGGCTGCGCCTGTGGGCGGGGGCTGCGTGCAAAGCCTCCTGACCATGTCTCTGCCTAAGAGCCAGAGGGACATGCCAGCTGGTTCCTGGGAGCCACCTGAGGTACACACCGCGCACAGCCTGCACCCAGCTCCTGCACCCCAAACCCCAGCACAGAGCTCCGTTCTGCACCTCATCCCCCAGCCCAGAACCCCTTCTACACCCCAAACACCTCATCCCTGGCCCCACTCCAGAGCCTGCACCCGGAGCCCTTATCACCTCTTGCCCCAGTTCAGAGCCCCCTCTCACACTCTGAAACCCTCAGCCCTGGCCTGGAGCCCCTTCTTGGAATCCAAATACCTCATCCCCAGCCCCACCACAGAGTCTTCACCCCCAGCCAAAGCCGGCTTCTGCATCCCAACCTCCTGCTCTGGCACAGAGCCCCCTTCCCACAGTGAGCCCCTCATTTCTGACCCCACCCCAGAGACCTCACCCCTTTCCACTCCCCAAGTCCCTGGCCCAGCCCAGTGAAAATGAGCGAGTGAGTGAGCGTGGGGGAGAATGAGCAATGTGGGAGTGGGAGTGGAGTGAGTGGGGACAGAGCCTCAGAGAAGGGGCAGAGTCTCAGGACAGGGTTGAGCAAGGTTGTTCAGTTTTCTGTGGTTAGAAAGTTGGCAACCCTGTTAAGAGGTGGTGAAACACAAAATGAAACATGACAGTCCAAAACGAGACTCGTGTCCACCTAGGTAGAGCAGCAGGGATTCTAAAGAAGAGGATTATGAATTATTTAACAGAACGCATAAGCAACTGATTTTAAACTGTAGACTTCTATTAAAAACACACCTTGCTTGAGCTTTGCGTTAATGTTAGAAAGAAAAGAGTCTTTATAAAAACGAACTGTCAACTAATTTACAACAAATCAGTTTCCCAGTAAGGTTTAGAGGTCAGTATAGAAAGGATGAAAGCTATCCTCTCATTATATTGAAGTAATTCTTGTGGTCTGGCCCAACATTCAAATATTGATGCCTTTTCATAGGTGTAGTCCAAATTGTAAGTTTGGTTTAAAAGTAGGAGTTATGTACCATATTGTTAAGTCAACTAAATTTCTTATCTTTTGCATTTTAAAAAATTACTTTCTTCTATTCTGTCCTTTTATTATCCTTAATGTCACACCCTTCTCTTAACTAATCACAATGTATCTTCATTTTCATCTCTCTCTCTCCATTTTTATACCACCACCATTTATCTTTTTTCTATATATCTAAGTAGAATTGCTCAGTATACTTTTTTAATTTGCCAGAAAGAGCCACTTGTAGTATTGTCTACAAAACTGCATTTTAGAGATTTCAGGTTGACATGGCTAATGTTTAGTTTGATTTTACTACAGCAATTAGCTTGCCATTCTGCTAAGTCACAGTGCGACCTATGACCTCAGTTTTGTATGCACAGTACTTAAACCAGTCCTTGCATGCTGCTATTGCCCATTTATCCCCTATCTTTCTAATTTTTACATCCGTTCTTCATTGCACAATCACAAATACTGGAAGTGATATCAGACTGTCCCCTCATGTCCCTGCCTCAGCCTTGATGACAGCTGAAATCCATGCAGTTTATTCTGAATGGGCTTTAGGAAGAGATGTTAAAAATGTGTCTGTTCCATGTTAATCTTTAAAAACACACAGTACCCTGGGCTTCGTCTGAAGTCTGATGTGCACCTAAAATTATGTTGACCTAGCTATGACATTCAGGGAGCAAGAAAAACTCATGCCTCTGAGAGATGTAGTCAAGCCAACCTAAACCCTAGTATAGGTACTGTTAGATCGATGGCAGAATTCTTCCATTGACCAGTTGCTGCCTCTCAATGTGGTGGATTTACTACTGCAACAGAAAACCCCCTTCTGGTGTTGTAGTAAGCGTCTGCACTACAGTGTTACAGCTGCTGCTGTGCCATTGTTGCCCTTGTAGTGCAGACATAGGCCTTATCTTCACTACTGGGGTAAGTCAAACTAAGTTATGCTACTCCAGATATGTGAATAATGTAGCTGGGATCAAGGTAGCTTAGGTCAACTTACCCCGGTGTCTGTGCTACGTGGATGGGAGACACTCTCTGGTGAACTTCCCTTATTCTTCTCGGAGAGCTGGAGTACTGGGATCGACTAGAGAGTGCTCTGTTGTCAATTTAGCAGATGTTCACTAGACCCATTAAATCAACAGCTGCTGCATCAATTTCAGAAGCATGGATCTCTCAGGTAATGAAGACCAGGTCATAACCTTGTTGTCCTTGGCTAAATGTGCTTTCTTACACTACTGTTGCATGATTTCAGTTAGCTCCCCCAGCAGTATCCATATTTTAGCAGGGTGGTATGTTTTGGGAACCTTCAAAAGACAAGTCACTACATAAATGCAAACATAAGATTCAGTATAGTGAAATAAACACCCCTCCCTCTGAGGCAAAGTGCTGACTTGACATAACATAAATCCTAGTTGGACAAGGCTGAGACCTGAGGCTGATAATGAAATTTGACCTGCCTTAGTATTTTTTCTAAATGATCCCCAAGCTACTCTTCAGGGAGACTGTATACATATTCAGCTTTTTGCTCCCTGCCTAATGTGTGGCAGTTGATATTTTCGACATCTACAAGGAAACTGAGGAAGGAGGCCAACTTTCATTTCCAGTGTAACTTTGGATGTGCCAATCATTAGTGCCCCTGTCCCTAAGTGCAAGTTGACAGCTTGTGTAATGGCCAATGAATAGTTAAACCTCACTTGTGCAGATGGGGTTTTTGCATGAGACAAGGAGGGTAAGGTAATATATTTTATTGGACCAACTTCTGTTGGTGAAAGACCACCTTTCAAGCTACATAAAGCACAAGAGTTTCTTAGCCAGCATGCAAAATCAGTACTTTCGTCCTGTGGTTACACTCACTTTTTACAGTCACTGGAGAACAGGCTTTTAAAATGTACCACACAAGTTACTAGATGCCCAAATGCAAAAACAGAGGAGCACCCTCTGAGTCAATGGATAAAGTGCATTGTAGAAAATTGGAAAAGTGATTCTTGCCAGAGGGAACTGAATGCTTATATTTCTCGCTATGCTGAAAATATGTCCCTGCCTATTCTTTCTACAGTTGGCAAGGCAGTAACTTTCAGCTGAGTGCCCCAGGTAGCATGTGATCACAGTGAGAATATAGTATGTTCTGTACACTTAAATTAGACATGGTGCACAACTCCAGATGGAAGCAAATAGCACGCGATTGTGAGTGGTAATAGCAATAACCCCGAAAGTTAGCAATTCAAGACCTGGGGATATGGTTGTCTCTGATGTAATTCGTATTTGAGTAGCACCTAGGAGCCCCAATTAGGGACCAGGACTCCATTGTGCTAGTTGTTGTACAACTGCAATGCTATAAACTGACTCACATTCTACGCTGTATTGTTTATGCAGCAATTTCTCTTAATTTCTGTTCTTGCTGTCAGAATTATCTGCAACAGGTATCTTTTGAGAACTTGTATTTAAAACAGCTTTTATAACTTTAGGTTTAAACCTTTAGGTTTAAATAACTGGTTAAAATCAGTGAGACTCTTGCTGCTTCAAGAGGGAAAGGTATGGTAACACTACAGTTAAACAGCCATATCTGGCCTATGTCAGCTGCTTCAGGCCTGCGGGGTTTGGACTGTGGATTGTAAAATTGCAGCATAAATATTTGGGCTGGGACCTTCCCTCCTCATAGGATCACAGAGCTTGGGCTCCAGCCTGATCTCCAACACCTGCAGGGCAGTTTTACAATCCTGCAGTCTCACAACACTGACTCAGTTGACATATGACAGCTGTGGGTGGTCTAATTGCAGTGTAGGTATACCTTTATGGGATGTCTACACTGATTTTACAAAAACCTGTAGCATTGAGTCTGAGAGCTCAGATTAGCTGACTATGGCTGCTGGGCTAAAAATAGCAGTGTAGACATTTGGACTGCAGCCCAGACTGAGACTCTCCACCCATGCAAAGGCCAAAAACTGGGGTTCTAGCCGGAGCCCAAATATCTACACTGCAATTTTATAGCCCCGCGGCTTGAGCCCAAGTTAGCTGACACAGGCCAGCCACAGGTATTCTATTGCAGTGTAAGTATATTCCCACTCCAAATTTCTGCGACCTTGGATCCAAGCCCTGTGTAGACACAAAAGGGGTTAGGCTTGAACCAGAGTTCAAACCCTGGCTAGCAGTGTAGACATACTCTTAGAATACTTGATTCACTGAAGTGCAAAATAAACTAAAGCTGTAACAACTCTCCCAACAATTACTTGAATAGTTTTTGTAAATGTTTGAATTTCCTTTGCAGATTGTCATCTTGCAAAGCTAGAACTGTTTTCAAACACAAGATCTAAGACTGCTTTTCAAATTGTGCTACTCTGCTTTACATTTTATAAATGATATTCAAAACATACCTGGTCTTATCCTTCAAAATACTAAACTAATCTAGATAGGTACCCCTTGGGCTAACTAAACTGAATAGCAAAATTTTACGTTGTGAGAATGCACCCACTCTTTCAGCTTCCCCTGCGCCCCTCTCCCCCACGACACTTCAGTAGGACAGCATGTCCCAGACAATCTCTGATATCAGGTATCTTTTTCCTCCCTACAACCTTTGCATCCCTGGTTTCCCTCTATTATAGCTCTCAAGTTTCCTTTATCATTCCATTGTTCCTCATGACCTCCCCCAGAAAGAGATTCCTACAAGTCCCTTCAGAGAGGGATAAGACAGTCTCATATGTAATGTCCATGTTTATGGGTCTGATATTTATTCAGAATTAGTCTTTGCAAACAACTTTGGTTCCTGTTTTTCCTGTATTACTATTTAGTTTGTATCAGTGTTCCAGCCACCGCTATCTTCACGTTTTATTGCAAAATAAGCATGCCTACTCTAAGGATTGTTTGCTATTTGTTTAACCTATTAGGCATGATTTTGCATTTTTATTTCCTGTTTTGGGGAAGTCAGCCTGAATCCAGGTCTATTGACAAAGCTCTTATTTTCCTATGATTTGTAGCTTTATAAATGTGGATTGGCAGTTTAGCATTCCTCTGTCATAGAAGGGGGTAAAAGTAATTTAAAATGTGACAGTAGTGTCCTTTAGTCTTAAGTTCTGAACAGGTCCTGATGACACTCTTGGTAGCGCACTCACCTTTGGGCCACAATGTTATGGCTTCAAGATTGGTGTATGGTATTGATGCTGTACTTCAGTATTGGAAAATAGAAGTGTGCTGCTATTGGTACTATGACTTCAGTCAGATGATAAACAGCAATGTTTCTTGCCATTTCTGGAAACTAAAAATTTCCTTGCTTTGCTTTAAGATTAATTCTCCCACACTGCTTTGACAAGTTCACTGTAGGCTCTTTGGCCTTGTCTTTATTAGCTCTCTCTCATAAAATATCCCACCAGTAGGACCAGGCAAGCTGACTTGGAAAAACATGATTTAAGTTTTTGAGATTTTATGGCCTTAACTTTGCAAAGTTATTTCTGAAGAACTTGGAAACAAGAAATATACACAATTTAAATACATTAATGATGTTATAATAGACGCATCTTGTGATTTTATTTAACTACTTTGAACTGAATATGTGTAAACTGGGAAAGAACTCTGAGATTGTAAAGTTGGACTAGAGCATTTGGTCTCCTATGCAATGCAATAGGTATGTCAGATGCTTCAGTATAAGGAAGTGGTACTATGTAAAATCAGTAGCTCTGTGGAACAGCCTGGAGCTTCTGGACTTTTAACATTTTCATGAAACGTTTGTTCATGCTCTGCTTCTTTTATTAAATCTCTAGTGTAAACAAAATGTGATTTCTTTCAGTATTCAATAAAACTGGTGGTATATGTGTTATAATGCTGATATTCCTAATACTTACACATTTTTTCATGGATTTTCTCTGTTTTGATATTCTAGAGCAGCTTGACTAGAGCAGTGAAACTTTATGGAACCACCACTTCATTTTGTACAATGCAGCTTGATGTGAATACATTTTGTACAAAAAGTGATTTTGCTTGCCGTTTATATTCTCTGAGTGTGTCATTTGCTCTACCAGTATGAGATGAACTGGAGTTCTTGAAGTGCCTTATTTTCAGGAGCTAGGATCTGTGATCCTCAAAACAGTTCTTTTGCTAATTTGTTTTATGTGAATGTTGAGTGTGGCTGTTAGTAATTATGGTTTCAAAGTAACAGTTATTCATGGTGCAGTATATGCAAAGACATTTGCTGAAAGCTAAATCTTCATAATCAGTGATTCTCTTGGTATTGATATAGAGAGTTTGCATTTCTTGTAACTTTCTTTATTTTGTGTAAGAATAGTAATGAAATATATATTCAGCCAGTCATGATACAATCAAATTTTAAAGAGAACATCAAATTATGGTAGTATGGTGTGGTAGTAAGTAATATAAGGGGCAGGGCTTCCAGTATGCAACAATATCACCTTTTGGGGTGATGTATAAATTTTCAGTGGACCATTGCAATGACTAGGCAACTGGTGATCTGAGACTTCTGCTTATGCTAAATGTTACCTCATCCTTCCATCCCCGCCTATGTCTGTCTGTTTCATATTTGTGCCTTGTCACAAACCCATATATTTATGCTCCTGTTACTTGATTGTATAGTGCCTTGCACAAGGGGCATTTTGTGAGTGGGGTCTCTAGGTGCTATATTAGTACAAACAATTATGGTCTGTAAACTTCTTAAATATTCAAAATATCTTTAGATTCGGATAGTCAGATTCACATTACTTTAGACCAGGGATTGGCAACCTTGGCACGTGGGATGGCGAACCGTGGCCAGTGGGAGTCGCGGTCGTCGAACTGGCAAGTAGACAAACCAGCGCAGCCCACTAAAGGTGCTTACCCTGCGGTCCCATGTGCCAAGGTTGCCAATCCCTGCTTTAGACTTATAATGGAAGGGCAGTCTCCCTGCACTGATACACTTGTGAAAGCTAAACTGTAGAAGAAAGATGTTGTTCAGAAATTTCTTCCATTGAAAATTTGTAAGGCAGAATTTTAAGACCTTTGACCATGAAGGGAAAACATTTGGGCATTTGCCAGATGTTTAAGAAGTTGAAGTTAAGATAAATTTGACTGACTCCTCTATAAGAGTATTTTTCCTTTCTTCTCTCACTGAATAAATTGTACAGTGAGAGCATTTTATGGAACAAGCTTAAGTAATCTGACATCTGCCTAACAATTCTGTAGGATTTTGTACTTTACAGTTAGCTTTGCATTCTTTAAGGTAATGGCACATGGATATGGTCTATTTGAAACTGACACTATAACATAGACTAACGTTGAACTATATACTATAATCAGTTCTGGAATTTTGATTGAGGGTGAAGGAGACACATGAATTCAATACAATCACTTTATTATGGTATCGATTCTAAGAGTTGGGTCACGTGAGAACTGCTAAGGAAACTCATCACAAAAGTTCATGATAGAGAAGGCCATCTGAGCTTTTTAGCTTGCAAGACAAATGTTCCTTGTTAATAAGGAGAGAAACACGAATAAGACAGGATAACTTGCAAAGCAACACTTACCAAATTGACTACCACATACAATCTAAATTGTATGAAAGAATATTCCAAAAATGTTGTTGGAGTTGAGGTATAGAAGAATGTATCTGGTCAAATGCTCTTGACCAAAATGGTAACTTCTGAATATCAAAATCTTAATATGAATTTATAATGTAACAAATTCCTAAATTCAAAGAAATAGCCTGACAATTTTTGTAGTTGCTGTTCATGATTATCTGTTAAACATTTCCTTTCTTTAGTCTTCAGCTTATACTTTAAGAGTTTGAGTAGAATCATGAGTACAAGCTTCAAAAAGTGTTTCAGATGTTTTTTCTGGGTTTTCAGGGTGTAGGCTAGAAATTAAAATAGTCTCTCTGAAAGTAATAAATTACTAACTGCTCCACATGAAAGTAAAAAACTGTGTGCTTATGAAAATGTACACCCTGCTGCACATTTATTTAAAATGGCCAGGCCTGCACAGTCTTTACCACCAAAGTCAGTGGAAGACATTCACTCTTCTTCAGCTTCTGTTTTTAACCAGGGTCTTGAAATTTGGTCATTTTTTGTTTTTTAAAGACACTCTGATTTCCATGAAACAATTGTAGAGAATTTGACCCAAAGATCCTTTTTTTTTCCTGAAGCAGACTTTTGTGCCTAGAATAGATGATGCCAAAGCAGTAGGGACCTTTTTGTATTTTAAAATGCAGCAGGTGAAAATCATCTGAGTTCACTAGATAATTGGCTGTGTATGTGAATTTCAGGTTTACAGAAGAGGAAAATGGCTCAAGAAACTAACCATAGCCAAGTGCCTATGCTTTGTTCCACTGGATGCGGATTTTATGGAAACCCTCGTACAAATGGAATGTGTTCAATTTGTTATAAAGAACACCTTCAAAGGCAGAACAGTAGTAATGGTAGAATTAGCCCTCCTGGTAAGTAATATTAATAAGTTTTAGATTAATATCAAACATTTTGATTTCCATGTGAGCAAACCTTGTGTGCTACATTAGAGTGAGATTCTATTCCTGTCCCTGCCTCCTCAATTTTTTTTTCGAAATGGGGGGGGTGTTGATTTTTTATTTTTTTTTTCCCCCGGCAGCTGATAACACACAGAATGAGATGGAGGGCAATCCACTGTACTGCTGCTAAAAAGTCTCTACTTTTATACCAGTTTTTTAGTCTGCTTTAAAATGAAATAAACATACTGTGGATAATCTCTTTATAATTGTATTTGTATTTATATTTTGGTGTCTTGCATTTATTTCTGGCAAGAAAGAATAAGCACTAGATGTCCCATATCACAATAAAAATACTAGAAATTATTTTCAGAGAAGATTTATCATGAATTACTGACTCTACAGAGAACAAGCTGTCTAGGGCAGATGAAAAATATTTAAAACACAATCTAAATATTAAATTCTGGAAGTAATTTATGCAATATTAAGACTGACACTTCAAACACAACTCAGGAAGCCTTGTTGTTTTTTTAGAAAGGCTCCCACAGCAGTTGTTAACCTCACCTGGATTAAGACAAGCCAAAGCCTTATGCACACTTCATCTGGGCTTCCTGCCTTTTGGCCCTGCTTCAGGTCAGCAGCAGAGGCCCTTCCTCCCCTGACCACTTGGAATGGGCACCAGTCATGACCAGGGGCCTCTCCTTTCTTACCCTCAGCTACCTAGAGGAACTGGGAGACTCCTTCCCTTCTGAACCATTGGCTCTGTGGGTCCAACTAACTCCATGATATGGTGGTAGTTCATGGTGTAGCTAAACACTGGCCTGTTCTTGTGGTGAGTGTGAGGCCAGTCTGCTTTTTTTCGTGACTAATGGCAGCTTCTCCTTCTGCTGGAAACTGTGTGCAGACTCTGGTAAACCTCACAGTATACATTACATTCAGGTCACATTTTTAAGTTTTTTCACAACTACCAGGGCTAAAGACTCATTTAAATGGAAAGCTCTGGTTCTGATATCCCATGACTCTAGGGTCTGGGCCCCTAGGTATGGGCCTGTTCTCAGAATTTTTCAGTGGAATCTTTGTATGTTACTGCAACTTTATATTGATGAATGTTCCCTCTTGTATTAGTGTGTGTTGCTTGTTTTGTGTGTGGCTTTGTGGTTTTTTATTTGTTTTACAAAACCCAGGAGATCCTTCGGGAGTCTAGTACTTGGCCTTAGAGACGGTGGTTCTCCCATTTCAAAATTATTTCTATTGGCCAGACAGTGAAAGTGCATCCTACCTTGCGTGGCAAGAATTGTACCTCTTTCAATGCAGGTGTCATGATTCACTACACTAAGTGATCCTGGGATGCACTGCTTCTGGTAGTATGACTCAGTGAGCTACTTGCCAGTTGGCTCAATAATAAGATGGGTCAACACAGAGATTCCGTCCATAGTGTTCCCATGGCCTAAGTCTCTCTTTACAATTGAATAAACAAATGAAGAAATTTGCATTCTAGTACAGGCAGACTGTAACAGACTTCTTTGGGTATAGACACAGTACAGTATCTTCACAGAGATACTTGTATAGTTCTTTGGATTTAAGCTATCATATTGTGTACTTTTAACTACTTGTAGACTGGAAGAAGACCATGTAGAAAGCATAACTTGTGTTGCTAAATGTGTCATTTCATGTAGGTCCTAACATTCCATTCAGTTCAATGGCATGTTATTGCCTTATGCATTGCCAAAAGTGCAGTGGTGGATCCATAGTGAAAAGTGTTAAGTAAAATGATACCTGGATGAAAGGTGTCTGGGCACACAGAGGCAGTTGGACACTGGTCCCAAATATTCTAAAATACCTTCTTTGGTATTGGTCTCTTACAAAAATGTGAAGTTGAAATACTAGTTATTCATAGAAGCTTTTGAGTAATTTAAAAGTCATGCTTTCTTTTGTTTAATGCTCCTTTTTTGACATATGTGCTGTGTGGGCTTTCAGTGGACAAGGGTGGGAAGTAAGCAAATGTAACCAGACATAATTAATTTAAGTAATTTACAGTACAATAGAAATCCATTTAAAAGGTAGGCTCTGATTCAGCAAGGAATTTCACCATCTGGTCACAATTCCACACATTATTTTTAACAGAGTGCAGAAGAATCTTTTGCTATGGATAAATTTTGTAACCCCAGAAGGCAGTGTAACTTTTTTTACATTAATGTCTTTCTTCCAGCAACTTCTGTCAGTAGTATAACTGAGTCTTTACCAGTACAGCATACAGAAGGCAGTGCCCCAGAAACTCAGTCAACCTTAGATTCTTCATCTATCCAGTCTACGCAGCCCAGGTAAATTATCTTGTCTATACTTGTTAGTTAAAATTTTACATACAAACTGATATAAACATGATTGTTTCAACTATGTCCTGAGGTTGAATATGAGATTTCTGTACCAATTACTATTACACAAACAAGATCATCTTCTTATAAATATATTTGAAAACCAACAAAATTCTGATTTTTTTTTTTTTTTGTTTTTTTAATTCAAAATCTCAAATGCCAAAATCTCTGCAGTGACACCTTTCTGGTCATAGAGAAATCATATCTGCACTAGAACAGTTTCTGAATTCTCATCACTCCACAACATGTAATTTGGCTGTTAGGTTTCCCCTCAGAAAATCATCTTAGAAATAGGAGTTATTGATTATAAATACTTTAAACTGGACAAGAAAGCTCTTCTAATTCCAGTCCAGTCTTTACTGATGCACAATGTTTCAGATGAAACTGCTTGCTTCATTTCAGAGGATAGGCTATAGGAGACTTGAGTTCTATTCCTAGCTCTGCTACTCAACTGCTGTCTCCTTCACCTCCGTCTGAATTAGTAAAGGCAGGATATATGTCTTTTTTTGTAAATCATCCTGAGATCTACAAATGAAAAGCAGTATGTAAGAGCTAAGTATTTTCTTATTTATTCTGATAGCTGCATTTCAGTATTGAATGACATGAATCCAACAGCAGTTTAATTTTTTCTAGTGCATTGGGATCTTCTGGCATGAAAGATATTAGACAAGCAGATTATATTTAAATATAAAGTAAATTGACTTGCAGTTTCTAACTTCATTAACTAAGCATCTCCTTTTTAAAAATGTCATAACATAGACTACAGTTATGTAAGATTAGACTCCCTCTTCGTTTATCATTGTCTGAACACAGTCCTAGTTTGCAGCTTCTCAGTCAATACTTATGAAAGCTGTTAACTTGATAGCTCATACTTGTAAACTTGGATATGAGCTGAATAGCATGTCCGGTGCTAGCTGATCTTATGATCCTTTCACCCTTCTATTTCTAGCTTGAGTGGAAAGTTTGTACTTTATACTAATACTGCCTTTCTACCCAGTCAAACGGCACAAAGTTCATGCCGGGTCTGGAAATTGTCAAAGTATTATAGGCCCAGGGCAGAGGAAAGTGATGCAAGGCACCTCTGAAGTGTTGCAAGGCACCTTTACCCTTCTTCCCCACATCCTGGCTAGTATCCAGAGCCAGCCTTTTTTTTCCTTCTGTCAGTTCTCTGATAATCTGCCAACCAAGCCAGAGATTAGGTACTTGGCCAACAGGGCCCATGCCCATGGTCCCTGACCAAATGAGGGGCTCTGGAAAAATGGGCACCCTGGTGCCCCCACTTGTTCATTCAGTGCTTCTGCCAGGGTCCGGGCACGGGGGCTTTCCCCACTCCACCTGCTCACCCAGCACTCCTGTCAGGGAATGGGATTGTGGCATGGGGGCTTGCCCTGCTCCACTGGCTCTCCTGCCAGGGAAGAGGGGAAGTCCCCTGTCCCCCAACCCTGCTCCCTGGTGGGAGGGGCAAGGCACTGCATCTTGCAGCCAAAAGGGGAGGGGAACTCCCCCTCCCCCCCCGCACTGGCCCAGGGCTCCACAAAATTGTAATCCACCTCTGCGTTAGTGGATTCCTAAAAGGGAAGTAGGTCCTCACCTTCAATCACTTAAATACGTTTCAACTTCTGTTTTACTTAGAAAAGTATTAAATTTAAAATAAAATTGAAAAACTACCCCCTGCCCTGCCCCCTAACAACACCTGGGAGTTCTGGTCTATTCTAAGTAATGCATCGTAAGTGTGGCTGAAGGCTCAAGTCACTAGGTCTTATGAGCTTCTTTATGTAAGGGAATGGTGGGATGAAAGAGAAGACTGCAAGATGTTCTGTGGAAGTTCTAAGTATTTGAGTAGATTCCCCTATCTTCCTGGATTCAGGCTATAGCCTAATGACCCACTCACTGTAACAAGCTGCAATTTTCTTACTCGTGTTAAACACACAAGTATATGAATCTGAGGTTTAGTAGCCACTACAGTGACTTCATCTAGTTGTTGGCATTACTCTTAACGAGGCTTGGAAGTATTAGATTTTCTGTACATTTTGATAAACGTTAGTTTCACTATACACACACAATCTGACAAAATATTTTGATCAATAATCAAAATTTACAGATAGGCAAAGTAAGAAAAATCTGAAAATTTATTAAGGTTTGATTTAAGCATATTTACTTTGTTTATTTTGATTTGATCTTGGCAATTTATGCCTTAAAGGTTATAAAGTTCTAACTATTTGAATCTCAGTTCCTAGTGTCATTAAATAATTGTCTCATCCCCCCCTCATTTCTTGCAACTATGAAAATTAAAATGGGTAAAAATAAAAAACTTAAAAAATAATCAGTATTATCAGTTAAAATTTATAAGAAAATAAAAATTGAATTCTGCCAAGCCTACTCTTAACTGAAGTCTGTGTTACAATGGAAGCTGAAAATATTTAACTTCTCATCAGTTTTTTTTTGTTTAAACACTAACTAGTGCCATTGAAGTCCTTAACTTGTAAATGAAAAGACTTGGCACAGTGTGGCTTTGTCCTAACATACTATCTGAGCAATGTTTGTGAAAATAAAGCCTGTACCTGGCTCTTATGAATTCCCAACTGTTTTTTCCTAGTCCTGTGTCAAACCAGTCACTTTTAACAGAATCTGTAGCATCATCCCAAGCAGAAATTACAGCTGTGGACAAAACAGTACCTGAAACAGAAGATTTGCAAGGTTAGTATCTGAATTTGCATAATTAAAGCATGTATGAAATATACATGCTGTTTTTACATCTTGACTAGTTTTATAATGAATTCTAGCGTGCTGCATTCTGAGCAATGTAATGACAATGTTGCATAAAGCTGAAAGAAGACAAAGCATGGTATGCATGTACTTTTAATGTGGAAATATTACACACATGGAAACTTCATATAAGGTTGACAAAAATGTTCACATTTCAGTTGACTTTGAATTCTAACTATATAAAATTTGGTTAAAATCAGTATGTGCCTTAGTGCTTGCTTTTTAACCAGGGTTGGGGAAATATGCATTTAGCTAACATTATGAATGGATTGATTATTAATTTTTACTAAAACTTTATTAAAATCAGATTTTTTTACTATTGAGTGATGAAAGAACTTGATGCTGTTGTGTATATACACATGCGCGCGCACACACGATAATATTCCATATTACAGTGTATTACCAGTTTCAAAATGGATTGAAGACCACAAGAATTATTCATGCTGTATCAGCTCCACAACAACAATGTAGGCTATTGCTAGAGCATTTACAGCTAATATCCAAACTATGTCGAAAAGTTCATAATTTAGTTTGGGTAGATGAAAACAGACCTCTCTCTTTCTCTCTCTCCCATCTAATGTATATGTACTATTAGTCAGCCTTTTACCTACAAGATTTTTATATATATATAAAATCTTGTAGGTAAAAGGCTGACTAATAGTACATATACATTAGATGGAATCATCAATAACTTAATCTTTGATTAGATGCATATGTACACCAAGCCTGCTGTACTTTTGCCGCAAGGGTTAAAATTCAGGTGTTAGGAGGACAATGGAAAATACATTAGAGAATAACTGTCTTTTCCTGGGTAGGTGACTTGACTAATACTGCCCAAAGTGCATTTTTCCCACACGGTTTTCTGTTACTTTCAGCAAGGTTGCACATTTAACATGATCATAAGTAAAGATATGTAACAGTGTTAAGTTTTATGAGTTGGGGCGGTGGTGGGGGGCGAGAATGGAATTACCAAGTCTGTGTTCCTAATTTTTCTTAGAACCTCGCAATACTTAGGCGTTATCATCATCATGATGTGGTCCTCAACTTTCTTTTCACTGCTTCCTGGCCAGCACGCTTCAGATATGGTGCAGATATCAATCTCCAGGGTGTTTACTGCTTGAAGAGGAGGATGGTTTTAGTTGTTTCAGGGAATGTTCAGATGTTCCAGACTAATTTGACATTTGTCACCACTGTGGAATGGCCCTTTCACACTAATGTTATTGGTTATTTTAACCCCAGTGGCAGAGAAACTCTTTTCTCCACTATTCCCTGTATCTGAAACAGCCGACTTGCACGGCCACTTTCGGGGTGTTTGAGACGCGAATGTATTGACCGTGGAGAAGGCTTAAGGGTGGGATTTTTCAAAGGAGCTTAGTGTTGTCTATTCTTGCTCCATTGATTTTAAATTGCACTTGAGTGGGAGCAAGGTTAGGGCCGTGCTGAGCACCTTTGAGAAAAATCTCATCCTAAATTTAGAATTACGTGGTTGACTTTTCCACAGATACAAGACCTGCTATACATCTAACTTAACTTAATTATATACTAAACATTCCTGAAGCGAAATTCTTATACCACATCCACCTGTAATGTCTGAACCCCACTCTTCAGATATTCTCTAAATTTTAAATTTTTATTATTTGGAATACTGTTCTCCTTCTTTATGAGAGAGGATGGGTCACTCAGTCTTTCTTGACTACCTGTGCTAAATAGAAGAACAGAGAAATGTGGTTTCATGCTTTTTTAGTTTATGTAGTCAGTTTGCCTACCCCTGGCCTGGGCAGTTGGGCGGATGCAGTGTGTTCTAAGACAGTCTGGCTAACTCTAATATCCTTCTCAATATTGCAGACTGGAAAACACCAGGGTAGTCCAGAAAGATTCCTGATCTTGAGGTTGCTTATTTTACTTCTGCAGCGGATTTATATCTCCCATTCTGACATTGTCTAGTCTTGTGAACTACAGTTCTTGCTTCCCTGCAGTAAAATATTAATGATATGGATCAGGAGGCTCTTTGTTGGGAACATCCCAGATTTCACTTTGACCTCATGTCATCTCAGGATTTTCAGGGTTTGTGGTAGCCTTCATATAACAAGGATTCTGTATCATTCCACTGTTTATGAATGACCCAGTATCCCAAAGGAAGGATTTGAAGGGTAGTCTGGCATTCTGTTTGTTCTGGATTATGAAACTGGTAATCAGATAAGAGGTTTCTCCTCCTGTCTTCAAGGCTTGCCCCTCTGGATGCACTGACAGACAACCCTGCCTCCCCCCCTTCGCCGCCTCCCCCCTCTCGCCTCCTCCCCCGAAAGAGTGAAAAGTGTCTTTGTTGGTTGGTGTTTTTCACCAGAAGGCAGGCTCACATAAATTTGAAACCCTGATACAGTAACTCCTCGCTTAACGTAATTATGTTCTTGAAAAATGCGACTTTAAGCAAAACGATATTAAGCAAATCCAATTTCCCCATAAGAATTAATGTAAATAGGAGGGGTTAGATTCCCAGGGAAACTTTTTTGTCAGACAAAAGACATTCTGTACATATACAGTGTACATTTTAAACAAACAGTTTAATACTATACTCAGCAATGATGACTGTGAAGCTTGGTTGAGGTACAGGAGTCACAGGGTGAAATTTACCCATTTTACTCACCCCAGGTTTCTAAAATTCCTTCTAAGAAGCAATTCTTGGTTTGACCATCAGAAATTGTACCTGTTCACCTTAAATTAAGAAAGCTTCATGTTTCGGTACCTTCTTCAGTAGCTACCATAAAAATAGCTTGTTATTTCTGGTCAAAGCAGTGTGGGGAGTTAGTGCCAGATTGAAGCATTAGTTCTTTATTGTATAGAATACTGTATCAGCTGAGAATTCAAAATGAAAATATACTGCACAATGTAATCAACATAAACCAAATATAAATATACCTCATTCAAATAAATAATCTGACGTTTTTGAGTGTGTTCCATACTAGTCATTTAATAAAGGTTAAAGTATGCACTAATGTTTTTTGTAGGAATCGAAACTGGTTACTATTAGATTTGTATAACACACCACACAAGGCTGCAATAATGGGTAGGTCTGCACTTAAGGCAGTGTGCAGAGTACCGACATTGCATACCCAACCAGCACAGATATAAATAGCAGTGTAGACACTGAGGCACAGCTGAGGCGAGTAAAGAGATCCCAGAACCCTAGGAGATGTACCTCACATATCTGTGCCCAAGCTGTGCCTTCCTACATCTACACTTTGTTTTTAGCAGTGTACTGTCCCGCTGCCAGGGCCTTTCACTGTGACATGTAGCTACACACAGCATTGTGACTGCAGCCTGCCTTTCCCTGTGGCATGTGGCTACACATATGCTACATGCAGCTGCAAGTGTAAATGAGAGCCTGGACAAATCACACTTACTTACTTAGACTCTCCTAGAAGTTAAAAAAACAAACTAGCAAACAGACACATGGAGTATTATTTGCATTTGTGCAGATATCATGTAACATGTTCAGGTAACCTAGGTAAAATTGCCAGGTTACAAATCCCTCAGATGGCTCTGACTTATCTGGTCTGTGTGGCTTTGCCTTTATACACCCAAGTTTGTGTTATGCCCTGCAAAACAGATCAAGGAAGAGTTAGAAAACTTCAGCAAACCTGAATTTCCAAGAGTCAGCATGCTCTACAGTTTGTTTACTCAAACTGTTTGCAGGTATGAAATACTGTAGCAAATCCAAAGACATTGGATAACTCTAAAAGCAATTAAATGTGAACATTCTCTAATCTTATGAACATTATCCCTAATATGACAAAATGCATTAAGATAAAACCTAACTTTTTTCCCCTCGTGAGAGAGTTTTTTTTCCCCCTAGAAATGTTCAGGTAATAGTCAGACTCAGTTTTCAGAGTACTGAACAAATATTTACTAGAATTTTTACCCTGGTTAGTTTTCAGTCTTTCCTCATCTGTAAAATGGTGGTTAATATCTGCTGTCTACTATGCAAGTTAAAGTGCTTCTCACCATTCATTATTTATATGAATGCTCCCTGCTAAATGCAGGGTAACACAGGAATACTTTTGTTCATGTGCAGCTACAATCTCCAATATTCTTTGACTTCTGACTATAATGTAAAGGTCACTTAAGGGCATACACAGCATAGGAGAGTTACAGGCTGGTCTGCCTCTTTTCTTGCTTAATGGCAATATCTGCATAACTTTTAGGATGGGAGTGGGTTTCAACAAGTGGTAGGGTTGAGAGCTTTTTAATGAAACATGCACTCAATGTTATGATAGATACATTGGCTTAGAACAGCAAAAGATTGAGATGAAAAAAACACTCTCAGGACTCCTCTGTAGATGGCGAGGAAGTATAAATAGTTTGGTTTAAGCCACTGGGCATTGTGTGCCATCATGAAACTTGACTGAGCTCAGTGAAAATGAACTTAGACAAACCTTTCATACATTTTGCCGTCTCATCTGACTACTGTTGACACGTGTCTTGTTCTGTCCAGTCCATAGGTAAATAAGCTTTTGAGCTGGACTGTTATTTTTTTTTAAATGGACTAACTACAGGAACACATTGCATGCAGTATTGAATATCAGGATAAATACTATGGTGCTCACAATATCTGCTGGTGTGACTGAAAGCACATGTAAGTCAATGGGAACATTTCCATAGACATCAAAGGGCTTTCGATCAGAGCTGTGACAGAACTGCACATATTCAGCTTGCATATATTGCCCGTACTGCTTAAAAGAGCACTTATGCTACAAACGGCAACATGGAGCAAAATTAGGGAAGCACCTTAGTGGCTCCAGAGTTATGAATATTTTGTGTGTTCCATTAAGCTGATCAGTGTCAGGTTTTCTTTCTAAAATATATCATTCCAAGAAGGAGCACAAACTTGAATTTTCTAGGTCACTGTCAGACTCCTAGGAGGCTTGCTTTGACCAATATAAGATGACAACTGTCCTTTCAGGCTTGCTTGAGCTCCTGTAGTTTAACAATGATAAGAGTTAGACTTCAAATTTCACACAACATTTTATGTTCCAGACACAGCATTACATCACCTGGGAAGACTTAAAGTATCCAAAGACAACACTACTCGATCCTGTGCTCCCCTCCCGCCCCCCCGTGGTGGAAACTGATAAAACAATTTTTGCAATCTACTTCCATTATAGTTTTAGTCTGACTCCATGTCTTCTGCACCATTCCCCAGACAGTCCCTCCAGCAAAGCTCAGATTCCCAGCAGAGCTGCCCAGCATATCTTCATAACTATACCCTCCAACAAATGCCTCCCTGTAGCTTTCTAAACATACATCATAATGCACTTGGCCCGCCACCCCAAGTTTCCTATGGGCCTGCTATAGTTAGTCAGTGAGATTCATAATCTATTGAGCTAGCCATTAGGTTCACTGGATTAGGGCTTCTCCTTGGCAAACTGTAGGACCTCTGCATTTTAAGCTTAGCCTCAGGTAGACCTGCACATTGAGGGAACCCTTTACCTTGCAGATTTAGAATGTACAACTGGTCATGTAGATATTAAAAGTGGAAAAGACTTTTTTGGTAATTGGAAGTGTCCTTTTCAATATATTGTATTCCTAGCCTCGTATTTTTGAATGTTAACTATAAAAACTGTTTGAATTTCTGGGAGGGACCATCGGAGGCTCTTGATTTCTCTGTGTATTAATGAGATAAAGACATTATCTGGTTACTGTATGACCCTTCTGGGCTTTGCAGTTCAGATATTTTGTACTGCACCAGCCATTTTCACTCCTTGCTCAGGTGGGTCCCTGGCCTTGTTGCATTAATATGGGATTCTCTTGCTGGACAGGTCCAGTTAGGCATTCGAAAATTCTCCTTTGCAACTTGCTCTACTACAGGCAGCATGCACTGCTATGCCTCCAAAGCTCTGGTTTATGTAATTAAGATTAATAGTCATGACTTCTGTGCGTGTCAAAGATCCTTTACTTCATAGGGGGGCTGTTTTACACAAACTCAGTGCCACAGTTCAGCATATTCTTGCAAGAGTTGGGTTCAGGAGGGTAGTCTAGAAGTATTACTGTGCTAATGCAACTATAGTGCAAGGAGGAGTTGCAAGCCAGTAGGGCTAAAGTTCAAACCACTAGAGGTTTAAAGGTGTCTGAAACACACATTTATAAGGGGACTACTGACTTCCATATATAATGTAGTTCCATGAAGTTTTGAAAGCCAAGAATAGGGAGGATGTAGAGGGAAAACATGCTAGCAGACAGTTGCTATGCTGCTTTTCCATTAGCACTGGTGGTTTTGTTTTTTTAAGTAAGGGTTGTCTTTGCTTCCACTGTTTCCCAAACTTTTGTGCTACTTAGGAATCCACCCTCCCTCTGAGAAGACTGGATTACACTGGGGAGGGAAGTATAAGTGGCTTTAACACTACCTTTCCAATACTGCCCTGATACTGGGAGCCACTAGGGCCACAGTAGGCTTAGCGCTGCTGTAATACAAGTCGAAGCTAGATCAGCTTTAGTGCTGAAGTACAAAGTGGAATGAGGAGGGGCAGAGGATCAGGTTCAATATCTTGCATGAAGGAAGACTTTGGCAACACCACTTTAAATAACTGGTAAGTGGCAAAGTACACTGCTTCTCGCTTACTTCTCACCTTCCTCTGCTTCACACTCATCTGACCTTTCTTGTACTTCTATTGCTGCTAGGGTGACCAGATGTCCCGATTTTATAGGGACAGTCCTGATTTTGGGGTCTTTTTCTTATATAAGCTCCTGTTACCACCCAGCCCCCTGATTTTTTCACATTTGCTGGCTGGTCACCCTAATTGCTGCAGCCAAGAATATTTTAAGATGTCCCTTCAGCCCATCCACTGCTGAACAAGCAATATAAAATGTGGTGGTTGCAGTGACCATAGACTACCTGTCAGAACTCCTGAAATGCAAGTATTTCAAACTAAATAGAAAGTGCAAACAAGGAACTTAATGAGCACAGATTATTAAGACGTGTAAATAAAATGGATCTGAAATGTCCCATCTCAACCAGCATCGGTGGACCTCTTCCATAGACCATAAGGGAGAGGGCTTGTTGATGGATATTTTAGATTTACTTGATACTACAAGGGGCTCAGAAACAGAGTACACTTACTTTGATGCAAGCGTAGAAAATAATGTAGATGATCCTGACTTCCTAGATGAAGGCTCCAGAGAGAGAGGAAAGATGTATGATACAGATTTTAAACTATGTACTATAGGTAAGTGAGTTTTACTTAAATTCTCTACATTTGGTGACACACATTGGGTCATATAAAATTCTGTGGTACAAATATGTCATGACAGTAATATTGCTTTATAATGGAATGAATGTCTTCATGGATATGTTTCAACCTTTTCAACCCAATTGATGTATTATTTGCACTAGGTCTTTGCTGTAACAAATCTTGATTTTGCTAATTAGTATTTTATGGCTCACTAATTTTCCTTAAACAGTAACTTTGATATTAACTCACTAAAATGAGGTTTTTCCTCTTGCACACACCTTGCCACCATTGTACACGTCATGTTTTGTCCCAAGTCTCTCTGAGTAGATCAGTGGTGTTGGTTCCATTAGAATTTCATCCTGTTAGTCCTAAAAGATTTAGACTCCCTTGTTTTGCATGCAAACTTATTTTCCTGCCTCTTGTACCCTTTTATTAGTTTTCAAAATGTCAGAATGCCAGTCTACAAAGTGGACTTCTAGTTAACACACTTGAAGACAGTTATAGTTGGGCCATTGATCATTTCAAAGTTGTATGTACATACTAAGCACACCCCAAACATTCAGATAATATTGACAGTGAAAAAACATGAACTGTCAAGTAAAGGTGAGTCTTTAGGAGTATTAGTGAGGTTGGTAGAGAGCTGTTAAGTGATACTTCACTAGATCTCTCAGATTCTGCCTGGCAAGCATGCAGCTGTTTGTATATTGTCAGAAAAAGTAGCCAAGGTGCAGACAAACTTTACGACTACTGCTGTATCCCTTCTTTAGCAATGTATGTGATTAGCCCTGCTTCTGCTGGCACTCACCCAGTTGCATCCTCCTTTCATTCTATCTCTGTCCCTTCCTTTTCACACCCTATTTCTTCTGCTCACCTTCCTACGTTCTAGGCAGTGCAAGCTTGTCCTGTTGTGACCTATCAGATAGCTGGTAGGTAGTATTTGGCTTGCCAACCCATTTAAAACAAGGTTAATTTCCCTTACCGTCAGTTTTTTAAGTTAAAGTTTAAGACACCAAGGTGTAGAGAAGAGGGCAGCAATTGAACAAAATACCACTAATCTTTTTCTTGGGTCAGGCAACTTGTTCAGTTGTATGTTCTCTACTCGGATTCTCCCAAACCCAGTCAGAGTCTCACTTTCAGATGTGAGAGAAGATTAGAACAGCCTGGAAACATTATAGCTCCACCTTTCCAAAAGTTAAATTCTTGGCAATGGATGTCTTCACTTTAGCCTCAAGAAGCTGGAAAGGGAAGCTGCATCTCAGTAGCATAACTCTGACATACCAAAAGTTGTTTGATCCACTATTATCCTCAGCAAGATAGCATTGTGAGGCAGCATTGCAGAAGGGAGAAGTTTTATTGAACTCTGGTAAATTTTCTGTGCTTCTCACTTGACTCGAATTAACTTTGAATACTACTAATTGTAACAGTTTTATGAAACTGTTAAACTTACACTTCATCTTGCCAAATGTGGTAACTTCAGACCCATTTTTAAATCTTGGCTTTTGAGATTTAAAAGGAATAGTGTGTGTATTTTACTAGTCCTTACAGTAGTTTGTATATTATGAGTTGTATATAAAACATTCAGCACTGAAAACTGACTTCTCACTTGGATGACTCAGATTGGATAATTAAATTTAGAAAGAGGGAGCTCAAGTGCACTTGTTGTGTAATGCGGAAATATTGCTAAAACTGAGTTCCACACATGACTAGATTGTAGATTATAGAAGGAAAAATTGATTACAACAAGGTTGCTAGTCTCAGAGCTTGAATTTACAAAATAGGCTTCAAATTTCTCTTATGGCTGAAACAAATCTCTTGCAAATTTTTTCCACTCTTTTTTCAGTGTTTTCTCTTTTATATTAGCTTTAGTGTCAGAGAGTGCAGAGTCTACATCTGAAGAACAAGACAAGTCACTTGACAAACCAAAACAGAAAAAGAATCGCTGTTTCATGTGCCGGAAGAAGGTGGGACTTACTGGTAAGAAATATTTCATTTTCTTTCTTAATCCAAGACTAAGTTATGCAATTAATATCAAAGGACCAAATTCTGCCTTTAGATTCACATATGGGTTAGTCTGTTGGCTTTGATGTATTTGAAGTAAAATTTGTCCCTAAGGTGTTTTCAACCAGTTGCTCTTATTAAAGAGGATTTTTCATATGTCCTTGTGTTTAACTGTTTCATTCATTAAGCAAAATGATCTTCCTCACAAATGCTTCTGTTTGGGAGCTCTTGTATAATGGCCTGGGGAGCTGAGGTAAATATAATAGTCTGCTCATTAATCAGCCTTCATAATGAAGTGGTATGATTCAGTTTAAGTATTTAAAAATCACTTGAGTCGTTCTACTGCGTGGTGACTGAAAAAATGTCTGCAGCAAGTCTTGAGGGAGTGTGTTTTTGTAGTGCTGTAATAGTGATGCATATTTGAAGTGAGGGCTCTTTATAATCATTACAACAAAGATTTATAACTTTGGTGCCTTATATGACAGCAATTTTGGAGCAGAAACTGGCTTTGACTGACTGACGTTGGTGACCTAGATTAGTTAATACCGAATGTGAATATAGGATATTTGGGATATTAAAAAGGCCAAATCTGTAGAATTAAGTCAGAATTTAGTGTCTGTCTTAATAGATCAATATTTCTGTTTACAGGGTTTGAATGCCGGTGTGGAAACATTTATTGTGGTGTGCACCGTTATTCAGATGTACACAGTTGCTCTTATAATTACAAAGCTGATGCTGCTGAGAAAATCAGGAAAGAAAATCCTGTGGTTGTTGGAGAAAAGATTCAGAAGATCTGAACTGCTACTTCTGCTGGAATATAAAATCCTCTGACCATCTGCAGATTAAATTGACTTGAGCTTTTTCCTTAGTCATCAGGAATGTAGAGCAGTGTATCTTGCCTAGACCTTTTAATCATGCATGTCATCAGAAGAATAGATTTTGTTTTTGTTTTGAAAATGACTCTGAACATTTATTTTCATTGCCGTTTTCTGTGGCTGAAGACTTAAGTAAACTTTACAAGTATTATCCTTTAAGATCATTTTAATTTTAGTTGAGTGCAGAGGGCTTTTATAACAGACATGGAGAAAACATGGGAGGGCTGTGCTTTTCCAGTACAAAACATGCATGCATTAACTTTGCAGTTTATTTTCTTGTTGTATATAGCTTTTCTCTGCAGCACGATTTCTTTTTTGGTAATGCCTCATGGCACAACTAATTATCAGTAACTGAATGTATTTTAATCATTATGGCTGCTTCTGGTTTTCATTAACAAGAAAGGTTATACATGTTAGCATATTAGCTTGTTTGCACCCACTACCTATTTATGTATGAATCATTTGTAATGCGAGAGTGTGTGCTGAGATTATAAGTTTGTGTGGTTTTTTTAAAAAAATTCGATTTTTGTTTTCGTGTGTGTGTGGGGGCGGGGTAGGCTAGTATGCACTTCATTGCTGACTGAAGGTTTCACTGGGATTACATTCATCAGTCTGTATGTACACAAATATGAAGAATGATTTGAAGTAACTGTGCTGTATTTATGTTTATCCACGTCTTAACTTTGATTAAATAAAATTTTAAAAAATTGGGGTATTTTGTGTTGATCACTGGTATCTGTCACACTGATTGCTTTTGAGCCCTTTATTCTGATTTGGACCTCTTGTCTCAGGTTTCTCCAGATACAGTGCATTCTGATAACTGTTATTCAGATCTACAAGGTTGTCAACTCTCACCTGAATTTGTTTTACCTACTGTTCCAAGTAACATCTATTGATAGAAGGACTTGAGGGAATAGTCATTCTTAACTTGTACATTTGAAAACACTTTGTATATAGTCAGTGATTTTTTTTCTCCCCACTTGTCTTTTGTACAGCAACAAGACACAAAAATGCACTTTAAAATAGGCAAATGCCATAAAAGTGACATGGAACTCTGTGAGGCACGTGAAATTGTTTTTCATCTAGCCTCTTGAAACCGACTGCGTCAGAGGTTCCAACATTGCAGTTGTTGGGAGCCACTTCTGACTTGGAGAACCAGACAGTCACAGACTGATGGCTCCTCCTTATTTCAGTCTGCTTAAATGCATTCAAAGTAGTGAAACATATACTGTTATTTTTCATGTAAGCAATTGCTGTAGCTGTTGTTAATATGTGACAGTTGAGCATATGTTAGGGGATTTGGTCCGTGCAGTTCTGATTGGGAGAGCTGACCCTTGAGACAACTGATCTACACTGTACAAAGGTTAGGAACCCCTTAGGCAGTGTTTCAAATTTAGTGTCCATTTAACAGATCTGGTGGCTTGTGAATGAACTTCTCTCTCTCAGGGTGTCTTCACTAGCAACATTAAAGCGCTGCCACAGCAGCGCTTTAACATGTCTGTAGTCGCAACACCATCCCCTCGAGGGGAGTAGCTACCAGTGCTGGTTCACTGTCTACACGGCCACTTTACAGTACTGAAACTTGCAGTGCTCAGGGGGGTGGTTTTTTCACACCCCTGAGCGAGAAAATTGCAGCGCTGTACAGTGGCAATGTAAACAAGGCTGTCTTGCAGTTGTTCTGTGATTCATAGCTGCCTGCCCTGTCAAGTCCTGGATAGTCACTCTGCCCACAGATGTTCACACCCACGTAATCGCCAATATCTCCTTAAAGGCTATGTGCTATAGCTATAACAATATATGTGACTTTTTTGTAACTGTACATGTAAGCTCACCCCACACTGGATTCTTTACAAAACTTACACATTCGCAGAAGTAGGACTCAAATTCCCCTCTGGATCTGATCCTCAGTTTTTACATTTCTCTTGGTGACTCTTCTGATTAAATAGCTTTCAAATATTTGTGGAACAAATGAGATTTTATGTGCAGTTGCTCAGCCATTCAGGATTTTGACTTTATTTAAAATGTTAATTTTCTTTAATCAATGCTGAAGGAGTCCTTCAAAATTCTGAACCATGCAGAAAAAATGGTTGCTGACAATTACCAGATAAGTACCATACATTGCACTGCAAAGAGGGTCTTACTACATCAGGTAGCATGTGAGGTAATCTGCAACTTAAGATGATGGAGAAAACGATTTTGTACCTGAAGGAGCATGTCATGGAGGTTTTAACTTTGAAAATCAGATATGGACTTTGAACCATGCACTCCTAAGGACTTTTTGGCTATGGAACATGGGAGAGGGAGGTGGGGAGAGAAGGCATGAATCAAGGTCTTGTGAATCAAGGTCTTGCAAATCAAGGTATTTCAGTAGTCTCCCCCAATCTTTTTGGATTAAAGATCCTCATTAATGATGTTTGTGAACAGTGCATTGATGGATCATGCAATGGAATGGCTGGGCAGCAGTTTTGCAGAAAAGGAGCTAGGGGTTACAGTGGATGAGAAGCTGGATATGCGTCAACAGTATGCCCTTGTTGCCAAGAAGGCTAAAGGCATCTTGGGCTGTATAAGTAGGGGCATTGCCAGCAGATCGAGGGACGTGATTCTTCCCCTCTATTCTACATTGGTAATGCCTCATCTGGAGTACTGTGTCCAGTTTTGGGGCCCACACTACAAGAAGGATGTGGAAAAATTGCAAAGTCCAGTGGAGGGCAACAAAAATGATTAGGGGCCTGGAGCACATGACTTATGAGGGGAGGCTGAGAGAACTAGGATTGTTTAGTCTTCAGAAGAGAAGACTGAGGGGAGATTGATAGCTGCTTTCAACTATCTGAAAGGGGGTTCCAAAGAGGATGGATCTAGGCTGTTCGCAGTGGTATCAAATGACAGAACAAGGAGTAATGGTCTCAAGTTGCGGTGGGGAAGGTTTACGTTGGATATTAGGAAAAACTTTTTCACTAGGAAAGGGGTGAAGCACTGGAATGGGTTACCTAGAGAGGTGGTGGAATCTCCTTCCTTAGAGGTTTTTAAGTTCAGGCTTGACAAAGCCCTGGCTGGGATGATTTAGTTGGGGATTGGTCCTGCTTTGAGCAGGGGGTTGGGCTAGATGACCTGAGGTCCCTTCCAACCCTGATATTCTATGAATGGCATGGCATGGTAGTCACATCTCCCTTGATTCTTGTATTTTTTCCTTGTCTTTTATGTTTTTACAGGTTTTTCCTATCATTTTTACCCTCCCTCACTACCCTTCCACTCAGTTCCCTTCTTCTTTTCTGCATCTTCCTTCTCAAGTTTTTGACCTCTCTCCCTGATCTTCTTCCTCCCCACCACTGTCAGTCCCTCCCTTCATTCCTCTTTCTATTTCTTCCTCCACAGCTTCCTTTCTCTTCCTCCATCTCTACTACATATTTAACACAGCAACCCATTGGTGTGTTTGTGCTGCTGCAGGACTGACCAGGGAACAGGCATAACATGCATAAAGAGAAGCTGGTTGGCTTAAGGAACTCTGCTGCTTCTCTGCTCCATGGAGGAGGGAGGAGCAGGAGTAAGACTGACATCCCTGAGTGAGAAGGAGGGAAACCAGTGTAGGGAAAGCAGCTGTCTTTGGAGCTCTGATGCTCCCTTAGCCATCTAGTTCTGCACTTATGACATGCCGCAGAAACGATTGTCCCCCTACCAGACATATTGGGAACTACCACCCTTAAGCAAGAGGAAAGGAGAACTTAAAATACTGTTATTCCAAAATCAGCTGGGGATATTGACAAAGATTTAGAGTCAACTTTACCCAATTCCTCCTCTATGCAAATTCATTTTGAACCAGTGAGAGAAGTCTGCAGCCTGGCTGTTGGGGGCATGTTATCATTGTCTTTCAAGCTTATGAAAATTCCTCTAGGAGTTAAGTGCATTGTATACAATGAATAGACTGTGGACAACATCCTTCACAATTTACTCTTAATGCACTAAAACAGAAATAGCACTTCACACTGGAGCTTGATTTGACTCTTGCTGCACATAATGGCAGCTGTATGATCATTGTTGCTTCACATCCTAGTAAATGGTCTGCCTGATGCTAGTGGATAAGCATTTAATTCCCTTTATATCAGTGCATCTGTTGCATCATTAAATGTGATGCTATAAGAAATCCTAATTCTGGAGGGGTATTAAGTGTTTTTCAATTAAACACATTCTCAAAACTTAATGCTTTAACTATGACTTTTGTTTTGGCATAGATAAAATCAAATCAGCTGTGGAAATGCTTAGCAGTAAATGCTGGTTACCATAATGATGTAGGTATTCAAATTTCACAGTATACTATAATATTACTGCAGTTAAACATAGTATATAATTGCTTGGAAGCTAATTTTTCCATGTAAAAGATTATTCCTAAAATTACATGGGCCAAGGTGTCAGCTGATGTAAACTAACACAGCACCATTGAAGTCAATCAAGTTATGCCAATTTAAAGTAGTTGAGTCTGGTCTTACGATCATCACATTAAAGAGCAGAGCAAATCAAAATAAATCCAAACAAATCTTTATTCATTTAAGTAGTCTCATCCCCCACCAAAATAAATTTAGGATAATCAGATTTGTGGTTTGATAGCCTGGAGTCTAAAAATATTTATTGAAAAGGAATTTTCTCCCCCATCCTCCTTCACTCGTTTTTCTTCTTTTAAAAAGTTCTGGTTTTACATTCAGCCTTGTGTCCACCTGTAGAACAGGGGTGTTGGGTTTTACATTTTTTTGCCTAGGTTTTTCCTGAAAGGACCTAGGAGTGTTGGGAAGGATAGGGGATAGTGGGGTTGTCTTTTCTGTCCTTTGCCACTGTTTGCAGATATTCACATCTCAGCATCTGGAGCTTTATAGATGGAATCAGCCAAATGGGAATCTTGTAGAACGTCTAAACTGAACAAATTCTAAATAAAACTGTCCGCTCTTCCCATGGTATCTGAACTGATAGCTGAGCTACCCCTTTTGTGTCTAGGTTCTTGTAGGGTCATTTGATACTATCACTTTTATAGCCAAGTGCCCCCAGCAGATGGGAAACACATGCATGCTTCCTGACCCAGCAGACACACATCTATCGCTTCTCCCAGTAATCAAGGATCCAGGAAGGGGGCACAGTCTTCCCCTCAGTTCCAGTAACCACATAATATATTCTTCTCACAGAGACTCTAGCCAGAAACAGTTAATGGTGCAGAGGCCCCTGCTGCTGAGTCATGCAGAACTCTGGTATTAATTAACCATCTAGGTTACAAGCAGGAGCAGGGGTGAAGGGACTGGGCTGGAGAGAGGCTTCTGGTTGGTTTGAGGCTGAAGGAGAGGGTGGGCCGACAGCTCCACATTGTCTAATGCAACATGTGGAGGCTCTCTTGATGTGGTTGTAGCCAAGCTGGGAGTGCGTTTGCACCACAGCTTGCCCTGAGCTCAAAATGTCTTTCATCCAGATAGAAAAGAACTCAGATTTCCCGCTTCAGAACCTTCCCTATGGGGTTTTCTCTGCAAAGGAGAAGGTGAGTTATCTGCTGCTTTTGTGCTGCAAAGATTGCTGCTGTTGTGGGTGAATCTTTGCTCTGAAGTTCAGAGGCTTTGAATGAGGAGAAAAGGTTGTGGGCTTCCCCTCCCCCCCTTCAAATGCTGTGTGATGATCCCCAGATGCCAGGGACAGAAAAGGCTTGCCAGGCTGGGAATCTTAGGGGTTAGCTGATTACACTAGGAAGTTTCAACATGTATGTTGTCTTTTCTTAATGTGATGACCTGAGGGCTATTTCTTTAAAGAACGTTAATATTTTTATAAGTACTTTATATATATGTAATATGGACTTAATATATTTTCTGCTTTTGAGTATAAAAGTGTATATTTCCTCATGCCCTTCTGTATGCTATAAAGTTTTCACTTTTCTTTACCAGCACCATTTTCTATTATCTCCTTTATGGCTGAGTTTAACCCTCCTTCCTCTTCCCTCTCCAACCCTCATTTTAACTTTTATCCTCTATTATGCTAATCATAGCTGTATTGTGGAATGTTCATTGTAAGCAATATGAATTGAGGTATCTGAAAGCTAAATTTGGTAAAAGAAATAATCTGTGTAAAATATAATTAGGCTTTCTCAGTAGATATTGAGTGAGTTAGTTTTATAACCATTAAACACAAATTGTCAATATCAGATGTCAAGATACACAGTAAATATCCTTAAATCAAATTTTAATAAACTGTCAAGCAGCATTATTCTTACTTTGCAGGTCAGTAAATTTTGACCATAATTGATTAAATATTTTTGTCACTTCCTGTATATACAGTGGAATTGATGTTTACTGACATTCATTGATTAAAAATCTAATCCTTCCAAGCTAAATATCTTTTCAAATGAAGTTTATTTTAAACATGATTGTCGTCTACAGGACCACAATTATAATCCTATAAATAAAGGCCCTACCATTCATTTTTTCCCCCTAATTTGAATTGGGAGTCAGGAGATTTGAGTTCTGTTCCTAACCTTGCAACTGACTAGCTGAGTGACTTTGGACAAGTCAAGTTTATTCTTTATCTTTTATATCAGTGGTTTTCAACCAGTGATCTGTGAACCCTGGGAGTCCACAGACTGTTTAAATGGGCCGCAAAAGTTTGTCATTACCATAGAACAGTGGTTTAAACTGTGGCCCATGAACCCCTGGAGGTCCACAGATTATGTCTAAAAATTCCAAAGGGGTCCACACATCCATTTGAAATTTTGTAGTGGTCCGCAAATGACTCAAGGTTGAAAACCATTGTCCTACATATTGAATGTTCCGTTCAGTGAATATCTGCAGGGATCACACTGTGGGACTTATCTTTTCTGAGATATGGTGGTTCAGAGCCTATTTTTTATTGAACCAGCTTCTGTTGGTGAGAGAGAGAAGTTTTCATGCTTACACTGAGCTTTTCTTCAGGTCTGAAGAAGATCACCCAAAGAAGCTATGACCTCACCTATCTTGTGTGTCTCATATCCTGGGACCAACATAGCTACAACAATACTTATATTTTCTGGCCTTACAAGAAAAACATGACTAGGGTTTTGAAAGAAACCTAAATGAGTTAGTCACCCAATTACCATGTCAATGGGAAGTGGGTCCCTAACTCCCTTAAACTCATTTTGAAAATCACACCATGTACCTCCAATTTACTGTTCAATGCTGCTGTTTGCAACAGATTATATTCAGGTGTATACTTAGCAATGAAATTCAGGAGCCTATGTGGAACCCCCACCCCACATGTCGTAAAAGAGAGAGCTGGCAAGCAGATACCTCTGGAAACAAAGAAGCTGGAGGCTTATCAATAGTTAATGGACATTGCAGAGTCCTCATAATGGTTCTCAGTTAGTCTTTAGCATTGTTTTTGTCTATCAGTTGTAGTTTAAAAATGAATTCCAGCATAGAAGAGCCTTGGCTCTAATTATCTGGTGTTTTCCAATGATAAAAGCTGGATGCTGAAACTAAGGGCATGTCTAACACCACAATAAAACACTTGGAGCTGGCCCTTGTCAGCAGATTTGAGCTCAAGCTGAGTTTGGGCCCTGGGACCCCATGAGTGGGAAAGGTCCCAGAGCCCACGCTCCAGCCTGAGCCAACTAACCCTACATTGAAAATTTATAGGCCCACAGCATGAGCCAGCTAACATGGGCCAGCCATGGTGGTTTTATTGCAGTGCTGATGTGCCCTTAAGCTATTCTCAGATATACGTGTGTGTGTGTGTGTGTTACTACCTAGTGTACTTTTCCTTCCCTAGTAACTATTCTTTATTATGCAAATATCTCAATTTTTTAAAAAAGTTGATTAAGATGATTTTATAACTTTTGGAAATTTATGTCGTATCACAATATTATAATAATCACTCAGTTAAAATAACGGATTTTGTTTAGGGTTACAGGTTACAAATTAACTTGTCCAGTCCTGAGATTTTTCTGGCAGGAATGCTTGCTGAATAAACATCTAGGATTATATTTGTGCAAATCAGATTTGTAGTTTTGTTCAAAGAAGAAAAGCTAAAAGCAGTTTTGTTTTTTAATCTGTACTGTGTTTATTCTATTTCCACTGAGACAAAATTGAATACCTGTACTCTTGTTTGGAATGAAACTGGTTACTATGGCTATATTTCATTTAAATTCACAACCAGATGGAACTTGTGTTTGTAATGCCAAAGCGTCTTTATGATTTCAGTACAGATGTGGTAGGGAGTCTGTGTAGAATCTGTGCCACTGCAAAGGTAGCAGTGCAAGTTCTGAACAGAGTTTGCGTAGGTCCTATAAAAACTGTCACGAATGAGCAGGTTTTTTCCTTTTGTTTTTTATTTTCATTTCTCAGTGATAGAGAGGTAAAAAACACCTGGAGAGAACCTTCCACACCAGTCTTTCCTCTTTCCCCTGTGGAAGGATGGATCAGTGATAAGAGCACTAGCCTGGGAATTGGGTAACTCAGATTCAGTCCCCTGCTCTGCCACAGGTTTCCTGTGTGACCTTGGGTAATCACTTAGCTTCTTTCTGCCCCATCTGTAAAATAGGGATAATAGCACTTCCTTACCTCATGGGGGCTTGGAGATAAACCCACAAAGATTATGAGGCTCTCTGATACTATGCTGATTGTGGGGGGGAGGCATATGCATACCTTGGATACATAGGCAGGGGGGGAAGGACAATATCCTCCCCTTACTCCATCCCTGAAAGGTTGGGGTGGAAGATCCTTCCACTTGCAATCTGTGAGGAATTTTTCAAAAAAGATAGTGCAGCTTCCCCTGCCTTCCTTTTAGATTTTAAAATCAGCGACCTTTATCTGTTAATGATAACTGTGGTAAGGTAAAAAGAACGAGGAGTCCTTGTGCACCTTAGAGATTAACCAATTTATTTGGGCAGAAGCTTTCACGAGCTAGAACCCACTTCATCAAATGCAGAGAATGGAACATATATATATACACACACACACACACGTATACAGAGAACATGAAAAGGTGGAGCTTGCCATACCAACTTTAAGTGGCTTAATTTAAGGTGACCTATTATCAAGCTCAGAAGAAAGAGAGAACTTTTGTAGTGATAATCAGGATGGTACGATAGGCACCAATGTAGCTTCTCAGCTCCTACCCCACTTTAACTCCTTGTACTCCATTGTTTTCCCCCAGAACCCTCATAAGAGTATTATTGGCCACAGGTATAAACATTTTTTCCCGTTGTAGCCTAGGCGCAGAATTGGGGTGGCAATTGGAGACCAGATATTGGATCTGAGTGCTGTTAAGCATCTGTTCAGTGGACCAGCCCTTTCCAAGCACCAGGATGTCTTTGACCAGGTATTTATCATACAGTTTGATAATGTCCATCTATATCATGTTTTAAATGGAATGTCATATGAAATTTTAGTGATCCAGGCTCAGATCAAGAGTATTGTGGTAGCTTACATGTGAGTGCCTGAGTAGAGGGGAAGGAAGGGAGATTGGGACTGATTTACCATTGTGGTGGTCTTGTTTTATGTCAGTGTAACTCTGTGGAATGGGATTACTGGCTTAAAACTGGAGTGTAACAGTGCTGGGTTGGCACTGTATGCACATTGCTACACAGATGGTTCTGCAGCAATCCACAGAAGCAGAGAGTTAGATGGTCTAACTATGACCCCAATTCAGCAAAGCACAGACAGGCCTCTCCTTCCTCTGCAGATGTGGCAGGTGGAGGGGGAGTGCGCACTTTGCTGAATTGGAACCTACATTGCTTAGGAATGGAGCCAATAACAAAGAACACCTGTAATTAAAATTTAGAGACAAGTCAAATTAATGAGCCCTCCTAAAGGTTCTTTCACCTGATTAAGAACTGCCCTGTGGAGTGAAATCTATCTAGTTCAGAGGACCAGTACCAAGGTTTATACACCATTCCAGTCCCACTTAAACCCTTACATTTCTGGCATCTTCATGAGGAGAAATCTCCAAGGGGAAACAACTTGGATGAAGTGGGATTTAAGTGGTACATAGACCTTGCTGGCTCTCTGCATGAGGTGAATATAATTTATATCTCCGATCACAACTAGTCTTGTCATTGCAAGCTTCCATGGTATTTGAAGATGTAGGTGGATGAGGTTTTAATTATTATTAGATGTATTTATTATTTGGTTTTCAAGAGCATCTAGGTGCCTCTCTAACTGACCAGACCCTATAGTGATAAGTGCTGTACAAAAACATTGTCCTTTCCCCAAAGAGATTGCAATCTAAGTATGAGTCAGAGACAACAGATGTATACTGGCTGACAAGCGGGGGAGCACAAAGAAACAGACCATGTTAATGATCATGCGCAGAGACCCTGCCCATCCTGGAGCTGCCTGTTACTTCAGGATTAGTAAATTTAATCCCAGTACTGATAACACAGGAGAGACCCCACATGTACAGCAAATGGAGCTGAGATAACAAATGTTCGCTCACACACATCTCTACCTTTATACTGTGTTTCAGCCAGCCCTTAATGACTTCATGGGGTTGGGCCACGAAGCTTGGAAGGAAGCTAGAATGTTTCTCCAAAAGCTACTGTCAGCCAGTGAGCCAATACTGAGAGACAATTCTGAGTTACGGAAAAGGTGAGGCATTCGGGAGCTGGAAATGACTCAAGATTAACACTCGTGGTTCCTCATCACATGTACAAAGCATTTTTATTTGGCTCTTCAGCCTTCTCAGGGTCTGTCTGTACTTTGAGAGGTGGGGTGTTATTCCCAGCTGGAGGAGATATTCCTCAAGAAGAGGAGCAGTGTGGTTGCTGCTATTGTTGAGGTTTGGGAGCTGGTTGCACACTACTATTAGAAAGTGCTGGTGTGTAAACAGAAGCAATCAGTCCATCACTTACAGAGATGTTATTGCCTCCCTGCAGAGAGTCCAGTTCCCTGGAGAAGGGTAGATGAATGTCACTGCAATTCCAGTCTTCTCTCCCTCCCTTGATGCTTCATTTAACATTGGCTGTGTGTAAATATTTAACATAGCTCTGGAGAGATGGATCTGTTGTTGTGTAGCTCTCAAGGCCTTTTGTAAACTTAGAAGGCACTGTACAGTATCAACCTGAGGTAAACTTTCAGGCGGGTTCCTTGCTGTAGTGAAATCAGATCTGGCTGCTTATATAGGTGTCCGTGGAGCCCCATATAGGGCTGGTGTTAGGGAACATGATGCCCTGAGCAAACGCAGGGGCAGCTCCCCAAACAGCTGGGGAGTGAAGGGTGCAGAAAGCAGAGGTAGGAGAGCATGCAGAGCTTCATGCAGCTGTGGGAGGTTCCCAGAGCTGATTCGGACTCAGCGCTGGGAACGGCCAGTGCAGGGAAGGAAGGAGTCCTGTCACGCCGCACTAAGCCAGGACTAGCAAGTGAAGCCTGGTGCACCACAGGAGCTCCTGGCCAGGATACCCGCAACTGTTCCCTTCTCAGACTCTGGGCCTAGCAGTTAAGCATTAAAGGGGCCTTAGATTGATTGTGGGGTGGGGGAGGGCAGTCACCCTTGTGTGAGGTAGTCCCTGGTCCCATAAATCCCATACATACAGCATGAAATTCAGGATATATCTACACTGCAATAAAACACCTGTGACTGTCCTGAGTCAGCTGACTTAGGGACTATCAAATTGCAGTGCAGATCCTCTGGGTCCCAGAGCCTGGCCACCAGTCCAAGCATCTGCACTGCAATTTGATAGCTCCACAGCCTGAGCCAGCTGCAAGTGTTTTATTGCAGTGTAGACGCGCCCCCAGAGTTCTGAAGGGTTTAGCACTTGTAAGATCAGCAAACAAGGGTGTCTTAACACCTGTGCTAAGGAGAACCCTTTTGAGCTTTACAGTCAGTAGTGTAAAGGCTGTTAGAGTCTATGTCGGCCTCCTGCAGGAGGGCAACTGAATCTAAAACACTTGCGATCACACCTTCCATCCAGTAGAGGGCAGTGAGGACACATACATACTCACCTGCCTGTGCATCCCAATGGATGCATTTCCTCCCATGTGCTGCTGTAGGAAGAGTGAGGTCTCCCAGGCGTGCAGCCCTTTCTGTGCACTATTGTACATTTCCTCACAGGAGCTTGTAGAATCAGTTCACCACTTCAGTGCAATAGCAGCCTGTCCCTCGGTGCACTTACTTTATACACCATGAGCTAGCACAGATTTGCAGCAAGGCAAGATTTTTCAGAGCAGAAGCCAGAATGTAGTTGGTGCAAAAAGAGACTGAACTTCCTCTAGGTGGGCCCAGGGTGGCACCAGCTTTTTTGAGAGTTGTAATCTTTGTTTTGTATTTTTAGAGCATTCGTACCTCAGGCCTCTACTATAATGCACCTTCCAGCTGAAATTGGTAAGTCTCGTGAACTGATATCTACACGATTTGCTTGTATCTGCTGAGACTCCCACATGCCCCAAATGTTCTGGATGGTCAGATTGTGGTTGTGACAAGGAAAGGGTATAAAGTAGATATTACAGATGATTAATTGCAGGTGCCATCTCTGATGTCACAAAGAAAAAAAGTGTATGGTGTAATTTAACACAGATGTAAGACCTCTGGGAGCAACTTTTACTAACTTAATCGAATGAAGGTTCCTTGATTCCACATAATGCCTGAAGTCACAACTGTGTCTCCAAGGGCCCGTATGACCCCACTGGCTCAAAGCCCTTTACTTTAGGCAGATGATTATCTTGATTGCAGAACAGTGTGTCATGTATTACAAATAACTTAAGGCTCAGTTGTGCCATTTAGATCGTCTCTAGCAGAGCTGTGTGATGCTTGCCCTATGAGTGAGCACTGGGCTGAATTTTGCATTGAGGTTGTAAGATAACTCCTGGAGGTCCTGGGTTTATGGAAGCTGGGTGCCTGGAGGACTTGTAGCTCTCATTTGGTTAAATTATTAAGTCTGACAATTCTGGAAAGTATCAGAGCAACGTTTCCACCTATTTCTATAAGGTTGTCTGTCACTGTGGTATGTGAGCACATATATTATGACCTTCAAGTGAAGGAAGAGTCAAGACTTGTATGAGTGTGTGTGTTTTTATGAGGGATCGAGGCTGATTTTAACAGCTGATAAACACAAACCAAGGAAGGGAGACGGGGTGAAATGAGCCTTGTTTCTAACTTGTGACCAGTTGAATTTCAAAAATTTTCTCTGCCACTGTGGTCTGCAAGTTCTTCTGCGGTACTACCAAGCCCACATGTTCAAACAAGTCAGGCACCAGCAATCATGAGAGTTAAAAATAAATAAAATATTGTGGAGTTCTGTTTATTCACCTACTGGGTTTTGAGCCTTTATGGTGCCAGCTTTTCTCTGCAACTATAAGGGAAGCCGCCTTCTTTAAATGAAAGCTGTGATTCTCACATAATCACCTGACTCCTGGAGCTGGGGCTGTAACAAAATAGCATGAAACGTGTGATTAAAATCACAAGAATTGGCAACACTGTTTCTGTCAGTAATTTTGGAACTGATGAAGTGACAGAGTGTCCTGTGGCACCTTAAAGACTAACTAAAGTTTTAGAACATAAGCTTTCGTGGGCTGGTACCCACTTCGTCGGATGCATGCAATGGAAGTGTCCAGGGGCAGGTATAAATAGGTAGGCAAGAACCAGGTGGGAGATAACAGGGTTAGTCCAATGAGGCTGAACCAGCTTGTTATCTCTAATCAGGGAGGGTGAGATGTTCCTCTAGCAGCTGAATTGGAGGTGTGAACAGTGAGAGAAGAGAAGCTGCTTTTGTAGTTAGCTAGCCACTCGTAATCTTTGTTCAATCCTTGATTGATAGTATCAAATTTGCAAATGAATTGCAGCTCTGCAGTCTCTCTTTGTAGTCTGGACTTGAAGCTTTTTTGCTGTAAAATGCTGACCTTTAAATCTTCTATAGTGTGTCCAGCGAGGTTGAAGTGCTCTCCTACAGGTTTTTGTATATTGCCATTCCTGATATCTGATTTGTGTCCATTTATCCTTTTTCGTAGGGACTGTCCAGTTTGGCCGATGTACATAGCAGAGGGACATTGCTGGCACATAATGGCATATATTACATTGGTAGATATGCAGGTGAATGAACCAGTAATGGTGTGGCTGATCTGGTTTGGTCCTGTGATGGTATTGCTGGTGTAGATGTGTGGGCAGAGTTGGCATCGAGGTTTGTTGCACGGATTGGTTCCTGAGTTAGAGTTATTATGGCGCAGTGTGCTGTTGCTGGTGAGAATATGCTTGAGGTTGGCAGGTTGTCTGTAGGCCAGGACTGCCACACCATTACTGGTTCATTCACCTGCATATCTACCAATGTAATATATGCCATTATGTGCCAGCAATGTCCCTCTGCTATGTACATCGGCCAAACTGGACAGTCCCTACGAAAAAGGATAAATGGACACAAATCAGATATCAGGAATGGCAATATACAAAAACCTGTAGGAGAGCACTTCAACCTCGCTGGACACACTATAGAAGATTTAAAGGTCAGCATTTTACAGCAAAAAAGCTTCAAGTCCAGACTACAAAGAGAGACTGCAGAGCTGCAATTCATTTGCAAATTTGATACTATCAATCAAGGATTGAACAAAGATTACGAGTGGCTAGCTAACTACAAAAGCAGCTTCTCTTCTCTCACTGTTCACACCTCCAATTCAGCTGCTAGAGGAACATCTCACCCTCCCTGATTAGAGATAACAAGCTGGTTCAGCCTCATTGGACTAACCCTGTTATCTCCCACCTGGTTCTTGCCTACCTATTTATACCTGCCCCTGGACACTTCCACTGCATGCATCCGACGAAGTGGGTACCAGCCCACGAAAGCTTATGCTCTAAAACTTTAGTTAGTCTTTAAGGTGCCACAAGACTCTTTGTCACTTCTGCAATTCCAGACTAACACGGCTACCCCTCTGATTCTTTGGAACTGATGTTATACTGGGGACCTGAAGTCATGTGTGAGTTCAGCAGGTAAGGGTGGAGCTAGGAAAAGAAGGAAAGTCTCTTATAATCTTTGGTATTTTTCATTCCCTCTGCATACATTTTGAGTTCCATCAGGGCCTCCAAGGTAATTGAAATGTAAGTCAAACCATTTCCTCAAAAGGCCAGCAGGCGGCAGTAGATGCACTGGTTGCAAAATCCTTTCCTCTGTTAGCAGTACTGCATTCTCAATAGCATCAGTGAAATGAAAATCACAACAGAAAATGGTTAAACTGTACAAAGCACGTGGCTTGTTCATCTAGCTAATGGGTTGAAATGGTTCTGTTCTTGCCACTTCACTGCAAGTTTAAAAAAAAATAAAAACCAATTTTGTGGTGTATACATTTTACCCTACATGTGCAGCTGGCAACCATCCCCTCTTATAGACTATCTGCATGATTACTACACATTTCCAAACTCCTCTACTTCTCTCTCCTCATCTCTCTCCCCTTCTCCATTCTTTTCAGGATAACAGAATGTGGAAAGTTCGTGCCCCTTTGCCCTACCAGATAAGGGTCTTTTCTACATTTGATCTATATTTTGTGCTTTTCTTTTTCATAGGCGACTACACTGACTTTTATTCTTCAAGGGAACATGCCACAAATGTTGGGATCATGTTCAGAGGGAAGGAGAATGCTTTGATGCCTAACTGGTTCGTAGTTCGGTTATTTGTTTTCTCACGTCGTGTTTTACACATTTCACAAAGGCCTGTGTAACCTTCCAGGAAAAGAAGCCCCTAGGGACAGATTTCTAGCTAGTGTACATATAGCTCTGCTGTGGAGCTATGACGATGTATACCAGTGAGGCTATGTCCCCCAGTGTCTGAAACTCCGTGTCTCCCTTCTCTGCTATATCTGAGCTGTGTTTAGTTGTATCAGAAAGGAATGACTGCCAGGAGTCAGTTGCATCTCCCTGATTCGGAAGCAGTTTAATCTAAGAGCTGGTTCTTCTCATATAGCAAGAAACCCCTGACTGAGTATCATTAAATAAATCCAGATGCCTAAAATGGTGGCACCATTCAGAGGAAAAATGTATTCTAAAGTGGTTAGACAACAGGGGAGACTTAGTAACTTACTGTAGAGTACTTGGAGCGTCCACCATGCATGGTTCTAGGGATTGTAATAAAGCATTTATCACATGATTGATGCTTTGCTTTAACCAGGTTGCATTTACCCGTTGGTTACCATGGCCGTGCGTCTTCAGTTGTGGTGTCTGGGACACCAATTCGAAGACCAGTGGGGCAGATGCGACCTGACGATGGTGAGTTCCTGATCATGCCATTGAAATGCACTGTTCTGCTTAGCGAGCAGTATGGCATTGGAATACATTTGGCTGCATCTTGTCTTTTTTAGCTTCATTGCTTGTTTGTTTTAGCCTCATAATGCACCTTTCTGTCCATTTAATTCACAGCTAAACCTCCTGTGTTTGGTGCTTGCAAACTTTTGGACATTGAGTTAGAAATGGTAGGATGTATTTATTGTATTACATCTCTTTCCCCTTAATAAAAGAGAGTAAAAACCTGACCCTGTTATGAAAACATAGGCAAACGGGAAGCATAGAGTTTGCTGCATAAGGTTCTCTTACAGGAAATTAGACCTTCTGCACAGGGAGACTTGATCATATTTCTTAATGCACTAGCTATAGCTCTGCGCATGTAGCCACGGCAATTTAGATTCAAGTGCCTTTTGGCAAATTCAGGCCCTGAGTTTAATGACTGACTCTATCAGCTCACTGCTATTCAGGTGGTTCAACCCTGCTCTGAGAAAGGAAAAACTGTAATTTGTTTCATCTACACAAGTAGTGTAGGGGGAAAGCAAGTAACATCACATTCCCCCCATCTGTCTTGTCTGCCCTCCTCTTTAGTAGCACTACTGCAGAAGATTTGTCTTGGTGTAAACAAAGGTTTTATTTTCAAAGCTTTGACTTGGTTGAAGCATTTTCTTTTCCATTTCAGGCGTTCTTTGTAGGCCCCGGAAACAAACTGGGGGAGCCTATCTCAGTCAACAAAGCTCATGAGCACATTTTCGGAATGGTCCTTATGAACGACTGGAGTGGTAATAAGCCTTACTCTGATTCCCTGGGGGAATGCATTTCATTGTTACATGATATTCAAAATATTGTATTTATTTTAAATGTTAGAAATATAAACTACTCAGGACACTGATGGGCTGAGGGTAGTGGGAGTGGAATACAGTCTACAACTCTCAGGAATTGGTTCAAATCCAGCTCAGGTCAGTAGTGACTAAGAGCGATTGCTGATGGAAGTCGTCTAGCTGTCTACATGAAATGAGCTGATTTAAGTCTAATTCCTGCTTGATAGGGACATGACATAAATCCTCGCCACAGCTGGCACTCTCAGCAGAAGGTAGCTGTAGATTAGTGGGAAAAGAGTTAGAAATTTCAATATATTCTCTAGCGCAGACACAGGTGAACGCTTTTTAGCTGGGTTTACTTAACCTAGGTGGACCCGAAGATTGATTTCAACTAGTTAAATGGAAGTAAAAGATGTTAACCACTGTCTAGGCTAGGGAAAAATATTGGCTGGGTTGGAGTTAGCTAATGTGTTAACTAACCCTGGTCTAATCTTGGCCTCTCTTCCTAAAATAGACCTACCCATAGGACTTTGAACTGTGCTTTTGAGACCTTCAGATGACTGCCTTTAGGTCCTGGTTGAGCTATCCTGGGCAAGCGAGTGGTATTTCATTGCTTGTTCTGTGGATGGTTCTGGCTGTCAGTGTGCAGAGAACTTCATCCATCTCTCCATCACTGGCCTGAAGTCCATGTAACTCTCTGAAAATTTCATTATATTTCAATGATTTTTCCTTTTTTCCCAGCTCGTGACATTCAGAAGTGGGAATATGTTCCCCTGGGTCCGTTTCTGGGCAAGAGTTTTGGCACCACCATCTCTCCGTGGGTTGTTACTATGGAAGCTCTCATGCCATTTGTATTGCCAAACCCTGTCCAGGTTAGCAAGAGACCAGCTGGGTCACAAGAAATGATCTGAGTGGAAATAGAATGGGAGTCTCTAGGTTCTGAGAACAGAAACGCTTGGTTGTACCAGCACCTTTCTACTGACTTCAAGGCTTGACCTGCCTCCAAGATGTGGGATGACATCCTGGCCCCATTGAAACCAATGGGAAAAAGCCCATTGACTTCAGTGGGGCCAGGTTTTCAGTCATGCTACGTATGGCTACATAGCTGTGAAAACCATCTGCAGATGTGAGCAGGGCAAGAAGAACATCTCTCTGAAACATACATGCTTAGAAACAATGCTAATCGGCATTAGAATTTGGCATTCTCTTTAGAATTTGGTAACACTAAGTGCTTACAGTAAATGGTAGGGATGATGGACTCTAGCTAAAACATTCTGATCAAGAGTCAAACTTGCCCATAGTTTGAGGGTATTTGAGTCTATGGTATGTAGCCATTTAATTAGATTTAATACAGTGAAGAGAGTTTACAAGTCATTCTTCTCTGTGTGAATTAAACAGGTCAGGTCTGAAACTGCAAGCCTTCTGCAAGCCTTGAGTACACACGGTATTCCAAATCAGGACAAAGGTGCACTAAAATGATATTTGGGTTTAACAACCATGTGAAAAATCAAGAGCGCTTTTGGAGGCCAAGAGGAAAAAGTGCATTTGATTAAACAAATACCTTGGTAGTGGTGTAAACATTTGTCACATGATTGTGTATGTGAAACAGTAGCTTAGGCATTTATTCATGAAGGCAAAGGGAATGGAAAAATGCATGCCCTGGGAAAGAGACACATGGTACTCAGCAGAGCCTTGTGAGGAGAGCTGGTACAAAATGTCCCAAGGTATGTGCTAGTCTTTTCTCTTCCCTCTGGCCTTCAGGCTGTAATTCCTGTTGTATGCTTTTAGGTTCCCAAGCCACTGCCATACCTCTGTGATGAAGAGCCGTATACTTTTGACATAAATCTCTTTGTCGCTATCAGAGGTACAGTAATGCTAAATGATTTGTGGAGTTAGTGATGTAGAATCTGCCATATGTTTCTGACATTTGTTCCCTCACTTCTGAGATCCTAGTTTCTGCATTGGGCAATGAGTCAGAGGAAGGTAAAAATGCTGTTTATGTGCCTACTTGTTAGTGCAGTGCTGTACTATGGGAAACAGTCTCCTTGCATTGGCTGCATATGACCAGTTCCTGATGAATTAGTGTACATTTTTTAATGATTAGTCTGATAGCACTTAGACAGCCAAGTACACTTAGACCTCCACCATGCTGGTGTTCTGTGGAAACATAGAGCAAAAGAGACGGTCCCAACTCCAATGACTTTGCAGTCTGATTAAAATAAGATGAGACAACTAATAATCAGAAGTAACAGAGAAAGGGAAGACCAGAGAAAGAGTGCTAAGAATGTGTGTTTTACTAGAGGTGAAAGATGACTGACTTAACTGGGACTTGTAGAATAAGATATGTCCCACAATGGGTGTAGGGATAGATGATGACCCTCCGACGCTAGCTTAATGTGCGCGACTGTTGTGGTCCTGCAGTTGCATGTGTGTCAGGAGAAGAGGAGCTCAGCACCCTATTGCCCAGTAGAGCAGGCCAGCAAGGAGGTACAGGAGACTGTGTGTCTTCCATCTCTTGCCTTTCGATCCCCAACACATCCTTTTCCCAGGCGCAGTACCTGGCCCCTTGGGAAGAGGCAGCAAAAGTTTGATAAAGTGAATCAAAGAGAGAACCAGAGGAAGGTTGGGCCAGTGGTTAAGACACTACCCTGTACTATGGAGTCAAAGAAGCAATTCTCTGCTCTGCCACAGTTTTCCTGCATGACCTTGGGCATGTCTCTTAGTCTCTCTGTATCACTGTAAAACAGGAATGATATTGTACTGATGGGGGCCATATAAGGATTTAAGCTAGAATCATGTTGAAGGTAAAGTGTCACAGAAATGAAAATGGCAAAGGAAAATTTTCTTTTAATAATACCATGTATTTCTGTAGATCCTTCCATTTGTACAAAATAAGCCTCACAACTCCACTAGAAGATAGGGAAATAAGATCTCCATTTTATGGCGAAGGAAGCAAAGGTACAAGAGATCAAGTGACTTAGTCACAGGGGAAATCTGTGGCAGAACAAGGGATAGAAACCAGATTGTTTGATGTACTTCCTCCCTTTGCAGCCCTTCATACCAGGAGCGAGTATGTCATTGCTTATTTTCTAATGAGCCTGACAATGGTAACAGAAGCCTCTGTCCAGCCATAAAATGAAAATGCCGTAGACGTCTTTACCTAATGCAATTTTCCCATTGATTTCTTTTCCTCCCTCCCTTTAGGAGAAGGAATGAGCAACCCAGCCACAATTTGCAAATCAAACTTTAAGGTAAGAGTGGTTTAATTTCATTCGTTTCAAATGATGCTGGTGCATTGGGTTCCATATTCAGTGTGTGTAAATCAGCATGCACTGATTTAAACTAGCTGAGAATCAGGCCTGTTATGAGAGGAAAGCTGGTGATGACTGTTGTGCCAGCTGATTTACGGACGCTTGAGAACTTCAGCTCTGAACAGAGACTGGCTTTTCCTGCAACTAGGGCTCTACATGTGCTATAATAGTTTTGCTGGCAATGGTGCGAGGGCAGAGTGGGAATGCTAGGGGGAAGGACATACACTATACAAAGATGGATGAAAACATCCCCATTCCACTTGATAGGTGTTTGCTTCCAGAATCACTGCTGTTACACAGAGGTGAGAGCAGCATTTGCCCCAGTCCAAGTACGATGGAGGACACCATTCAAATAAATGTGTACATGCCAGCTGCAGGATTTCATCGTGTGTTGTGTCCACACCGCATTTTAGTTCCTGGCTTCTAAGCCAAAGAGTTTAAACAATTGCAAGACAAATTCTAAGCAGCTATTCTTATAGCCAGTGTTTAACATTGGGCCGAAGCCTTGAGTTTTACTAAACTCCAATGGGTATTGAACCCAGAAGAGTCAGGGGAAAGTGGGCTCAATATAAATTAGGGCAGCCTGGTTCCTTAAGTATGCTAGGATGAATTTCCTAAGGCCCTGCCAATGTGAATACATCTAATGTATCTAAATATTTTTTAATCTCTTCTCTCTCTCTTGTGGCTTGTGCTCCTCCCCCATTGTTAATATTAATAGTGTTCAGCATCTAGTCACAGTGTTTTTACTGAAGACTGAAGTAAAATAGACATTAAACATTTTGATGTCATCTATTGTTAGCTCTTCATTCCCGCTAAGTAGTGGATTTACAACTTCCTTCATCTTTTTCTTGCTCCTAATGTATTTGTAAAACCTGTTTTTAATGCCATTTATGTCCCTTGCTAGCTGTAACTCATTTTGTGCCTTAGCCTTTCTGATTTTTGTCCTTACATGCTTTTGTGGTATCCTTCTGTACTCAATGTTAGCAACTTGTCCATGTTTCTACTTTTTGTAGGATTCTTTTTTGATTTTAGGTCATTAAAAGCTCCTCATGCAGCCATCCTCCTCCTGTTTATTCCCTGCCTGTCCTTTCTGAATAAACTATTACCCCTCTATGCCAGTATCCCAATCATGAGATTTATCCCACCAAGTCTGTTATGCTAATTAAATCATAATTTAGCTTGTGTACTAAGCCTTCCAGTTCTTCTTGTGTGTTCCCCATGCTCCTTGCATTTGTTCATAGATGTCTAAGATGTTGAGCAGATTTCTCCATTGTTTTCCCCCTTATTGCTTCTATATCCCTATTGTAATTTTTCCCGCCCCCAACATCTAGCCTTCTTAAGGTATGTCTACACTGCAATAAAAGAACCGCTGGCCTAGGTCAGCTGACTTGGGCTGTGGGGCTATAAAATTGCAATGTAGACATTTGGGCTCAGGCTGGAGACCCTGTGAGGGGGCATGTTCACAGAGCCTTGGGCTCCCCCCCAATTCTGAACATCTACATATCATCGTATAGCCCAAGTCAGCTGACTGGACCAACCGCGGGTCTTTTATTGCACGTAGACATACCCTTAAGGTCAATACCTGGCCTTCTGTTAAGGTAATTTTTTTTTATACTTACCTGTGGGCTTTTCTCATCAGTCTCCTTTGAATCTAGTTTAAAACCCTCCTCACTAGGTTAGCGAGTCAGTGTCCAAAGAGGCTCTTCCCCTTGAAAGTCATATTAGTAACAGAACTGATGATGTCTGTGCTGTACTGCCAGGTACCTGCGCTGCTTCTGTCCGGTTATCCATTTAACAATTATTAGAACTGGTTGACTTGTTACATTGCTCAGAAACATCTGAATCTGGTAGTCACAAGTTGCCAATAACCCCAACGTTAATGCCACGCCTTCAGGTGCTAAAATCCTTCGACACCAGATTCCATTGACATCTGCTTATTCCTGCTGAGAGGCCGAATACTCATACATAGTGGGCCTGATTGAAAGTCCATTGATGTCATTGGATAGGTTCCTATTGATTCCACTGAGCTTTGGACCAGATCAGTTGCCTCCAGAGCCGGGGTATTAATATACTGTATGTTGTGAGAGCAGGGTTACAATAGTTGCGTCTCACCTCTTCAAACATAAACTATTTGTATTCAGGCCATACATCCAGAGATCAATCAATGAGCCAGAGGATCAATTTAAAGTAATTACAAATGTTCCATTTAGGTGGCTGAAGGCTCCTGATTAGATAAGGATTTCATTCTTGAGGGCTAATGTTTTAACAGTATGAGCCAGAGAGAATGAAATGCATTTTATAAACACTAGTGACATCTGAGAGTCATGTTTGTCCTTCACTTCCCCCTTTTTCCAGTACATGTACTGGACCATGAAACAGCAGCTGGCTCATCACTCCGTCAATGGATGCAACCTCAGAGCTGGAGATCTCCTGGCATCTGGAACAATCAGTGGACCCGTAAGTATTTAACTAACAGCTGTCACTAATAACAAAGTACTCAGCAACTAGAAACTGATCAGATGTGACCCTGGCCTTAAATCCACTTTGTTTTATTATGGACATCTTTGTAGTTCTTCCTCAGCCTTTTTGGAGTACATATTTTTTAAGCCTTCCTACTGTCCGTATCCATAAAAGCAAGTTGTGGTATTTTAGAGGCAACAATGTTCCTACACCAAAGTATCCACAAAAGTAGCCCAATCCTGCTGTGTGAGTTATAGCTACTATCTCATTGTTAAAAACAAACCGAACAGCAACAGTATGTTGAGATCTATGGAGGGAAACCTTTAGATAATAGAAGTGTTACTGTTGTTCAAAGTGTTAATACTTCCAAGTCCCTCAGTTCTGTATGACCCGCATTTCATAGTCAATTATTTTAGTTTATGCTGCACTGATGTTGCACTGTAATTAGAAAATGTAAAACCCACTTTCTCCAATGTATTTTTTGGGATTCACTGAGTTCTGTTTCCTGACCAGCACATTGCTGGACATTGTTCAGTGGTGAACTGAGGTGTGACATGTTGTTTTCTTTCCTCGTGCTGAAATAGAAAATAAGGACAGGTTAAGATTTTATACCCTGGTGTCCAATAGCCTATAAAGTTATTTAGAGAATTTCCATTGGGAAACGTCAGTAGGGATTGGATCTTACGTCTAGTCACCTAGTACATTGCCATCTGTCCTTCTATAAGGCTGCAGTAGTGTGCCAGTGTAATAAAGCACTTACACCCTCCTGATGGGGTACATGTGCATAAACGAATTGCTTTTTCTTCTCTCATTTAGCATTCCTCTGCACAATGAAATGTGAGTAGGACACTGAAATGTAGCGAAACAGACAGATACTTGAGAGTGCCCTAGATTTGTCTCTCTTCTTCCTCGAACAGGATCTAATTTTTCCTTATCGTGCCCATTATTAAAGCCAATGATACTAAAGAGAAGACAGCTTTAGGCAGTTGTGGGCTCCAGCAAGTAAGGAGTTAAAAACAAAAGACGGTGAGCAAGCTAGCACATCAATGAACTGGATCAATGACTGTTACTGACTGTTCCATTGCACAGAATCCATCAATAGATTTGTTTTCTCACTCCCAGCAGCAGGGGGATCGGAGGTTAATCGTAGTACAGACATGTGGAATGGCTTTACAATTCTTTCTCATTTATGCTTTGAAGGATCTGGAGAACTTTGGCTCCATGCTGGAGATGTCATGGAAGGGAACAAGAGTAATTGACCTTGGGAATGGACATTCACGTAAATTTCTGCAGGATGGGGATGAAGTCATTATAACAGGTAACAACCAAATGATTATGGGTGTGTCCCAGGAGACAATGAGGGTGGCAGCCATGATGGTGAAGCTCACTTCTTCCCCTTCTTTCAATTAGCAGTTGTTCCATTTTACTTCCTCTCTACCGATTTTCCTCAAACACTTTTATTTTAAGGAGCCCTTAGGGGGAGCGATGGGCGGAATCATTCACTCCTTTGTTATTTTATCAGCCAATGGGCCTAATTCTGGACCCACCAATTTTGGTTCATTGATTGCTGGCCTCCCACTGTTCTGATTTACCAGACACGATCTTAATATAGTCTAAATTTTATCAGTAGGCCTTTCTGTTTGGGCTAATTCAGCCTTTGTCTTTTTTTAGCACCTTTCCCCATCAACATTTTGTTGTTGTAGGTCAGGGGTCTCCAAACTATGGCCCAGAGTTCAGATCCAGCCCACGGCTTTGATTTGTCCAGCCCTCCAGCTGAGCAGGCACAAGGAGAAGCTGCCAGTGCCCTCCCCCCCGTGAGCTGCTGCCAGCAGCCCCATGTGCGGAGGGTTGAGTGCCCCCGCGGCAGCGGCTGGAGAAGTAAAGGGGGAGGGCGCAGCAGCGGCCAGAGGAGCGAAGGGGGGATTTGCATATATTTGCATATAATGAATTTTTTCACAGTCGCTTTGGCCCATGAAGCCCCTTCAAAAATCTAATATGGCCCTCATCTCATAAAGTTTGGAGACCCCTGGTGTAGGTTATTGTAACACTTTATGAACTTTAACTCACTTTTCACAGTTAAGCTCAGTCTTAGGGTAAATGTGTTGGCCCAGTTATCACAACAGGTGCCTACTGAATTTCAATGGGATTTGAGTGCCTGCCTCCCTTAGGCTCCTCTGAAACTCCCAGCCAAAGCCTGCATACACTTGAACCATTTGTCCTGGCCGCAGGAGCCAAACCCAGAATCCTAGAACTAAGCAGTTTTGAATAGGGGGGAGCAGTTTCCAATTCAAATCCAACTCTTGTGTTTTTAGTTCAAGGTCAGATTCAGAACCAGAAATGACTTTTTTCCTCCTGCTTCTGATATGAGGTTAAGCTGTTCTTGTGAGATTTTTGGCCCAAGTTTGCAGATATCTCCTCGGTTCCTCTCCTGGCCATTTTAGAGAACTGTGTGTGAAATTTTTCACATCAACAAATCTCGCTAGCTGGAACCTAACCTTGATCTGAACAGCTTCTTCAATTCCGTCTTTCCTCCCCCGCACCTTCCCAGTTCTTATACATACCTAGTGGAGTAGCCCACAGGATTTTCACAGACATTGAAGCTGCCAAAGTGATAAGAAGAATTAGCGAAAGTGACTTGAGCAAGAGAAAACAATTATGACTAAGTCATGGAGGCTGGCACATATGTCTGGTGAAAAGAACATTGTTTGGGATTGGGAAACTTGCAAGGACTATCCTACGGGGGAATACTTACAGCACAGAGGCAAAACTAGGGTGCCTTCCCCAGCTAGGTATCTCTGCAATTAGGGAATGAGTACAAGAAAGTAATTCTAGCCAAGTGAAGGAGCATCAGTGCAAGGTCTGAGCATGAAACTAAGCAAACACTGCAGGGGCCCTTCAAAGGGAGCACTAAATAAATGAGGTGGCAAAATCCAGCACACGGTGGTGCGTGCACATCAGTACAGCCCATTACCCGCTTCTAAAGCATCAGCAAGATTAACAGCTCTGATATCAGAAGAGCAGGCCCTGTAATAGATCCCCTGAACTGAGAATGGAAATTGAAAATAGGTTACTGAAACTGACAACAGCTGCAATAAATGAGCTGAGAAATCCAGAGGGGTAATGGTGACAGTAGGACTGACAAAAAGGCAGTGAAGATTTCCAGGCAGAGATGGACACGGAGCCTCACCGTGGATTCACTTCTCTATGGGTTTGTCGGGAGAGCACATACATGACTGTGTAGAGGCTGTGGAATTTACTGTTGCACTGGGTGAGCTCAGTGCACAGAAGTGGTGTAGTTAGGTGAGGTCAATGGGCCCACTAGTGTGAATGAAGTGTAGATCTTGTAGTAGTTACATTTCAGAACTGCCTATTGCTTTTTAAAACTCTATTGCATCTGCCCCCACTACTACTCCCCATCACTTGCTAATAGGCAGACTCCACTTGTCTGGGGTTACCATATGTCCTGGTTTTCCAGAACATTGCCTCTTTTTCTGAGTCTTCCTCCTCTGTCCTGGCAGATTTTTCAAATAACAGGAAATGTCCTGGATTTTTGCAGAGCAGATGCTGTAGCTCAGGAAGAGCTCCAATAGTCCCACTTTCTGATTGGTCCTTCCTCTGCATCTGCAGCTGATTGGTCCATTCTCCTGCAGCTACATCTGCCCGCCTCCCAGCCCTGGATAGGGGATCCTTCAGGGAAGCCCTTAGTGATGACTATTGCTGCATCTGCTCTTGTGCCTGCCACCATGGCAGGGAGCGACACTGGCCCCCACCTCCAGCGAGTACCCCTGCCACAGGTACCAGCTCCAGCACCCCAAACTGTACTGCCCTTTCAGACCCTCCCCTGCCCTGCAGTGTCCTCTCTTGGGGAACCTGGAATATGGCAACCCTACACTTGTCTCTTCTTTCTGCAGGCCAGAGCTAGGCTAGCAATACACCACTCAAGGCATTGCCTGCTTCTAAGCAGAATGTGGAACAAAGGGGAGTATTTCCCCATATCTTCCATCTCGATAAGCACTGTGCATTATCTGATGTAAAACAGCCACCACTTAACGAGATTATTCTTTATGGACACAGATTCTGCCACCATGGACAAGTCAGTCAGATCAGAAAAGTTCAGATTTCAGTGTCTGGACACTCAGTCCATGCTTAGGCACTGGAATTAGTAGCCCGATTTTCAGATACTGAGTATCTCAGCTTGGTGCTCCAGTTTCCTAAAGGAATTAAAAGCATGGGCTAGATGGGTCTGGAGGGGTAATGTCTTCCTCACAGGATGCCAAGGCTGTTTGTCAACTGCTTTGAGATCCTTAGATGGAAGCTGGTCTAGAACTGTTGGATTTTCATGAAATGTGTTAATAGATCATTGCAAATGGAGCTTGTCAAAATTTTGTTGTCAGAGTTTTGGTTGTGGGTTGTTTTGGCTACAAAACATTTTTTTTAAAAAAAATTAATGAAAAATCTGTTTTTTGTCAAGTTTTCATTTAAAAAAAGAAAAAGAAAAAGAAAAATCAGGGTTTAGATGTTTTTACACCCACTACACTATAGGTCAGATTCTGACAGCCTTGTTCACAGTAAATAAATAGTCCTTTTACTCTTCTGCATGAGCCAAGACAGGAATTAGCAACTTTTGGCATGCGGCCCATCAGGGAAAGCTGTTGGTGGGCCAAGACCATTTGTTTACCTGCAGCATATTTAGGTTCGGCTGATCTACAGCTCTCAATGGCCATGGTTCACCGCTCCAGGCCAATGAGGGCTGCGGGAAGTGGCGACCAGCACATCTCTCGGCCTGTGCCACTTCCCACAGCCCCCATTGGCCTGAAGCAGTGAACTAGGGCCAGTAGGAGCTGCAGTCGGCTGAATCTGCAGACATGATAGGTAAACAAACCATCCCAGTCCACCAGCAGCTTTCCCTGGTGGGCCGTGTGCAAAAGGTTGCCGATCCCTGAACCAGAGCATTAGAATGTGGCCCATGATTTCTTTGTGGCTTAAGAAGAACCTGCCTTTTAGCTGGCTGTTTTAAATCTCAAACATTGTTTATCAGCAGGATGTTTAAAATAATATCATGTAACACTAACACAATACAGAACATTGTATGTTGATAGACGAGCATTAAGCCAATTTAGTGATAACACTGTATTGTTTTGAAATAAACAAATGTTCCACAGCTACAATGGATCAAAACTTTTGTAAAGCCCAACTGATGATGTATGTAAAAGGAAATGTACACTCCAGGGCTGGCTTCTGAGCTAGTTCAGGATGCGCTCATATATAGTGACGCATGGTAAGTCGAACCAAAGCCTTTACTGCACAGGTTAGAGTGTAGGCCTATTACAGCCCGTCCCAAGGCAGGACTAAGGAGTTTCTTGCCAAGTGCCCAACCAATGATTTATTGCCTCCTTTGTTTGTTTCAAATTTCCATTTGAATTAACCCCTTTCCCCTCCTCTTTGAGCTATTTCAGAGAAACCTGACATAAATAAACCAAGAGCAATGTATTGTTCCTAAGAAATGTTTCTCATGGGAGCCAGTATTACAAGATTTCTTTGGCTAAACTGCACCGTGGCACATTTGAAAATGTATCGGTAGTTCCTTGAATCTTTCCTTGGGGCCCATTGTATTGGCTGACTGGGACACAGACTGTGCTACACCTTGTTACTGCTCTAAATTATATTGGACCGCCAGGATAGCACATTTGTGCAAAAATCACCAGCAGTGAAGCCTAACAAAGACTAATGGAAACTTGGTTAACTCCTCAAAGCCCTGTGACTCACTTAAGTAGTGTTTACTAGTGATGAGCAAACAGGTATTTGAATGTCATTCATATTTACACCTCCTGAGAAGTTGGCTCCTGGTCAGAGTGGCGACTGGGAAGCTCAGGTCTGTTAGAGAGAGAGAAGGGAGAAGACCAGCTCACTCTAAGTTGCTTTACCTTTGTGGGGTGGGGTGAGGATGAGGGTGCCAGATTTTTACTGACTCTCTTAGCTGGGTCTGTGGGGGTGGGGAATAGAGCTCAGGAACTACATACACAACCTGTCTGCTTGGTTCTGTGGAAGGAGGGGCACAACCAAGATCCTCTCCTTAGGACAAGGGTGAGGCGGGTATCAAAACTATGAGAACTTTCCCCCCTCCGCTTTGGTATGCCTGTAGGATGGGGACAGGGCTGGAGTTCACCTCCAGAGGGGCAGTGCTGGACCTGCAGATAACTAGGTATATGTATGCACTTGTAGCTGTGAGATACTGGTGAGGCTAGAAAACAGCCAATATTTTTGGGGCAAAGTGCACATATAGTCATGATGTTCAGCAAATGGAACATTGCATTTTCCTGTCCTCGTTAAGATTTGCTTGTGTATATTTGCCTGCTGTGTGAAATCTGAATTGGTTTCCAACCCCAAGAGTAAACGTATTAATTGTTAGTGCTTAGCAGGCCCTTCTGAATAAATGTGTTCAAATATTCTATAGAGGCCAACTCATTTAACCTCACTGACAGTCGTTAAAATAAACCAGTTATTCCTAAACAGGAATTTGGCTAGTTATAAAGTTCAGAGTCTGCATTTTTTTTTCCAAAGTCAGGGCTTCTTGGAGGATTTTTGGCATGTAGATGGCCAGTGTGACACTGTTCTCATTACATATTATGTCCAAGTGTCACTCCAGTCTGGGCTCGTCAAAGATGGCTTTATCTTTGGCTCTCTTTATCTCTTGCCTACTTGAGTTTTAGACATGATCACTTCTCTGCATTAAGTTTTTTAACATTTGGTCCTTGGGAAGAGACCGTTTCCCTAGCCCTCTTTGTTACTGCACAACCTGATGTCTCATAAGAAGTGGAATGTGCTCTCTCAAGGAAAACTCCACTGCTTTATCGGCATTACAAAGAATCTCTGGGATGGACAGAGCATAGATGCAGGTATTCTGTGATATGATTCAGAGCCAACCCCTGAATGTGAGTGGACTGAAGAGGGAATGAGAAATTCTACTACTTTAGGACCTATTTATCTGAAAAGCACTCCTCGGTAAAGTCAAGAGCTGAAAAATCTCCTTTAAGGTCTGACTGAAGCGTCTACTATCAGGAAAGGGAGTTTACATGCCAAATCTGCTTAAGCGAATAGTCACCTTCCCTGTCGCCAACTGAATGATTTCAGTGCCTTGTAAAAGCAGCAATAACACACTATATTTTGGGAGCAATCAACTAAGAGGACAGTCTCCACTACATCTATAATTAGGAAGTCAGGACAATGTTGCTATGAAACACTGCAGTGGTGTGCTGCAAAGCCGCTTTTTCAGAAATAAATGAGATCCTCACTCCCTGGTTCAGCTGTTTATGCTGCACAAAAGGGCTAGAGCAAAATAAAGGGGCCCTAAATGCCCCATATTCAGCTGGGGGAGGATTTCCCTGATGCAAGCACTATGACTGACAGCCAGAAGGCTGCCCTTGGATGATGTAGTGGAATGACTGGAGCAGAAGGGGCTGCAGCACTGTGGAAATTTGGGGCAGGGCTGGAGCCCCTAGAGTAGCCCAGGGAAGCTACAGTAACTTAGACCTGCAAAGGGGCTTCTCCAGTCCCCAGAGCCCAAGATGCACAAACTGGTGAAATGGTCTGAAGTAAATAGAATGAAATTCAATAAGGACAAATGCAAAGTACTCCATGTAGGAAGGAACTGTGGGTTGCACACGTACAAAATGGGAAATATCTGTCTAGAAAGCAGTACTGCGGAATGGGATCTGGATATCATAGTGGACCACATGCTAAATATGAGTCAACATTGTAACACTGTTGCAAAAAAAGCAAACATCCTTCTGAGATGTATTAGCAGGAGTGTTGTAAGCAAGCCACGAGAAGTAATTCTTCTACTATACTCTGTGCTGATTAGACTTCAGCTGGAGTATTGTGTCCAGTTCTGGGTGCCACATTTCAGGAAGGATGTGGACAAATTGGAAAGAGTCCAGAAAAGAGCAACAAAATAATTAAAGGTCTAGAAAATGTGACCTACGAGGGAAGATTGAAAAAATTGGGTTTGTTTAGTCTGAGAAAGAGAAGACTGAGAGGGGACATAAGTTTTCAAGTACATAAAAGGTTGTTACAAGGAGGAGGAAGAAAAATTGTTGTTCTTAACTTCTGAGGTTAGGACAAGAAGCAATGGGCTTAAATGGCAGCAAGGGAGCTTTAGGTTGGACATTAGGAAAAATTTCCTGTCAGGGTGGTTAAGCACCGGAATAAATTGCCTAGGGAGGTTGTGGAATCTCCATCATTGGGGATTTTTAAGAGCAGGTTAGACAAACACTTGTCAGGGATGGTCTAGATAATACTTAGTCCTGCCACGAATGCAGGGGACTGGGCTAGATGACCTTTCAAGGTCCCTTCCAGTCCTGTGATTCCATGAAGAGTGGGAAGAACACAGAGGTGGTTTTTCCCGCTGTCCCTCTGGGCTGAGAGTTCTGTGAGCCTAGCTCAAGGGAGCATGGCCACATGACTAAACAACATTTGAACTACACATGCTGGTTGATTGGCATAGTAGTTGGTGAGTTGTGCTAACACAAGTTGTAGCCTGTAGCTGTATTCCCACTGCACTGCTAGCTTAAGTGTCAGCAGCACTTGAGCTTCAGTGCACTCCCCCAGTGGACCAGCTAGTTTACATTTAAAGCATCACTTTACCTGATACAGAGATTTTTGTGTGTAGACAGAAGCCAGTTTAGGGGTAACATTGAGTTATACCTTGAGCTAACACTGTGTGAAGACAAGCCCTCAGAAGATACAAATGATCTGAATAACATTAACTCTCTTTCTTTGTTAAAAGAAATTCAGAGACAGATGAATCACTGGAACTACTGTACCATTTAGTTACTCTGCCCCGCATGTATCTTTCATCATTTTTGACGAATCCATCTTTTGACAACGAAATTGCTCCTTAAAATAAACTGTTCACAGGGCATGTTATATCACTGATTTCTTTCCCTTCACTGAACATTATCAGTTGAGGTCTACAGTAATTCTGTCTATTGCTTCATCTCTGAATGTTTTCAGATGTGCCTGAAGCATATGGGGTGAAATGCCTTTAGGTGAGTTTCTTTTCCTACTTTCCCTCTGCAAGCTGACCCCACGGATTGCTCTTTTGGAATGCGTACAATTCATGGCAGAATGCACCAGGACTATGGGGGTACTTGCAGCACCCACATACCCAAGGATTGTGGAATTTAAAAAAAAATGTAGGATAGTATGTTAGACTGTCCAATTCTCAGAGCTTGCATGAGTACTGAGAGGTCAAGTAGTTCCGTGGTTACAGATGTAACCAATGACCGGTAACATTGGCAGCAGTCGTAGATTTTCATTATCTGTTTGTATAGCGGAGCCTAGCTGGATGTCTTGGGCCAGATCCTCAGCTGGTGTCAATGGAGCTGTGCCAGTTCAGTTTATTTAATGGACTGCTCCAATTTACACTCATGGAGGATCTGACCATTCGTTTTGGTTTTTTAATTGTAGCCGCCCCCATTGATGGTCTGGAAAGCTGAGGATTCTCCTAAGGCTGCTCTAAACTATGCCAGGGACCAGGCCGGCATAGAACCAGGACCCACAAATAGTGCCTTGCAGCCCCCTCTCCTCAGTGGTATCCAGTGTGTATTGGCCTGATCAAAAGCTTCTTAATGTCAATGGGAAACTTTGGATCAATGGGGTTTGCATCACCCCAACTGAGCACAACTAAGGAGCTAGGCCTATATCAGTGTATTTACATCCATTTTGTTCCCTTTCACATTGGCTCTACGGTGTACTATTTTTTATTTTTATTTTATTTTTTACTTCTTGTAAAAATCCATTAGGTGCCCCTCTTGTGACTCTCTTCCTCTCCCCAATCCAGGTCACTGCCAGGGAAATGGGTACCGTGTGGGATTTGGCCAATGTTCAGGAAAAGTGCTTCCAGCCATCTCTGTTCCATGATTGCCTGCAAAAGGTGACTTTCCAGGAAGGGAAGAAGCCTAAGCACGTTCCTGATGTAACTGTTCTCCGACATAAAGAAATTAAAATTGGTGTGTGTGCATGCATGCATTCAGTTTTCCAATCAGTATTTTTTATATAAATGGTTGGAGTCTCCCGAGTATTTTAACTGTGTGGAGGGCCTTGGGAGGGGGCTGTCAGGGGACAAAGAGCAGGAGGACTTAAATAGGGGGTGATAGGGTCCTGGGGGGACAGAGTGGGGGGGTCTCCAGAGGATCAGGGGGCAAGGAGAGCAGGGGTTGGATGGCTCAGGGGTTCTGAGGGGGCAATCAGGGGGCGGGAAGTGGGAGGGGGCCAGATAGGGGGCAGGGTGAGGCTGTTTGGGGCGACACAACCTTCCCTGACCCGGCCATCCATACAATTTTGCAACCCCAATGTGGACCTCAGGCCAGAAAGTTTGTCCATCCCTGGTTTGTCTCATGGATCTGGAAGCAACCTGAACCTGTTATGTTCTTTGGTGTAATACAACAACCAGCTATCACTAAATCCAGCTCACCTGGGTGTCAAGATAGACTGAACTGTGTGTGAGTCCATGGAAGGACTGTTAGAGTGATCCAGGAGTTCACATTTGTTACTGGGTTGGTGAAATCTAATTATAGAACACACCACCAGTTTGGGGTGTCTGCCTTGTTATTTTGACAGTCTGCCCTGAGGTCGGCACTCACAGCTGTGAACCATTCCAGACAGAAAAGAATGATTAATTTAAATTCCAAAGTGTGTGTGACCAGGGATAACTCTCCAGAAATCAGCTGAAATGAGGCTTTTTGTATAGGTAGCTGGCTTGATTTTGATTCCATGCATTTCTAGATCAGGAGTGAATTGAATTCAAGTCAGTATAAAACTGGTGTAGGTGATGTCGGAATTGGCCCTGTGCCTCCAAGGAAGCAGGACAGAGCTGTGAAAAGGTGTGTGGGGTTTAATCTATGTATGATCAGCTTGAGCGCAGAACTGTAGGGGCAGCTGATCCGGGACAATGGGGCTCAGCCCTGCCAGTCACGTCACATCCAGATGGGTGTGGCTGATGTATTGCAAGATGCAGTACAGTCTGCTGCCACTAAAGAGCTCCTGGTGGAGCTGCTCCTGCTGCTGGAGCTGTGCTACACCTGAGTGATGATATATGGACTACAGGCAGCAGAGGGAGGCGAATCAGAACCAGGAATACAGGCCTCTGTGGAGCTATTTAAATTCTGCTCCGCAAAGGCAAAGGAGAGGGCTACCCAGCACTGGAAGGGATCTCCTAGGCCAATGACTCCAGTCCTCTGCTATCACAGGCAACCCAATCAGATAATCCTGCTCATAAATTTATTAGTCTCTTAAAACTAAAGCTTGAACTGCCTTCATGGTCACTGGTGCCTCTACCCCTCTTGCAGCCCCACCATTTTTAATGGGCACCAGAGGCCACTAAACAGATTAAATACATTGTCCTGGCTCTGCAATGTTTGCAAACTCTATTTACCATGTTCATGGTAAAAGTCAGACGAATGCGAAATACAACTGGGCAGCTCCTCTCCTCCCCTTGCATTTATGTCCTATATAATACAGGTAGCCAGATGCTTCATTTCCCTTTGTCAGGATGATAGAGACTTCAACCTACGCAGCCCACAATGTGCACGCATCAAAACTCTCTTGTGGCACCTGGGCGGCCAGAGCCGCAAGTACACGTTCTTCTCACCAAGTCTTATAACTCCTGCGCTGGCCTTGCTCATTGGCCTCAAGAAGTGGGGGACTGAGGCATCCTCTCAGATCCACAGGAATGTGCTGCTGGTGTAGTTCTCTAGCTGGCATCATGCAGATCCCTCTGTTTCAGGAAAAGCTGTAAATGAGCATTGGATAAGGGCTCTGTTCTGTAAATTCAGGGTTAATTACTTCTCTCATAAATGCATTTAGAGTGTCTCAGGTTGTCCACTCAAGCTCTGATGTTTAGCTCAGCGCTATAGTGCCTGCTATGAGAACTCAGAGGATTCAAATCTGTGTTCCTTGCTAGAATATGGTTATAAATCTTACTGTTTTTTTCTCTTTAAGAGTCTTCGTTGCAAACTCAGCCACATATTTCCCACTCCAGTTCCTTGCAGCGTCACTGCTGGTATAAACAAATATAATTCCATTGAGTCTTTCAGAATGGGGTTCATTTACAACAGGAGAGAATTGAGCAGTTTGTCACCAAGCTGCAAGAAAGTAGTTTCAAAGGGTTTCCTCTCCTGGGTGAAAATACCATGAAATACTGTCATTGGGCAGCTGGCATGCGCCACATACGAGCCAAAGCTGATGTGTTTCAGTGGATTTTAAATATGCATCAATATTCCCCCCCCCCCAAATGTTCCTTGTTTTCAAACGTTTCTCAATACACATTCAGTCCAAAGTAAACAATTGCAGGGGCTTAGGCATCTGTGCCATAGTGCTGCAGAATAATCATTAGGACAGGATACATTACATAGTGCCCTGCGAGCCAAGGGTTAACCTCAGGTCAACTCAGTACCCCTCTTACTCAGCTGAGCAGGGAAGGGACATCAGAATGGCTGCCTGGGAAAGGTTGGCCTCCAAACCTAGTGGTCATAGGACCTCTTGGGACAGAATTAGCTCCCTTGTGATTTCCACATAGGGTCTACAGAGAATAGCGCTTCAGAGAGTGACCACTCCCCTGCCCTAACTCCAATCATCACCCTGCTCCTTGTGTGTGAACCCTCGTATTGTGCTAGGGAATGGGGGATGGTACTAATTACTCTCCCAGCGTAAGGAGGTCTGTCTACACACAACTGCTATCTTCCGTGTCCCTTTAGGCAGGAACACTCCAGCCCATACTTATGGACACTTAGAGCCCAGTATCTTTGAGATCTCCTCTACGTATCTGGTGAATGGGCCATCTGGAAGTGGCTGTATAAAATGATGATCATAACCCCATCTCTGCTGTCATTTGAGAAAGGTAGGTAGGTTTAGAAAAGCCAGAGGTTCCCCACAGCTCACAAATGTATTGTTTTATTCAATTGCTCTTACGCGTTGAAACATTAAAGACCCGTTTGAATGGATTCCCTGCTCTTTTCCCCTTGGAAAGCCAGACCAACGCACAAACATTAATGTGTTTACCACAGCTTTCAGGACTCCACACATCCTCGGTGGGACCATTTCAGAGGCAAGGATTTGGAGCTGCCTGTTAGGTGCTGTGAACCTCCCATTTCTTGTACAGGTTATTAAAGGGCAGAGACAGCCAGTGCCGCTCAGGGAATTCTAGAAGTCTTGCAGCTGTAATCCTGCCAGTGTAAAACAGCGGTCGTAGCTGCAGGTTTCACTGGTGCCAAATTGATTTTGCTAAATGAAAGTAGGGGGGCAAAAGAGAATCTCTTTATACCCTGAAATTATTATAGATAATTGTAGCAGGGTGATGACCCGCTCCTGCTCAGAAGGGCTTAAAACAGCCCTGGGAGAAGCCTGAACCAGGGAAGAGATTAAAGACAGCTGGGGGTAGCTGACCACAGCTGTGGCCAATGTAACTAGGGCCCAGCTGGCCCTTATAAGAGGGCAGAGGGCTGGACGCAAGTAGTCTCTCTCTAGCCTTTGGAGAGGGAGGACCTGGCTGCTGGGGCTAAGCAGGATACCGGGAACAGGGCAGGGCTGGGGGAAGGATAGAGGAACTGTGGAGCTCTGACCTGGAAACCCCCCAGGCTGCGGGGCCTAGTCTACGGCCAACTAGGTACTGGGGGTACAGAGGGCAGCCCCAAGGGTAGGCAGAGGCAGCAGGTCCAACCCCCCTTGCCAGTGATGACTGGCGATGATACTGCAGTCTGCCCCAGTGAACGGGGGTAGGTGGTGACTGGCAGTTGCCTAGACTGAGGCAAGGTGGGGATAGGGGGTGGGGGTTCCCCCGAGGAGGGGAGACCCAGAGATCTGTGCAGGGGTGCAGCACCCCAGGTGAAAGGGCACCAGGGTCCTGGGAGGGACACAGGCCCGAGGGCAAGTGGCACTACAGGCTGCAGAAGGCGCTCCGGTGGCTGGTGAGCTGATTCCCCGGATGACCAGCAGGAGGTGCCAGCAGGGTGAGTCGCTGCATGCTTACAATAATACATTAGTTGAGTTTGCACCCACCTAGAATCCTTGTCCACACACTTTCCCCCATCTGCAATAGGTTTAAAATTGCAAAGGATCAAGGTACAAACGGCCACGTTTTCAAAGATGGGTGACCGCTCTCTCTTGGTCCCCCCCCAGCCTCTTACTGCCCACCCAGGACCCCACCCCCTTCCAACCTCCCCTGTCCCCTGACTGCCCCAACCTCTATCCACACCCCTGCCCCCTGACAGACCCTCAAAACTCCTTTGCCTATCCAACTGCCCCTATTCCCTGCCCGCTGACTACGCCCTGGGACTCCCTGCCCCTTATCCAACTCCCCTCCTGCCCCGCTCCCTTACCATGCTACTCAGAGCGGCAGGAGCTCGCTGCCCAGCCATGCCGCCCAACCAAAGTGCACTGGTGGTGCAGTGAGCTGAGGCTGTGGGGGAGGGGGGATAGCCTCCTCAGCCAAGAGCTCAGCAGCCAGGCAGGACAGTCCCGCAGGCTGGACATGACCCACAGGCATTGGTTGCCCACCTCTGAGGTAGAGCAGGGATCTCCAAACTACGGCCCAGGGGCCGGATCCAGCCCGTGGTTTTGATTTGTCTGGCCCTCCAGTGGATCCGGCATGCCGAGCAGGCACGTGGAGAAGCCACCTCTACACCCCCCTGCCCGAGCTGTTGCCGGCAGCCCCATGTACGGAGGGATGAGTGCCCCCACGGCAGCAGCCGGAGGGGGGGGGGGGGGGGGGGGGGGTCGCAGCAGCAGCCGGAGGAGCAAAGGGAGGATTTTGCATATATCGAATTTTTGCACAGTTGCTTCGGCCCACGAAGCCTCTTCAAAAATCTAATATGGCCCTCGTCTCAAAGTTTGGAGACCCCTGGTGTAGAGGATAAAGTTACAGTTTCATCTTTTATGGCCCAATGAACAATTTAGACAGTAGAGACCAGCAGAATCAGTTGTGAATGCTAGGAGAGAACCAGAACTGCCTTATTTTTGAAAGACAACAAGAACAAGTCCTGTGTTGAGGCCATTTATTGCATTAGATAAACACATTCACTACAGGATAGTAGGTTTTCTGATCGTAAGTAGAGCATAATTATTTAAAATGAAGTAGCGAGGCACTTGTTACATGCAGTTTAAATTATTATCTCCGCTCAATGCTGCAGCTGTTTCTAATGCAAAACTTCCATTGACTTCAGGGGAAGTTATGTGATGTCGGAATTGCAGGCTCAGGATTACATGTGCATTAGAATAATGTGTGCTGACTATAAAAGACAGGAGAGAAATTGCCAAATGGACACTCAGAAGGTAAGAAATCAGGAATGTGTTTGCTTTTGGCACACAAGTTAGCATTCCCTTTCACTGATCGCCCCAAAGAAACCTGCAGGGGTTATGCGAGTGAAGTGGCAGCAGACTTGGATGCAGAAATCAAATCATGTTTGCATGATCAGTGAAGAAATGAAATAGCTGTGTGTAGATATAAATTTAAATGGAAAGGTCTTAGATGACTGGGTAGATGCTTATGGAAATCCGAATGAACATGAGGAATTCTCCTTTTACCAACAGAAGGCTGAATCAGGGAGGTTACAGCTGAGACAGAAATACATTATTAGTAGAAAATAGACACATCTATAGGTAGCTTCTTTTGTGTTGAATTCCCAAACAGCAACTCTAAGGTGGTTACGCATTTTGCTGGATTGGTGTCCTGTTTGGTAAGGGGGGAGGGATAGCTTAGTGATTTGAGCATTGGCCTACTAAACCTGGGGTTATGAGTTCAATCCTTGAGGGGGTCATTTAGGAATCGGGGGCAAAAAATCTGTTAGGGGACAGTATTGGTCCTGCTAGTGTAGGCAGGGGGCTGGACTTCATGACCCTTTAAGGTCCTTCCAGTTCTATGAGATAGACCCAATAGTAAGCTGAAGTGTTGTGGGTGCAGCTAACCATTTACCAGTGTGTTCATGCTGAAAATGGCTCTCTCAAGCCTGATTTGCACTGTCAATTAGCTGAGCAGTTATGTGCATAGATAACTCGCAAACAAAAAAGTGACTCTTGCCAATCAAAGGACTGATTCTGTTCCCTAGTGAATGGTTAAGGGGGAAATTGGGCCACTATGTCTATTACAATTTTGTGAAAAGGTCTGCTATTAAAGGTACAGTAGACTCTCGATTATCCAGGATGATAGGGAAAAAATTAATGCCAGTTAATTTAATCCCAGATAATCAAGAGCCATAGGGAATATGGGGGGGAGGGGGTGCGCCAACCGCCCTGCACCCTGGGGTTCGGGGGTGCACCAGGCATCCTGGGGGGAGAGGGTGAGGTGGCACGCCAGGTGGCCACCCCCCTCCCCCCTCCCTGTGCCGCCAAAAACCCGGAGCACCGCCAGGTACTAGGGGGCCCTGTGGGGCCCAGGGCCTGGGACAAATTGCCCCATTTGCCCCCTGCCCCCTCGGCAGCCCTGTTCCCCGGCCACCCTGCCCCTGGTGGTGGGTTGTTTTTGTGTTTGTTTTTTGGCTTGGAGTGGCATCCCGGTTAACCCACAACCTGGGTAACCTGATGCCAGATAATTGAGAGTCTACTGCATTTAATTTCACCAAGGCAGAATGCATGTTATAAGTTGTTGCTAAATACTCTTCTTTCTTACTGACCAGTAGAAAAATATAACCCCATCTTATCTAGAGTAGCTAGTTGTAAGTTATGTCTCTTCTTCTCATGCTTTTGCTCTTTTAATCTTGTGCAACCCAGATGGGTAGCAGCAAGACTGTCTCTTAACAACTGTAAATAAAAGATGGGGGCAATTGTAAATCTGCTCATCTGAAATTGTCACATATTTTGTGTATTTCATAATTCTGAGCCTTGGAAGTACATTTCTAAAATACTGCAGGGGAAAATGAGTGCCTAGAACTCCGTTGGCCAAGAATAAATTTGTGCACATTTCTCTACTCCACCGTATGTGCCTCTTAGTACTTACATTCACTGACATCCCGGGGCAAAAATTCCCAGGAGACTTTGCACACCGGTCAGGTGTGGCATTTTTCATACCCTTAGACTTTGCACACCTATAAGGTGTGGCATTTTCATAGCCTTAAGAACCACACAAAAATAACTGGCAAACATATTGTAAGCAACCCGTTGTCAAAGAAAGATCAAATGCCCTTATTGCTTTTCCAAGTATTGGTAGCTACCCATCCCCTTATTTATTGGAAACAATATAGACACTATTCATTAAGGAAAAAGAATGCCAGGTTGAGGTTTATATTAGAAGTTTTAAGGGAGCCTTATTGCCTAGAAAGCTTTTGTGCTATTCATGTTACAATCACAATTTCTCTTGTTAATATGTGAAGGTTATAACAGAAATATGCTGTACTATCAGATAGGGACACGATGTCTACAACCTGCTTTGCAAGAACGTTTAACCAATAGGCTGTCAAAGGTATTTGCACCACTCTGTATCTCGGTTTAATATACATTCGCCTTCTCTGAATGAAAAGCCCTTCCAGGTTGTGCCGTGAATGATTCCCGCACTGTTCCTTTCAGTCATCCAGGTGCTGCTCCTCCCATGTGGAAGTTGGGATGGCGCTGTAAGGGTCCATGATGACTTTTGCGCAGCGAATAATCATCACGACCAAGAAAAGGCAAAGGAAGACAAAACATGCTAATGTTAGTCCTTTGTCCACATCAACAGACACAGGCTGTGGTGTTGGTGCCTCCATTGTTTGCGTCTCTCCTCATCCGGGTTTGTGCTTACTGCTACCATCATCGTACACCTGCAAAACAACCATGTGTCAAACAGCAGGACCATTGCGATGCAGCACGAAGCATGGGGGAAATAGCATTTTGTTGCCAGCGACAAAACTCCCCTTGACTTCAATGGGCAGGGTGGCACCCTGGTGGGTAAGAGATGCTGGAAACGTGATGGGTCAGCCAGCAAAGAGGGAGCTAGGACCCAGGTCTGGCTCTTCTGAGACGATGTCCATTACTGTTTGTTCCTGAGAAGCTAGTAAAGAGTGGCTGTTTGGTTTTTTTTTAAAAAAAAAACAGGAAAACAGTGTTAAAGGGGCACCATCAACTTGAAATCTAATCCATTGTTTGCTATTAAAAAAAATATCCAATTGCCGCACCTGCCCCTACAGTCTCGTGTTTTTAAAATAGTTTACTTTTCACAGTTACTCTGTAAAAGATCCAGACAACTGTTAGGGAAATTGTCTATAGCAGGGGTGTGCAAACTACAGCCTGCGGGCCACATCCAGCCCGCAGGACCTTCCTGTCCGGCCCCTGAGCTCCCGGCTCGGGGGGGCTCCCCCTGGCTCCTCCTCTGACTTCCTTCCTCCCCCATAGCCACAGAGCCATGTTCTTGCGGGGTGGGGCTGTGCACTCCTGCCAGGCAGCATGTCTGACTCCATGCTCCTGCCAGACACGCTGCTCCGAGCAGCATGGTAAAGGGGCTGGGGCCGGGGGGTTGGATAAGGGACAGGAAGTCCTGGGAGCTTTTCAGGGGGCAAGGGTATGGATAGGGGTTGGGGCAGTCAGAGGACAGGGAGCTGGGTAGGGGTGGGGTCCTAGAAGGGCAGTTGGGTCTCAGGAGTGGGCAGTCAGGGGAGAAGGAGCAAGGGGGCTTAGATAAGAGGTGGGGTCCCTGGGTACTGATTAGGGGCAGGGGCATCTCTGGAGGGGATGGTCAGGGGACAAGGAGCAGTGGGGGTTGGATGGGTCAGGGATTCTGAGGGGGGGCAGTCAAGGGGCGGGAAGTGGGAGGGGGCAGATAAGGGATGGGGCGAGCCTGTTTGGGGAGGCACAACCTTCCCTGCCCAGCCCTCCATACAATTTTGCAACCTCAATGTGCCTCACAGGCCAAGAGGTTTGCCCACCCCTGGTCTATAGTCCCAGTGCTGTCACTCGCGCAAAGCAAACAAAGGGAAAAATAGTGAAAAACAAACAAACATTTTTTCCTATAAATTTCTCTTTCAGCTGCAGCAATTTTAGGAGTTCCCAGCAATAATGGCAGTATTGCCAGTTAATGCTTTCCAGGGGACAGGGAGACTTTTAAACTCAAGATGTATCACCAGCCACGCAGCTCAGAATGGTGCGGTTAGTGCAGGGTTGATGCACTATATCATCTAAGAGACTCTCCACTCCCACCCATAATCTAAATTTGTCAGTAAAGTGGGCTTGAGCACAGAACAGTGTTTGCTGACCAGGCTACCCTCACTTGTAAATTCTTTAGCTCTTAACACAATTGATTTATATTGGGGGCCCTAAAGGAGGGAAACTGACTCCACTTACAGAATGAGCAGTGGGTGAGATTTCCCTTGACATCCACCCTTGGTCAGGCTGGTGGGCGAAGAAGGTGAGGGCCTCTGCTGGAAAAGAACAAGAATATTGATTCATTCTTGAAACATCTGCAACTTTGGAGCTAGTCAGCTATTAGCCAGAAACCGTTCCTTATTGTTCAATAACATTCAAACACATTTCAACTGTGGGAAAGAAACTGGAGCTAGAATAAGCTACATCAAAGAGCGGTTTGGGTGGGGACTAGGCATTAATGCAGTGAATTATGCCTACACGCAGGCCCTGTCTACATTCAAAAGCTCTACCACTGAAAGTCCTGCCAGAATTCTCCTGCCAATACAGCTATTTTGGCAGAGTGCATTCACACGTGGCTGCCATTAAAAAAGAAAGTACAAGGTGCTTTGGGTGTAGGGTGCAGGTCAGTGTAGGTGGATTCAGAGCAGTCATCTATCTTGTTCATTGGCTCTGAATAAAAGGGACATGGCTGCCTGGTTGCTCTTCGCACTGACAGCCTCTTTGTAGCAGTGTTTAAGCATGTGCTCGAGTGCTTTTCTGAACAGGGGCCTAATAACCAATGCAGGTATCAGTCAAGGAGTCTGTTGCTGCGGATCCTGTATATGTACAGGATTAACTGAGAGTTTAGTGAACTAAACATGTGTTTTCTGGCTTCTTCATGTGGGTCAACTCATGTCCAAAGTGAATCTCCCCATAATTATGTTGTAGTGAAATGGCAGAAGTGTACCTAAATTCACATGAGCTTCCTTGGCACTGTGTTTGATGCCACTCCAGACTATGGCTAGTGTACCAATCCAAGAGAAGAGGTCTTGTTTTGCTTAGGGTAGATGTCACAGGATATGCTTTCAATTATCACAACAAAACATATCTGCATGTGAACTATGCCAGCTAAGAGAACCTAGGGCAAGAAAAGGACAGAACAAAACTGAATGAAAAGAGCCAGATGAAAACTCAGCAGTCTCCTAATTCATGAACATCTGAGTGTCTTAAAAACTGGAAGATAAGAGAATAACTAGAGGAAATGGATCAACTTCGAAGTGGTTGGTATACAAATGTAAACACTATAATGTAGGATACAATTAACCTGTGCTGGGGCCCTGTCTGTTATGCCAGGGGTCAGAGAGCAGCCCTGAATTGGGAGGGCACAGGTCTTGCCTGTTGCAGCCTGGGGATGGGAAGAGATGGTGGCTTCAGGCTGCAAGCTCTGGGCAGTACCTTTCCACACAACACAGCGAGCCGTTGTCACGCTGCTGTGTCAGGCAGAATAAGGAGTCACAGGCATCATCTGCTCGAATGAAATCATTGTCAAAGAATATGGCTGGATGTTGGGAGCGACGCTGACTTACAGCAGGTGAGAATCTGGCCAAAGCTGCTTAGTTTTGCCTTTCTTTTCATTGAAGACAAGATATTCCCCAGTTTGCTCTTCCTTAGAGGGCTGCCACAATTGAGATGGCATTTTTTGCATAACGACCTAATGTCTTCAGAGGAAATAGTATTAATGAAATTTCTCTATCAGCTTTTAAACAGCCTCACCCCCACTGTGCAGCAAGAGTTGCATCCAGACAATGCTCATTCTCGTTCAAGCAAGAAAAATTAATCATTCAAAATAAACGCTGCTTGAGGCCTAATAAAGTTGATATGGTAACGACCTACCCCAGTAAGAATGCATTACAGGTGGATTGCATAAACATTAACAGTGCCTACTGTGGTTAATTAGTGTTTGCATATAAATCTAAACATGAATTTCCATCTTGCCGGCAGCTGGAAGCACTGTGTGTGTGAGATTTATCAACTCCCAATGAGCTAGTATGGGGTTCTTTCAGCTGTTTTATTTTTATTCTTTATTTCATTTAATAAATGGCTCTTAAATAGCTGCAGCAAGGAAAAAATCTTCCATTTTCATCTGGCTGCCTGCTGGGCTTGCCTCACCCTCCTGTCAGGTGAGGCATATAGAATTCTTCATAGCTTTTGCACTGGTTTTCTTCTAGACTCTGCTCACTGCTGAGAGCGGGCTGGAGAGTCTGCCGGGAGAGCAATTTAGGGGGATAATTTCCATGTTGGCTAGGCTCAGGGAGATATCTGGACTGTGGTGTATCCAGAACAGGTGCTTGGGGCTGTAGCTGTATCTTTCACCAAGCACAGTCTATATATAGTCTATTTCAGGGGTGAGCAAACTACGGCCCGTGGGCCACATCCGGCCCGCAAGACCGTCCCATCCGGCCCGTGGCAGGAGGCTGTGCCCCCCTCCCGAGCCGCACCTCAGAGGCAGCGCTTGCCCCTTCCCTGGAGCCGTGCCACACGGGGGGGCGCTCTGGGGGCTGGGGCTGCCCACTGGCCCCTCCCCCGGAGCCGCGCCGCACAGGCAGAGCTCTGGGAGCCAGGGATGTGCACTCCCCCTCTCCCCCGGAGCCACCCCGCGTGGGCAGAGCTCGGGGGGCCAGGGCTGCATGCTCCCCCCCCAGCAGCTATGGTAATGGGGAATGGGGGGGTTCCAGGGTGGTGGTGGGGGCTTTGGAGGAGGCAGTCAGGGAGTAGGGTGGGTTGGTTGGGGTGGGATTCTGGGGTGGTTGGGGGTGGGAAGCTGGATAGGGGTTGTGGCAGTCAGGGGACAGGGAGCAGGGGAATTGGGTGGGGAGTGGGGTCCTGGGGGGTGGTTAGTGGTATGTGGACGGGGCAGTCAGGGGACAAGGTGGGGGGGGTTGGATGGGTCAGGGATTCTCAGGGGGCGGGAAGTGGGAGGGGGCTGCATTGGGGGCAGGGCCTTCCCTAACCGGCCCTCAATATAATTTCGTAAACCCGATGTGGCCCTTGGGCTGAAAAGTTTGCCCACCCCTGGTCTATTTTAATGAAGTGAGGAGACAGGGTGCATGATGGGAGTCAAGCAAAAGATAAAGATTGAGACTAGATACAAGGTCAGTTTATCTTCTGTCTCTACTATGGTGTGTAGCTTTACTGACTCCAGTGGAGAATACATGCTGGCCTCAGTAAGGGTAATGAGACCCACAGACTACTAATCTAAGATTCTATATTTACATGACTGATAACAGTACATGGAATTTGCCCTGCCTTCCTCAGAGAGCTTTTAGAGCCCCGAATTTGGCTTCATCCAAAACAGATCTACAGACCATCCAAGAGTGTATAAAAACATTTGTTTGTACTTCAGAATGGCTTGTTTCTGGCTTTTGATGAAGATTAAGGGCCACGCTTAATTTTATCCAAGATGGTTTGCTCAGCTCTCAGCTGGAAATGGGTTGTGTCACTTACTTCTGATCAAAAGCCTGTGTAACTCTGCTTGACGGAATGCCCAATGACATGCAAATCAAATTCAGTCCCGGGGAAAGACCCATTTTGCAGCAATCCCCAAACAACAGAAGCAATCTGTCCTAGTGGGTGCATATACATCCCTTAAGCTCCCTGGTGTCATTAGTCCATCAGACAAATTCCTAACTGTCCTTTGTACCCAGAGCGCCCTTCCCTGTTTAACAGAATTTTTTCTCCTATTTCTCATAATAAAATATAGGCAGCGTACAGGGAGGGGAGGATGGGAAACCACACTGGATTTCATAAATACAACTGCATCCATACCTTCCAGATGCGAGGCTTTCAATCCGATGTTAGCATTCCGGTAATGTGGGTCTAAGTCCCAGCTGTGACTGTATCTAAAGTTTCGTTGGTACTCACAATGGCTTTACCTGCATGCAGACACTAATCAGATTCACTTCCACACAGACCTGGAAGCAGTTCTACTGTCACCTAGGTCGCCTAAAAAAATCTCCTTTGCACATGCACAGTGAATGTTACCAATTTCCATTAAACTGCAGGGACTTGCTGTAGCACGAGATTGAGGGGACATTTGGTCTGGATCCCCCTGATTTAGAGGAGATACTCCATTTTTGTTCATATTCAGCTTTCCCCCAGAAGAATATCCCTAGTACAAAAACGGGGATTTTATTTAAATCCAAAATTCTTGATGTATTTTTGTAAACAATGTTTCATCCATAGTGAAAGATAATTCAGTTATCGAGTTAACTAGGTCTCTGGATTCTGCCTCATTTCCTCAGCTGACTCCTAGAGCTGGCTGGAAATCTTTCCCCCCTGCCCCTAACAAAACATTTTTCATTGGAAAACATCAGTTTATTGAAAATGAATTTCTTTGCAGAAAAGGGTCCGTTTCCATAAATTTTGGCTCAGTTTTTTTAAAGAAGTTTGAAATTATTCATGTTTCATTTCAATGTTTTCTTTAAATGAAAAATTCCAGGTTTCTGGTTTGAAATAACAGCTTCAAAATTGAAGCTAATTATAGTGTAAAAAAAAAAAAGCATGTTGAAATTATTTTTAAAAAAACATTTTAATCTGAATTGATTTTTTTTTCAGATTTTTTTTATTTTGTGAAAATGTTGGTTTTTGACTCTGTCTCAGTTCAGGAAATGTTTTTCCCTCATATCTATTAATTTTTCCCTCAAGGATCCCATGATATCAACCAAAGAGGTTTAGATACAGCTCCTCCAGAGTGCATCAATGTCACCGCCCACTCAAAGGGGTTTCTCATGTGTTTCACAATTTGCTCCTGTGGCTAGGCATGTTGCGTCCTTTAATGCTTCTAACCCGCGGTGGGCAAACTTTTTGGCCCAAGGGCCACATTGGGTTTACAAAATTATATAGAGGGCTAGGTAGGGAAGGCCCCTCCCCCAATCCAGCCCCTCCCACTTCCTGCCCCCTGACTGCCCCCTCAGAATCCCTGACCCATCCAACCTCCCCCCGACCTTGTCCCCTGACTGGCCCTTCGAGACCCCATCCCCCAGAACCCCACCCCCCTACCCAATTCCCCTGCTCCCTGTCCTCTGACTGCCCCAACCCCTATACACCCTCCCACCCCCTAACCACTACCCCAGAACCCCATCTCCTATCCATCCCACACTGCTCCCTGACTTCCCCTTCCAGAGCACCCCCCTCCAGAGCATCCCCTCCAACAACCACCCCAGAACTCCCCAACCCCTCTCCACCCCCTTACCATAATTGCTCGGCGTGGCTCCAGGGGAAGGGAGGGAGCTTGCAGCCCTGGCCCCCCTAGAGTGCTGTCCATGTGGCAGGACTCTGCGGGAGGAGCTGAGCGCGCAGTTCCGGCCCCCGGAGTCCTGCCCACATGGCATGGCTCCGGGGGAGGGGCGCACAGCCCTAGCCTGCAGCGATACACGGCGCAGCTCCGTGGGAGTGGTGGGGGCAGCCTCTCCAGCCGGATCCGGCCCGTGGGCTGTAGTTTGCCCACCCCTGTCCTAGAGCAATAAATGGATTTGGCCTTTAAACCAAGGCTTGTAAATGCTGTGTGGCTATTATGTGACCCCCGACCAGGTGTCTGCCAATGAGGTTGAAAACCGCTTCTTCATGCTATTTAAACTTTACAGAATAAGGCAAGCACTGGGTTTTTATAGCCTGTCATATCTGTTTTCTTTTTTAAAAAAATGGTTGAGAACCCCTGGATTGTATTACCTGTTATGTACCAGTTTTGGGAAATCAGTAAAGTTTAGGAGGAGTGTCATATTGTTTAGTGTTTATGTTCAATTGTGAAAATTGAAGTTCAGGTTCAAAATGAATAACAGCAGCTTTATGGTAGCAGCTTTGTGAATGCTACTATATAAATTACGTCCCTATTTCTGAGACGCAGAATTTTCTGGAGTTTGTCTATTGTGTGATCTGTCAGTTGCTCTTTTGTAACACTGATCAACCTTTAATGTCAGGAGACTTTTCCAGCTGCTGCTAAATCATTTTGAGGAATCCTTGATGCCTGAAGCAAGGTCAGTTGTTCCATGGGAAATATACTAAAATCCTTGTTGCGCTATTTCATTAATTGAGATCAGCACAGGCTGGGATATCCTCCAGTCGTCATGTTGTTCTGTGGGCCATTATTGGAGTGCCACAATAAAATAATAAAAGCCAAGGGCCTAATTCAGAAATGATGTAAGTGGTGGCCTAAATTACTGTGTGTAACTTGTACATTGAGAGCAGGAAGTGGATGTAGCAATAATAGGGAGAATGTAAGGTTTATTGATTTTTTGCTTATCTTACTACCCTTCTTACCAACATGCAGCTATGCTGTCAATTAAGTGACCTCTGAATTTGGCCCCAGATGTCAAAACATGAATATGATTAAATTACACCGCCAAACTGCCAAGAGAAAGTGAAGCCAAAGAAGGAAGAAAGGCTAATCCTTAAGCAAATAAGCAAATGTGACTTTAACTATACAGTTTTAATTTCCCTGAATATCCCATTTTTACCAAATTACAATCTTGCCTACAGTGCCAATGTAATTTGCTTTTCTGCAGTTAATGTGAGCTGCACTGGGCATTCACGCTTTGCTGACGCTTGCTTAAGCTACAAATAGATGTCCACGTATCAATAAGAGTATCTATAAACTTGAGGCATTATTTCCTTGGTGCAAGCTGGAAATCTGCTGGGAAAATTTACCTGCAAATATCAAAAATATTAGCAAAGCACCAGAGCACTTCCCGTCCTGAGGCCATGTTCTGAGGTATGATGGCTAGCATTATTCCAGAATGATTCCCTTTTTAAACTGTGCTAATTTGCATAGCCTAATAGCAGGCATAGTTGCTTCCTTTTCAACATCTCCAAAGCTATCCATATTCATTTTCCATACGCTATGTTGTTTGGAGTTTCATTAGCTTTGTTGGGCGGTAGTGGGGAATACAGATATCAGTCACAAAGCAATGAAAAAATTATTGTGCAGTAACTTAGAGCAAAGGCAATGCTAGGAGTTACTCATCTACCCAGGCGCCTTTTGAGTATGGGGAACCTTTCAAAGAATTCTTTAAGCTAGGTTGGCTGTGGGAACTAGGAGATTTAAGATTACTTCTTCATAAGCCTTGCCATAGCTATGTCAATCTTCCATTTTTAGCAAGGTGTTGACACTACAAAAACCTCCCCTGTAGCTGCCAAATCTGCTTGTTTAAGTTGCTTTGCTAATGCCAGAATATGAATGGATTCTGCAGCAGCTTCTTGGAGAGCGTGCTTCCAAATGGCTACGGCTTCAAAGTGTAATAGGAGGCCCCAGCTGCATTGGAAAGTATATTAGAAAGCTGGGCTTGGTATCTCATTCAGCATGCAAAGTGGCCAATAGAGCCTTCTTAGAGTGATTTAGGGCAAAGGTAAGTATTTCCATCTATTGTACAGAGTAAATAAAGAGTCACATAATGCATAACCACAATAATGTATTTGTGGATGTGAAGGAAAGCTCTTTACCAGGATAAGATTTGTAGTCAGACTGTCAGGTCAGGAAGATCTCGTGCATACATTTTGGGGTGGGGGGAGAAGAAGGGGCAAAAGCTGTTCCTCCATTTGGCTGTTGATTGTAACCTGTAACCAACATGTATTTGAGGTAAAATGCAGCCTAATCGTGCCCTCTGATATAACCATGTGACCCTATTGACACCAATGGAGTATTGAGGATTTTATAAGGGAACAATTTGGCCTATTTTTTTATATTATAAACCTTAATTCTGAGCCCAGAGCACTGGAATGACATAACAATGTGTACCCATAGGTCAGGTAGCTCCTATTTCCATCTACATATAGAGGCTTACAAGTTAAGTTGTTAAAGACAGTAAGCAGAGCAACCAGACCTTGGCTTATGCACCTGTGACAGATCCACATATTTCAAACACAAAAATAACATAGTCTGGAATCCACTCTTTCATTAAAGCCATTTTTTTTTTGTAAATCTGATGGGAAACTATTAACCTCAAAGAGGTACAATCTAACAAAAGAATGAGCTATACCTGTTAACAGGAAAAGAGAAAGATGTGGTGATAATTTCTGATTCCACTGGAACTCGGTCTGGGGTAAGGCCATGAGGAAGAGAGAATCTGAATTTCTTTCAAGACTGGAACAAGGAAGGGTCAACACACCGCAGCTTTTTCAAATATACGAGGGGAGGAATGGAAAATATGATACAGTAAACTCCTACTGAAGAAGGAATTGCCTAGTCTGCAGGGCATGGCATAAGAACATAAGAAATTAACAATGCTGATGGATTTATTTTATGCAGACCACAAAATTCACTGAACTGTCAGTATCTAGCAATGTGCGTCTCAGGACTAAAGAACAAAAGACAGTTTATGTATTTTATCTGTGAACAGAAGGTCAAACTCTGCCTTCAGTTGTGCAGTTGCAAATCCAGTTAAGCCAAATTTTACCCTCAGTCCCATCAATGCAGGCCCATTGATTTTAACTCAGGACAGAAGCTTCCCCCAGTAAATTAAGTCGGAATTGTTCCTGTGTATCTGAGGGCAGAATTTAACTCTTTGTGGTAAATATACTGTGGAATAAGGAAAGGTATAACGAAAGGTAGGGGAAAAGTCTTACAGTTAGGGTAAGTGGCTTCACACTAAACTGGTGGCCACCTAATTAAGTATAATCTGAAAGCATAACATCAACAAATGGCATAGAATCCTGACTCCATTAATTTCAGTGGAAGTTTCTTTCTTGACTGGAGCTGTATGGAGGACAAATTGTTTTACAGATGATCTCAGAACTAGCTTTTTCTGATTTGGAATGAAACTCCAAAAAATTCTTCAGGAAACTAAATGGCCCACTGAATTTTTGTTTCAGTTTTGACTTTGTTACAGTTTTGAATTGTATGATATATTTACAATCTTGAAAGTCACATTTTATGACAAGTCAAAACAGGATGTCTCAATGTTGTCTGAACATTTTTTCCCTCCAAAATAAATTTTCAGTGACCAGTTCTGTCATTGAAAGCGCTGCATTTTTTAACAGGCAGCTGCTCACTTCCTTCTAACCAGCTCTGCCACTGTCTTCAGTGGAGCCAGATTTCACCCAAGGGCTTAATTTTTTTTGCCACTTTTCCCCCCTACAATGAATTTTTCCTCTCCACAGCTGAGAAGACAGGCAAGGAAAAGTGGCTCGAAGACACTCTGTCTCCCCAATCCTGCAACAGCCATAGGGGTACTTAGAACAGCTTAGGGGCTGCTGAAAGTTGCCCTAGCTCAGGAGTGAGCAAACTTTTTGGCCCAAGAGCCACATGTGGGCGGGGAAATTACATGCAAGACCACGAATATAGGGCTGGGGCAGGGAGTTGGGGTGTGGGAAAGAATGTGGGGTGTGGGAGGGGGTGTGGTGGAGTGTGCAGGAAGGGGCTCAGGGCAAAGGGTTGGGGCAGAGGAAGAGTGTGGAGTGCAGCAGGAGGCTCAAGGCAGGAGGTTCGGGTGCAGGAAGGCTCCGGGGTGGCAGTGTGCGCACTGAACCCAGGGCAGGTTCCCTGCCTGCCCTGGCCCTACGCCACTCCCGGAAGCAGCTGGCACCATGTCCCTGCAGCCCCTGGGGGAGGGGGATGCAGAGGGCTTGCCTGCAGGTACCTCCCCCAAAGCTCCCATTGGCAGCGGTTCCCCGTTTTCGGCCAATGGAACTGAAGCGGGGGCGATGCCTGCAGGCGAGGGCCATGCACGGAGCCCTCTGCCCACTTCCCCCACCCCTCAGGGGCCGCAGGGAGGTGGTGCCGGCTGCTTCCCAGGAGCTGTGCGAGGCCCGTGGTGCCACAGGGGGTGACGATCCCATGGGCCGGATCCAAAGCCTTGATAGGCAGGATCTGACTCACAAGCCATAGTTTGCCCAACTCTGCCGTAGCTGCTGCATGCAGGCAAGCAAGCCACCTGCCAAGGATCTAGAAGAGCTTTGTGTATCCTACTTTGTCCCCTTGCATGCCTGGCAGGGAATGGATGGTGTAAAGCGAGTAACACTAGCTTTGCATAACTTGAGGATTTCCTTGGATCAGGGGGAATCCTCAGCTGTCCCTGTAGCACAGCTTTTTAGCTTTACAGCCAGAGAAAATGCTGAGGATTGTGTGTGTATGTATGTGTAATATACACAGCACAGACCCATGCAACCCAGATGGTTTAATCCTGACTCCTTTCTAGTTGAAGGATTAACTGCAGGAAAGATTAGGATAAAGAAACTACAAAATGTTATCATTCTAGCTCCCTCTTTTGAGGATGGATTTTCATGGTGGTCATGCTCCCTTTAGGTTTTATACAGAGCACCACCTCACAGCCATGTTTCAACACACTCAGGGAGAGTAGAGCAAAACTGCCCTAGGCCCTGAAACATTGGAGGCCAGAAACCCTAGTATCATTTGTTGCCTATCAGCTCTTCCTCTGATCCCTTTCTGTGTTTTGCCATGGAGACTTGGGATGAAGTGGTGCATAAATGTGTCTCTTCTCCTGACCTGCCTGCTGTAAAGGCCAGCTGCTTTCTTCATGAGAGAGAAGCACCTTTGGCTGGAATCCATTAAGGTGACATGTTGCTTTTCCTTTTATAAAGTAGTAATTGCCTTTTGGCACTTCCTGGCTGCAAAGAAACAACACGTTTTGTTTTTGTTTTGTAAACATATGCAGCTTTATTTCCTTTCAAAATACTAATTTCTGATTTAAAAAATGCTTCTTTACTTTTAGGAGACACTGTGCTTACCCCCAAACTTTAAACACTGTGATGTTGTTAATAAAAGAAAGATGCCCTTGCCAGCTGATTTCAGTGGCCTACAATGTGAGAGAGCTAAGGATGTCTAGAAGACAATTCATTTTGCTAACTGTGCAGCAGTGGTACACAAATTTGAAGTCATATGTTATTAGGTCAATTTAAAAATTGGCATTGATAGTACTAATAACACAGGAATTTTAGGATGCCACATAACAGCTTTGTCCACTATGACCTGTATTCTGCAAACGTTACATTGTCTTGCAAATAGGGCCACTCATGTTAACAGAGATACTTGTGAATAAGGACTACTCATGTCTGTAAGGGTTTGCAAGATCAGATTCTATATCATGTCTGGCTTCCCAATTGGATCAAGCCACAATCAGCATAATTTCTGCAGATGAAAATGGTTCCTAGTTGCTTTTAAGAAAATGTTCTCAATATTCTTTTAATGGAACTCTAAGGTCTGATCCAAAGTCAATGGGAGTCTCTCCATTGCTTTCCGTGGACTTTGGATCAAGCCCTATGGTTGCACAATGCTGAGAATAAACTCCTTTGTAGCAGCAATTAGTAAGAAACTTCTTAACTGCAGGACTGTGCTTATTAATCTGTTGCTGTTCTCCAGACATTTTTTTCTTTCAAAAACTTGCTCCACAAATCTCACCATTGAGAAAATGATTGGAAGGCAGGTGCTCTTTGCAAATGGGAATCGGCTTCTTCCCAAAATATATAGACACTGTCATACCCAATGACAATCATTCATCTAATGTAGTTGTAGCTGTGTCAGTTCCAGGGTATTAGACAGAAAAGCAGGTGAGGTAATCTTCATTTCATTTAATATGACCCACAGACTTTGATCCAATAAAGGAATTACCTCACTCGTCTTGTCTGTCTCATCATTAATGCTGTAATATGTATGATATGATAGAGGGCAAGTGACCTGAGTAGATAACATAATGCAGAGGTAAGCCGAACAGCTGATGATAATGATGTCTGGTCAACACACTGAAGGAAAAAACTAAGTGGTTGGGGAAGGAAGGAGAGGAAAAAGAGACCTTTTTAAAAGTAGCAAAAGAAACCTGTAACAAAATAGATCTTAGATAAGGGCCAAAAACCACCACTATCTGTTCTTTGTTGAGCAGGTCATTACAACTTTTGATAAGGTGAACTCAATAGCTGACTCCAGTCCCTGATCCTAAAAACACTATTAGCTCATGGCTCAAGAGAAAAATTCTATAGTTTCTTCTCACAGGAGACTCTTGCATTGCTAAAGACTTGGAGGCAATGCTGCAAAAGGGAGAATCTTTAAACTTTTATAAATGTGAATTGTTTAATACAGGGTTCGTCTCACTCTACATTTCCAGCATTCATAATTTTATTATGAGTCTTGTGATAGTTGGTGGCTTTCTTAAAGCCCTCACTTCTGGAGTCATGTTGTTAGGTGATAAATTACTGTAAAAAAAATTTCTAAACCTCCTCTGGAGAAAAGCTTGAAGACAAATCTTACAGGTTCAAAAACCAAAAGGCAAATAAAAAATGCAAAATGTATTTTTAAAAATCATGTGATTAAGACAATCTGATTTGAGTCTGAATGCTTAGGGTTTGCAATTCTGTAACTTTTTCACTACATGAGATCAGCTCCTTTCCCAACCCACCAGTTACGAACCTGTTTGATTCCACACTATACCTGTGGCAATTGTCACTTGGCAAACATGTACAAGTTAGTTGAAAAGGATGGGAGTCAAACTGGTTTTCTTTCTCCAATATGCCTCTGATCTAGTGCTTTAGTTTCCTTTGCCCTGGTTGCCCCAGAGTATGTCGTTGGGGAAGATCCTGACACTAGTCCTTCCTGAATCATCTGGCTCACTTCCAGTTGACAGCTAAGGTTCCTCTCCCACATGCTTCTTTTTTCTTGCAGTGCCCCTACCGGAGAATGCAAGACTTTCACTGCCTCCTTAATAGCTGCTCTGAAACACACCCAAGAGCTTGTATACCTGGAGTCAAGAAAGGAGACACCAGGTAGTTCTTGTGTGCACCACAGACACCGCTAAGGGGTATGGACGTCTGCATTCTGCTGACTTGGTATGTTATTGCCCTCACATCCATTTTTTGTAATGGGCACGTAAAAACTGATGCTCTGGATCTTGCCTTGGCAGGGGCAAACACCTAATGCTTCAGAATATGCTGAAAAGTCAATCTCATAATATACATAGTACTTGTCAGGCCCTCTCAGCAGAGCCGCCCTCACACAGGGCTAAAACTACAGTAGTAAAAACCCAGAGCAATTTCACTGAAGTAGGTGTGGTAACTCCTGACTTATGCCCAGGGTGAAGTTTACGTTTTGCAGAGGGATAATAAAGACTTTGGCCCCCTGACGATCCTCAAAGCTGGATGTAAGCAGGATTTTAGCACTGCACAGACCTTGTGCTGGTACATGGGTGAGTTGAACTCTGTGTGCAGAATTATTTGGCCCTATGACCATAGTGCTTTTATCACAATGGTATTTTTGGTAGGTAATCTAACAGATGGGGATGACAGCGATGGGGCGGGGTGGAGTGCATGGGACCGAATGGGAGCCAGGATTTGGAAGAAGAATGAAATGGTTGCAGAATCTGTGAGGAGCAAGGGAGTTAGTGGAATCAGCCCCCTCATGATTATCTTAACCTGTGTTACTCAGCAGACAGTCTCTCACTAACCAGGTGATCAGCAGTGATGAGACCCATTCCTGAAAACATATTTGGTTTGTACTCTGTTCTCAACCAAGCCTAGTTCTTTGTCACCATCTCCCGTGACTGAAGATACAGGGTAAAAAAAGAAAAGATTAGAATAGATTTCTCTTAATTATCTTTTGAAATAAAAGGGTTCTGTTTTTAGCCAGAGAAATGTGAGCATCTGCATTTTAGGTACAGTTCTTTGTTCGGGGAAAAAGGATGAGGAAACTGAATGGTGGCTGGAGGTGGGGCTATAAAGCTATTTCTTCAAATATGTCCTCCTTTCTAGTATTAATTCCACTTGCTTGCAAACTGGGCACCAAAAGGTTTTGAATCTTGGCAAAGCTACATGGAGTGGATTTGAAATTTAAATGTCTAATATAATGTCAAGAGAGAATATCAATGTCCATTGTTTCAGTAGGCATGTTCAGTGCACAAGTTATATCTTCTGGTTGAGTTCAAAGGGGATGGAAAAAATAACTGAAGACTCATTATTGAATATGCAGCACTTAGGGTTTCTTCCAGGAAGGATCAGGTACTTGGGGTGCACTCTAGCACCTTGATCCCCCAAATGTATTGAAATCCATGATTTCACAGCTTTATTTAAAATGCATTGACCCATGTTAACCTGACACTAAATTCCTGCCTAAAAATATTTATAAAGCTTTAGAGAACAGGGAACTAAGATTGAGGACGTATAGGCTACTTCTTCTGTAACCCTGAAGGTCAATTCATTGTCATGACGGTGCAGTTTAGAAGTAATTTGAAATAGCTCAAAATGTATATACATTGCCTTATAGCTATCTTAATGGTTGCATTAGGAAAGAGGAATAAATTTGTTTAAAAAAAAACAAACCTCCACAAACCAGCTTAGTCAGAGCACTTCCTAATTGCTGCTATCTTACCCCTTTAACCTCCTCAAACATAATGCACTGCTCTTCATGCACTGTAAGTCTGTGGACTTTTGTGTGTGTGTGGAAAGTCCAGCATTTCAGCTGCCTAAAAATATTGCCCATCAGTGTGGGGGAGAGGAACGCATCTGTTGTGAACCGGAGCTAATATGGAGGCTCAAACAGTTATCTTTGATATTTAATTACATTTCTTCCTAAACGATGCTTGAAGCACTGGCTTCATTATTTGAAGATGTTTGGTAAAATACACAGGAGGGGTCTGATTGAAATCACCGCTGGATCGCAACAGTCTGGAATAATGAAGGTTCCGAGTCCTCTGCTTTCATAAATTAGAATATTTATACCCATTTAAGAGTCCCTAGACTGTTAAACTGCCAGCTTTGACTAACAGAATGGGGGGAATCTGTTTGTCACCTTTTTTCTATTTTGTTGGAAAATGTGTGCTGTGTTTTAGGGCATAATACTGTCAAATAGTCTTTATCCTTGCAGCAATGAAGAATGACAGCTCTACTAAAAATGCTATGAAAAACTGTTAGAATATAGTCAAGTAGGACCCTTGACAATACGCTGACTATTATATATTTCTATTGCATTTTCTGTGCCATTGGCTTCAGGTGCAAATGGGACATGTCTCCTTTAAATTACACTTTGAAATTATTGAGCATATAGATCCAACTACTGTGTGCTTTTTTTATTTTTTATCTTTTTTTTTTTTCTTTTTTTTTTTTTTTTTGAAGTGGAGGTTTTGGTTCAGGTATTTGGTTCACCAACCACAGGATGGTGCTGTCACATTTCTTGTTGTATGTGAGCATCTATTTCAATGCATCTGCAAATGAAACAAGTGGTAAAGGGATATAGCTATGGGAAAATACCCTTCAAAAAGTTATTGTGACTTGATTATCTTAAATGACATTGATGATTAGTGATTTAAATGATGCTGATCAATTACTACAACTAACTATTATGAAAGTAAAACCCGGGACACATTCCTTTGTATCTTTCTCCAATATAAAAGTTGTAAATGGAATAAAGTTAATTCAGCCTATGAGTCAGGGCTTTTGCTAAGTTTGCCCTTAAACTTGTGCTTAAAGGATGGATGTAAAGTAGAAGTTAAAGCATTTACATATTCTACACTGCAGATTAATTGAATTTCATATTTAACATGTCAATTAATTTATTTCCATTTTGAACAATCACAGCTGAAAAACTATTATAAATTCACAGTTCCGGATACTTAAAGACTCTCAACAGTTTTCATGCTTCCATGTAATTTTGTTTTGGGGAGGAAAACATTTGGAAAACTGTTTCACTTTCAGCAAAGTTCACCTCAAAATGAGTCTGGTGGTAGGGTTAAGGCTGGGTGTGCTTAAATACATTCTCACTACCATAGGCGTGCGCAGCACATTTCATTAGGGTGTGCACCCAGGGAAGGCTGTGTCTCCCCAAACAGCCTGGCCCCGCCCACATCTGACTCTCACCCACTTCCCACCCCCTCAGAGCCTCCGACCCATTCAACGCCCCCTCCCACTTCTTGTCCCCTAATTGCCCCCTCCAGAGACCCGCCACTCTAACTGTCCCCCCCAGGGCCCCACCCCTATCTAAGCCCCCCTGTTCTTTATCCCCTGACTGCCCCCTCCCAAGACCTCCCACCGTAACCAACCATCCCCTGGGACTCCATCCCCCTATCCAGAGACGACTCTAAGGTTTTTGCCACCCCAAGCGTGGAAGATCTGTGGCACACCCGCGGGTAGTCCGGTGTGCTGCGGATTAGGCAGCATTTCTGCGGGAGGTCCACAGGTCCCACGGGCTCCCAAAATACCACAAAATCAGCATCAGCAGCAGACCTCCCACAGGCATGCTGCTGAAGTCAGCCTGACTGCTGCCCTGACGACGAATGTCAGGCCGTCCCTTGTGGCTTGCCGCCCCAGGCATGTGCTTAGAGCGCTGCTGCCTGGAGCCGGCCCTGCTCCTATCTAAGTCCCCCTGTTTCTTGTCCCCTGACTACCCCATCCAGAGACTTCCCACCCCTAACCACCTCCCAAGACCCAACCCCCTACCTAAGACCCCTACTCCCTGTCCCCTGAACGCCTCCTCCAGAGAACCCCCCGCCAATCACCTCCCAGGACCCCACTCCCATCCAACCCTCCTGTTCCCTGACTGCCCCGACCCCTAGCCACACCCCTGCTCCCTAACAGGTGCCCTGAGGCTCCCACACCCTATCCAATGCCCCTGTTTCCCATCCCCTGACTGCCCCCTGAGACCCTCTGGCCCTTATCCAACCCCCCGGCCCAGCCCCAGCCCCCTCACCACATTGCCGCTCAGAGCCAGACATGCTACCGTGATGATCCGCTGGAGCATGCTCTGTCACTCAGCCCCGCCCCCTAGAGCACTGCTCATGTGGCGTGCTGAGGCTGCGGGGAAGGGGAACAGCAGGGGCTGGGGGAGGAGCAGCCTCCCCAGTCAGTGCTTAGGGGCTGCCGGCCCATCCTGCCTTAGGGTGTGCCTGGGCACACCCGGCACACCTCGCGCGTGCGCCTATGCTCACTACAAATGAAATAACTAAACTACTGTTCATACAGGATAGTTAACGGATACTAAGCTTTTATAAGTCACATTCAAGGCCTTTGGATATTTAACCCTCTTATGCTCCAAGTTTATTGCTGGGCAACTATGCAGAGATTATGGACTCACTTTGAGATCCTGTTATAGAAAATAACAAAAGCCCTGATCCAAAACACATTAGTCGAAAGACTTGGGTGGGCTTTGAATCAAGGCCTTAGACAAGAGGGGCTAGAAGCACTATCAAGTTCTGTAAGCAAAACGGGGCAGGGAAGTGAAGAAGTAGCTTTAGTTGCAGTCCCTTCTAATTGGAGATTTGTCCCTCTTGACAATTCATTGCACTATTACTGAGGAATAACTTTAACTTATTAATTATTCATCTTAATGACTTTAGCCTGACTGTACCATATGTCACAAAGCCACCTAGACTGGAAGGAGAAAATTCTCTAGATTACCTTCTCAGAGGGAGCAGATCTAAAAACCAGCTATATGCCTAGTTAAGTGAGAAAAACAGTAAGATTTATGTATTTTCCATCTGAGAAGAAAGGCCTGATACCCTTCAATTGTAATTTCAATGTATTTCTCCATTCCTTCATTTTTGCCCAAGGCTATAACATCTATGCTTAAAATAATATCCATGCACAAAATATTTCAACAAAAACTTTACTTCAGTCATGTCACTGGAACACTGTAATTCCCAGTAAACATTGGTTTACACTGAAATTTGTACAGAACTAACATGAAGTAGATGAACGGGATAACTTTCTCTTTATGATGTGAGGAACTTCATTTTCCAATTGTTTAGACAATAACTCTTAGACCAAAGTTGAGTGTTTAAATGTAGTGGCTTTTTTAACAAGACCTCACAGCTGCATAATGTTAACATTTGACTCAATGGTTTGGAGAATCTCTAACTATAATTCACTGGTAACACTTTAACTCTTTAAAATAATGCCTTTTATATTTTTAAAACTTTTTTTCACAACCCAAAATGGCAGTGATGACCACAATAGCCAGATTCAAATGTATCTAAATCCAGAACCCCACAAAACACAGAACAGATCTGTATCAAGAAACTGTATCAGGAAAAATGCAGCTCAGAATTAGCCCTAAATTAACAAATTTAAAGATATGCAGTTGAATCTGCTCTAAAGATTAACCAAGTTTCTAGTTAAGGCCCATGATTATAACCCAAACTCCTTTTCCTCTAATACTTGCAAAATGAGAAACATATTCTGTCTCATTATAAACTAAACTTCAAATCATGCCTTTACTCAGCTACATGTTCTAAATTACACAGTCTCTTACTGCAGAACGTGGGATCAAAAGAACTTCTGAATTTATAAAACCACAAAGCTACAGTATGACTAAGTACTGCCGGCAAGTATTTACTAACAAAAATCAACTGCTACCTAGACCCCATTATCTTAAGTATTTTGTCACAAACTAGACCTATCCACTCAAGTCAAAATTATTGTTTAACAGGGTATTTGTCCATTCATACTGATAGTTGCAACAAACAACTTAACATTCACCAGTCAAATTCCCTCTAAATCTAAACATTAAAGTGCTGGCATGGAAAATAACCTGCACCCCGGCATATAAATTAGGCTGTATAATTAAAATGTAATATAGAAGGGTGCACTATCATGTTGTGACATCCCTCCATTAATCATTGTTAAAAATGACTATAGAGTATAGAAAAGCAAGACAAGCCTAACAATACTAGTTCAGCACAGAACCATATAGCAAACACTTCTCCTCTGCAATATACACATGCACAATGTAAGATGTATGCATTAGCATCAGTGCATATCAGTTACATTTGGTCGTCTTGGTTTGTGAATCAAGAGAACTATGAGACATTCACAGAACTCTGACGCTGCTCCTGGACTGTAGACTCTCAAAAAAGGCTGAGAATCTTCAATTCCTAACTATTCGGAGGAAACCGTCCATGCCTGCTGCAATATCAAAGTCACTTACTGCATTTCTTTTTCAGCTGAGTGGTAGTGACTGTTCTTCCCAGTCACGCATGGTTTTGTCACCTGGAGGGTTCCTCTCTTCGGCACAATTCAGCTCCAAAGTATCTGCATGTTGAGGGTAATTGCGTTCGTTCTGTACTGGGGCTTTCTGGCTGCAGTGACTGCTCGCCCTCTCTATAGCCTCTGGTGTATGCTAAGTAAGCAATCCACTGGGTCTTCATAATGAAAGAAGGAAGAGGGACAGCTTTTGAGACCAGATAAGAAGGGTTTTTATCAATACCCCCTGCATCCATTCAATTTTAAAGGCAAAAGGGGCTGTGGCAGCCGACATGCTGTCTTGTTGTCTTTTACAGAGCAATTTGTATGCATCATCCTGTGTCATCCTAGAAGGCGTAAAGGAACATAATACAATGTTTCAGAGAGATTTGGGGTTTACATTTAAAATGTATTAGCCCAGATTTGTAGGATGTTGAGTGAGCATTAAGTTATTTCATTCCAACCTTTTAATTACTGGGAAGTACAAGCCCAGGGGATTCCTACATTTGACACTTTGTAATATCTACATGGGAATGGTATATTTAGGCGGAGGGGGAAGCAGGAATTTAAAACTTCTGGGATTAACATCCCAAATTAAACTTTCAGACATCATTTTGCTTGCCTGTACAATGCCTGGAACAGTTGGTTCTGATCTTTGAGTGGGGCGGGATGTTCTACAATAATAGAAATAATAAGTTGGAGAAGAGACAAGGTGCTAGCACCAAAAAGCCTGTCTTAAAGGCGGTCTTGATTACCTTCCAGTGAGACAAATGTGGCTATGAAATGTCTGGGGAGCATCCTGGGGATAGTGCAACTGTTCCTCTCCCTAGCTAACTTCAGCAAAAATTGTGGGCTCTGTAGCGTTTTCCCTTGCATTGGTGTGCCAGCAACTTCAACTCTGACCTTCAAGGGAACCTCTTAGGGATAAAGAACCCATTTCATCTCTGCACTGCTCAGCAGCACGGCCACCTGTGACCTGCTAGAGCTAATAGTCCCTAACTCCTTGTGGTAAATTTGTGACAACAAATAAATTGTAGTCCTTGTGGTGAAAGTGGGATGCTTTGTCCACTTAGCTGTCCCAGTATTTAATAGCAGTGATAGTTAAAGAATAAAGCTGTTAAAAGGAATCACTTATTCCCAATCATTATTCAGAGTTCTGTGGATTTTGGAGTGTTACTCAAGAAGTGACTGCAGCACTAAGACCCCTTCAAAAACAGTAATGACTTTAAATTGTCAACTAGCGGTTTTAACCATCTCATTGCTGCCAGACACTTCCCAAGGTGAGTATCCATTCAGGTAATGCCAGAAAAACCCACCCGCCAAAACCAAGAGGATTAATAAAATTTACAGGCCTATTAACTGAATCCTTAAAGGACAGCCAAGGACAGGCATCTAACAGCAGCACAGTCTGTCTGTAAGGTAGAGTCACAGTATGGCAATCCGTGGCACTTCAGCTTCTTTCTGTCCTTCTGGGATTTTTGTGGCACTGTAGCTGCAATGGAGCTTTGCGTCTTTCCCAAACTCTTTTTGAGATTTTTTTTTAATATTGTTTACTATTCTTTGCATTCTCACCTATGTAAATACTAAAGATTGAGTCATCATCTTGAGTGTGCAAATTAGTATCCACCCCAGGATACTAATTTGCACACTCAAGCACTTTAGACGGGGAAATTCTGCATATGGGATATTTGTACGTCAACATGGCAAGAGACTGCTCCTGCCCAGAAGAGTTTGCAGCAGAGGTGCAGACAGATAAAAAGCTAAAAGAAAGCCAGGAATATCCCTCCCATTTGACAGATGGGGACTTGAGAACTAGAGATCCAAGCTCACTGAAGTCAATTGTAGTCATGTCAGTGGGCTTCAGATGAGGTCCAAAAGGATTTGCCCAAAGTCACTGGGGGTACATCTGCACTGCAGTTAGACACCTGTGGCTGGCTATGCCAGCTGACTTGGGCTTGCACTAAGGGACTATTTAATTGTGGTGTAGACATTCTGGCTTGGGCTGCAACCTGAGCTCTAGAAACCTCTCACCTCAGTGCGTCCTATAGCCTGGGTCCCAGCCCTAGCCTGGGTGTGTACACTGCAATTAAACAGCCCCTTAGCCTGAGCCCAAGTCAGTTGTGGGTGTTTAATTGCCATGTAGACATATCCTGGAAGAGTCCATAGCAGAGCTGGAAGCTTTTGACTCTGTCTGGTGCACTGATTACACGACCTTCCATCTCCAATTAATTAATCTGCTTCCCAAACTGAAGTACTCCTGAAGAATCCCCTCCAACTACAGCTTTCAACAGGGGCTGAAATCCATTCTTCTCCTGGCTCTTTAGAAAACTTGTGTTGGAAAAGGAATCCTTTGCTGTGTGTTTTAAGAAAGGCTCCTAATTCCTAAAAAATCTGTCTGTCACTATGTCCCAAAGGAAAGCCTACTACTAAAATGAAATATTCTCCTGTTTGTGTGAGATCAGATTTGCATGTGTGTAAAATGCAACAGTTATCAGCCTGAAAACCCAATCCTGAAGAGGAATTACTCGGGGAAACATTGGCTGCAGACCAAAGAGTCAAGTCTGGGCCAAGAAACTGATGTTATTTTTATCAGAAAACAAAAAAATGCAGATGGCAATTCACATCTGTGTGCTTCAAAACGCTGAGTCTGACTATAAGGGGAAAGCAAAACACATGAAAACCATCAGAATGGAATGGACAAGGGAGTGCATGGGTAGATCAAAGATGGCTTCTTTTTTTAAGTGAGTGTTATGCTGGACTGGTACTGTAACAGCTGAAGTAGGTCTGGGATGACTGAGTCGGGTGATCCAGGTCCCCACCAGCCGTAAGCCAAGTTATGATGGACCTGGAGCATTAGGCTTTTCCTTTGATTACAGGCTACATGACTTTCTGAGTTCTTGAACCTGGAAACAAAGGAATTAGCTACATGTCATGAATCATGTCACATGACTGCTGTGTCATTTCCAATCAGAAGTTGCACTCGTGTGTAAATTGAAGTTCTTATATTCCATGAGGCTTCCATCTGATACCTCTCAGGCTTCTGTTTTTAAACTCTGGGTCAGCGTACAGCCCATGTAGCTCATTCTGTGCGGTGTCTGTTCACATGTCCTGGAGGTGGAAGGGTGAAGAATCCAGAACTTCTCCACCCCACTCGTGATTTTATATACCTCTATCATATCCCCCCTTAGTCTCCTTTTCCAAGCTGAAAAGACCCAGGCTCTTTAATCTCTCCTCATATGGGACCTGTTCCAAACCCCTAATCATTTTAGTTGCCCTTTTCCGAACCTTTTCTAATACCAGTATATCTTTTTTGAGATGAGGAGACCACATCTGTACGCAGTATTCGAAGCCAATGGAAGCTGTGGCGGTGGCATCTGTGGGCTTGGGCAGTGTGCGCCACACAGAGCTGCCTGGCTTCCCCCCCACCTAGGAGGCGGATATGCCGGCCGCTTTTGAGAGACAAGTAGCGTCAGATCAGGCAGGGATCCTGCCTTAGCCCTAGGCCATTGACCGGGAGTTGCCTGAGGTAAGCGCCACCCATTTAGAGGCTGCACCCCTCATCCGCTCCCACATTCCACCCCACTGCCCCAGGTCAGAACCCCCTCCCACACCCTAACTCCTTCCCAGAGTCCACACCCCAACACCCCCCTGAACCCCAAGGCTCCTCCCTAACCCCCTTCCCCAGCCTAGAGTCCTCTCCTACACCCTGAATCCCTCATTTCTGGGCCCACCCTGGCTGGAGCCTGCACCCCCTTCTTGTCAACTGTTAGAAATGGGCCACATCCACCCTAATTGAATTGTCCTCGTTAGCATTGACCCCCCACTTGGTAAGGCAATTCCCATCTTTTCATGTGCTGTATATTTATACCTGCCTACTGTATTTTCCACTCCCTGCATCTGATGAAGTGTGTTCTAGCCCACAAAAGCTTATGCCCAAATAAATTTGTTAGTCTCTATAGTGCCACAAGGACTCCTTATTTTTTTTGCTGATAAAGACTAACATGACTACAACCTCTGAAACCAACCACCCACCTCTATGAGTGGGGAGTTCAGTGTTCATGGTCCAGTCATTCGCTGCTAAGACTGCTGCTGTAGCCGACAGTGGTGGTAGTTTTGTGCTAAGTCTGCCTTGGAAAATCAGCTATCAGGTGCTTAAAAATAACCCTGGTGAGCTTATCTTGATGGCTCAGTGTTGCTACAGCAGACAACTGGTTTGATTCTGGTCTTTATCATTCCGAAATGGCAGGGGCAGAGAGCAATGCACAAAAGTCAAATTCAGTTCTCAAGGGAGGAAATGCCTCTTGTTGCTAAGCAACAACCCATGTAGTCAATTTAGCAGCAGCATTGTCATACTCAAGAGGAAGTCAGTCATTCTCTGGAAGGTCAGTGGCTCTGGCAACTGCACAAAGGTCTAGTTAGAAGTTGAGAAGAAAGGAGGATCTTTCCTTTATTTCAAATGTGCTCTCAGAGGAGATCAAAGCTTGTTGACTTCTGTTTCCACCCATTAGAGGGTCTGGCTGTTATTTATCAGCCGATGTCAGAATACATCACGTAGTTACTGGCTAGATGTGATTAGGGTTTTAATATTGCAAATTAAATAAGTAGCTAGAAAGTTTTTTGTTTCAAGATGGCTGGGAAACAAGATCAGATAAGGAAACTGAACAAATTAGCCAGAATGTATTAATATATGGCATTGACCCCGTCCGAGGAAGGATCATAAAAATAGTGGCTAATGGGGTGTGCACGGTTTAAAAACATGCTTGCTTCAAAACATGCCACTGTGTTCCTTGTAACACCACTCAAGTAACAGTGCATAACTTGTGGTGCGTGTAACTCTTGGAATGAGGGATAGCAGTTTTAAACCGGCTCATCTGTGTATAACCTCCAGATTATGTTTGTTACTCAGCATCACAAGACATTTTATGACTGGGGAAAAACAGATGAGAACTATGGGCCTGGAATGTGAATTGGGTTATCATGCCAGACGGGAGGGTTTATTGTGGAGGACAGATGTTACCTTCCTTCACTGGATGCTCCTGGGTTTCTGTATAGGAGGCAGATGCATTGTTGTAATCAAGATAATGGAGGAAAAATATCTTTAAAGGATGCTTTCCTTTCAACCTTTCCTGTTGTATAAAGAGGGTAGCTATGCCCTTTGGAGCAAGGGATAGTGTAAAGTGGCTATAAATAAGAAATAACATCAGGGCTTTGATTTATTCTTGTTCTCTTTAGTTCAGCATGGAGGAAACTAGATTACATTTTAATTAAAAAAGAGGCTGGAAATACTTGGTGAAAGAGGGTCTGACTCTTATTTGCACTACGGTCTATTTACATGGCCGCTAGACTGGTGTAAAGGAGCCCTAGTTCAAATGGAAATGAGGACTGATGTCTCATGATTATATCTCCTTGAGATAATTACCTGGGCAGGCACCTCCCCTGCATTCAGTCTCGGATTTAGAGGAAGAGAGAAAAAATAAGTACAATGATCTTCTAGTCATTCTGCAACAGACAATGGGGGCGGTTCAAGTTCCAGTGGACTTGAATTTGAACTATGGAACTGACTCTTACTTTGAGCCAGTAAGCCTTGGGCTTTGGATGGGACTCTACAACGTTTTGTTACTTCACAGTTGTCTTCTTCCTATGGAAACTGGCACTAAATGGTATTGCAATATGGTAACCAGTGAGTGTTGAGAGAATGCGGAATCTGTCAGCACTACGCTTGTCTGATGCAGCAACTCATGGTATCGGACACCATCAGGTGGTCGAGGGACATCTACATAGAACACATCACCGGACATCAGCAGTACCAGGGAGGATGAGCTGGAGTACCAATGAGAAGCGCAGTGGGGAAAGTAACTGAAATACTTTCCTCATGGATTGTATTTTCCAAGTGGACAATCTACCCTAAATGCTCAATTACTGAGAGACAATGTATACTCATTGCTATATTTGCTTTCTACAACCAACTCCCTGTACAGGTTTTCATGAGAGTTATACCCAAGTATTTGGATTCTAATATCTAAACTGTTAAATTTATTCACCTTAATTTGGGTTATTGCTGATTATGCACTATTTATAGCTTATAACTGTTAAAAACAAACTCTGTAGTTGTGGATAATCTAAGCACTATACCCAGATGTACAGACACTCTTTTCTCAACCTATGTATTACATAATTTTTTAAACATTAGATTTAATAAAAATGTATATATATATACACACTATAATTAAGGCTACAATTTCATCACAGGTATTTTTTAGTAAAAGTCATGGACAGGTCATGGGCAATAAACAAAAATTCATGGTCCATGACCTGACCATGACCTTTACTAAAAATACCTGTGATTAAATCTTGAGGATATAGGCACTGAAAGGGCATAGAGAGGCTGCTGCTGGGAAGGGACGCCAGGGGCCAACGGTACCAGCTGCCAGGGGCTATTGACTGCAGCTGCTCCAACTGGCCAATGGGGAACCACCTAAGCAGCTGACCCCTGAGCCAGCTGCTTGGGCAGCTCTGGGGTCAGCCACATTGGGCCCTGCAGAAGTCACAGAGGTTGGGGAAAGTCACGGAATCCTGTGGTTGACTTCCACAACCTCCATGACAGACATGGAGCCCTAACCATAATTAAAAGAATTCCTTTAGATAACAATCATTTACAAAGCTTGTCCTCCAAGATTTCTAGTAGATATCAGAGGAGAGTAGGTGATGCCTTGATCTAGCCCAGAACCTGTTCTCTCTACAAGACTCTATCTGTCTAAGTACTTAAATTCCCCCAATTGCTTTGGTAACTAATCACATCACAAACATCATTAGCCCTAGGGTGTGTTTTGGTTTCTTTTGGGTCCCTATTTGTATGTGCCATGAAATCAATGCACAATGTGGCATGATTGACTATCTCCGATAAGAACTAGACTGAGGAGCACTGGCACAGATACCGACCTTTGCCTGGATTTACCCAATGCAAATAGCTTCTCACTTATAAATACCAAAATCACTTAAACATAACAGGTGAGAGAGGGGGAAAAACATATTCAGGCAATGAAGTCCACCAAGAGTCTGTTTTCCCAGTAGATTGCCCATCGGGATTTCAGATACTAGTTTTATACATGTAGGAAAATGTCAAGACATATTTCTGTTTCCAGATCTTAATAAGATTGCTCCCGCCTAGAGATAAAGTAAATCAACTTAAGGCATCCACCATGACTAAACATTTCTGCCAACATATCCATTGCTCCCAAGGAAATCATCAGGTAATAGGCAAAGATCAGAAGCACCAGTACATATTGGTAGAGAACTCATTACTACTACAACTGCAAAAAAATCCATATGCACAATACATTTTATTAATGGTAATCATTGAATGGACTTTCACGGAAGAGAGGGGACTGAAAAGAGTAAGAGAATGTGTATTTTCCAAAGAGAAGAATCTTGGGTTGTGTCACAATCATTTGCTACATGGTATGATGATTTCTCAAACACTAAGCCTCATAACAAACTTTGAATTCTCAGCTCTAGAAAAGTTACACACCAGCAAATCTGAGTTCAATTATAACACTTCATTACAACAAACAAAAAGGTCCATTCCCTAGAGAAGAATAACATTTTAGGATGACTAGTTGTTTATATTGTTAAATTCCCAAGCGATCAAGACAGGTCCAGCACTGAAGTAATCTTTATTAATTTTTACTCATGGGGATTCATCTGTCAAAGGAAGTCCTTTTTTAAAATCACTTTAAAAGCCTTGCCACAGTTGGAAAACACAGACATATGTTCCCACTAAGCTTCAGACCTGTCATTGTGTAACTGTTAATAAATGCAGCTATTTAAGATCTCATTTGTATTGTGACCCAAAACTGCCATTCACGGAAAACAAAAAGTGGAATCCGGCCCCCTGCCTCCGTGAACTTACCATTTGAGAGGCCCAGGCCTGCTCCTGCTGAAATCAATGGTTATTCCAGCATAAGAGAGAGGATCCCATCAGTTTCCTATTCATTAGAAGTTAGAGGATCAGAGCTTGCCTTCTCTTACCCCACGGAAGAATAGTCATAATCTGATACGATGGACAGCCACACCACACTGATTGGTCAGTTGCAATTAGCATCATGTCAGCTATCTCAGCTCTTCACAATCATGTTCAAATGTGATGAAATTTTCTAGTTAAGACTTGACCTTGCTGGGACACAAGCAGTAAGTACAGGCACATAGTATGTAGAGTGATGGTTTATGTTTGGAGTCATGCATACATCTTTGAAACAGCAAAACCCTTTTATAAATAGGCATTTTGGAAACTACTCTCCTGATTAACTAAGAATTGCATATGTCCTGTTACTTTTGCCACCCCACTTCCTACCCTGTTCCCCTTGTTTGTCTCATCTATCTTTATGTCTTGTCTTTTACATAGTAAGTTCTTCAGGGCAGGGACCATTTGTACAGTGCTTCGCATAATGCCCACAGCTAGTTGCCCTCTAGGTGCTATATAAATGTTAATAATAATAATGGGCTTATCAAATGGGACTGAATTGAGCAGTTATTGCTTTTGGAGTTCTGCATTTCTAGCCCACATTTTCAGGAAAATGTGAAGTTTTCTGAAAGGAAACGCCTTCCTCAATGTATAAGGTATAGCTTGAGGCAGAACAGAGGTCATTCAAAAGATACTTTAATTTTGGATTCTGTATAGTCAGAACAATATGCTCTAAATATGATTCTCTGGTTTAACATGTCGCAAAAAGTCATCACCCCAAATGGAATATTTGGAGAATACTGAAATTAAAAAGACATTTGTACGGATGGCTTGAGTTCTCCCAAGGGACTTTTATTGTAATTCAGTTTGCCAAGCATTAGCTATTAGACTCTTATCTTGTAGTTGCATCCTTTCCCACTCTCCTCATCAAAATGAATGTGTGCTTATTGTACTGTAGGCATACTCTAAGTCCCAGTCTGTGTCAACTCACATTCCAGCCTTCCAAATCCATTCTCAAATTCATTTTAACTTTGAGTACCACGCCACATGACCTCAGTAACTCCCCTGCCCCATTATAATACAGGAAACTGTCTGATTATGCACTGTGTATGGGTATATATCAAACATGCACAAATCTATAAATTACACCGGTGCTTAAAGGTACCAGACATGTTGGTGAATGAATGCAACAGAGGTTTAGAAATTTCAGCAGAGATTTTTTTCCCCCAATGATAAATTTCAAAATGGTATAGATCCTTTTTCCACTTCAAGTTTAACATCACTGATGCAGTTCTATGATTCTTTAAATGCCAGCAACATTCTTAGCCCTGTGCAGAGTAGAGGAAAACCCAATCCCTGCCTGAAGGAATCTACAATCTAAACAGACAGGACAGATCAGACACTCTGACTGCGCTGAGAGACCCAAAGGAAGGCTAGATCTTAGAGCTCTGATTCCAATTCCAAGTAACATGACATCCTTACTGGCAGTGATTTGTGGATTTCTTGGAAGAAGTGAATCTTCAAGGGGGATTTGAAAGATGAAATTAGTGATCTTGGCACTGCACAATATCCCCTCAGGGGCTGCTCTGAAAGCTCTCCACATATGTTCAATGTGTGGGTAGGGACTGGGGACTGGATCACGATCTTTGTATTTTAGTGCTTAAATGCCCTGGCCCAGCCATAGTCCTAAATACCACTATACCTTGGAAATGTCTGTTCCAGGCAGAAGATAATCTGCATAGATGATGGAGGGCTGTGTATGGATCATACCAGCCAGACACAGAATTAATACTGGTTTTGCAGCACTAGTGTATAGCAGTTGAAAGGGGTGAGATCTTAAGAGCACTGTGATGTGTTCTGATGAATTTAATTCATGTTCCTTCATTTGTGACTTTTAGGTTTCCTGGTGTCTTGGTTTTTGATCCTTCTCATGATTTCTCTTGTTTTTTCTCCTTCTGTTTATACTCCAGGGCACAGAACTGGTCACAGATTTTGGTTTTCAAACCTAATGAAAAATTGAGCCCATCACGAAAGAAACTATTTCCCAAGGAAACAAGCAACTAAAAATAAACCCATGCAACATTTTCACCAAAGGCTCAACCCACTGAAGTCAAATGGAGTCTTTGCATTGACTCCCTTGGGAGTTACATCCAGACCATGGCCAGTAAAATAAGTATGTAAGTGAAATACATAATTTGCCATGTTTTCACTGTCAGTGACATTTAAACAATCCGAGAAATATTCAGATCATAATGTGATGAAGGCTATAGAAGTACCTGGTTGGGTGGACTGATAGTTAAATAGATTTATCAAGTACAGTGAATTTCATGGTAATCGTCCCCCACACCTCTGTCCCACCAGATGGCCTTTAAGATGCCCTACTCACTTTTCTCTTCTAGGAAATGGAGTTTATTCAATAGGGACGATACACTCTCCACTGTCAGAGGATTCAACAGAGATAGACCAAGGAGGCTTGGATATGGTTTTGATTGTGCAAAATCTCATTGATCATAGCTAGAACCCCAATTCTTACAAAATGTGGGGAGGATTTATAAAAGATTCCAGTTTTGGCCTATAACTTTAAGTATCCAGCTATTGCTGAGGCTAAAACAGCTATATATGTCTGTTGATCTCAAGTAGTTCTTTGAAAATGTCTTTTTACCAGACCTATCTCTTACTGCCAGCACTGTATGAATAACAAACCCTAAATGTATTTTGTACTGCCATTGACACCCCTTAAAAAATGTGACCCATAGCGAGAGAAATCAATTCCAGCTGCTTGCAGCATTTTCATAATCCAGACTCTCATTTTACTTATCCCAACTGATCTAATACAACTGCCAGGAAAGGAAAACAATGTCTCTGTGTCGTCTTTCTCTGTTTTCTTGTCTCCAAACATGTAACTCTACAGTAACATCTGAATCATACCTGGCTTAATAAAATAAACAAGATACATATTTTATCTTTGTGTTTTGCTTCTGCCATCAAGCATTATTTCATAACCCACTGAGTTTATTAGTTTTTTAATGGCATTTTTGGAAATTCTGATCAGATATAATTCCATGGGCCTCAAAGAACAGTACAAAGTCAACAAATATGCCTACATCCAAGCCAAATTCTTGTCTGAGCAGATATGTTCTATTTTTGCCAAATACAATAATATAACATTTCCACTGTCTTTGCATTCCTCATTCTTGGGAATCTCTGGCTTATAACACTCTTAATAACAAACTTCATTATTTATCTACTGTGAGTGTATGGGATATGGATGACAAAGCCAAAGCTCAAGATTTAATTGTACTCTAGTTGCTGATTGTTTGGAGGTTTATTTCTTTCACATTTAACTGCAGTAAATTTTAAATTAAACAAACTCCATCAAAACAATCAAATTCAGCTCTGGTGTAACTTTAATGATTTGCACCTGCTTTTCACCAGAGCTGAGTTTGCCCCATAGGCAAATTGATGCTCAGATCCTTTATTTCAGGGATAAATTTTCTATTTATTGAATTCTGTGAGCTGTTTTGGGCTCTTTCCAAGACCCCAGTTTAGCAGTCTGTCCTTGAAAGCCTCTATCTTCTACAGATAATGTCAAATACTGTCCTCAGTGCCTGGACACAACTTGCCTTTGATTTCAGTGAGAGTTGTTGCATCCATAGATTGTGTAATATGGGCCTAAGCATGTTCCTGATAAGCCATGCAATTATTGCTGTTTTTCATATTAACTTCCTACATCAGTAATTATTTCACTCTAAAGGGTGTTACATTTCACAGATGAATGAAGAAATCCTTCTTCATAGTATCTATGTACATTTTCAGATGTACACTTTGGAATTTCTCTGGGTGAAATATGTTTAATATTCTATAATTATTACTAACCAATGTGTACCTTATGCTGTAAAGCATGCTGCATTTGTGTGTGTGTGTGTGTGTGTGTGTCTCTGTGAGAGAGAGAGAGAGAGTGAGTGTGTGTGTGTGTGAGAGAGTCCCCTTCCCTGAACTGCTTACAGTCTAAATAGGCAAGACAAAGATGGTTGGGGAGGCAGAAGCAGAGAAAGGTGAAGTGACCTGTCCCAGGTCCCATGACTGGTCAGTGGCAGAACCAGGATTAGAATGTTGGTCTCTCAGATCCATCCCTAGTGTCTCACTCACCCTCCCACACAATAATATAAGCTAAAACTCTCTGGGGGCTGACTCTACAGCCCCTACTCATGTGAGAAATCCCATTGAAGCTGACGGGGCTATTCACAAAACTAAGAATTACTCATGCAAGTAACAGTTTCAGGATCAGGCCCCCTAGTTCACCTCATTTCATTTGCAATGAGGGCCTCAATATGCATTGCAGTAATAGGACTTCAGTGATGACTAGACTAGAGTACTGCATGACCATTTATGCACCTATTAAAATAGGAGTGGTGCTGATATGGGAAGCAAGATGAAAATATATTTAAGCAAGAAACAGATTTTACACAGTGTAATTGCACTGGTGGATTTCTTTTTGTTCAACTACTTTCTATTTTGGATGTTATATCTGTAGGTTATACAATATTTAGTCATTCACTGTGTTTTAATTTATATTTTAATATGCTAATTCTAATTTGCATTAAATTCATACTCATTCCTCCTATGGAGGAGTTGCTTCAAAATCATAATTCTGAAAGGCCTAGCACTTGCTCACCATTCAGGAAATACAGACTTTCCTTCCCCCCACTATAGTATTAACATGAACCACACCACGCATTTTTTGTAAGAAGTGCAAAGCATATCCCTCCTTTTAGAATAGAAACTAAAATGGTAGTTTTCAAAATAATGAATTGGAGTGCCACCCTATGTATGTTAGGCACTTATAATTCATTTGTTCTTTAAAATCACTGCTTTGAAAGAATTGGAATTCCTAAACCTGAAATTAAAGGAGCAACAGGATTTTCAAGGAATGAAAATGTTATCTTCCTATTATTATCGTTGTTCTGGCATATCAGTATGTTCTTTACAGGCAATTTAATGTCAGTTTGCTTCTCTCTGCATTTTTCAATCTATTTGGTGCCTAGATATACAGAATGTGTTGCCATATATTTGTGTGTTTCAAGCTAATTTGTCCAAAACTGCATGCAAGCGCACGGCGACTCTCCCTCGGTGCCTCCTGCTGGTCCTTCTGGGAATTAGCTTGATCCAGCCCTCTAGCGCGCCCTCTTCTGGATTTGGTCCTGCTCACTACTGGCCCCGGTGCCCTCTTACCTCAGGTACTGCGCCCCACAATATCTCCACTGTCTCAGGGTCTCCCCTCTCCCTATCCCCACCTTGCCTCAGTCTAGGCAACTGTCAGTCACCACCTGCCCCCGCCCACTGGGGCAGACTGCAGTCTAATTGCCACTCATCACCAGCAAGGGGGGTTGGCCTGCTGCCTCTGCTTGCCCCAGGGCTGCCCCTGTAACCCCAGTATCCCTTGTGGGACCATCTACCAGGCCCTGCAGTCTGGGGGTTTCCAGGCTGGAGCTCCCCCAGCTCCTCTAGCCTAGCCCCAGCCCTACTCCACTCTGGGTCTCCTTAGGTTTCCCCTGCAGCCAGGCCTGTCTGCCTCCTCTCATAGAGGAGACTGTGTCTCTCAGGCCCCTGCCTCTCAATCCTTTTATAAGGGCCTGCCGGTCTGCTTGGGACGTGGCCACCCCGCTAAACTTGCTTTCTAATCAGCCTGGGAGCTTGCTTGCTCCCAGCCCCAAGCCTTTCCTGGGCTGTTTTAACCCCTTCTATCTGAGAGCGGGTAGCCACCCCGCTACACTGCAACTTAAATCATCTTTTATTCTTGTCAAGGGCTTGGGTCTACCTGGTGAGAGGTAGAGGTGGAGATACAGCTGCCCACATCTTCCTGTCACTAAATGCACTGACTCTATAGGGGTGAAACCCTAGCCTCATTGTAATCAGTGGAAGTTTGCCATTGATTTTAGTGGGCAGCAAATTTCCCCCTGGGACTCCGTCGCAGCATATTTTAATTCAATGACCTGGTAGTGTTTAAAGTATATGGGCACTCTCCAGTCAAAGGCACACAAAGCTTTTCAAGTCATGCAGTCTCTGATTGGCTGCAACCATTGATAGGGTCTGCCTCAGGCTGGCTTATGCTACAGAAATGCTGCCCTGCCATGGAAATCTAAAAGCAAATTATGTATCTGATCCTGCAACTTTTACTAGTAAGTCATCCTTATTCACAGAAATAATCGCATTACAATCAATGGGACTACTCAAAAGAGTAAATATTACTTGCATAATTAAAAGATTACAGCCTGTCTGTGCCAGTCACCTCCAAACACCCAGGTATGGTGATGCAAGAAAGTGGACTGTCCTATTGGCTCCAGGGTTGATGGTATGGGGAACTGCCTTGGCTTGTTAGGCAAGAGCTGTCAGCGAAAATGAACAAAAAACATAGTCTGGATCGGGCTGTCCAATGCCCTGTCCTTTCATTGCTCCCTCTTTTGATATAGAAATCCACAAAGTAATCTGGTGTTGTGGGCTCTGGAGTAGGAAGGATCAGACAATTCCTTGGTATAATGATTTAGAGGACAGGGACCTCACATTGGTTTTCTGTTAACTTCTGTTGATCCTAAGGGACTGATGCTGTAGCCCTTCCTTGTATGAGCAGTCTTATTGATTTCACATGAAGAAGGGACTTGGACTGTAATATGTTTGCCTAGGTTTGTTTGTTATTTGACTTTGATACAATGGTATGAACTCTGTGAGTGACATTCCTCAGGTAGCAATGCTATAATTTGGCATATTACACCCCTTTGCATTTTATTTTTAATGGAAATTTTTTGTTTTACTTGAGCTGTAGAAGTTCACAGTGGTTGGTCTGAGATGTGGCTGTGAGGACTAGTACCAAATAGTCTTGAAATAGTATTTAATGATGCACTCTAGATTCTGTGGGTCAGATTTTGGTACATGTTGAGTAGAATCTTAATTCCTGAGTAGTTGATTTCAATGGGTCAACTTAGAGTAAATTATAGCTCAGAATGAGTAATGGTGTTAGAATCTGGATGTAGCAGGGCAGAGGTAAATCCCTTGGAGGCCCTGCTAAAAAACTGATGGTGCCCTGCTGCCTGGCAGGATGACCAGGTGCAGGGGCCCAGGCATTCAGCAGAGAGATCAGCTGCAGGTCCTAATGAGGGCATGCTCAGGGTAATAGGTTGAGCCAAGTAGAGCCAGTTGAGCTTAGGACTGGGAGGGGTGTATAAGCCCTGAGAAAAGCTCAGTTGGGAGGCTAGCTGGGGAAGGGGGTAGGAGAGTCACATCTCTGTCTCTCTACTGACTGAAGGGTGCCTCAAGGGCTAGAAGACCCTGGGAAGGGTCTGGGGGAAAAGATGGGGGAGAGGAGGGGAAATTGGGGCTGCACAAAGCACTGTAAATAAAGGCCTGTGGGTGAAATACCTGAAGAAGGTGCTTGGATTCTTTCTTAGATAAGCCTAAATGCAGGGACAAGAGGGTGGGACCTTGTGCAGACCCTGTGACACTGGCCCATTGTATGTCTGTCATTTACAATTACACTAGCTTCCAATACCCTTAGTCTGAATACCACTGTCTGTGTATTTACAAAAGGGATCCTGCCCCTAAACCATACATATACAATGAGCTCCATAAAAACACCTCCAGAGCCATGGGTTCAAATGGATTATACACCTTTTATTGCTCTGCATTGTTGTAGGGCACAAATTTAAAAACTGAACCTAACCCTTGGAATCGGAGAGCAGCACTTTGAAAAGTAATTAAGATGCAAAGAATATAAAATAAAAGAAATGATTCTTGCCAGAATAGGTTGATTCATTGAGCTCAGTTTAGATTTTTAATTTACAAGCTTGCCTAACCTCAGCCTCTGTACCATCCACTAAAGTATTAAATACAATTATACCAGCTGTATCCTTTGTGACATTAAAGAATATTGGCTCCTACACTATGGCATACAGTTTAATAAATGTAATTTAAAGAACAATAGAATAATGGCATTTATGTTTTAATTATGCTAAATGAAAGCTGGGGTGTATTCTTTTAGAGAAACCATTTTTCTTGTGAAAATGGACCTTTCTGATAAGGTGCCATATGTAATGTGCTGCTTTTAATTACATGGTCGTAAGTAGCATACTTTCTTTGAAAACTGAAAAACTAATGTTCAAGGTCAGGAACATTATAAGATCCAAACAGGCCGTTAATGCTGGTTTAAAACAAAAGATCTAACTTTTCCAGGAAAACAGTGTTGTTTATTTCTATTCAAATAGACTGCATAAAAGAGGCCAGATATCTTCCAAAAACAACAGTAACAAAATAAGAAAATAATGTTATTTTAATGATTCCTATCTGCCCTGTTGCTCCAGGTGCGGCACAAACAATAACATTAAAACTAGAAAACATTAAAACATATTACCAAAGAAACAGCTGAAATGAGATAAAAATCCCATAAATAATTACAGCTAACAGCTAGAACACATCAAAAGCTTTTTAAAGTCATTCATGCACTCTTAAAAACAGACTGGACAAAAGGGACGTGGATGCTAAAATTTTCCCATATGCTTTTTAGGATTCACTGCTACAGTCCTTATTCAGGCAAATGTCTTATTGATTTCAGTTGGAGCATTACAAGTGTAAAGACTGGTCCCAAGCTTGGAAATGGGAAGTGCTATATATAGACAGGGTTCCCTGTTCTCTGCAGCAAGATGAGTCTAAATTCTGTGGAAGTTCTGTGGCAACCTTGGATAATAGGCAGGAAATTCTAGGGCAGCTTAATTTAAATGGAAAAGGAAGACCCTTAGTAAATGCAGATGAGTTGCACAATACACTAAATAATGTATTTAGTTTGATTTTATTTTTGTTTTTTTACACTGATTCCACTCTTTCCATTTTTACTGGGTTCATTTTTTTGGGGTAATTTTAACAGATAAGTGTATCACAAAATTGTCCCATGGAAGCTGGAAGTTTGGGCAAATGGTTATGCTATTTGAGATTGTGAGATAAGCGTATTAGCTGGTTGCATCTGCTAAAATAATCAGCTGTGATGTAGTTAACTCTGAAACCTAATAATTACAAATCAAATGTCAACACTGTTAATCCAATGAAATTACTGGAGCAGCTCACACCTATTGGAGTAGAGTTGGTCAGAAAATAGAATTTTTGTACTATGGGAAATTCTTGACATTTCAAAATGTGTTTTTGTTTTGAATCAGAGTAAGCCAAAAACTTGTAATTTCCTACAGAACAAATTCTACAAAAATTCAGTTTGTAAAACCATATATTTCATGTGTATTTTGTTCTGAAGGTTAGGAGTAAACATAAGCTAATGCTAAAACTAGAGCTGAATGAAAAATTAAGTATTTGGTTAATGGCCAACCTGAAAAATCAGGAAAAAAAATGCTTATTTTAAACTGAAAATAACTTTTGTTCACACCTAAACAAAAAGACATTTTGTTTACACTGAATGAAAAATGACATTTCTAAATGAATGTCAATTGGCAATGACATTTTGAAATGAGTTTGTTTTTAAATGGAATGTCAAAATGGTTTGCTTTTGAAAATGATGAAAGTTTAAAATTTTTCCAAAAAAAAATCCTTTTTTTAAATGCAGCTGAAACTATTCGCTGAATTCAACTGTAATTAATGAATAGTTTCAGTTGCCCCAAAACTGCCTTTTTGGCAAATTTATTATTCACTGGAAAAAATTCACACAACTCTTAATTTTTTTTCTCTTCTACTCTTGCTCCATGGCAAGATGGGGAGGTTCTTAGTAAAGAAGTGGACCTTAAAAACATTGAACTGTGTTATTAAATCCTGGTCCCATTGACTTCAAAGGAACCAAAATTTGGTGCTTAAGCCATGATCCAAGAAATCAGGAAATTCAGAGTTATGCTATGCTTACTGTCACAATACACATTAGATATACTCTAGAGATAACATTGGTATTTTAAGAAATGTGTGTTTATTAGTATTACTTGGTGCAGGCATTGTTGGTGTATGGTTTTGCATCTGGCTGTATGGTGCCAGGCAACGATTGACCTGACCTAATCAATATGACCTTGAGTTGTGTCATCAACAAGCTGCTAATTAGACAGTGGCCATTTTGCTTTTATTTTAATCCTGTTGGCATGGGGGGAACCAATCCCACTGTGTCAGTGAAGACAACCTCCTTTGTCTTCAAATCTGGACACTTCCTTGAGAAACAGTAACCAATTCACAAAAAAATGGGTTTGCTCTAAACCTATGATTAACTCCTAAATCTAATATCACATGCAGGGTCAATAACATTAGCTTCTTGGAGAGAGGTGCAAACACCTCCCTCCCAAACTGAAAAATGCTTAAGACATTATAGTGGGGTAGGCAAACTACAGCGTGGGGGCCGCATCTGGCCATCCAGATGTTTAAATCTGGCGCTCGAGCTCCTGTTGGGAAGCAGGGTCCAGGGATTGCCCCGCTCCGGCACTCCAGCCAGGGAGCAGGATCAGCCACACTCTGTGTGGCTCCCAGAAGCAGTAGTATGTCCCCCCGATCCAGCTCCTAGATGTAGGAGCCGCCAGGGTGCTTCGAATGCTGCTCCCACCCCAACCGCCTGCGGACAGGATAGCGTGCAGAGCTGGAGGGGGGACATGCCGCTGCTTCTGGGAGCTGCTTGAGGTAAGCACCGCCAAGAGCCTGCACCCCTGACTCCCTCCTATGCCCCAACCCCCTGCCCCAGCCTTGATCCTCCTCACAACCTCTGAACCCCTTGGTCCCAGCCCAGAGCCCCCTCCTGTACCCCCAACCCCTCATCCCCAGCTCCACCCCACAGCTGCACCCCAACATCCTGACCCAGCCTGGAGCCCCTTCTCACACCCTGATCTCCTCATTTCTGGCCTCACCCCAGAGCCTGCACTCCAACCCCCAATTTTGTGAGCATTCATGGCCTGCCATACAATTTCCATAATCAGATGTGGCCCTCGGGCCAAAAAGTTTGCCCTCCCCTGCATTATAGCAACTCCTAACACTCCTGTATAAGTGTCAAGAACGATCAAATCTACAAGAACAAGATAGACTGCTACAGCTCTCTGCACAGAATTATCACACTATTACACTCTGTCACTGCTTTGAAACGTGCAAAACTAACACAGACTCTTCCCTAATATGTTAAGGGACTTTAAACGAGAGGTGGAGATTGAAAGGTGCTCTCTGGATTGCAAACTCAAAGAGTAACTGCGCAATCAGTGAGAGAGAGGAAAGACTAAGACACTTTACATAAGAATAGTCATACTGGTTCAGACCAATAGTCCATCGAGTCCCATATCCTGCTTTTCTACAGTGACCATCAGGAATCATTGAGTGATCCATTCCATTGTTCACTCCTAGCTTCTGGAAGTCAGGGGCCAGGTCTACCCAGAGCATGGGGTTTTATCCCTGACCGTCTTGTTTAATAGGCATTGAGGGACCTATCCTCCATAAACTTTTCTAATTCTTTTTTGAACACCATTATAATTTTGGCCTTCATATCATCTCCTGGCAACGAGTTCCACAAATTAACTATATGAAGTACTGCTTTTAGGGGTTTTTTTAAACCTTCTGCTTATTAATTTCATTGGCTGACCCTTGGTTCTTGTGTTATGCGAAGGAGTTAATAACACTTTTTTTTTCATTTTCTCCGCACCATTCATGATTTTATAGGCCTCTATCAGACGGCTTCTTGGCTCTTTTCCAAGCGGAAAATTCCAAGTCTTTTCGATCCTCCTTACATGGAAACTGTTTCATACCCCGGATCATTTGTTATGCCTTTTACTTTACTTTTTCCAATGCACCTTTTTTTTTTGTCTTCAGATTGGGCAACCAGAACTGCAGGCAGGTATTCAAGGTGGGGGTAGGGTTGCCAGTTCTGGTTGGAGGTATTCCTGGAAGTTTGATCACATGACATATTTAATTAATCTTTAATTCCTGGAGACTCCAGGACAATCCGGTGTGTGTGTGTGTACACCACCCCCCCATGGTGTTATGTAACAGATTATGATATTTTCTATCTGATTCTCTTTTCTAAGGTTCCGCACAGTGTTAGCTTTTCTTGGACTTCCGATGCACATTGCGGGATGTTTTCAGAGCTCCGTCCACACGCACCACGGCTGATGGGTCTGCTCCAGGCAGGGAGCACGAGGGAGACAAAGCACCGCAGCCTTTCCCGTGCAGGGACAGAAACACAGACTCGGGCTGCTTTGTTCGCCACGGGCACCCCAGCCCCAGGGGGAAGCAGCCCCAAGCCGGCCAGCACATTCCCGCCTGGGCGGCCCCAGCGCGGCGTCTCTGCCCCCCTGGGTCACGGCTGCAGAGGCGGGAGCTTTCGCGCCTGGCCGCCCGGGACTGAGCCAGGCAGAGGGCAGCGGCTTCCCCGTCCCAACGCCCATGTGCGGGGCGGCCGGCACATGCTCGCTAGAGCCGCCCGGCGCCTTGGAGCATGAGCAGAAGCAGAGCGGGCGCCTCAGACATCTTGGGCCGCTTGGCGCAGGGAGCCTGAGCGCCAAGGCAACGAGGAGCCTCCCCCGCGCCCGGCCCTTTGTGTGGCTGGCGGCCTCGCGGCTCGCTCCTCCTCCCGGGCTGCGCAGAGCATCACCCCCCCCCTTTGCATTTATCTCAATTCGCCTCCGAGACAAGATGGCAGCGCCGGCGGCTGTAAATCCTCCCGGTGAGTAGCGGCGGCTGCGGCTGCCGCCCCCTGCCCGGCAGGACATCGGCGCCGCCCCTCACACAGGCTGGTGCAGGGTGGCCGGGCGCTGGGCTGGGAGAGGGACTCGCGGGGAGGAGGAGCCGCCTGGCCTCTGTCACCGACCCTGGGGGCTACCGAGGCGCGGTGCCCCCCCCCGTTGCCTTTATAGGGACAGGTGGGCGTGTTGTTCTTAGAGGGCAGCGGCCGAGCAGGGGTAGGGGAGAGCGGCGTGTTGTCATGTGGGGAGGAGTAGCCAGACACCAGCCATCGGCAGGGGCGAATCCCAGGTCCCGAAGTGCAGCCTCTCCCACGCCCCCCTTCTCGCCTGGGATCCAGCAGCTCAGGGCCAGTTTTCTGTGTGATCCCGTGGGGGCGTCTTCTTGGACCCCAGTCCCTGCGGGGTGTATCTCCATTCACATAATTGGAATGACACCAGGGATACATTTGGCCCTGAGTTTCCAGAGTTTTATATGCTTCCAAAGCCACTCCCCTGCATGGAGAGAGAGAGATCATTTATCTCTGTAAAATTGTAAAAAGAGCTCACTGTTGGCTGATAACAATGGTGGAAAGTTCAGGGATGTATCCGAGCCTGTTTCAGGCACAGAGCCATTTTCACTCCTTTAATTTTGATCATAAAATAACATGGAGCCAAAGTGTTTCCTAGATCAGTGGTTCTCAGCCTGTGGACCCCTGGGGGTCTCCAGACTATGTCTACGATTTCCATAGGGGTCTTTGCCTCCATTTGAAATGTTTTAGGGGTTCACAAATAAAGGTTCCTATACAGCACTATGTACCTCTAAAGAGAGTCTTGTCAGTTTCCAGTAGCCATCCACCTAGAGCTAACTCAATGCTTTCATTGACTTTCTTGGGTAAATGGTGACAATTACCATTCTACATAAACAATCGGGGGGGGGGGGAGAGAAAATATGGGGTTATAAGTAGACAATAGGTTTGACTAATACAAAATAAGTATATTTCATATGTGATGCAATGTGAGAGCAATACAGTATTGTTGAACAGCCCTACCTTAGCCATGCTGTAGCTAAGGATATCAGAATTTCTACTGTTAACATTTATATGGGGGGTGGGGGAATGGGAGGCAAGTTGAGAGGATGAATGTATAACTGAACTGTAAAACTTTTGTTTGGAGTCAAAATATTGAAGACTTACATTTTGGCCAATGTGTGTGGTGCGTGGTTTTTTTTTTTTTCGGAGCAAGTGTAGCAATATGTTTCTTAACCATTTTTATCAATAGAAGGAACTCAGAAATATCTCCTGTGTTGTATTTTTGTGGGGCCCATTCTTAGGTGCATTACTGTAGATCAGAGATTGGCAACCTTTGCCTTGAAGCCCACCAGGGAAAGCCACTGGTTCAGATGATCGCTGCTCCCACTGGCTGTGGTTTGCCGTCCCAGGCCAATGGGGGCTGTGGGAAGTGGTGCGGGCTAAGGGATGTGCTGGCTGTCCTTCCTGCAGCCCCCATTGTCCTGGAACAGTGAACCGCGGCCAATGGAAGCTGTGATAGGCCAAACCTGAAGATGCTGCAGGTAAATAAACCCATAAGATACAATGCCTGCTATTGTTTAAATGAGTGCATCATGTAGTAAAACAATTTTGAGCAAATTGTCCATGTGCATGTTATCCAAGTGTGCTTTGCTTAATTTAAAAAATCCTTAACTAAATCATAATGGGGCAGTTGAAATTCTGTTGGGCTCCAAGCAAATGAGTGGCAAGCTTACAAAAATATACAGTGGTTGTGATTCTAGTTTTTGATAGTTTAATAATATATGGCCAAATTCTTGCGTCTTCGATGTGGTTTAGTTAAACCCTCATTGGAAGCAATAAGGGTTCTGCTTGATTAAAGATGGCAAAATTTGGCCCATATTCTTGGCACTGAGTGCTGTTCTTCTTACTCACATGTGTATTCACACTGAAGTCAGTGGAATTATGTAAGCAATAAATTTGGCTTCATGAATGTTTGGCTTCATATGGTAGTAGAGTAGGCTCAGGCCCTTACCTTTTAAGATTAATTTTTAATTTCAGAATTCCAAATATTCAGTGAAAATCAATATTTGTTGAAAAGTTATTACATGAATATTATTTAGTTCCTAACCTACAATATCATGTGTGTTAAAGGTAAAATTCACTTCACCCACAGAGTAAATGAGCTTTAGCGCATGTGACGTGAAGTAGAATGAGCAGTTGAAATCCACCTTCCCCAATTTAGGGTCAAGGGTGCAAAATTGCATCCTGCCTCATAGCCATTGTATCAGGCTACATAGTATAATAGGGGCCACAGCTTCTCAGTGCTGCTTGTACCGTTTGCTGGGGCTACTGCATATTTGGCCTCTTCCTCTTCAGTGCTCTCCATGCTGACCTAACTTTGACTGTCACAAAGATTCCTGTGTCATGTAGATGTCTGGAGTTAGGCCTGAGAGGCTGCCGTGTCTTAACATATATACCTTAAGTAGACACAATGTAGGCCTTAATAGGTGTAAAGATCCTCTTGTTGTACCTCCATGCTGTGACTGACGATTACCTATGGGAATTTTAAATATATTTTGTTTATTTTGGGATTCATTCTGAATTTAATTATTAGGAATGAGACAGGCAGGAGGCAAACATAACAAAGGTGTACGTTGCTTCCTAGAAAGGTTTACAAATATTTATCAAACTTAATTTGCCTAAGCAGAGGCTGCCAGCCATCTTGAAGTATGAGGAATTGTGTGATAGTTTTGTGTCATAAACCAGTATGCTCTACTGATGATGCTCAGATGACAGGTATCTTTTTCACTTGTGAGCCAAGCACAGACCTCCTGAGGTGAAAGGCAAGTTTACCAACAGCCAGTTGAATTCTCAGTGTGTGAAAGTTACCGTTGTGACTAGTATCAGAGGGTAGCCGTGTTAGTCTGGATCTGCAAAAGCGACAGAGTCTTGTAGCACCTTCTAGACCGACGGATCTTAGGGATCATGAGCTTTCATGGGTTAAGACCCACTTGATCAGATGTTGTCACTAGTAAGTCTTTTTTGAGACACAAAGATAGAGAGCTGTAGCACCATGTTTGAGCTACCAAGATTTCTATGTGGCCTTAACATAGTACAAGCCACAGAGAACAAACATGTTTAGATATACGGCCAATCAGTGCAGACAAAGTGAAATGAAAGCCATTGCAAATTTGGCAGTATGTTGTGGTAGCCTTAATGGTAGGATTTTATGGCTGTATTTGTTTGGAGCCAGATCCTTACGTGGTGTAAACTGGTGGTAGCTCAATTGACTCCAGTGATAGCTGTGTCAATATATACCAGTTGATGACCTGGCCCATTGTGTTACGGAAGAACAATAGAGCCATTGACTTAAGAGCCTTTAATAATTATAATTTCTAATTTGAATAACTTTTTATTCTCATAACAGCTGATAATTTAGGCAGGACATTACACCACTCATGTTGTATGGTAGCTGAATATTGTTCAAATTCTAGGTTAATGGAAGAAAATTACCATGAAATGGGGAATATAACATCAGAAAAGGAAACACTCAGTGTTCTGTAATAGTAGAGAGATCTAACTTTTAAATATAATCTTAGCCATGAACCTACACTGGGATCTAATATCGCAGAACCTTGGGTCCATGCAGAGTGTGATCTTCTTCCACAGACGTTATCTGGCCAAGGAAATACAGCTTGCCACTGTTTTTGATTTTCTGTGGCCTACTTTTTTGTAGTAGGGAAACACCCTTAAGGAAGGTGCTGATGTCATGCTGTCTGGAGTGGCTCACAACTGTGTGTGCCAATCTCAAGTCAGACTGTCAGAAAATAAGACAGACATCCAAACTGGTGGTATATTCAATAATTAGATTTCACCAAGCCAGTAACAAATGTGCCCTCCTGGATCCCTATATTAGTCTTACCATAGAGTCACAAAGAGTCCCCTTAGGCTTTCTAGCCTACCTTGCCACCTGGACAAACTGGACTTTGCGATGATACTGGTTGCTATACCAAATATCATATTGCATTAGGTTACTCCCAGCCTCAAAGGGTCAGTTACTTACTCCAACTCCATGGATACTCTCAATCTCACACCAAAGACAATGCAGGCAGCCAAGTTTTCTAATAAACTAACGGTTTATTAGTTAAGAAAATGAGTTATGGAGAGCTTAAAGCAAGTAAAATACATTAACAGGTATTGTAAGTCCAAAATAATAGCAGAGATGTGATAATCTGCTAGTTTTCAATAAGTCTCTCAGGTTTGCCCAAAATAACATTGTGAATCTCTGTCTTGCATCTGGAACGCTTCCCCTTGAGTGTCCAAACAATAGGATGCAGGATCATTCCCTGAATCTATATCTGTAGTTTTTCCACACAGAAAGCAAGCTGTTAGTGCTTTTACCCAGGTGTGTGTGGGTTTCCTTTGTTGGTGGTGAGTGAGGAATGCATCTTGAATCTTTGACGTCCAATTATTACACCAATGACCACTTGCTTTGAAGCTATCCTCTTCTTCATTTGCATCCCCCAAGGCTTTCATCTGCATTTAAGGATTATTTAGTTACAAGGAAATACATCATGAAAATACTGCCATTAAGAGGTACAGATAAGTGAGAACAATACAAGTAACATTCCATTAGTTTTCATGAAGTTTACACATTAAGTAAATTATCTTACTAAGTAAAATCTCTCAATACTAACATACACGTTTGATCTATGGTTAATTAAGTACATGGATATACATATTGTAACGTGATAGCATTCAACAGGTTATTGATAAGTAAAGACACTGAGTCACATTTTCTCTGAACTAAATTAACACTCAAGTGAATTAGTACGCTTAACATTTCTTTGATATTCACACTCAAGTGAATTTGCCTATTGATCTAACCTGAGCTGGCCTGTCAGCATCACAGCTGGCATTAGCAGCGGCCAAGAAACCTTAATTATAGTTCGAAAGGGACTAACTCTCTAGGGATGGAGGGCCCTGCATGGACTGCCGAGGCTCTGTGGGTATGTCTACAATGTAGTTAAAAACCTGTAGCTGGACCACGCCAGCTTTATTTGGGCTGGGGCTGTAGGTTTGTTTAATATTAGTGTAAATGTCCAAGCTTGGTCTGGAGCTCAGACTCTAGGACTCTGTGAGGTGGGAGGGTCCCAGAGCTCGGGCTGCAGCCTGAGCTGGAACAGTTACACTGCAGTTAAGCAGCCCTGCAGCTGGAGCGCCATAAGCCCAAGTCATGTGACCTGGGCCAGCCATGGGTGTTTAATTGCAGTGTAGACATACTCGGTGAAGCTTGGGACAGTCAGACCTGCAGCTCATTCTGCTATTTGTATTTCTTTGTGTAACTGTACAACCCACTGACAGAACAATGTGGGGGAAACTCCATTAGGGAATCCTCTGTTTTCTCTTCCCCTCCTGCAGGTTTTACCATGGGAGAGGGAAAACTGGCCCTAGCTTATAGGTGCTTTGTTGGCTTGTCATGATCTGGATGACTAAACAAAGTATCTGAAGCCATGAAACAGGCTATAGGTGTGTGGGAAGCTCATCTGCATTGTCACGAAGAAGCTCAGATAATTTATTTCCTCCTAAAATATGATTGACATATTAAACAATGACAAGCTAAATGGGACCGAAGAACCAAAAATTGTGGCAGTGAAGCAGGCTTTACATAAAATGGTGCTTGTGGTGACATTGACACTTAGTGTTGCATCTGTAGGGTTTTGGGTTTTTTTAAATGTATGTTTTTGGTATACTGGCTTGTCCACATTGTTACTTTCAAATAAAATTTGGTCAATTAACCAAAAGTTAAATTCCTGTTCTACTGATGTTTGCTGTCAGCCAAGATACTGTGAAAATGTAAATTATCTAATGCAATAAATGTTTGCTTTTTCTGGAGATGGAGTGAGGCATGAATTGCTCAGGAGATTTCAGTTCCAGTCTAACTCAGTTTGGTAGAGACTGAAAGGTGTAACCTTTGGTAGAGACTGAAAGTTGTAACCTGTTTGTCAGCCTATGTGAAATGAGTAAGCCAGTTCCTAGTGGCTTAAAATCAATACCTTTCGAGGATCTGAGCCTAAACGTCCATGGTACAAAGCCACCACCAAGGCTAGCACCACCATATTACCAGTTATAAATATACAGAACTTCATGAGTCAGGCGCCCTCCCGCCCAATCAGGAGATTTACTTAAAATCATAAAATAAAAAGCTCACATTATTATGTATTTATTTTTAATTTGCCTTCTGGTTTTTGGTCCTTTGCACCTGAGTTGTGTTTTGAATTTCTCTGCAACCATGAGGGCTAGAATCTTAAATATGATTTTTTTTTTTTTTGAAAAAAGCTCAGGTTTGCATGTAATCACTTGTTTCCAGTAGCTTGGGCTCCAGGTAAAACATCAAATTCCATGAGACTCGTGGTTAAAATTGTGTGAGTTGGCAACACTGAGAGCTTGTCTTATCAGAATGTTAATGCATGGCAGGCTGGGGTGTAAATCTACCTTGCACTAGCCTGCCATGAACTAAGAATATGTTTACACAGCAGTGTAAGCCTAGGGTTAACGGGACTCTAGTCAGCTGACCTGTGTTGGGGAATCTTGGGCTTGAGCATCACATTACATTTTAACCTAAGTTAAGAATTTTCTGACACATGCTCGAAGTTAGGTCTCTGGTCTCCCCACTGCACCGCACAGATGTGAGTCAAAGTAAACACATCTCAAAGTGCCTAAAGCACACCCCTTCCTCATGTCCACACTCTAGGCCTAGGAATGCGGTGCACTGTGGGAAAACTCTATTGTCCACCTTGTTTCCTAACTGTAGCAGTGCTCTTGATGGGACTCAGGTGCCATAAGGAGCATGCGGGTACATAAACGAGATAATTAGATCCTTCGGTGGCTACCTCTGTAGAATGACTGCAGTTTGAGAAGGCTTTATATGAACTATCATCTAATCTGAGAATTGGGGGTCTCCACCTCTAGGTTGGGTCACAGTGGCAGGAAAATGCCCACCTGTCCTGAGGATAATTAGGATGTCAGGGTCCAGGGCTGTCAAACTGTTAAAACTAAAGTTTGCAAGTCTTAATATTTAAAACAGGATGTTCAATGGAGGTGTTCTGGTTTGGTTGGGTTTTTATTTATTTTTGCCTTTGTTTTGAAGTTCGATGTAAAATGAAGGTATCAGAGGACCCCAGCCTAGCTGCTGCTGGCTGTGGAGCAGGGAAATGCATCCCTAGAGCTTGGGGTGCAGTGTGCTTCAGCAGCCCCCCAGGGATCCTTTATTCCTGCCCCTGCTGCTCCCTGGGAGGCAGGGATAAGGGATCCCCAGGAGGTTGTGGGGAAGTTTTGAGGCTGGCTCGCACTCATCGCCCTGAGTGGGGACCAAGTAGCTGCATTGCAGGGAGGGGATGCAGCCAGGATGCCGGGGTCCCCTCTCGGATGTGCTGTCCATGTGGACTTTCAACACTAAAACTTTGTATGTGCTTGGGGTAAAGTGGGGTAGATGAAAGCACACTTGTGCAGCCCGGTCCACTTCAATTAGTGCAAAGCAGGCTAGTGCTGGGTCGATTGACATCTCAGAACTGCACGCTCTTTGTCTAGACAAGCCCTCCAACTCTGTTGCTGGAATTCTAAGCAGAGAGGCCAAGGACTGAAACTGTGATGAATAAAGTATTACGTCAGCCATATAAGTGGTTTCACCTGTTCTGTGTTGAAAGTGAGGAAGGCCGGACTTATATTTAAAGCATTGGACAGGATATCAGAAGATCTGGGTTCTGTTCCTGCCAATAGCGTATGGGGTGTGACATTTGGCAACTTACCCTCTGGTTACTACTCTATAAAATGGAGATAAATCATACTTCTTTATCTCATTATTAGCCCTCCTAATTATCCATTAGATTTTAAGGTACTACTATTGCCTGTTCTGTAGATGTATGGAGGCTGGGGGTTTTTGAGCTGTCAATCCGACATCTTTTATGAGCATTAATTTTGCCTTTAAAAATTGTTGGTTTTTATTTGTTTTGTTTAACCTACTGCGGTGTATTAGGCTTCAGAAATCTTTGAGACTATATAATACATTTGAATCTAAGCCCTGGAACTTCTCTACTTTATTGCTACAGTAGTAACACCTTTGCTCTGACTGTAGTGTAGAGTAGTCAGTAAATTCCAAAAGTAATTTAACAACATCCTTGGGAATAAACTGAGTGTTTATAATGATGGAGACTGTAATGCGCTTTAAAAGCATGTGGGATTCAAAGAAAGCATGTCCAAGATAATGTTAAAACAGAGATCCTTATAACTGAGCATGTGTTAGCTAATATCAGGCTTAGTTTAAACTGAAGATCTTTTTTTCTCCTGTGATGTTCATAGCTTTCCTACTACTGAATTGGTCCTTAATTCAGTCATAGTACAATGTATTATTTCAGTGCCTCTTGACTCAATTCTGTGGTGCTGTTTAATTTTAAAACTGTCTGCAAAGAAATAACTTGTATTAAAAGCATATATTTTTCTTATATTTCTAAATTAAAGTCAGAGATGAATTTCAGAATATAATTTTGATCTCAATGTTTGAATATACAAATGAAAAATAGTATGCTTCAAGCTTTAATGTTTCTCTGCACTTCTTAATAAGACAGTTTTGCTGTAGAGAGGATATTGCTGATTTTTCATTTCAGTGAGAAAAATATTGTAAGGTTTGGGTAGACAAGGAAAAACAACAGTAATTCTAAAACAGTCATATGCAAAATAAGGTTATTGATGTAGCCAGTTTCTAGGAGGATAGATGTGGCATTATTTGTCATTATGAAGACAAATTCAATTCTTTTACTTTAGTGGTTTGTGAAGAAAAGGTGTGTGTGGTACAGGGTAACTTTTTAGATTTAAATAATTACAAAGTGAAAAGTACAGTAAATACATTAATTCAACATTAACTTATGAAAATTAGCATGCTAATAAAATCAATGCTAGTAAGGTGAGAAAAGATGATCTTGTATTTAAGTTACTGGACTGGGACTTAGGTGATCTGGGTTCAGTTCCTGTCTGACCTTGGGGAAGTCAGTGAATCTTTCTGTGCCTCTGTAAAATGACTCCCTTTCTCTCCCTCTTTGTCCATCTCTTTAAATTTTTATTTAGATTGTATGCTCTATGGTGCAGGTCCTGTCTCTCACTATATGTTCTATTCTCCTTGTCTCCAGTGCAATGTTGCTTATGCAGTTTGGAATTGTTTTCTTTTTCCTAATAATAAATGTAAGTACAATAAATTACACTGAAAAAACTACCAGAATAGCAATCCATAATGAATGGAATGTCTGCTTCTAAATATCAGTGGGGACTTGTAAGGCCAGATCCTCAGTCCAAATTGGGGTACATTACACCAGCAGAGGATCTGCCTATTAGAGTATCATTATGAAGGGGTTTCCTAGCTGTGTGCATTGGTGAAATCAGCCAGTATCCAGATTATACGTTAAAAGCTAATCTCCAGGTATCTACGAGCTCCTTTTTGAATCCGGGAGATACCAGCCTTTCTTTGGGAAAGGAGGCCTACATAGTGTGTACAGAGGAAAATCCTTTGCATTGTAAGTAGGTTTAGGTTTACTATTGAAATGTTTTCATATTCCGGAGGTATAGGAAGGCCTCCTTTTATTAACCTGTTTCTACAATCCCATCTTCCTTCCCTTTTGTCTGCTTTTTTGTTTCTTTTCTTTTCTGTTTCCTTTGCCTTTTTGTTCAGATCACTCCATTTTCTTTCCATCTGGTACAGACACTCTGTCAGAGTTAACTCTGGTGCTGGGCTCAGCAGTGCTCTTGCTTCTCAATTACTGTTATTTAAACAAATGCTGGTCTTGCACTGTTGCTTCTCTCAAGTGCTAAGAGCACTTCAGAAAGTCCCATCACTATTCAGTAGGTAGAGCTAGCAGCCTTCTCTAAGGGAAGGTGAGGCTTTCTTGTTCTTACCACTAACCATGCTGTCTTCCATAGAAAGCAGTTTAAGTGCAGAGTATTATTATTAGTGGTAGTTGGCTCAAGATTGGGAACATCTACTAAATTAGATGTGCACTCCATGAACACATACATTTCGCTCTTCTGCTCAAGGACAGGTCACTATTTTGCACTTTAAATTACAGATTTGTGCTGCCAGTCCTTTCCTCAACTAAATTTCAAACACATCTGACAAAATCATATACAGAAGTTGTCATCTTTCTCTAATAAAGCCAGTGGAGAGTTGAAGTGTTTAATTGCTGACTCTACTGGCATACACATTGTAAGGCTTTTAAGGTAAGTTGTTCTTACAGAACGCCTGGAACAGTCAGTAATTAATAACTGGGTCATCATTCATATGTTAATTACACTGTAATTTGTCTGTTTGTCTTTGCTAGTGGTACAAATGCTTGTTTAAATGTTCCTTTACACTTTAACAGTAATATTTGCTTACTGGCAGACTCAAAATATATCTGTAGAGTTTGACCATCAGTTACATGCAAATATTTTATGGGAAGAGGCATGCCAACAAATGACTGATGCTGCAAAGACCTAAAATGCTGCATTGTTGTATTACTGAGGATAAAAAACCAAAATCACTTTTATTGTATATCCAATAGAATGAAAAGTCGATTGATGAAAAACAGCCTCCAGTTTTGTTCCCAGAAGTTATTAGGAATACAGTTTTGGGGTGCAAATAATTACATGTGGATTTTAAACCACCTAGACTTATTACTGTCTAGGTAGATGGGTATCTGTCTGAGTGCAGTAAAATGCTCTTGCAGTGCTGCGTGCTTGCAAAGTTGCACCCACTGATATATCTGGGTGCAAAATCAAAAGGCTGAGGTCTGGCCATAATTAAAAATCAGGGTCAGATTGTTTGAGGATGCAAGGAGAAGTATCTTCTTATGATTGGATCATATGTCAGCTGAGATTGGGGCCTCTAGATGTTAAGGCAATAAAAAAATAACTGGGTGAAACATCATTGACTGTGTGATCCAGTATAACACCTCCCATCTCGAAGAGGGGCAGTGTAATAAAGCCATGGCACACTGGAAGGCTGTTAAGAGACTGATATTTTGTTCTCAATCACCTGATATGGGTCAGGGTTACAAAAGCTCATGCCATTGTCATATGGCAAAGGTCAGTATAGTCCATTGACTAGCTGCTGCATGTAATAGTAGCCACTGGATAGTGGTTACAGTCATAAAAGTAGCTATAAAAATGGCATTTAGCTACTGCTTGTAACTGTCCCCTTTTTGTCCTCTGAGTTGCATTTGTTTTGTTTATTGACAAGAACAAGTTTTACTTCTCTCAGCATTGCAGAGCCAATACAACTGAGGAAATAAGAACTGGATTTTATTTTGTTTCATGCATGCTACAGGGTCTTTGTTATTGGTGGGTAATATGAGAACACTGTTTAATTGTCAGAAAGCAGGTTGACCTTAAAGTGCTGTCAGCTAGAAAACTCTTGTTTTGAAATGGAAAATGTCTAAGTTCCCAAACACTAAGCAGTAACACACGTAACCAGAACTACAGAAGTCAGTGGATGCTGACCCCTATGACTGGCCAGGAAAGTAAATTTCAGCCTGAGTGCAGCTGAGAGTCAGTAAACATGGACACCAAGCCATTGTTTTACAAAGTTCACCTTTGAGATAGTGCTTGGAATTTCTTGACCGACTGTGTCACCTTGAAAATGTTCCATGAGTTCTATGGCAACTATTAAGATGGACAATAGGAAGCTAGATTCTGTACCCTAAACTTACACTGACTTTCATGTGTACTTTTGGGTGCTGTGTGAACGTGCACCAAATTAGCATTGTTCAGCTAATTTGCCCATTTGTTTGAATACTCTAACACTTTGTAATAAAGAGAGGTGTGTTAGTTAATATAGAATTATAGCTTCTCTGTACATGGGATACCTGTTCAACACTTTTGGAGGAGCTATTAAAAACGCTAAGTGTTTCAGAAACAGAACTTGTATTCTAAGTTAATATAGAGTGTCAGGAGGTGTGTAACACGTTAGCCAAGTGTGCTGTGTACCGTTCTTGCGGTATAATAGCCTATTTTTACTGCTACCAGCTATTAAGTTTTTCTCCTTTAGCTTAAATATTAGAGGTGCATACTTTTAAATGTAGGTCCTGGGTACAAATATCACTGACTAAACGTGGGCAAAGTTAAAGGTGCTAGATAGGAGCAAAACAGAACTGCTTTTTTTCACCCTCAGTGCCTTTTGTCTTTTCCCCCCAAACTGCTCATGTGGTGGTGATGGTAATAGCAAGAGAGAAAAATTAATATAAAATGTATTGATATGAGAGCTCTGAGTGTTATATCAGTTTGCTTTAATAATGAGAACTAATTAACTTCCTCTCTTTGTTTTATCATTTCAGCTGCCATTTATAACTTTGAGAGGAAAAACAAATAAACATGGGATTTCATTTTACAGTCATGTAACTTGCAGTACTGCACCGTGACATTATTAAAATCCTGGTCATGCAAATGTACATGAGATGAACTCCGCTGAATTTTGAGTTTTCATTCCCTGAGTGTGCCTGTGTTATTTCAGAACCCATTGGGGTCAAGAAATATAGTTCCCTCCTTTAAGTCTTATGCAACTGGCATATGAAAAGTGGAAATGGTTTTGAAATTGCCGCGGTTTTGTGATGGTAGAGGAAACATACTGTCATTTTGAAAAATTCAAAGGATGTTGTTGGATCTGAGTTTCCCAGACATTAAGGAGTTTGCATGCCCCACAGAGAGTTAGGACCCCATTCCACCAAGACTGAGAAGGGTAAATCCTCCCAGAGGAGAGTCCTGGGGGAATACATGTATTCATGTGCATAATTATATTTTGCATTTGAACTTGATAATAACAAGTATTAATAGTTTGAGGGGAAAGGGAAATACTGAGAGAGTTGTTATTGAAAGTATTCAGTTGTTTCAAGGGTCATAAACTTCAGTGTATTCATACTATACATTTAGTGAACATTTTCCTTTAGAGAGTGTGTGCCACTCTTCTTTTATCAGATTAACTTTGCGTTATATAGAAATCCTGAACAGACCTATCCCTAGTCCCTACCTCAGCAAAAAAGTAAGCAGAGATACAGAAAAGGGAAAGAAATGCAATACCTGATGTTAACATATTGCCGTCTCCAAACCCATTATGTTGGTACAGACTTTAGCCCAGTGGGGCCCTGTTTTGATTGGGGCTTTTAGGTATGGTAGTAATACAAATAATAGTCTACGGCAATGGCTACAGTAGAGAGCTTACCCCGGTGCAGCTGCGTTGCTGTGAGCCGGCTTGTATAGCCACTGTCAACCGATGGGAGAGAGCTCTCCTGTTGACCTAAATAATCCATCTCAGATAAACTGTGGAAGCTATGGCGGGAGAAGCTTTCCCACTGACATAGCGCTATCCACACCAGCACTTAAGTTGGTATAACTTACATCATGCGGGGGGTGGCAGGTGGCTTGTTCACACTGCTGAGTGACATAAGTTATACCGACATAAATGATAGTGTAGACGTGGAGAAGTTTCAAAGCTGAACTTTACTTTTAAGGGAGAGATGTCTGAGAGTCCAGGCCTGGAACAAACAGTGTATCCATTTTTTTCCAGAGTGATAGACCAAAATTATTGGTGATATAAAAATGATTTATAGTTTCAACCATATTCAGCAATAAGGTGAAGAAGCCTGTTCCACAGTAAACTAATATCTAGAGTGATTCAAATCTTTGTGGAAACTAGTGTCACTTTTCATATGTGAACTCATTTGAATACTTCCCAGACAATGAAGTGTTGCTCAGGGCACAAACAAAACTCAGCCATCCATGTCTGTTCTGAACTATTCTTTGCTAGCCTTCTATGTTATGTTAAGACCTACAAGTTTCCTTCTCTAAGTACTTAAAATTATCCAATAACTCAGTTGCAGAATTAATATTTGAATCACAACGGTGAAAGCATGACACAAATTATATCTTTCACTGGTTATCATTTTTTCTTTTGCTGGAGCTTAGAGAGAAGAGGTGTAGGTGTAAAACTAAAAGCTGCTACTCTTGAAGCAACAATTATCCTTCATTCCCAGGACATTAGTTGTTACATTTAGCATATTAACATTCATCACTCAGTATGCTAGATGTATTAGTGATAAGGCAAAACACACATCCTTTAATTGTCTTAACAAAATATACACCTTGGCCAGGGAACACCACCATTGATCCTTCACTACTCAACTGCTAGAGCTCCCATGTCTTTTCTAGTTTTAATATGTGTTCTGCAACTCGCTCTTGGCCTACTCATTCCGTCAGCTGCTTGCTGCTTTTGAAAGCATTCTAACCTGTTGAGTTCTTACAATTGGATTTTAAAGTGAGGGTGAAATATTCAACACACACACAAATTACCAAATGGTTCAATAATACTTCACGCACACTTAAAAAGTCGAAAAATGAGACACACGTCTTTCAAGCATTTGTTCATCTTTATTGTGGCTTGCTACCGGAAGGAAAAACTTACTGTGTGGTGTATAAACTGTAGAAGACTGCTCCTTGAAATAGTCTATTTAGTCTGTCTTTACAAATAAATAAAATGAACACTGAAAAGGGTCCCATGTCAAGCAGTCTTTCTTCTTGATGTTGGCACTTAATATTCTTCCGACAGCTCTTTCTTATAAAATATAGCTGACATCTACAGGTCCTTTGGTATGTAATTATGCAGTATTCTGCTATTAGCTAGAGCTTGATTGCCAGATCTGACATTTGGTGTGATTTCATGTTTCCTTCGTGTTTACGTATGTAAAGGCTGTCTTGCTGCTCCTCCAGATCTAAATGTGAAAAATTCAATTCTGTCAAGGTTTGTATATAAACATCCAGCTTGTTTGTAGAGAATTTTATTCAATAATGTTCACTTCCATGTTCAAAGCATCTACAGACTGTCTGTGTACTTCTGGGAACAAGCGGTTTTTAGTGAGTGTGACGTATTGTTTAATCTGAATGTTTCTCCTTCCATGCTCCCTTAATCTTCCATTTTTTAAGTTCTTCAATTGTTTAAAAAGTCAAGGAAAGAATGTCTGCTTAGTGGTTCTGATGGTAAATTGCTAGTGAAACCCTATGATTGTAATTCTGGAAAATGCAGTAATAGTAGTCTCTAAGGGTAACAATTTCCTTCTGAAAAGTTTACTTTTAATTTAGATCACAGAGTAAATGTTCAGAAACAATTCTTTGTGATGAAGTTTAGCAGGACTTGAGATTCTCAACATTTGTAGCAAATTCTTGGGAGTATGGTAAAACGAGTATTTCCCTGGAGATTCTCCTATAACAAGGCTGGCTGAGTCATGTATTTACTTATAAAGCTCTCCCTCATGTCTTATTCTGAGGGTGTTCTCTTTGGAGCACTAGTTGAAATGAAAGATTTTACAATCTAACGGAAAAAACCCCCAACCTACCCCTGCAATTACTTTTGAAACTTCCTAAAAGGATGGATTTTTTTTGTTCCTTCTTTACTCACAGACATAAAAGAATGTAATACTCAGACAGCAAGAGAGAGAGACTAGCATTCTTAACAGCATAATAAATGTCACTGGAGCAGCGAAGGGCAAAAAAATCATAATCTTCCTTTGGCCAAATCTTTTCAACTGCAGAAAAATTGGACCTTTTTGAGCTAATTTCCAAAGAGTGACATTGACTCTGAAAAGAGTCAATACATGAGATGTTAGGGCACTTAATTTTGTAGAATGGAGTGTTTGGGAATCTCCATTTAGATGTCTGACTGAAAGAATCCACTGCTAAATGCCATCAACTGCAATTTGGGGACAATAATGAAATACCTTTTTTCGGTGACTTGTCCAGGGGTCAGTCACATCTGAACGCAGAGTTCCCTGGTTCTCAGCCCTTTCCTGCAGCCTGTTGACTAGACTGTACCTAGCCTTGGTAGAATTCAATGCTTATTTTTGTATAAATTAAATGGATAGTATTAATGTTTATTTTAAACCATTTTTTTCAGTGTTTGATTTTAAATTTTCATAGTTGCTGAAGTCGGCGTACTTTTGGCCGACTTATCGGCCATCCTCATGGCGGTGGCAGTCGGCGGGACACTCCCCCGTCGACTCCAGCTTGCGCCTCTCGGCAAGCTGGAGTTCTGAAGTCGGGGGCGCTGCTGGCGATTGATTTATTGTGTCTTAACAAGACATGAGAAATAGATCGCCAAAAGATCGATTGCTACCCCCCCCCCCGATCCGGTAGGTAGTGAAGACGTACCCTTACAAAATCATTTGAAAGATGCAAGTAAGTTGTTTGCAGTGAATAATTTAAATGGCAAAATTATTAGTTTTTTGCTTGATCAGTTGCAAGTTGATTATTATTATTTCATCAAAACTATACATTCAGTTATTTGATGAAATTTTGAAAATGGGTTAGCTTTATGGATTACCAGTTTCTCTGAGTATTTAACATTCGGTATTCACTGTTTGCACTTGGTTATGTTTGGTGAAGTAAGTCACATGATATCTTTTGGCTGTCAGAATGAATTAGTGAGTGAGCAAAATTAAAAATTTGGTGTCTACTATACTTGTGCACATGACTTTCTGTGACTATTTGTGCCCGTAAAACTGGACTGCAAGGATGCTTATGTAAAGCAATTGTAATTGGAGTTCAGGAACGATGAAAGGACATTCATTTTAAAACTCGAATAATTATTAGCAGAACTCTGCTGGCAGTATTCTCTAGCTGAACGTTAAAATTAGAAAAATTGTTCGGACTCCCACACTCAAGATGTTTTGGAAACAAGTTTTTACTGTATGTAGTTGGCTTAGCAGAAAGTATGGACAAGGATCGTGAACCTACCATATCTCAAATCCTGTAATAAAACTTTGATATGACTTGGGTATCTTTTATGGATGGAGATAAAAGTTTGGGGGAGCAGTGAAAAGGTTTGGCTACCCAGGAAGGCTGAGTTACTGGTGTCTTGGTGCAGTTGGTTAAAATCAATCCCAGTCAATATTTAAAGTAGATTTACTATCCATTAACTTTAATTCATTGTCTATTTACTGCTACTCACTATGCTTTATGAAGTTAATAGAAATTGAGGGCATTCAGCGCCTCTCAGAATGGGATGTTTTGTCACCTTGCTATGATTTAAACTTTGGAATAGCACTGAATAATATTGGTCTGGCTTATTTTTTTCTTAATAAAAATATATAGCAGCATAAATATTCCAAAGACAACTGTAAAATAATTCTTGGAAATTGACAACAGTCTTTTGTATGAACAATATAGCTCTGGATTCTAATGATCAAAAATTGATTTTTGGCAGAGATCTAAATCAATTTTGGTTGACTAAAGTAATTAATATTGACCAAGATGAAAAGTTAAAGGCCAGATATTGATGGTGACACTGAAATTAATAGTGAAGTATTGATTTTTAATAAATAATTTAAAGATGGGTGGATTACAGACTATTTTTTTAATAGTGAATAATAAAGTGTTGACCACTTATAATTACTTATTTGTCACAAAGCCCAAAAGTTTGCTAGGCATCCTCCCAAATGGATAAAAAGAGAATTTCCCAGAAGAGTATACAAGTCACCTCAAACATGATATAATAGGATGGAGGGATGTAACATGATGATAAAGTGGGATTTGGGGAAGGGGAACAAATAATTACAGCAGGCAAGACTGGAGAGAGAGAGCCTAGATGAGAATTTTGCTATCTAGACAGAAAGTGTCAAATCTTAGAAATGTTGCGGAGGAAAATGCAACAGGATTTGGGCACAGTCTGGATCTCAGCAAAGTACAGTAAGATAATTTTTTTGCTCACACTGAGACAGACTGAACTCTGTTATACAAGTATAAATCCAGAATAACTCCGCCCAGACTGTGTATTGGTGGAACAGAGCCAAGAATCTCACCCATTATTTTCAAGTAATAAATTATGATTGCCTTTGGACTGGGTGTGTGTGTAATTTTTAAAATCTATTGCAATATTATTATATCTAGTTTTCACATATTCTTGTGTTACAACTTCCACTTTCCCTCCTGGTGTTTTGCTGTATGTCATCTACTGAGTGTTCCATTTTAAAAAAGAAAACACATTTTCTGTACATGAATTTCTGGTGGAGTGCCAACCAAAATAAACTAAACAAACAAACTAAATGAAAATGTTAAAAGATGAGTTAATGGACTAAGCACAACCTATCTTTAGGAAAGTTTGAAGAAGAGTCATCACACTTCCTTAGTTTTCCTTTTTGTGCGTAGTTTAAATGTATGTTATGTTGCTTCAATTTGTATATTAATGGATAAAGTCATTACATATAAAATTAAGATTCTATAGATATGGTGCTGCAAGCATGATGGAACAATCCTATATTGCATTTCTTAGTTTTAATAGAGTATGTAAAATTTATAAAAATAAATTGCTGGAGGAACTTTTTCTTGCTGTTCTTGCACACAGCTTATACTTATGCTGTTATTTTAAGCACATTCAGAATATCATAGGGGGAAGGAGGATGATAATTTCTTTTAAATGGAAATGCTGCATTGTGTGGGAAGCCTCATCTTCTTGTGATGGAGGGTCATTTGGTTAATACTTATTAAACGTGGGGAATATTGATCAAATGATCTTGAATGTCTAAACAACAAAAGGAAGACAAATTAATATATGCATCCCTAGAGATTCCCATTGTACCTATGTATGACAATATATTGTGTGCTATGTGAGGACCTAGGCCAGCATTTCTTAAATGTGGCCATCAGGGGGCTTTTCTTGCAGCCACAGCCTCATGGGCAGTGATGAGGTCACTGGGCAAAGCAGTGGTCCCTCCCTGAGGGCCACCAGCAGTGGTCGGACCCTGCCCCCTCTGAAGACTCAAATGCTGAAGGAGGAGGAGGCAGCTAGTGAGTTCCCCCACCTTCCTGGGGATGTAGGGTTAGGCTCCAGCCCTGGAGTAGCAGGCTCTGGCCACGGGGCTCCAACCCCCAGCTGTAGGGTTCATCCCCCATTGTCCCCGGCCCCCACTGCCTCCGCTGGCCCATCATACATTTCCCCCTACTGCCTTCCCCATCCAAGGCTTAATTTGTCCCCAGTCTGCTGCTATGAAAAGTGATATTTGTATGTTTGTTAATATCACTTTTGACCGCAGCAGACTTACTAGTTAGCAAGTCTTTTTTAAAAAAGCAACCAAAAAAAGGAAACAAAGCAACAACAAAAAAGACAAGAATTTGCAGAGCACCTTATTTGTGTTTCTGTTCTGCTTAGGTCCTGTAAGGAAGAGAGGCAACTGTACGTTGTTTTTATTATTGAGTGTGCAAAAAAGCTTCAGTAAATTACAAGGATATGGACACATGTATGTGCATATATATTTGTTTTTCCTAAAGTAATTTAAGTATTTTAGGAAAAATTGTCAGCGCAGTATTGGTGGCCACACTTTGAGGCCGTCAAAAAGTTGTTGTGAGAGCCCCTGACCTAGCCCTGGATCCTCAGCTGATGAAAATTGTCATAGCTCTGTTAACTTCAGCTGAGCTATGACACTTTGCACCAGTTGTGGGTCTGACTCCTGTTGTTTAGATAGTCCATCAATTCCATGGATGGATTTTCATTGTCAACTTTGAAGCCTCCACAGATTGGCCAGTGAACTTCACATGAAATCCCTACTTTTGAGAATGCATATTAGCTATGTGACTACCCTATCGTTAGCTATGTGACTACCCAGTTTACACATGCGGTTGTCTGTTTGTGAGTGTAACTGTGCCTGCATATTTGAGGCTCCGGGTATATCTTCACTGCAGAGCTAATCTGGGCTCTTATTTGATTGTTGACCTTAATTATGCTCCCATTCACGTACAAAAACTGTGATCCACGTATTGCCCTGCTTTCTGAAGGACTGTTCCCATTCTTCAGAAACCAAAACCAAAACTCAGAATTAACTCTGCATTCCCTCAAGTGATCCGCATTGGGCAGTTCTGAGCACTTGGGTTAGCCTAGCCCGGGTGTGAGTATCTTTACTTGAGTTACGGTGTCCTCACTGATGCTACACTCCCCCATGTCTGAGACTTCTGGGGCATATCCCATGGTTCTTACCACTGGCCAATTTGCAGAGAGGCCGCAAAATTGACTTTGAAAATCTGTCCCTGGAATTGATGGACTCTGTTATACAACAGGGGCCAGGCCCTCCACTTGTGTTAGTGCAGGGGTGGGCAAACTATGGCCCATGGGCCACATCTGACCCCTTGACTGGCCCCTGAGCTCCTGGCTGGGGAGGATCCCCCTGGCCCCTCCCCTGGAGCCTTACCGCACAGTGCGGGCAGCACTCGGGGGTTGGGGAGGGAGAGGTGGGGCTGCGAGCAGCATGGTATTGGGGCTGGGACCTGGGGGGAGGGGTTGGATAAGGGGCAGGGAGTCCCAGGGGACAGGGAGCAGTTGGAAGGAGTGGAGGTTCTGGGGTGGGCAGTCAGGGGATGGGGAACAGGGGGATTGGATAGAGCGTGGGAGTCCCGGGGGTGTGGCTAGGGGTCGGGACAATCAGAGGGCAGGGAGCAGAGGGGGTTGGGTAGGGGGTGGGTTCCCGGCGGGGTGGTTAGGGTCAGAGGGGTCTCTGGAGGGGGCGATCAGGGGACAAGGAGCAAGGGGGGTTGGATGAGTCAGGGATTCTGGGGGGTGGCAGTCAGGAGGTGGGAAGTGGGAGGGCGTCGGGTAGGGAACAGGGCCAGGCTGTTTGGGGAGGCACAGCTTTCCCTACCCTGCCCTTCATACCATTTTGTGACCCTGATTTGGCCCTCGGGCCAAAAAATTTGCCCACCCCAGTCTAGTGTCACAGCTCAGCTGAAGTTAATAGATCACTAAGGATTCTTCTTTATCCTATGCTCCTTGGAACAATTGAAATCCAAGCAAATTCTCTTTTAACCATGGAGGTGGCTCGTTAGAAGTTGTGGGCAATGCCCATTGTACGTTTCTGCTGGAGAGTGACACAAGAAGCATCTCCTTTCCCAAGCTGGAAGCTGTTAGTGTGCTAAGAAGAGAGGGATGAAAAAAATGGGAATGAGGGGAAAAGGATGGGAATAAGAGAAGAGATTAAGGTGAATCAGCGATGAACCATTCTCTGTGGAGGTGGGGAGGAGTCAGGGAGCAGGAGCATATAGAAGCTGGTGCCTACATATTTGTGTGCACGTTTTGTATGCAGTAAGGTTGAATTTTCAGCCTTTAATCATCACAGATATGTTGGGGATGAACAGAGGGAGTTTAAAAACCAGAAGACGGCCCCCCCAAACCATCATTTAGTCCAGGGATTGGCAACCTTGGCACGTGGCACTGAAGGGTAAGCAACCTTAGTGGGCCTGCCGGTTTGTTTACTTGCCGGTTTGCCGATCGCGGTTCCCACTGTCCGCAGTTCGCTGCCCCGGTCCAATGGGGGCTGCGAGAAGTGGCAGCTAAGGTTGCCGATCCCTGATTTAGTCTTTTGAAAAATCCTATGGGTTTTAGGACGCTATCATATTTATTTTGGTGGGAGGTGGGTGAGGGGGTTCTGACTCATGACTTTTAAACTCCTGGCATTGGCAATACTGCTCAGCTTTGTGGCTGGCATCTTCCCCAGTTTACTCAGGTGTTTCCCACTCATGAGAAAAGAAACCACCCTCTCATTTCACATAGTCACCAATACTGATGGCTGTTACCGTGGGTTGAATTAAACTGTCACTGCAAAATGTAGTTTTTTTGGCCAGGTCTGCATTAGAGAATGTTTGGCAGTATAAGCCAGGTTCCCAAGTGAAATAAGCTACACTGTTAGAGGCACTTTTATGCCTATCTGACTTTGCATTAGGTCTTTTGCTGAGATAGAAATGTCACAAAAAATAGCATACTTAACCAATGTTACTGTATTGATAAAAGTTTCTAGTATTGACCTGGCCTTGAATTATGGAGTTTTGAAAACTTTGGACTATTAATATATTTAAAACAAAAATTAGAAATATTTCCTAGTTTAGAAAAGAGAACTATTTAGAGTTGTGAATGGCTTTTACTACAGCGGGCTACAAATTGCACAGGAAGCAGTAGTAGTACACTTAGAGAAATCTACAGTATGCACATTTATGAGCACAGGTCACTGTTGCATAGACAATGGATGCATTTGTAGGGCCAAATGTGGGGGAAAATGAGGCCTGAGACTGCATACAAAAATGTATGTGTAACTGTGGAAATTGTGTTAGCTAACATAAGTGCAGAATTGCATATGAACCCATTTTATTAAAAAATTTGGCAACTAATTTCCAAGTTTACATCTACAAACATCTTTTCTAAAAATGCACTAAAATAATTAATTTCCTTTGAGACAGTTACTTAATGTACACTTTAAGCATTAGAGAATTATTTTTTGTGTCTTTTTGGCTGTCTATTGTAATATTGTAGAATAATAAAATGTATAAGTTCTTCTCTCCTTTTATGAAGCAATCAAAGCAGTTTCTTATCTAAAATTGCTGTTTCGTAGGTGAAGTTCGTGTTTCTCATTGTAGAACTTGGCTCTGATACCGTGTTTATTTGGTAGCCTATAATATTCTAGACTACTAAACTTTTATTGGGCCAGGTTCTACCCTCGGATACATATCCATAACACTCATGGAAGTCAATTGGAACAGCATGTTTCTATCCAAAGTCAGAAATTGCCACATAAATAGCTTCACGCTCTGATAATATGGGTTTTGTTTTTAATTTTAAAAATAGTATTTCATATCCTTATCTCAAGAATGGAGCATCCTTTCACTTGATAAATTACAATTATAGGCCAAGATTTCCACAAGTGATTAGTTATTTTTGGATACCACCATTTTTGGGTTCCCACTTGACACCCTCCAGGGCCCTGATTTTCAGAGCACCCACCCTCCCCCTCTGAAAATCAGGCCCCGTTAAGATGTCTCAAGTTGAATACACAGAAATTTACATACCCTCCGAATTATCCCAAAGCTCTTTGGGGGCAGGGATTCTTGGGGTTTCCTGGTGTTGCTGAACTACACTAATATTCCAGCTCTCCTGTACGCTTATTAAGGTTCCAGGACTGAACATACTGCCACACGTGCTGTAAAAACAGATCTATTAAGAATCACATTCTTAGTTGCATGGTTTTACATTTATCATATGCAATTAACATTCACCTGTGAATCCTAAAGATGATAAAGCTCTTACTTTAAACTTCCCCCAAATGTACCTTTAATAATTGTATATAATAGAATATGTGATATTATGCACAATAGAATAACAGGAGAAGCTCCATAAAGTACAATGCATCTTGCTGGAATGAAAAATATAACAAAATAGTGTCCATATTATATACTTTGATTATTTTTTTAATTTACTATTTTCCAGAATCTATATGGTTAATGTAGAAAATGTTAGTAATTTTGCTGCAAATAAATTGATCAGTATGAAAGATGTTTGTTGCTGGTTGAATCATGGTCCACAGTTAAGGTAAACAGATCTGTGATGACATTTTCTGAGCAGAATACCAATGCAGTTGCATTTCTTCCCAGAGGTTTCTGATGTTTCTCATATGCGGATAAAATTTCTTTCAAGAAGATTTTGGTCACAGGAAAGAAATTCTTCTATAGAGGTGGGATTTATTATATTTATGGCTTTTTTGATATGATAATTGTGCTGAGTTAAGAGCATTTCAAGATTACTGCTTCTTTTGCATATCCCATGTAATGGTAAATTTTTCTGACCTGTTGTCTATTTAGCCTATCTGTTAACGGTATGTACGTATAATATATTAATAAAGTTGTAAAATACAATTATTTTAAATTTGTATGGCTCTGTGGAATTTCTCTAGGTTCTTTTCTTTCTCTGTAATTAACATGCCAAAGTGATGTGACTAAATTTACAATTAGATTTTACTGTAGGTGTTATGAAATATTCTTCATGGTGGCTATGTTTTCACCTGGCAAGTTCTGAATTCACAAATGTGGTTTCATTTTGTTCCTCTTAAATGTGCCTATACTAAATGGTAAAACCCTTTGTGATCTGGTTAGTGGTTGTATATCTTAATTCTTCATGATTTTGAAAACTGTGTTTCTCCATTACCTAAATAAGTTTTTAGACTTTGCCCTTGCAGAACATCTAAAACATTTTTATCAGCTTCTGTTCTAGGGACAAGGCGTGTGTGTTAACATTAGACTAAGGTTTACTCTGAGATGATTGACATTTCAGTCAGTTTGTGGACTGGCATTCAAATCTGTAACGTTTATATTTATATAACGGGCATCTATAAGGCATAGATGCTGGAGCTGAGAGTGCTGCTGCATTGCCTGGCTTGAAGTGTTTTCCATTATATCCAGCGTTTACAGTTTGATTCACAGGCTTTCTGCACCCCCACTACAAAAATTGTTCCAGCACCTCTGTTCTCAGGTTTAGTCATGCAGTGAGATTTAATTCTAATGTAACCTATCATATTAAAATGAATTGTAAAGGATTAAAGAATACTGGAAAGAGCATCCTCAATGGTCCTCTAATATTTAGTAGCAAATATTGCACTTGTTACAAGATTTGAAAGTTGAAGCATTTCAGAGCCCATTGAAGTCAGTGGAAGGATTGCTATTGATTTCAGCAGGCTTTGGATCGGTGCCAGCATTACCTATGCAGATCATGCATGTCTTGGTCTGAAGCAAAGACTCTGTAATACACTGAGTGAAAGTCATGTTGGGTAATGGCCATTCTACATGGGAGAGAGAGTGTTCCTTTGGGAATTTCAGAGCTTCACAAGAAGCGGAGATTTCTGACTGCAGGAGCAGAATCTCCTCCTCCGGTGGATGACACAAATTTTAAAGATGTGCATCTGGTCAACTGTGCTCTGAAATCTCTGTCTAAAAGCTGTAAGCCTGTGTTGTAGTACAGCTGAGCTAAAGCTTCAAAATTCAAAGCTTGGGAGATGTTTTGAATTTGAGATTTTGGCTTGGGGTCAATCTCTGGTAAGTAACATTCAACTAAAAATCAAATCAAATCAATATTTCCCTCCTACAGTCCAGTCCAGTGATTTTGCTGCACTAAGATTGCTGAGGCTTAGACCCTCAGTTGTTGTGTTAGACTAGAGGATAGCACACTTGACTAGATCATTCTCAGCAGTATAAAGAATTGAAACAGGTTATTGTATGTGTTAGGCAACATTCATGGTCAGACTCCATGTACATATTTGACTTTGACCATTAGTTCCTCACACTTTTAAATAAGGGTTATGTATGCTAGATATGCCCTTGTTTTTGTTTGCAGAAAGTCTTCCCAACCTAGGAAAGAGCCCAGCTCTTTCACAGTGCTGATAAAATACCTGTACTTGTGTTTGAGTTAACAGTAGCAACTCTGTATGTGGTTGTGTATGAGCCTCAAAGCTGTAATTTTTCGGCACTTTATTGATAAGTACCACACATCAAGCACTTCCATTCTTTTTCAAGTGCTTGTTCAGGTTGATTCCATTCTAGGGCACTGGCATTCTACATAGATTGATCAAAGACGTTCCGTAGGTCAATGCAGTTATTTGTTGTGGTTTTAAAATCTGCTTTAACAAATGAATCAGTACAACTATTGAAAATGACCTTCAGCTATATGCCTCAAATGTGAGGTGATTGTCAGAATATTTCAAAGATAACTTATTTTCAGAAATAGTGGTTTTGCTTTTATGTTTTAGTGCCTTTACGTAACTCCATTATGTCTTTCTTATTATACTATCGGAACATCTCTTTTTTTAAAAAAATAAAAAATCCTTGAATGCATTATTGAAGCATATTATTTTAAGTTCCCTGCTCTGTTGCTTCTTGGTTGAAAAGAAGTTCAGCTAATAAAATAAATGTGCTAGAAGAAATTCTTAACAGCAATGAACAGAAACAATGAGACTGAAAATGTACATAAGGGATTTGAATAAAATATGTCAGGAATGAAGTGCTCTCTAGACATGAAAGAAAATGCTCTTTAAAAAGACTGGGTTTCTGCTTCCCCATCACCGTTGTTTTTTTGTGCTAGCATGCTGAGAAAATAAGAGGATTTCTCAAATAATTTGTTTTCTGTTAATAAATTTTCGTAGACCCAGATTCTTCCGTTTTACGGTTGATTTATGGCACGTTCCTAAATCTGGTGTTGGCTCTCAGTCTAATGGGATCCATTTGAGGAGTGGAGGCAGCATAACTGCTCTGGCACCTTCGTTATGCTCACTTCCTTAGAAGTCCCTGTTATCGTATTTCACCTCCCTGCCCCTAGAGATGCTGTTTTGTTTTTCTCTCGATTACGGATCATTGTGGCTATGGCTATGGGGTAATGAAAAAAAAGAACAACCCTCAATCCCTGTTCCCCAAACCAATAAACTTCCACTGAAGACCTTGAAAATGTTACTACCAAGGGTGGACCAAAGGGATGGAGCAGGTGACCTTTGCTAACCCTGATATGTGTGGTTCTAAAGAATATTTTTAAAAAACCCACAATTTTAAAATCCTGGAATTAATATATGGGGTTAAAGTTTGGAGCAAAATGCATTTTGAGGTGGGTAATGAGGTGCTGTATGTGAAAAAGAACACTTTTTTACTGTTATCATCCAGTCTCTTTTTCCTCTTGATGTGTGCTCACTCTCAGCAGATTCCTCTCCGTTCTTCCAGAAGCTCCAGCCCACCAGCTGTTTTGGGGGAGGGGAATAGTAATAAAATATATCCAATTTGAACAATCCTTGTACAGTTTAACAAAACATTTTGGGGTTTTTGTTTTGTGACCATTAGACATTGTGACCTTTGGTTGGTAGTATCTCAGCCACCTGCTATAGCAAATTGTCTAATCTCTGTGCTTTAGAGGGAGAGAGACTTTTTTCATTTCTTAAATCATCATGATTCCACAAAGTTCATGCATATACTTAACCTATGGGATAGAAAGAAGGAAAAGAACTATATTGTTCTCTTTTCCTATAGTGTATTTCATTTTGAAGTATAATAAAATGTTTCCCATCCAATTGCTGTCTTTGAATAATAAAAATGCCTTTTATTCTGTGATCGCAACATACTTTACTAAGGTGAGTGTTAATATCCCCATTTTACAGATTGGAAAAGCGTGGCATGGAGATCGGATTAGCCCAGTGTCTCACACCGAGGCATTGATAGAGATATGAATAAGAACCTAGAGTGTAAACTCTTCCAGGAAGTGTCTGTCTTCCTGCATTTTTGCATAGCACCTTGCATGTTGGGACATGAATTCTGATTAGGGTCTCTAAATGCTACCGAAACATAAATAACGTCTCCTGAGACACAATCTCCTGCTCTAACCACCAGACCTCATTGCTGTCCACAATTACCAGCATATAGGGTTTGTCATACTTTTTAGCATTGTATTTGAATATATTTTAAAATTTTGCATAAACTGTATAAATTATGCCCCAGCGGCTAATTAATTTCAATAGTTCTGCATTGACAAAAAATACTCTGTGAGGAAGCTTAGGTGTTGTGCAAGACTGCTAGGCTTCATTGGCAGCTCCTGTACAAGGTACAGTGATACAAAGGTACAGTGAGTAATAGGTAAATGAAATACATAAAATTTCCTATATATGTCATGATTGTTTCTCTCTCTCCAATTGCACTCAGGATATCTATCGACAAAACTGAAGCTATTGCAAGAATGTAAGGAATTTGCCATCCTTTGTACGGTCCTTTAAACCACAAAGGATAAATTTGTCTTCATTTAGAAATAAAAGGAAAGATCACTCTGCACTTATTGTTTTTAAAAGAGCCTTCTGTGCGTCATTATCACTGGCTTCTCTTTTTATAGTGGATAACATGATTTTCATTCTGTATTACAGAAATGGCTTCAGATATTCCTGGATCGGTGGCATTGCCGGTTGCACCTATGGCAACGGGACAGGTGAGAATGGCAGGATCCATGCCTGCTAGAGGAGGAAAGAGGCGTTCTGGGTAAGTTATTTTGTCAGTGGTGAAACTGAAAACTATTTGCATTCATAAATTAAATGCATACATGTAGTAATATGCGTGTCAAGACTGGCTAGTTGTGTTTTGGTTTTCTTTTTACTGTATATGATGTTGTAAGAGTGAACTTGCTGATGTGTGTGCATTTTGTTTAGTGATGGGCAAGCCTCAAAGGTTGTGGCATTATGGATTGGCTAAGCATCCAAAATTCAGGGATCTGGTCCTGAAACCATTAAGCACATTATACTTGCTGAGACGAGTAATCCCATTGGTCTCAATGATACATCTCATGTGAATAAGTGGAGCAAGATGTGATTCTAGTTGCATATGTAAATTTATCCAAACATGCTCAGTCTGAAAATTGGGCTTGGAATCTCACAACTACATATTTTCTACCTAAATTTTCAATACGGTATTTCCATTTTCTGCCATAGGTACAGAAACCACAAAACTACATCCTCTCTTAAGATATTTTGGCTTGTCATATCCTGGGCCTGATTGGAAACCAGAAATTAAAATGTCTTACTATCCGAGAGAGGGGTGGTTAAAGTTTCCTTTCTTAACATAGCTGGAGGTTTGCTGGGGAAGAGGAAATTCTTATTTTATCCAAACCATTTTTGCTCATTCCTAATGTTGTGTCCCTAAGCAGGACAACATTTTGTTGTTCTTTAATCACATGTAGTTCTGTGGAGCCTCTCATTGTAATATCTGAGTGCCCTCAACGTGGAGTAGAAGTACTTCAGGGTTTCACAGGGGAAAAACGCTTGCTTCTAGCTCCCCAGAAGTAACTGCTTTCAGAGCCAGATGAAATCCAGATGGTGGTCAGGAGATCATTATCCTGGAGATTTTACTATTCTGCTAGGGGAAGCCATAAACACACGTAGATGGGTCTGTCTTATGTTTTCCCCCTAAATATGGCCATGACCAGGCTCTTCAAGAGTAAAGATCCTTTAACTGAGGGGCATTCACTGAGAGAACTCTGACCCAGTTCCTGTGAGTTCTCCCCTTGTGATTGCCAGCCAAAGTGTTCTGTCAGTTTTAATGGTCTATTAGGGGAATACAAGAGACAGTAGCTAGAATGGCTGGTCCCACTCCATATGTGAATAAAAACAGGAGGATCTGGACTGTGTCTTAGGCCTGGAATTAAATTGGCAGCCAGATGAGGCATGTGGAGCACTGGTGTGATATGTTCCTTTGATCTGCCTTACCTGTGAAGTGGGCTTCCACATGCTGAACTAACTGTATGCAGTTGATCTTATTAAATCATGAACTACCTCTTCTGAAAAAGCTACATTTAATGTTAAAACCGTTGAACACAAAACTCTTTTCAAGCTTATGCCAGAAAACAAATTTAAAATCAAGATTACGTATTTTTCTAAAGGATCTGCTCTTAGGACTTATTCTGGGGAAGTTCCATATGGCTTGCATATAGAGGAGGTCAAACTAGATAATCACAGTGGTCATCCCTTCTGACCTTGGAATCTATGAAAAAAAGAGAAAGCTTTAACATCTCTTAATGGCTACTTTACAAAGAGTCTAACTTTAACTGTCTTGAATCAGAGGGGTAGCCGTGTTAGTCTGGAATTGCAGAAGTGACAAAGAGTCCTGTGGCACTTTAAGGTGACTTAAGTGACTCTTTGTCACTTTAACTGTCTTGGACTCTTACGTGACCAGACAAATGATCTCACCGCTGAGCAGCAGCCAGGTGAGCTACTAATGCTATTTACTAAGTAGTGACTGCCAAGGATTAATATTGCTAAATGTGGAGTCTGCTGGTTATACAGAATATTGACTTGAAAGTTAAATCAAAATGTCATGGTCCTGAGTTTTAAATATACCATCGTAAGTATCTTTTATAGGCTGGAGAATGAGGGGAAAGGAAAAGTGAGTTATTTAAAAATGTATTGAATTTACAAAGTCTCTGAATTAGATACTGTAGGTTTGCTGCTGTACAGAAAGCAATTTTGTATCCATACATCTTAGTTCTAGATTAGAAGGCCCTCTCTAAGGTGGTGAAGAGAAAGCATTTTATTCAGTGCGTGTATTCAGACCTCCAGGGACAGAATGCCTGGTATGTCTGCCTGCTGTGTCTAATGCATTGTACCTTCTCTTTGAACAAAGCTGCAACAAGCATTTAGTCCTTTCCTACTCCCCTGGTGATGCATCTATGTACACCTAACTCCTTGGGCACGTGAGAAATGAATGCTTTAGATCAAACACAAAGGAATGCAGCCAGCAACATGGCCTTCTTTCCCAACTTTGGTGTCTTTTTGAAAATTGTTTTTTGCTTATAATTGCTGATGCGCTCTGGCAAAATAATTGTTGTACAGGCTTGAATATATGCTAGGTTAAGCTCATTGTCTGTCCAGAAGGTGTTTCTGCAAGGTAATGATTCCATTCTATTCACAACTAGGAAATATGTTTTTCCTCTCTGTGGGTTATGCCAAATGTTTTGTGGGGAAGGTATAAAGGTAGAAATGCCTAAGATATTCCATCGATGAGGGCAGTAAGAGTATGTAGACTTATTTAAATTTATTTCACTTGCTTATGCTGATTTTTAAAGCCCTTATCAATGTAGGCACAGGCTATATTTCAGGCTTCTTTCTTCTGTTTTATGGGGGAGCTGGATGGGAGCTGGGTATGTATTTATTTTAGGGCTCCATGGATTTTTGGCCTTAGGTCAGCAGGTGATTTTGCCTTTGCTATGATGGGCCCTAGGCTGTGGAACTTGTTTTCTGCCCACACCCTCTCCCAATTTTTAAACATTACCTAAGATCCATTTCCTCCCATCTTCCCACTCAACCTGCCCCCATCTCCTTTTGTGTTTCTTGCTTGAATGTGTTTTTAATTTAAAACGTTACCATAATTTATAAGTCCTGTATTGCTTATGGCACCCAAGAAAGCTTTTGCAAGGGGCACTTAGTAATAATTATGTTTATAATCTGGCCTTTTCACAACAGCTGAATACTGTGTGAAAGAAGAAAACAAAATTTATTCTTGTCTCTTCAGTACGAGAGCCTAGGATAGCATATTTTTAATCCCTTTTTAAAACGGGAATTTTAAATGAAGACAAAATGATGTCATTTGTCTTCTGGGAAGTTACTTCTGCTGTACTGCTGACGTGCAATTTACTCTTTCTGAATAGAGGATCTTATCTGTTGGGGTAAGGTGAGTTTGTTGGAATATTTTTTATATGCTGTGCTGTGTTTATGCTAAAGGTTAAAACTGATTCCTTATCCTCCTGGGTTCTGCCTCATTCTAAACAATACATATTAGTGGAAGGCAACCAGTTAGCATCTCTTACTTTTAAACCCACTGTTTTTCTCAAGATTATCAGAGTTTTTCCATGTCTCAGAATTAACATATCTCTGCTTTCCACTTCTACATTTTTCATCTTGAAAACAAAGACCAAAGTTGATGTTAATTTTGTGCAGCATTTTTACAAGTGTTCTATGAAGTTAGTTTAATTCCTTATTTTTTTTACAAAAATATTGTTTTACATTTGGAATAAAAAATGCAGTTACATTGTGGCCTAACAAAGCAATATGTATATATTAAAGTCTAGTATGCTAAAGCCTGATATTACAGCTCTAGGCACTTAGATACCTAAATGGTATAAATGCCTAGATTTATTTCCTATTTGCATTCCAGTCATTAATTCAGTGTGGTAGGTGCTATTTATACACATGACTGACTGGCAGTCTTAACTCCAAAGAGTTTTCAGTTTAAGATACCCAGCTCTATCTAGCTAGATAAATATTTGCATGACTAGTTTCATTTATTCCATTGGGATGAGTCCCATGAGTAAGGGCTGCAAGACCAGGCCCTAAATACACTATTATCAAGTGTTGCATATTCCAGTAATAATAAACTGGAGCAAGCAACATAAAGCTGGGATGTTGTGCTCATGGGCAGATCCAGCTCTCAAACTCCTCCCTCCCCCGAGTGTGTTTTGGCTAGGATCTGGAAAAACCCCACTAAGGAAAGATCCTTTAATATCACTTCCACAAGGGGAAGGATTGGAGATGCTATACAGTGAAGCATCTGCCAGCCCTGACCTATGTCTCCCCAGCTCCTTTTCCCCCAAGGCAGGGGATGGGTAGCACCTGCACTAAACTCTTGACTCTCTCCATTGCGCTTCAGTTGCCAGTGAAGTTAGGGAAGGATTTGCTTTATAGACCAGTGTCCTGCAGTTGAATCTTTGTAGACTGACCCTTGTGTCCGTGAAGAGCTTTTTTGACTTGATTAGCACCAACAGAGGTGAAAGGGTCCAAATCAATTGCAGCGGCAATGATCACAGGAGAATTTCAAGAAGGTTACATGTACATTGTTAGAAATAACTCCCATGCAGCTGGTCTGAGCAAATTCAGAATATTTGGAGAGCCCCCTACTGAAGACAGCATTGTTATAGAATACCAGATTGGCCATGAATTAGTTGTAAACAACATCTCTGTACAACTAGCCTCACTGGCCACTGGAGGTCACTGTTGCTCCACAAAAATGCAACTGAAAAGCTATTCATTATATAGAAAGTGATTCTGAAACAGAACTTGGTAACGATCAGAAGAGCACAGCATGATTTTCAGTGGAAACATTGATGATGAAATCAGATTTCAACAAACCTAAATACAAAAACCATATTTTTTTCTATGAGGCCTTATGGGAAAGTGGTTTCCTGACCACTTACTTTAGAAATGAACAATCACTCTTACCATCTGGAAGTATTAATATGTCTTTTCTAATGAGATTTTCAGCTCTTGTGATTTATTTTTTTTGTTTTTGTTCCATTTGTACTTAGATTACTGCCATCCAAAAAAATCTTTTAGAGGGCATCTTGTCATTTATTTCAAACTTAAGAAGTAAAGTAATATTCACTGATGGAGTTTGTCCCTTACATTGTGTAGTTCATCATTTTATATTTTGTTTTTTAGTTTCAAATATGTTGTTCTGTGCCCAGAACTCAGTGTTGTATTCTCTCTTCTATAGTATATGTTTTTAAATTTAAAAAATCTTGTTTTTTTTTAATTCAGTGAAACATTTTTTAATATGAAGACCTAAATAGTCTCTTCAGTTTTCTTTTGCCATAGCTATAACTTATCACATTTATTATCATAAAAAAACTTGAGGGCATATGGAATCCAGTATTTTCTTAAGCCTTATTGCAATCCGAAATTTTAGAAAACTTAGAAGTACAGTATTTATGTTGCCTAACAAAAAGGATTTAAAAAAATAAAACTATGGTTTATTAATTGAAAGGAATGATAATGGAATACCTACCATGCATTTACTTAGGGCCTGAATCAAATCTCACTTACATTTGTGTAAATCAGGTCTGATTATTAGACTAAATAAGATTACATTGGTAAAATGATTGTGCAATCAGAATCAAGCACTAAGGCTTGGTCTACATTGGAGGAAGGGGTTGACCTAAGATACGCAACTTCAGCTATGTGAATAACATAGCTGAAGTCAGCGCATCTTAGGCCGACTTACCTGCCATCCTCATGGCGGCAGCAGTCGGCAGTGGGCTCCCTGTTGACTCCAGCTTGTGCCTTTTGGCGAGCTGGAGTTCCGGAGTCGACGGGAGTGCCTTTGGCGATCGATTTATTGCGTCTTGACAAGACGCGATAAATCACTCGCCAATAGATTGATCACTACCTGCCGGTGTAGTGAAGACAATTTAGTGTCTCGTTATGTTAACAGCTCCTATCAGTAAAACTGGTATAGCAATGCTTGCCAACCATTATAAAGTATAGAAACAGAGATGTAAAAATACTGTCTGTTTTAAGTAATGTTGTTATGACATGGCTTTGTAGTGGCTAAAGGTCACTAGTTCATTTAAATCTAGGTCTGCAGTGATTGAAAGTCATTAGCATCTAAGGGCTCACTGATGACCTGTGAGATGAGCTGGTGATCTTGGTTTCTAATGAACAAGTCCAAAAACCATCACAGTTAAAATCAATTGTGACCAATTGGCAGTCAGTTTTAGCAGAGGCTAAGAAACAATTAGATGTAGAGACTGACCTACTGCTCCCTCTCACTGTTATATGTGAACTCTCCTGACCTGGGCAAAAGCTTGTGGGTGGGATAGTGCGGGGAAGTCTGTATGACTGTTGCCCCCATCTGCCTTATGTGGATAACAGAGAACTTCATTATGTATCGGCCTGACCCAAAGAGGATCACTGGAATACATGGAAAGACTCCTATTGAGTTCAGTGGGCTTTGGATAAGGCCTGAGGGCTGCTAATCCAGCACACTTCTAAAGAAGTACATTCACTTAAAATTCAGAAGGAAATAGCAGTAGTATATGTTTTTGCTGACAGAATGTTAACTCTTGGCTTCTTAAATAATGATTACTTCAAAAATTTTGCTTTTTCAGAATGGACTTTGATGATGAGGATGGGGAAGGTCCCAGCAAATTTTCAAGGTGAGCTTTTATAAGTACATGGCTAAATGACTGGCTTTTTCAATGCAGGAAGACAACTAGCAAACTACTAATATTGACAAAACTACAGTCCCATAGGCTGAAATGTGTTTGGTGTCTCCCAATGCTAACGGATTGGCTTGATCTGCATTGGCAATATCTTCTGTGTCGGCAAATTAGGCATACATCTTGGCACATAACAGCCAGTAAGTTGGCTGATAGCCACTAGATATCAGCCCACAGAGTGTCAAGCCCAGCAAGAACTATTTGATGAGCAAATTTTTCAGATGGATCTGCTTACTGTAGTTGTCAGCTCACGACACTCAGAATGCATTTTGCATCATCATCTGAAATATTACATATATCACGGAAACAATTTCAGATGAGGACATATGTGACTTTTAGTTACAATATTCCAACTTTGAGAGATGAGCTCTCATCATTCTTGGTTGCTGAATTTGTCTTTCTGCTACTGAAAATAAGTTTCTTATTGATTGAATGAGTTTTGTATTGCTTATGATAGTTCCGATTTTTAAGTTGCTGATTAAATATTCTACCACATCCTACTTTAAATATTGTGTATGTGTCTTGAGCAGTAACATAATATTCTAGTAAAGTTAAAACCAAAGTTAAGTGACATTATCATCCTTCACCTTTCATTTCACTTTTGGCTACATTGTTTGCTGTTTCCCATTAGAAAAATATGGGACACACCATGTGTACTCAGAAGCCCACCACTATTCCTCACGTTGCAGTTGGAACCATGATAAAAGCCGTGTTTAATCATAGTTGTCATTAATTTATTGTAGTCAGTACAAAATAAGGGCCTGATCCTGAGATTATTGGTATGAGTGGCGACTACAGGATGAAACCTTTAGGCAAAATGCACCACTTCAGTCCTACTTGAGCTATGTTTTGAGGATTTAAATATGACTCAATGAAAAAGGAAATGTGACTATAAGACTGGAAAAAAAACTGGAGGGCTCATGAGAAAGTGTAGTACATGCAAGTTCTTTTAACTCACTTGAAAAAAATTGTCTACACTTCAAGTTAATGATGACCCTTTAAGTTTCCAAAAAAAAAAAAAGTTTATTTATACTGTACTTCACATGAAAGCTTTAAAGGATTAAAGACACTAATAAATAGGGTGTGGTGCATGTATTAATCATGGCAAAGCGGCAATTATAATATAGAAAATCAAATTGGCTTTTCTTGAACTAAGGTTCTTTACTTTCAGAAAAGCAGTTAGCACTATTATTGACTTCTTGACAGCCCATAGTTTTTGGTTTATTTGTCTCAACTTTTCGAAAAATTAATATTCATTGGGACCAGATGTTTTGATTTATTTCCGACACTAGAGTCTTTTGATATTGTTTTTTTTTCTTGTCCACATTAGGAAATACTAATTCCAAAGCTGAATATATATTTAGAAAAGAGAGAGAGAAAAAAAGGGACATTTATAAGTAATGTTTTATGCCCCTGACTGCCATTTGGAAAACATTACAAAAAGGATGAAGTCCTAGCTACATTTAAGACAGGTGAAACTCCCGTTGACTTCAGTTGCATTGGGATTTCACTCATAATATTTAGTCTAATTTAATGTATAATACATGACAAGATATAATTTATTATAAAGTCCTGCTACCTGATTGACCATATTTCAGTCCTTTAATATAAGAGAAAATAAGTTTTATTTCCTGTATTTGACACTTGAGCATAACTCTATACTTGTCTCAAACTCTCACACATAGTAGGTGTCTATACAGTTATGCTTTATTTCTTTATACAACCCTCAGTTTATTCATCCAGATCTTTTCTTTTTTTTTTAAATACGCACTGTACTTAAAACTGGTGCATTTACACCAACTGAAGAGCTGATCCTGTGTGTATAACTCATGAGTATAACCAGATTTTGGGAGGTGGGGGTGGGGAGGGCGAATTTCTAGTGAACTTAGCAAGGGATAATAGCTATGAGCGTTAACCACCACCTCTGTGGAGAAGGACACTATACTTTTTTGCTATTGCTTCTGATGCAAAAGCACAATTCCACTTTGTTGGAGGGCATGAGAAGGGCTCCAGATGTGGAAGGCAAACATTCAATCCAGAAGAGGTCATTGGTGATACCTGTGCCTTGTGAAATGACAGACACTTGCACCAAACACAATATGTTATTTCTAATACAGAGAGACAGATCGTTATCTGGTGTAAATCAGTGTAGCTCCATTGACTTGAATGGAGCTATCCTGACTTATGCCAGCTGACGATCTGGCCCAGGATCTCCTAAAGAATACTTGGTGGAGTGTACAGTGTGTGTCTTAAAGCTCCATACAAAGGTGTCCATAAAATAATGAACTGCGTTTGGATGCCTCTGGCTTTCGACAGTTTGTATGCGTCATCACTGCCCTCTACTGAGTACCAGGGATAATGGCTGCAGCCTGCTGAAGATGTCTCTACTACAGCTGTGCAACCAGGAATATTTCATGGATTATTATTAGTAACAGACTAATGGCACTTTGTGCAACTTTCTCAAGCAATAAGCAAAAAGGCTCTAATATTTTAAGTGAAACCAGTGAGTCATATTTTGACCTTTTTCAAATTGATACACAAAGAGAGAGAGAGTTTTTAACAACTGGTTCCTGGTCATTCAGAAAGTTTCACCAGAGTCGCCTTTTCCTTTCTGTTCCATCATTCCCATAATATAATGCTTCTCTTGGTGTAATTTATAATAGGTTGAAATTGCAAGTATTGTCTTCGCTTTCTGTTGACTTTGTAGTTTTGTCAAGCCTTTTGAATTTACTTACCATATTTTCTTTCCAGGTATGATGATGATCAAATCTCTGGTGATAAGGAAAAATTTGCAAGGTAGGCGTGTTCTGGAGAGATCCTCTGCTGAGAGAAAAGAAGGGGGATATTCGTTTCCAAAACACCTCAGTCTGTGCGCCTTAGCTTAGAGAGCTGGTTATTTTGTTTCTAGGTGGAAATATGATGCAGAGAGGATGGCCAGGTAGGACCAAGGAAAATCACATACATTTTGCCCCTTTTATTTTACATGATAACATTCCGATTGATCAGAAATCAGTAAGTTTCACTTATCTAGAGCCTGATCAAAAGTCCATTAAAGTCAATAGGAGATTTCCCATCTACTGCTGACTTTGGATCATCCCTTTAGAGCCAGATTTAATAACCTCAAAAACATCATTTAAAAAACAGTTAGGAATTATAAATCCAGGACTCCATCTTCTAAATTTGTTCGTGAATGTAAGTTTTAAGGATCAGACCCTTTTTATAAAAGAATCTATGTTCCCTCTTGCTATCTACTAAACTCAATTTTAGTGAGTTCAGGTCAGTGTCAGATTTATTTGTTTGGCCAGCCCTTTACTGACCTATGGATTAATGCAATAGTTTTAAAGTTTTAAAATAATAAATAACATGGAATGCTGGATTTTGTCACAGTTTCCATGCGGCGGGTCCTGTTGTCTGTTGGTTACTCTGTATGTGATTGTTTTCAACTATTCAATGTGGTTGTAGCAATGTCAGTCCCAGGATATTAGAGACCCGAGGTGGATGCGGTAATATCTTTTATTGGACCAGCTTTCTGTTGGTCAGAGAGACAAGCTTTTGAGTTTACACAGAGCTCTCATATCTAATCTCTCTCTAGTATCCTGGGATCAACACGGCTATACCATCTCACTCACAGACAGTTGAGAATCTGAAATAGGACCTTCATTAGGAAGAATGTGATAACCAAAGTAGATTGTAACCTTGACAAAAGAGAGAGATTGTAATTTATTGAATCATTAAGGGCTGATGTTGAAATACACTTATCTGAATTGTATACTCATTGATGCTGTACTCCTCAGTAAGGCTGCATGTCTCACAGAACTCATGGATTCCGTGACCTCCGTGACTTCTGCAGTGGCCAGTGGCTCAGGCCAGCAGCAGCAATTTGGGTGTGTGGAAGGGGGTTGGGGCAGGAGGTGGAGATGCGGGGTGGCAGGGGGAGTCTCCAGCTCCCGCCAGCATGTCCCTGCAGCTCCTAGGTGGAGGGACCAGAGGATTCCGTGCGCTTCCAGTGCCTGCAGGTGATGCCCCCAAAGCTTCCATTGGCTGTGGTTCCCAGCCAATGGGAGTTGTTGCACCAGTGATTGTGGAAGGAGCAGCACAGAGAGGCCCCCTAGTGACTCCTCCGTCTAGGAGTTTCAGGGACATGCGGAGCTTGGTCGGGAGCCTGTGAGCCCCGCCAACCCTACCCTGCAACAGCAGTGGGGGTCCTGGGCCACCCTGCCCCCCACTCAGCCCAAATTTTATTTAGGGGTATATAGTACAAGTAATGAACAGGTCACGGCCATGAATTTTTGTTTACTGCCCCTAGACCTGTCCATGACTTTTACTAAGAATACCCATGGCTGAAACGTAGCCTTATTCATAATATCCTTATTGATATCAGTAGGAATTATGAATGTGGAGATAGAACACTAAAACGTGTTGATTCTGTTACAGTGACTTCAACATGTAATGCCTACATATGAAACCCTGCACATATGATGCATCTTCTATAGCAACACGTGCCAATGCACACCAACTCTTCTAAATGTACTATGATTTTGCTTATTTGCTAGAGTATTTCAAAGAGAAACATATTGCAACTGGGATGCTGACCCTAAATTTAAAAAAAAGCTTAATTGTGAAAAGTGGATGAAAAGTATTCTGATTTTTGCTTAGTCCACTTCCTTGAGTCACTCCCTAATGATTCAGCCCTGAGTTATGCTAAATCAAAATAAATAAATCTCTTCCAATGCTGCATGTTGTACCTATCAATGTTACTAGATTCTCCATGTGGTAATCTGCAATTTCACATCTTGTTGGTTCAATTAGTAATCCCACAAGAAAACTCCATAGAAGCTGCTTTGTCATCAGAAGTGGCATGCACCTGTCCTGGGCATGCTTGTAGGTAGCTACCGCTTTACAGGTACAGTATGCGGGTGCCATGGCAGAAAATAAAGAAATGCATCTCTATGATGCAGTGTAGTTCTCTAAGTTTAGTAGGTCAGTTCCTTAGCTGATGTAAATTGGTTCAGCTCCATTGACTTTGATAGAACTATTTGATTTACACTACCTGAGGATCTGGCCCACAAATCCTAATTTATGTACAATATTGACAGCCGATAACTGAAAAGCCCTGAAATGCAACTGGCCAAATTGGTAAAATATTTGTTATGTGCTGAGAATTTTGGAAATAAAATTTAAATGAGTCAGTGATCCTCCCTGTTGTAGGGTATTGGGAAGTGGAGGGAAAAAAACCCCTTCATTTGTTGGATACTGTTTTTCATAATCTGATATTAGTTTGATAGGTGGAACGAGAACAGTATTCTGCCATGTAGGCTAAGGGTGGGGTTTTCATAGAATGGAAATTATATATCTAGCTCTGTTAGACCTTTATGACAATCACACCCTAAATCCTGAAGCCTTTACACAGTTTTTAACTCTATTTATCAGGTAAAATTCCTATGGACTTTAATGATAGTTTTGACTGAACAAAGAGTTTAAGATCTGGTCTTTATAATTATAAATGTTGTCACTCATGGAAGACACAAAGTAAAACCAAAGCTCTTGATAATTTTCTTTTGAATATTTTTTGAGCACAGGATTGGTATTCAGGAACTCCAGAGTTCTAATCCCAGCTCTAGCTTTCTTTGGCTTCCTCAGACTTCCTTTGTAACCTATAGTCAAGTTATTTAACCTCTGTGAAATAGGGTTATTGTGAAGATGCTCTAGGTATCTGTGCAAGTCTCAGTGAAGATAAAAAGCACTATATTAGTGTTGAATATTGTCCTAATTATTTTATTACTATAGTTAATTGTTCTCATATAATTACCTGTTTAGTGTCTGCAAGTCAGAACCTACTTTGCCTTTAATATTTGGTTTAGATATTGTATTTACCTGTTATACAAAATATGGTCCCAATCTTGCAGTCTGATCCCTGCATCCATACATAACCTTATTGAGGTCTGTGGTGGGGAGGGCAGTATAGGAGTTGAGGTCTGCTGCATAAGATTACAGGATTGGGGTCTCTATCACCATAATAAAATTTTAGTCAGAACTGTTGCTTACTGTGGACCTGAAATCCATGGAGTGGCTCCTATTGATTTAATCAGGATCTGGATCAGGTTCTATGTTAATACAAGCAACACAATACTAAAGTCCTTATGCTAGGAGGCACAGAGCATCTCTTGAAAGGTGGGACTTCCTCCAGAGTTAACAGCCCTAAGTACCTCATGTTTCTTTTTCTGTCAGCTGCTCTAAAGCAACTGAGGTATAATTGCTAGGGAGTTAGAGCCAGGAACTGGCAGTTCAGAAATCTGGATTCTTTACTCTGCTCTGCCACTGACTCACTGTGTGACCTTGGGCAAGTCATATTTAGCCATCATGTGCCTCAGTTTTCCCACCTGTAAAATGGGGGATAATAATGCTTACCTTTGTAAAGCGCTTTGATCTCCTTGGATGAAAGTGCAAAGTAGTATTATTTATAATATCAAATGGAAATTCCTATACTGACCTTGTCTTGCTTTGTTTGTTGGCTTGGTCTTTCTTTAAATGTTTAGGGAGAATCATAGTGAAATTGAAAGACGCAGGAGAAATAAGATGACACAGTATATCACAGAGCTGTCGGACATGGTGCCCACCTGCAGTGCGTTGGCCCGTAAACCTGACAAGCTGACAATTCTGCGTATGGCTGTTTCGCACATGAAGTCTATGAGGGGCACCGGAAATAAATCTACTGATGGGGCGTATAAGCCTTCTTTCCTGACAGAACAGGTAGTTGCTTCATAAATGTTGTTTCTTCCAGGCTACATAATCCTATTTTTTGAGAGGTGGGATAGAGAGGTCAGTAGGTTCTTCACATTATGTTTTCCTTGCTTCATTTAGTGAGAGGCACACAATCCTAGATATGAGCATAGACAGATTTGGAGAACGTTCAGATTTGGATCTGAACTATATGGCGAGCTCCCGTCTGTAAAAACTCAGAACTGGAGAGCTTAGATCGGAACTTATAAAACTCCTCTCTGGATTCCTTTTGGCTATAGGGAAGATGTTGTAACTGGTATTTCAAGGAAACCCAGGTTCAGCCTTATCCACTGGAAACTCCTCGTGCCTATTGGTACTTTAGAACTCAGAGGGCTGTAACTTAACACTTGGCTCTTAACAGTTAAATTCTTACATGTGTAAAGAATGGATTGGAGCAATACATATTTCTGTTAGACAAATACCAGCAGCTGTTGAACTTTCAATGCTCATATCTCTATGTACTTTTTGTGATGGGTTTGGCCCCTTTGGGGTGTCACCTGACATGTTGGGGTGCCACTGAGTCAGCCTATTCTGCCAGCCAGGGTTCCCTTTACCTGGCCTTACTGGGTTAGGCTCACAAGCCTCTTCCAGCCAAGCACACAGGCAGGGCCACACCCACCTGCACAGAGAGACAGAGACCTGCTCTTTAGAGATTCAGTCTTAGGGACTTGCCCCAACACTCTGGTGCCCATTCCCTTTAAGAGGTACAAACCCAAAGGTTTTATGAAATTCGCCCCCTCCCTCAATGTTGAGGGAGATAAGTACAACTCCCCCCCGCATTAGAAATTACATAAACTAGGTTATATTGTAAACCAGCAATAAGTTTTTATTAACTACAAAAGGTGAATTTTAAGTGAATATAAGAGGTAGCAGACAGAACAAAGCAGATTACTGTCCAAATAAAGCAAAATGTGCAAGCTAAGCTCAAGATACTTAAGAAACAGGTTAGGAAATGCAAATTCTCACTCTAAATATTATTTTAGTCAGGTTGCAAAGTTTGTGGTTCAGTGTTCCAGTTGTATTTCTTTTCAGACTGGACCCCTGTCTGTCCCGCGGCCTTCCCTTCAGATAGCTCTAGCAGTCTTTTTTTCTTGACAGACAAACCATGGAGAGGAGGAGTCCCATTTGCTTTCCTCCCAACCTTTAAATAGGGTTTGCATAAGGCAGGAATCCTTTGTTTCCCAAACTTGACCCCCCCTTGCCTTCCAGTGGAAAGTTACAAGAAATCCCAGGTAATGTTTAGTAGCAGGTGACCAGACCACCTGACAATGTAGTATCACAGTGTCAGTGAGTCAGTGGCAGTAGGGAGCCCATAGGAAAGCCACGCCTTTTCACAGTCCATCATCCTCATTGGTGGTCCAGCCGCCCTGCCTGGCTTTTCCATTGTTGTACCTGAAGTGTTAGCAGTGGGCATCACCCAAAGTAGCATAGTTGAAATACAGATATATAGTCAATATTCCTAACTTCAGGTACAGAAATGATACAAAATGAATAATCACATTCTGTAAATTATAACCTTTCCAATGATACCTTACGAGACTCATCTTGCAAAAAGTACATCTCAGGTACGTCATATTCATATCATATTTTCATAAAGAATATGGAGTGAAACGTCACTCTTATCTTAGGTCTCGCTAAATTTGCTTCTAGAGTCTGCAAATATTGTCACTTGACTTGTCTTCCTGCCTCTGTGTAAGCTTGACTTTCACCAACAGAAGTTGGTCTAATAAAATATATCACTTCACCTACCTTGTTACTCTTCTTTAGGGCAGACTAGTCACTTTTCATTGTATCCATTTTTTTTGAGACTTATAGAATGATGCACATATTTTTTTCTATTTCCAACTGTGTTAATCATGGGGGCCATAAATCCTCTAGAAGTTGCAGCTAATATAGAGGGAGGTGAGTAATTTTAACAAAATCGTCTTGTTTTTGGTAGATGTTTCAGAAATTGATACACTGTGGTGAAAAATAAGATACATGTGAGCAGAAGCATGTAGTTTATTAGCAGTATTTCTAATAGCAGTTACAGCTTTTTAAGGCAATGGTATCCGTTTACCAGGCTAAGATCTCATCCTTATCACCCAGTATCATCCACCTTCTGTTCAATTTTGTGCACTCCAACCCATAATGGAGCTTGGAATGTCCCTAAGCTGTATCTTGCTATCTGAGCTCCATTGTAGGCCAATGTGTGAGATTAAATGTGAGATGTACAGTAGGTGGGCAGTAGGGTCTAGCACAGACGTGCATTGTTTAGGCACCCTTTCTCCACCATAAGTAACAGTCTCAAAAGTCTGAAGCAGCAGCACATAGAGACCCTTATTTAAGAGAGTAAAATATTTAATCAAAACAATAAAGTGGAAAATGAAAGAGACGGGCTTGAGAAACCTCATTTGTTGCTATACAAGTTTCAGTTGTAACAGATTTGGGTAGGTGTTAAGAAGGGCATCTGAATAAACAGAAATAAAAGATAGGGCCATGTTTTTCACTCCTCATCAATCATTTTTGCACAACTGATTTGCTTCCACCAAAGTTGCTGTACATTTTATTTTTGATACATACAAAGAACAAATTGCACATACCGGTCAAGCTGTTGGGCGACTAACAGTCCAAGTTGTGCATGCAACAGTGAGCATTATGCACACAAAAAGGGTAGGTGCTCTTTAACAGGAACACTGAGGTCTGTGCTTCAAAAGAGGCTGTTTGAAACCTGGCCCTCAGCATTCAAATGATTCAGGGAATGGAAAAGGTCACCAGTGATCCTCCTTTCCTATATGGAAAAGTTTTGTAGAATTTGATAGAGATTAATAACGTTTCAGTAATTTTTGTATTATGTCTTTGCTATAAATGTCTGTTGAAAAGTTTAAAATAGATGTATATTAAAAGAATAAAATTCCTTATGAGATTTTACAGATTTTGAATAATATTTAAAAGATCATATTACACTTCAAAAGAATCCTGTTGATTTATTCTGAGTTAAATTCTATAGAACACTTCAATAAGGATGGAATTGGTGTATTATCTTTAGAATGTCATCTCCCCTGTCTGTGCCTTTCTTTATGATGCCCACTTCTGAGGGGAGTTATGAGGCTTGCTTAGTTAATTTTTGAAAACTGCATTGAGGTCATCAGATAAAAGATGTTGTTGTAGTTACTAAAATTAACAATTTTTCTTTCATTACAAAATAGGGTGCATTGTTATATCAGCACCACATTGAAAATGTGGTTCCCCTTTTATTTGACCAGCCATTCAAATAACAAAAAAGTGTTATGAGATGAGGGGGACAGATGTGTATTCTTTAATTCTCTCTTCTTGCTGGCCTTCTAATTAAATCCTGTCTTTGCAAGGAACTGAAACATCTTATCCTGGAGGCTGCAGATGGGTTCCTGTTTGTAGTTGCAGCTGAGACCGGGAGAGTCATCTACGTCTCGGATTCCGTTACTCCAGTGCTGAACCAGCCACAGTCAGAGTGGTTTGGCAGTACACTCTATGAGCAGGTTCATCCAGACGATGTGGAAAAGCTGAGAGAGCAGCTGTGTACATCTGAAAACTCTATGACAGGTCAGATATATCTGATGTGTGCTTCCTTGTATTATGGTTCCCTTCTGAGCTCAGCTGAAGTTCAAAATCCCTGATTAAAGCCTAGGTCAGTTTAGCCCTTTTTATCTATGAATAACGGCAATTCAATGAGATTAGGCTGCCATTGTCTCGCTGGCTGTGCAATAATGCTGGTGAGCTTATTCATTTATGTGTGTTGTTAGAATCTGCTCCCCACTTACTTGAGTTCAGGTTTGGCTTGTAGACACCGCTCCCTCTCCCCCTTAATTTAGCTCAGTGGCTCTCAAACTTTTTTACTGGTAATCCCTTTCACATAGCAATCCCCTGAGTGCATCCCCCACCCAATAAATTAAAAACTCTTTTTATATATTTGACACCATTATAAATGGTGGAGGCAAAGCGGGGTTAGGGGTGGAGGTTGACAGCTTGCGACCCCCCATGTAATAGCCTCGCAACCCCCTGAGGGGTCCTGACCTCCAGTTTGAGAACCCCTGATTTAGCTGTACCTTCACATCTCTGGCTTTCCCAGGTGTGGATTCTGCATTGTTTTCCTTCCTTACTCTCTGGTCTTTTTAGCTTCTTCACAAATATATGTTTTCTTTATGCCTGTGTCTAGTTTGAAACTTGAAATAATTTTTCACACTTTTCTCTTTTTAGAAAAGCTTTATGTGGTCTGTTAAGAAGAGCCATGTTCAAAAGATTTAATGGTTGGCAGCTCAGAATCACATGTGGCTTTTTAACAAGACATTTGCTGCTCTTAGCTAGTGTGTGATTTACAACACATTTTGTGGTTTTCTACCTTTCAGTTAAAACATGCATATCTTTATCTTGTAATTGTGGCATGTAAAGCCATCAAGACTGAGTACCACTAATCGGATATGTAACCTTCATTAATAGGCCATAGGTTGTGTTAGAACTAGCAAGATAGAGTTAAATTCAATTTTCAGTGAAACTTGTAAAGTAGAAAACCAGAATTATTTAAAGAATGTATAGGCTTGTTCCTTATGTCTGGCCATGCAGTATGTGTATATCTGAGGAGTACTCAGGCCAAAGAAAAATACTAGAGCTGTGCAGAAACTCCAAACAAGGCAAAACTCACATGGTTTTCACTTCCTAAGGAACTCAAACTTCTGACCTTGTTTGCTGCAAGTTTTGCTGTGTTTCATAACTGAAAGGCCTGTGGCCCAGTTTCAAGTGAACCTGGGCATAATTTACAGCTTCCATATCAAAAGAGTGCCAGATTCATGGGGTTTTGGAGTCATGTGGTTTTGGCAAAGATTTTGCTTTATTCAAATCAGAAACTCAAAGCAAAACTCAACTGTGGAAATCCATACGGATCAAAACCAAGAGAATGTTGGCAGGAACCTGTACAAACTGTTGAGATCCACATTGCTCTAAAACTTTGTGCTTTGTTTAATAAAAATATAGCGTACATGCTCCCATTGCACATAGCACTTAATGCAGAGCATTCCTTTTAGAAGCAGTTATCCCAGAGACTCACTTAACGCTTAGATGTGGATCTTCAAAAGCGCTTCAGACAGGAGCAAGGTTGGATCAATGCTGAACACTTCTGAAAATCCAACTCTTAATATATTCATGCAGTTTTAAACTTGTGCTGCTTTTTCGTTGAACCTGCCTTTGCATGGAGAGAAAAAAACATTCAGAAACCAAACACATTTGGGGTCAAATTCTCTCCCTGAAAAAGTCCCTTTGAGCTACTAGATCAGCATAAAAGGATTTAAATCTGCCCTAAATGGACATCTGAGGATTCCCCAAGTCCAAGGAAATTTTCAGCTGGCAAGAACTCTGAATAGTTCTTCCTGTGCCAGCCCCTTCTTTATGTGCATCTTAGAAAGAACCAATCTTTTGGGGGTGTTTCTGGTATCTTCACTAGAGTTTGTATAAGACTAGTCTAATTGTTTTCTTGTGTTGTATTGTCTGTATCCATCTGCTGTCTCTTGTGATATACTTAGATTATAAGCTCTTTGGGGCAGGGACTGTTAGTGCCATATGGTCCTGATTGGGGTTCCTTGGTGCTCTGATAATACAAAGAATTTAGACTAATTCTAATTTAGACTATTAACATTAGCATTAAGTGACAATCCTTGTCAAATATTCTTATGCTGCCGTTTTAGTCTTTCTTTAAAAAAAGACACTAGTGAAATTTACATACTATAGTGTTAGTACAGACAGCAACAAACAAGCTCTTGAAATTCAGTTTTAAAGTTAAATAGTTTGATTCTGCAATCTACCATAAACTAAAATTAGCTGTACTTCTTTTGGATTGTAAGATCAATTTCAATCCATTTATAAGATAGCATGCTATAGTACTCCAAAAGCCATCTTATTGCCCCTAGATCTCTCTTATTCTCTGAATAGTGTGGCCATATATATATTCCCAAGTGCACTACAGCTAATCTACGCAGTAGCATGCACCCTTTCTCCAGCATAAGCCATGCTGAATTCAGCAGCAGCTTGTAACATCTACATCAGTGTAATGAAACAATTAATATTTTTTAAAAGAACTGCTCAGGGAAGTGTTTGCCTTAAGCTGGTATTGATCCATTTGGGCAGTCCCCAAGCCTCACTCTGTTTTTCAAGATTAGTGTTTTATTCAGAACAATGCAAGGCTTGAAAGAGAAGTAAACTGTAAGCCAGCCAGCTGCCTGTTTAATTTTTCCTGCTAAAAGTACAGTTCACCACAGGCAGCAGGAAAATCCCACATCCTTCCATGGTCACCAGCTGTTGAGCAGAGGGGCCACACAGGGAAACAAGGGGATTTTCAGGTGAAAGTTTAGTTTAGAAAAGTTATGATTTTTAATATTCTCCCCCCTTCTAAGTGTACATTTCCTCATCCCTGTAAAATACCCTTTTCACCTGTTGAGGTTGGGGAACAGACACAGTAACATTCCATAGAAGCCACTTTTATAGCCCTGTATCAGATCACATTCAGTCGCCTCTGGTATGTGCATGGCACCAGGATTTGACTGCTCATTATTATTATTATTATTATTATTATTATTATTTATTATTTATTAGATTGCTCTGACTTTCCCAGTTAGCCCCTGCTGTTAGTGATCCTGGACATAGAGAGGCTGCTGCATATGGTGAGCGTTTTTGTGTCTGCCATTGGCAAGTGCAATGTACAGACAGTGAGAGAGTAAGCTTTCTCGCATTTCTGCACCCAAAGATGAAATAAATGAGGATGAAACTGGGACATGGATGCACAGTCCCATGGACCTAAGCCATTGATGCTGTTTGCCCAAAGGTAGTGAGCATCCTGATCCCATCCTGATCCCATGCGAAGAAGAGAAATGTGTGGTGGTTTCATTGGAGGAAGGTGATACAAAGAAGTTGTCCTACTGTTCACAATGCAAGAAAAGACTCCTCATAAGGCCAGTGACAGTCTGAGGAGAAAACCAAGGCCCAAACCAAACCATGCTGGGGTTCACACATGAGAGATCAGTCTGGTCTCTGGTCAGAAAGTGCCTTCCAACAGAAGGGGACTCTGAAACCAGGATCCAGTCTACCCAACTGCATCTTCTCCCCATTCCTTTGAGGGCAAGTGCAGTCTCATACTTGCGTGCCTGTGCCTCCTTCATGTGCATCATGGATATATACTGTTAGCACTCAATGTGATTAGCAAACATCTTGTGAAGAGTCACTGGGGGAAACAGAGAGGATTCGAGATTTCTGTAGTGTTGAATTTTTAACCTGTTCTAAGTTAGATCCTGCAGCAATTTAAAGGCAAGAAGTGGCAGAGAACAGTAGAGACTTTCCAGCTCTGTTTTAGATGACTAGTGACTTCTTCCCAGTGATTGAGTTGGCAGGCAGGGAAGAGATCAGTGTAATTCATTATCTAGGATGTGACTAGAAACACAAACTTACACAGCCCTTGATTCACTTTGTCAGGTCAGTGGTGTTATTTCACAGTCTTCCAAACCATGGGAAGGCAGCGGGCTTGTTGTTGATCATGTAGCGCATAACTATATGCAAAGGCTCATTAATGTAATGGTATTAGAGCTGCTACAGATGTAGCAATGGGCATCAGAGAAGTGTCTAATTAAATAGGCAAAAACAAGTGCCAGGGGTATATAGGGTCATCTTCCCCTTTTTCCCTTCATTTTCCTAGCATTAGTTGAGTACTGTACCTATTTTTGGCTAAAGGGAAAATGGTTGATTTCTATGTTGTTTCATACTCATGGAGTTGTTTGGTTTTTTTTGTCTGGGGATGGAACAGTTGTCTGCATGTTTGTTGTAGGGTAATTGATAACACATTGTAGCACCAAGAAAGTATGGATCAAGATGAGCTAGGAAGCGCGAGGACTGAAATGTGATAGTGACAAACAGCACTCCTAAAGAAGGCGTTTGTGTGCTAGATGAGTGAGTACATTCTGAGAAGGGAAGAAATTCAGGAGAATAATCAAAGAATTATTTTTTTGTTTGTTCTTACAAGTATCCAAACAGGAAAAATGACTCTAAACTTAAAACCTAGTTGGTCAAAACTGTGCTTTTGGAGAGTTGTGGCTGATGATACTGTACAGATTCAGGGGGCTATACTAGCTGATTCTGATGTGGGATCAGGGACTGTTTGTAGTATGTTCACATAGCATATAGTGTAATGAGGCCCAAATCCTCACTGTGTTTGTATACTGTTGTAATAATGCAGAGGGAATCCTCAATTAGCCAGTTAAATTGTCTGTAAGGGGGATGAGAGACTGTAGAACAGGGGTAGGCAAACTTTTTGGCCTGAGGACCGCATTTGGGTATGGAAATTGTATAGCGGGCCATGAATGCCTGGTGGGGGAGGAAATCTATGGAGTGTAGCATGGGGGAGCTCTATAAGGGATGTTACCAGGAGGTGGGGGAAGAAGGGACTCATGCATTGTGATGGGGGTGGGGAGCTCTACAGGGTGGTACCAGGGACCTCTAGGGCAGGGGTGAGGAAACTGGCCTACGGGCCACATCCAGCCTGTGAGACCATCCCATTCGGCCCGCGGCGGGAGGCGGTGCCCCTTCCCCGGAGCCGCGCCACAGGGGCAGCGCTTGCCCCTTCCCCGGAGCCGCGCCACAGGGGCAGCGCTTGCCCCTTCCCCGGAGCCGCCCGCTGGCCCCTCCCCCGGAGCCGCGACGGGAGCGCTTTGGGGGCCAGGGCTGCCCGCTGGCCCCTCCCCCGGAGCCGCGACGGGAGCGCTTTGGGGGCCGGGGCTGCCTGCTGGTCCCTCCTCTGGAGCCGCGCCGCGCGGGGAGCGCTCTGGGGGCTGGGGCTGGGGCTGGGGCTGGGGCTGGGGCTGGGGCTGGGGCTGGGGCTGGGGCTGGGGCTGCCCACTGGCCCCTCTCCTGGAGCCGCGCCGCACAGGCAGAGCTCTGGGAGCCAGGGATGTGCACTCCCCCTCTCCCCCGGAGCCACCCTGCGTGGGCAGAGCTCGGGGGGCCAGGGCTGCATGCTCCCCCCACCCCCCAGCAGCTATGGTAAAGGGGAATGGGGGGATTCCAGGGTGGTGGTGGGGGCTTTGGAAGGGGCAGTCAGGGAGTAGGGTAGGTTGGTTGGGGTGGGATTCTGGGGTGGTTGTGGGTGGGAAAGTGGATAGGGGTTATGGCATTCAGGGGACAGGGAGCAGGGGAATTGGGTGGGGAGTAGGGTCCTGGGGGGTGGTTAGGGGTATGTGGAAGGGGCAGTCTGGGGACAAGGTCAGAGGGTTGGATGGGTCAGGGATTCTCAGGGGGGCAGTCAGGGGGCGGGAAGTGGGAGGGGGCTGGATTGTGGGCAGGGCCTTCCCTACGAGGCCCTCAATATAATTTTGCAAACCCGATGTGGCCCTCGGGCTGAAAAGTTTGCCCAGCCCTGTCCTAGGGGACCTTGCTGGCAGTGACACCAAGGTAGCTGTACCAAGCACTACCATGGGTGGAGGCACCCTAGCTGGGTTGCGTGCGGCCCCTGGGTGGTTTTGAGTCTTTTGAGGGTGGGGTCATAGGAGACCAAGAGGGGATTGGGTGCGTTACTGCGGGGGGGTAGCTGGGAGGCTGGTTGGTTCCAATCCCAGAAACAGTGCAGTGAAGGCGCGCCTGCGCAGTCTGGCTCTGTGTGCTGGAAGATGGTGCTCATCAAGAGAATTGTGAATCGGGGGCTGGGGAGTGCCAGGCAGGCAGAGTTGGACAAGCTCCAGATCCCACTCCCCGGTGGGAGCTTGAGGGCCGAATAAAAATGTCTAATGGGCCAGAAGCGGCCCATGGACTGTAGTTTGCCCACCCCTGCTCTCGATGTCGCGTTGAAGTCCTTCAAAGCAAGGGGGATTTCTGTCTGAAAAGATCCATATGGAGACAAAAGATTACTGCCTCTTTGGAGGCAATTTAATTGAGAGGAATTTCTCTAACCATATACCACTTGTTGGTCTCTTTAACTAAATGTGTCAAGTGGACATTTTGGTCTGAAAGGGATGCAAACTGACACGTTAAGTGCATTAGCTTCGCGGAATGAACACTGAAGTTTGTGCCTCACAGTTCTTCCAATATTAGATTCACGGGGATAGCTGGAGGGAGTATGGGCGAGAAAACTGAGGAACCTGGCCATCTATTCCTATTCCTAAATTTAGCTTCAAACTTGCGAGAGAGGAAGGAGAGAGAAAATCAGAAAAATACTAATAATAGTATTTTGTTTTTGAAAAATAAAATTTGTGTGTGTTTGGGTTTTTAACTTTAGGAGATCAGATCCTCAGCACAAAAGAGGCAGATCCCCTTTACAAAATATTCAAGACTTTTAAATAAACTGGATGCCAATGTTCTGCCAAGACTTTGATATAAGCTCCGCTTGGTTTTAATTTAAAAGGAGGTTTTGAATGATCCTTTACAATCCAAGTAGCTCCCTCATCAGCACTCAGTTTGGTATATAGAAAAGTTTCGATGCAGAGTCGCTATTGTTCATGTTCAGTAACATCTTTTGCAAGAAGAACTAAAGGAAGACTTCAGCTCTCTGTTGACACTTGTTGCTCCCTTTGTTGCAGCATCAGATTAGCATACAACTTCCAGGTGATGTCAAAGTTAATCAAGGGCAGTCTGTGATCCTACTTAATTGTGTTAGAGCTAAATTTATAGCCTGTCTAAAAAGATCATCTCTCCCATATTTGTGTGCAAAACTACAGCTATAAAATTGAGCATACTCCCGACATGAGCAACTGAATTGGCTGCATACACCAGATGCGTATCCAATTCTGCGCATATCAGTTTTACATAGAAAATGATACTATATTATCAGAAGCAGGAATTAAATATTAGGCTGATCTAATACTTTTATTTAAAAGGTGATGGCTTGATGGGAGAATTCATCAAAAATAAGTAGGCCCCATTGGTTCAGAATGAGGCTAACTCTGATCTCTCATTAGTGTAAATCAGGAATAGAACTTTGTTAAGGTCAGTGGAGTTGTATCAAAATCAAGCTCATGGTTTGAAATATTTCATTTTATGAATGATTGATCTGAGTTGTAGGAAAGCAAGATATAAAAACCAGAAACTTTTGTACTCGTGATTTAACAGTGATTAAGTGAATTTGTTTGCTAACTTTAACTTTACTTCTACTCAGAGAGCTTGTGCCAAGTTTAATCTTGGCATAAATTTTTATAGCTAGATTTTATAACTCGAAGTATGGCTTCATAACGGAAACAATGACAGACCCTTTAGCTATAGTTGACCTGATAGGTGCCTTTATAGAATTAAAGAAAATATTTTCTATGACAGCTTTTCACAAAAATATTTCTTTAGTATTGTGGAAGTTTATTTGGGGGATAGACATATGGCTTGGGGAACCTGCCTTACAGATTCTTAAATGGCAAATTTACCATATAATGATGGCTTCAATAGAAGTATTCATATTAAATTTCATGTCCAGTTGCAAAGGATTCTGTTACCCGGCTTGCATCCGTATCTGTACAAAATCCTGGTGTTGTAGACCGAGTCAGATTGTCTGTGAAAATAAAAAAGCTAAATAGTGGCAAAATCAATAGAAGAATACTATTTGCTAGAAGGCCAACAGAGAGGTAGAAAGAAAGATGTTTTGTACTGTACTGAACACATGGTCTGTGCTCCACAGACAATAAATAACACCATCTGAGAGAGAAATTCAGGAGTAAGTATTCTCTTTTAGAGAGACAAGGTGGGTGAGGTAATATCTTTTATTAGATCAACTTCTGTAAAGTTTAAGCTTTACCGTGCCTCCGCTCTGTTGGCATTCTGGCAAATAGTATTCTTCTGTTGATTTTGCCATTATTTAGATTTTAAGTTTAAGCTTTCAGTTACAATACCTCACCCATCTTGTCTCCCCAAATATCTGGGGACTGTCGTGGCTATAACAATGCCCCACATTTTCCTTTAGATCAAATACGTTTTTTCTGAAAACTTGTGTCAGGACTTTGTCTCAGCTCCTTTTTCTACTTAGTGTCATCTTTTCTGCTCTGTCCTCTGAATTTGTACACCTATTTTCCTTGCCCAAAATAACTGTATGTGAATGCAGATGTGAATGCATGCTCCTGTTTGTAGACTCTGACTTGATCCAATTCTACTGATGTCAATGGAGAGATTCCTGCTTACTTAAAAGGGGGTTGAATGAGACCCCTATTCAGTTGTCTGTGGCACAGTGGGGGAGTATATTTTGAGGCCCCCTTAAAGCTGTTTGAAAATTTCATGCTGGAAAATCCCATTTTGTTTACCCTCTCATGGTACCATGCCAATAATAATAAAATATAATGATTGATGAATGAAAATGAAAGTCAGTGAATCACATCCACTGAAAACAAAATTTAAAATGTTTAATTTACAGGATGTTTTCTACCATGACTGGAAGGGATCTTCTCTTGGTCCAGTGATAATTTAGAATTGGCTCAGATTCTTTGGCAATATAAACTAGACTGCTAAAAAGAAACTCCAATGCCTGAAATTCAGTGGAAGCAAAAAGTTTTCCACTAGAAAGTGCAATATAGTGGGTGCCCTTGATTGTCTTCTTTGAATGTTATGGGAATCAGTAGTGGCTCCAGAGATGGATTCCCTTCTGAGTTTTATCTAGGGTGGCCTAAGATAAAGCTTTTCTAGATTTCCTTCTGCTTTTAAGTGTTATATTCATGTTAGGGAAACGCCTTAAAGGAACCAAGTTCTGTTCTGTTCAGATAAACATGCTATTGTAGAGATTGTAAGACAATCAGCTAAATCAAAAGTGGTAGTGAAGCTGCTTTGGGAATCTCTTCTGTAGCATTTGGTACTGTGGAGTCCATGTTTATCAGGGCTGGTTCCGTACCAGAGAGGTGGTATAGAGCTGGCAGTATGTAATCTTGTTTCTAGGGGCAATGGCTTATTTCCTTTCTCGATTTTGTGAGCTGTTTTATGTATACTGTGAAACTCTGAGGCTCCGTGTACCTTTGAAAGTTTCCCAGGCTTTGCAGCCTGGGAAGTGATGGAGAGTTGAATCAAATCCAGATCTTTCTATTTGGATCATAGATCCTTATTGCAAGGTGGCTGGCCTGACCTAATGACAGTATTGTTCAGTGGGCTGATAGGGAGAGAGAGACTTTGTCAGTAACTAATCACAAATTGGAAGTTACCGTATTTTACATTTACATAATGCTTTTTACCCTGAAGCAAAGCCATCGTTCTTCATAAACTATTTCTATACAATACCTGTGAACTGCAGCCACCTCTGCTGTGGATGCTGGCAGCCAAATGGTTAATTGCATGCTACCCAAAAGGAGGAGAGAGGGAAACTTTTTATATATGAAAAGTTGCATGAAATCTTTCATGTCCAAGCAAAGCAGTCAGAACCTCAACTCTTAAGTTCTCATTCAAAACACCCCCATGCTTGTAGGTACTCAGTTTATCGTCTTTGGAAGGATGAAGGGATGAGCCAGCCGTGCCAGGATTCCAACCTGTGATTCCATGGAACTGAGATATTTAAGAGCAGAAGCTGACACACTAAGCCATCCCCTCCTGGTCAGGATGTGGACTGTGTTGGAATGCACAGTCACCACATTCTCTCAGAGGGCACTTGCAAAAGTGATTACTGTGAACACCGGGATTCATATTTCAGCCTGGTTTTGCTGTAGAAGTGTCCAATCCTGGCAAGACGTTTTATCCTATTTATAACTGTGAAATCTGGGGGAGATTTGGCTCATTCTAGCGACACTACCAAATCAGCATGTGATACCTATTTTTCAGCAAACGTGTGGGTTTTATGATCCTCGTGGCATATTGGATATGTAAAGGAATGTTAAAAGCAACAATTTCCATTCACACCCGCCAGTTGCCATTGCTGCTGTTCCAGTGAAAAAGTTGCCTAGGGCTTTGTGAACTATTTGTTCTTGTAACAGGAAAATTGCTATGGTGCATATAGCCTTTGAATTTGTATCTTTGGTTAGTTTAAGGTAGCAGAGTTAGTGCCTTCCAGGTTCACTATGCTCAGCGGTAGGCTTTCAAGTTTAGGCTAGAGAAATGAGGCATTGTCACTTTCCATGGTGATATCAAGCAGATGAATGAGAACAGCAGATTATATGTATGGTTAGGCAAGAGCATAGAACAAGAAGTCTGTGCTCTTGGGTATGCCTTCAGAAACCATTAGCAAAATGAAACACAAACCTAAATATTTTCAGGTGCTGTTCATTCATTGATTCAGCTAGAGCAGCTTGCTGTCCCAGGTGTCCAAAGAGCAGAGTTAACAGGTGAGACCTGCCCAATTTTATGATTAGACTAGGATCCAATAGGCAGGTTAAGAAAGCTTTTAAATATTCTGTACCTCAAACTGTAAATTGTCGATATGTCCCACCCAACATGCATTCTGTAAACCTTCAGTTACTGCCATGTAACCTTATTGACCTCAGTGAACTTGCAGAGATGAAACTGACAATAGAATTTGGCTTTGTGTGTTGGGAGTATAGGAAGGAGGCTTAAAGGTCTGAAAGAGGAAAAGTTTCTAATTGCCTTGTAACCCAGTAGGACATTTTATGTTATCACGTCCATGTAGAAGAAGCTAGTTTGGTCTCCAAGAAGCAAGAGACCCCACAATAACTGAGTTTTCAAATGATTGTAGTTTAAATGTATGGAACAAGGCACTGTTTGATCTCACTAATTTGTTTGAAGAGAATTTTGTGTTGCTCTGATCTCTGAGGCTGTTGCTGGGAAAATAAAATTCCAAGTATTGGAACGAATTAGCTGTGGATAAATCTGTTCATTAAATAACTCCTACACAAACTAAATGTTCATCCCCATTGCTATGGGTTTCAGTTCAAGATGATATCACTATTGGGCTACAAGTCTGAGAGGAAAAATTATGAAGATCAGTTGTGTTTTCAAAAGCACTTTGCTAATTTTGACATTTGGATGTAAAGGTAGCTAAATGAAGTAGCTTTAACTGAGTCCTCAAGAGAGCCGCATTGCAGTTTAATAATTCGAGGTGTCCAGCAAATGCATTTAATATGATTTTTCAGAAGGTGTTGGGGGTATTTATGTAAAAGTGAATATAAGGATCATGTGATGGTTATTTCTTGGTAACATTCAGAGTGACTTTCCCACTTGGAAACTGAAGTCTATTTGTCTGTTGTCACAGATGTTTAAAAGGATCAGTTTCAGCTTTTGCTGTTAAATATTTATTCATACTGCTTTGTTTTACTTTACTGTGTTCATGGCATGATGAAATATTTACAGATCAGCAGTCTTTTTCCTCCTTTTTATAAACTTCTGATACTTCATAAATACTCACTGGAAATGTCTGAGTTCACTTTTCATTAATACATTGCAGATAAAGCAGTCAAAGTTCTCCTCTTAGCTCCTTATGGCAGAACTCACCCTCTATCCTCCTGTAATCCCTGTATGCTCAATGCTCTCTGGGACTATTTCACAGATATTGGGCAAATGGACGTTTGACTTGAGAGCTTTCCTGTGGAATGGGGAATTTTTCTCTCAAACTGACTTCAGTTTGGTACCTTCTCAATGTTGATTAGGCTACAAGCTCAGTGAGTGGGGTGACTCGGTGGTGCACTGACCCAGGAGCAGCCCCAAGAAGGAATGGTTCCTCCACGTGCCCATAGTCTCCTCTTGTTTCAGGGGAGTGATTATTTACTGCTGGTCTCTGCCACCACCTATGTCCTCACTGGCCGGTGTGCTGGGGTAGCAGCAGGAAGGTTCCATCCACTCCCCTTCTTTCCCCTAAACTCCTACGTACCTGCTTGGGGTCTGGAAATAGCAAGCAAATAACACCCATTTTCTCCTACGTGGGATCTTGCACAGGGGCACATGAAGGGGACAGTTCTTATTCATGTTCATGTGTCTTCACAGGCAGGTAAGCCAAGTCAAAGTGTAGCCCAATGTTAGGCTTCTGAGATCTATATATTTTCCTTCGTTCTTGTTGGATAATAGGGTGATAAATAGTAGCCAACATGGATTTATCAAGAACAAATCATGCAAAACCAACCTTATTCTTTCTTCAACAAGGTTACTGGCCTAGTGGATGGGGGGTGGGGAAGAGCTGTCGACATGATATATCTTGATTTAAGTAAGGCTTTTGACACATTCCCATGTGACATCCTCATAGGAAAACTAGGGAAATGTGGTCTAGATGAAATTACTATAAAGTGGGTGCACCACTGATTGAAAAACGGTACCCAGAGAGTAGTTATCAATGATCTGCTATCAAACTGAGAGGTTGTATCTAATGGGGTTATAGTGGATCACAAACTGAATATGAGTCATGGGATGCAGTTTTGAAAAAGGCTAGTATCGTTCTGGGGTGTATTAATTGGCATATCATATGTAACAGCTCTATTTGGCATTGGTGAGGCCTCAGTTGGAGTACTGCATCCAGTTTTACATGCCAAATGTATGGACAAATATATGGACAAATTAGAGAGCATCCAGAGGAGATGGTGAGGTTGGTGGTTTTTAAGAACAAGTTAAAGGGGTTGGCAAGCTTTCAGAAGTGGTGTGCCGAGTCTTCATTTGTTCACTCTAATTTAAGGTTTCGTGTGCCAGTAATACATTTTAACATTTTTAGAAGGTCTCTTTCTATAAGTCTATAAATATAACTAAACTATTGTTGTATATAAAGTAAATAAGGTATTTAAAATGTTGAAGAAGCTTCATTTAAAATGAAATTAAAATGCAGAGTCCCCCAGACCGGTGGCCAGGACCCGGGCAGTGTGAGTGCCACTGAAAATCAGCTCACGTGCTGCCTTCGGCATGATTGCCATAGATTGCCTACCCCTGAGTTAGACGGGCACCTGCCATGGATGGTTTAGCTGTACTTGGTCCTGCCTGAGCTCAGAGGGCTAGACTAAATGACCTCTCGAGATCCCTTTCAGCCCCACCTTTCTATGATGCTATGTAAAGTATAAAAATTCTCCGGTGGCAATGTTTTAATTAAGGGAGATTATTTCAAACTAAGCTCAGTAGAAGCTGATTAAGAAATGGAGTCACTTTCTAAATTCCACTCACTAAGCTCTCTTGTAGTGCACAGAGTGAAACTACTCTCACAATAATGCAACACAAGCTAGAAACATTACATAATGACAACAAATAGCAGATAGTAAGATTGAGGGGGAGACATTGTCACCTTACACTTTCTGTGGATTAGTTTTTTTTAAAAAAAAAAGCTTCTAAACTCTGTTTCATGAGGAAAGAATAACATAAAAAATAGAGCGTGATTCTCCTCTTGCACCAGTGTAATTCTGCTGACATCAGTTGAGTTATAGTGTAAATGAGAGTAGAATCAGGGCCAAAACATTTTCTTAACTGTCCACTTAAATTTGCCACAGACGTCACATCTGAAAAACTGACTATAGCCGCCGTCCAGTCTTTCACCACATGTAAGATCAACCTTCAAATAAAGTGGGAGTAATAACACTTCAGTAATGCAAAAGCATTTTAAAAAGAGATTTGCAATAGAAAGGGTGAACTGAAGTTCACGTTAATTAAATGGAAACAACAAAAATAACATCCTGTATGGGCCTAATGCTGCAGGGCCTGGTGTTACAGTTGCTTTGCATGCACTTTAAAGGGAATTCTATGCATGGAGCCGCTGTAGCATTGGTCCTTGTGGAAACTCTCCTTTGCTACTAATTACTTCCAAAGTCATTCATGGCAGAATGACCATCCTGTTCTACAGCAAGCTCTGTCAGACTTGGCTTGTTCTGAATTGTTCTGGTTGTGGCTTGGAGTCCCCCAGCAGTTAGTCTGGAAATCATTACAGGGTGTTGAATCTAAACTTGTCTCATGTTGACAGAGAAATCACAGATAAATTCTGGTACCAGATTGTACTTTATTTTATTTAATAGAATTAAAACCTGTGAAGACCCTGTAGCCAGGAAAGTTACTTGTTACATGATCTTGATGACCTAATAAAATCAGCATCAGGAAACTGGAGCTCATTTAGCAGCAGTATTTCTCAAGAGACCTTTAAGCAGGCAGATCAATTTTAATGGAGGTAGGTAGCATTCATATTAAACTATTATTGTTAATTTTATTTTGGTGGTGTAGGAATGCCCATGCAGCTCATAAAACTGAATGTGGTTCACATCTTGTTCTTTGGTTTAGGTTGTCATATATTTCACTTAATCTGTGAGTTGCAGTATTTTATAAAGTTACTTTGGACTTTTCTTCCACCATGGAATTCCGTGTTGAGAGAGCATTTTAGAGTAGCTGTTTCCATCTCTGGATTTTGGGTTCCATCTTCAGCTCTGGAAAGTCTGCCTTCTCTCTAATGTGGACGTACTGTCATTCATGCCTTGCTCATTTACAGGCTGGACAGTTGTAATTTTCTCCTACTTGGACTTTCCTTGAAATTCATCTGGAATTTTAGAACGCAGTACAACTCCCACCTCATTTTGTATAGGGGAGATGGAATTATTAACCCTTATTATTTATTTGTATTATAGTAGCACCTAGAGCAGTGGTTGGCAAATTGCAGGCTGCACGCAGCCTGTCAGGGTAATCTGCTGGTGGGCCACAAGACAGTTTGTTTACATTGGCACGGCCTCCTGCAGCTCCTATTGGCTGCAATTTGCCATTCCCAGCCAACAGGAGCTGTGGGAAGCAGCGGCCAGCATGTCCCTGCGGCCCATGCTGTTTCCTGCAGCTCCCATTGGCCAGGAACAGTGAACTGCGGCCACTGGGAGCTGCGATGGCCGTGCATGCTGACAGTCAGTGTAAACAAACTGTCTCACAGCCTACCAGTGGATTACTCTGATAGGCCACAGGTTGCCCACCACTATCTACTGACATCAGGAGATCATTTTGCTAAGCACCGTACAAGCCTTTACGATACAGTTCATGACCCAAAGAGTTTACAAGTTAAATAGCCATGACAAACAAAGAGAAGGAAAAGGAACGATTGCTATCCCATTTTTACAAATGGGGGGCTGAGCCTTGGAGAGTTTAAATGACTTGTTCAAGGTCACACCAATATACTGCCTAGCATAGCTTTTGTTCTTCCTACATAAATAATATGATCATTACATAAGTGGGAGTTTTGGGTATACATGAATGCAGAATTGCCCTTAAAAGATCTTTATTCTCCTTTTTGTTATTTTTTAACCTAATTAGCTTTAAACATGTGATTTGAATCATGTACTTGTTCCTTTTTTGATTTTGGCAGGCTTTATCTGCAGTGAAGCTCACATGCGATATGTAAAACTAGCCTTTTAAAAATAACACAGTTGCGAGACTCAAAAAGCCCACATAGTTTCCTTTTTAATTTCATTGTGATGATGCACGTTTGCCCTACACTGTGGAGAATTACGTGATGCAGACTGATTAGTCAAATATGAGGGCAGACATAATGGAGACCTTTTAGCCTTATGAGCTTTGTAAGAAGTTAAATGAGGAAAACATCTGCAATATGGGCTGTTTTACTTCATTTTAAAAAATCCTCAATTCCCTTCCGACAGCTCAGCTCTTCCTCTTGCCAACAGAAGAAAGAAAAATGTACAAAAAAAGCCACATTTCAGTCATTACTTTTTATTTTTTTTCCTTTTTAATTGGTGTTGATATGAACCAACACTTCATTCTATTGTAAGAATGTCATAGCTTGACATTAATGCTTATACAACATCTGTCACAGTTAAATGCGGTAAATATTAACACCAATAGAGAGCTTAAAATAATTCCACTGAGAACTGAGCCAGTGAAGAGAGCCAGCTTTTGCTGGCTTGGATTTACATTGTCCATCATGAAGTGGTAGATAGTCGAGGAATATTTAATTAGTACAGAGAAAAAATGTGCAGTATAGAACAGTGGTTTTCAAACTTTTTTCTCTGGAGACCCAGTTAAAGAAAATTGTTGATGCCTGTGACCCAGTGGAGCTAGGGATGAGGGTTTTGCGGTGTAGGAGGGGCTGAGGGCTGGGGCAGTGGGTTGGGGTGCAGGGGTGAGGGCTTAGAAGTGGGGCCGGGAATGAGGGGTTCAGAGTGTGGGAGGGAGCTCAGGGCTGGGGTAGGGGTTGAGGTGCAGTAGGGGGTCAGGACTCTGGAGTGGGGCTGGGGATGATGGGTTTGTAGTGCAGGAAGGGGCTTTGGGCTTGAGGGGGGGCTCAGGACTGGGACAGGGAATTGGGGCGCAGGCTTACCTCTGGTGGCTCCAGATCAGCGGCGCAGCTGGGGTGCAGAGGCAGGTTTCCTGCTTGTCCTGGCACCAGACTGTGCTATGCCCCAGAAGTGTCCAGCAGCAGGTCCATCTCCTAGGCGGAGGTGCCTCCGTGCGGCTCTCGCTCACAGGCACTGCCCCTCCCCACCAGCTCCCGTTGGCTGAGAACCAGCCAATGGGAGTTCGGAGTCAGTGCTTGGAGTGGGGGCAGCACACGGATCCCTGTGACCCCTCCCACCTAGGAGCCGGACCCACTGCTGGCAGCTTCTGGGACGCAGTGCAGTATCGGAAGAGGTAGGGACTAGCCTGCCTTAGCCAGGCAGCATAGCTGCTGGGACTTTTAATAGCCTGGTCATTGGTACTAACACAACCGCTGCGACCCAGTACTTTACATTCTACGTCCCAGTTCTGGGTCACAATCTGCAGTTTGAAAACCATCGGTATAGAATAAATGTCATTCTAAATAGCATATTTAATAGTGTGGATGTTTGATGAGGTATGATTTCTTTTCACTTATTTGAAGCTAACAGGTTACAGTTGCTTCATTCATTCATTAAGACATATCCATAGTTGTGAAGAAAAATAAATCAACCATATAGCCTGTATTCTTTATATAGCAAGTAGTGAGCATATATATTTCTTACTTGTGCTATTCGTGTACAGATATGTCTACAATTCATCAGGACTTTTTGTGAATCATATGTTAGACTATTGGGAACTATTATCCGCAGTCATAAAACCCCACAGAGTAATGAGAACTTATGATTTTGTAATGTATTTTGTGCACCTCTGTCACTGCTCTCAGCAGACAGAACTAGAACTGTTAAGCTGTTTCATAGGCCCTGTACTACTCACAGCTGAAGAAGATTCTCATTTATGTAATAGGAACCTCTGATTTTGAAGCAAAAGAGCCTGAGCTCTATCTGTGCTGCCCCCATGTGGTTCTGAATTGCCATGGCTTGAAGTACTGTGAGAACTGTGCAGTCATATGTTGTCATGGATTTGTTATGATCTGGAGAAAGTTGATTCATTTTGTATTTGTATGCAAAATGAGCAAGAGCATTTTTATGTTAAACACACAATCCTATGGTCCTTGCACCCAGCACTTTTCACGAGCTATAACTTTTCATCATCTTTTTTCATTTGTGTACTCATTTTATCCTTAGGAAAATGAGAAACTAATAGCATTGGCAGGAGTCAGACATTATGCCAGTTAAGTTCTACCTCCTCTCTCTCCTCTGCCAGTACACTTCAGGGCTGACCTGAATCATCCCATCCCTTTCTCACCTCACCACCTTCACTGTTCAATTTCTTGTCCTTTCTGAAGCAGGGATTTTATTCATGTTGCTTATGGTGGCCAAATGCAAATGTGGGATGAGGCTGTCCCATCAAACTCATTTTACTCATAATCTAAGCTAGAATTTGAACTGGCACCCATTGTGCTACCCAGAACTTCTTTTTTTCTCTGAATTAAAAATGTGAATATTTCCTAAAAATAATATACAAAATAAATATTCTATATATTTTAAATATGCAAAAGCCATCAAGTCCATCTGTTCTGCATTATATATTAATTATGTGATGCACAGAACACCAGCAGCACTACATCATGTACATGGTATGTCTGAATTAATGGAAAATAGATGTTTAAAAGAATGCCACTCTCCTCTTGCAGAAGTTGTTTATGGCAGAGGTTTGCACTGAGGAAGTTGAGCATAAAAGGTTAGCACGTGCTCTGTCTCTTCAGCTTGTCATATTCCAGTGTGTGTTTTTCATGCCCCCCACCCATGTATTTTAAACATCATCAAGAATTCATGTAGTTTTGTCACAGATTAAAGAGAGAAGAGGGGATACCAGCTAAGGATGGAGTGTAAAGGGGTGGTGGTATAATGAACAAAAGATTAACAAGGCCCTGCCTGAGAGATCTATCCCAGAACATCGGTATTTGTGTACAGTGCAGACAATTGTGTGGCTGTGTAAAACTTGGGTTAGTCTAAAACTCACCCCAATCTTTGAATGCGTAGCCTGCAGTAAAAATTCGGTTGCTGCTCTTAATTGTAGAACGTTTATAAGACTTTTCTTCTCAGTGAGTGTATTTTTAACATTATAATATAACCATGTGTACTGCTGATATTTGTATACCTTTCTTATTTAGATATTTAAGGGCTTGCTTGCTTGTCGGTCTTCCTAGGGCTCTATCCAGCAATTGACAGCATGCAGTCTCTGTGCTGCCTCCACGGCCAGCCCCATTTAAGTTTGTGGAGCTCCTTGTGAGTGCAACAGTCAGCCTGTGCACTGTCACTTGCAGGACTGGGGTCTTACTGTAAGTAAGGGTAGAGCCTGTGTCCTTGTGCATGTGCACAGACAGTACCTAGCACATGGTGAATGTTACTTATGTACAAATATTAAATAACATACTGATTTCAGGAGCATGACTGATGTGAAGGTGGCATTTTCTAAAGAACCATCCTATGTCATGTACTCATGGCTATGTAAATGTTAAATAAAATACGGGTTTCAGGAAGGAAGGAGAGTCAAGGAATATTGTTTGTCTTCCCACTTAGGTTAGAAGTATAGTACTCTTAGGTCAGTTTGGAAACACTGACGATCCACGGGGAAGATGTAAGTATATCCTGTTGTAGTAACTTAATATAGCTTAAAGCCCTGGCATAGCAGCCTTAAATATGCGGTGGTCTTTACTAGTGATTTTAAGAGCATAAAATGTAAACACCAATTTTTTTTTTTCCTTCTTCTGTTCTGATTGCTCATCAGTGCTGCCAAAATTCAGCTTTCTGGAACTTAATTGATCACTTATTCAGAATCAAGTATGAGTAACTCATGTTGTAGGTCTGATCCTGCTCTCCATGGACTTCAGTTCTTCTATCACGTTGTCTCCATCCAAACCTCTCATGTTCTTTGACTGATATACCATAATAGAGATGACTTTGTAATGTGCACTTCATTTTGTATTGTGCTCTTGAAATTCCCCCAAGAATTTACTTACATTGTAAGCTTTTTGGAGCAGGGAGCATCATTTGTACAGTGTCTACCACAATGAGGCCCTGCTCCATGATTGGGGCCCAGTGTGCTACTGAAATACAAATATAATAATAATTACTAATCAATAATTCATTTCTGACCATTGCTGTTTGGCATGATAGGGTTGCAACTGGAAGTTTTATTTGAAACTGCTCTCTATGTACATAATATTTAAGATTGGCTCTGTTACCTTTTAAAAGGATTAAAATTCCAATAACTCGCGCCACTATAGAATAGTCTTTTGTCCAGTGACGCTTAAATTCAGCGGTCAGCTTATATTTGGAACCACATCAGATAGCATCAGTCACTTGACCATTAGTTTGCTTTCATTGTTAATCATTTCCTCTTGTTTTCCTGCATCCCTATGCTGATTTGCTCCTTTTTATTATACCACAATAAAGATGTTTTTGGTTTTCATAAGGATTCTTTGGGTGCAGTATTCCTGTGTTCTGTTTGTCTTCCCTGAGCAACATGTGGAGTATTTTCAAGGAACACAAAGTCATCTTTTGTTATATTGGCCAAACCAAACTTTTAATTTTGTCATTTATTTTATCTTTACAGGGAAAAAAAAGAATACTTAGAAAATAAAGGGGCTGAGATTAATTGCAAAAAAGCTACCTTTGTCCTTTAAAAAAATGATACTCTGGGGCCTACTATGTGAGGCTTGATATTTGCTGTTAGTGGTGATGTCCAAGGGATTGTAAGAGGGACTATACCAGATCAGACCATTTTTCTATGAAGTCCAAGATTCTGCCTCTAGCATCAGCCTATCCCTGATGTTTCAGAGCTGGGTAGAGAGCCCCATTATGCACCTTGCCAATTGTACAGTGCTGGGGACTGAGAGAAAAGAAATCTCTCCAGGCTTAGAGAAGAGATGGTCTTTTGTTTCTCAAGAGTGTTATTACACTGCCATCCAGCAGACCCCAGTCCCTCAGCTGGTCATTGTGAAAATAATGTTGTCTGATGGTGATGAATGTATCTTTGGGAAGAAGGACATTTGGAAGTAAACTGGACTTGAAGGAGGCTCTGCAGGGAGGATTCCTGAAGAAGTAAAACTGTAATCTTGTACCCTGCCATACCATTCTTTTTTTGTCTTTAAATTACTGCCTGAAGGAAGAGACACTGTAGGGTCTAGAAATCAAACAGAGAAAAAGAGCTTGCTGTAGAATTAGAAATTAGGTTTAGCTCTCTAGTGGGAATCTAATTTCTCTCTCAAACAGAAGTTGGTCTAATAAAAGATATTACCTCACCCACCTTGTCTTTCTCTCTAGTGGAATCCACTAAGGCAAGAATGGGGGAAAAAATAAGAATGCATAGGCTGTGTCTCATTATCTGCTTATAAAATTTAGCATGCAATGTTTAAACACAGAGGGCCAAATTACTGAAAGGTCTGCAGGTATTGCATAAAGGATAGGTCTGAGCCAAAATCCCAGCTTGGAAACCCCATGAACACTGAGAAACTCCCGACTTGGGTCTGAACTTTGTGGCATAGGTCCTTCTCAGATATTCTGTTGTTGAAAAAGGATTTGATTATCAAAATGGCAGATGGGCTGGTACATACACAAATACCCATTTGCACATGCCAGGGTCAGGTTTTTGTATTTGTGTACAGGAGTACCTGTAATCATTATGGGAACGTTTTTAGAACCTGTTTGAAAATTTGTTACAGTATAGGAGCGTCTGTGGCCTGTATCGTCACTGCTTTGGATTGGTTACTTGCTATTCTTGTTAGTGATAAGATCCTTGCATGGCTCTTTCTAATTTTACACAGATAATTTATCTTCTGAACCCTGTCCCTCATCACTCTTTTTGACTTTGGCTGCACCTAACATCAATAGCAGCTGACATCAGGAGCCTGGATTGTAGTATTCACTTTTCAGGGGACAGGGGAAGGTTTATAGTTGGGTGTCAGGCATGGCCTCTGATAATCAGGCCTAGTGTTTGGAATGAGAGTCGCAGCTAGGTCTAGGGTTGGTCCTGGAATTGAGATCCGGGGACAGGCCAGAGTCAATATCGAGTTCAGAGTCAGTAGCCAAATCAGAATCAGAACTGTAGCCAGAGTCCAGCTGCAGGCCAGAGGTCAAAGACGGGTGGTCAGAGACCAAAGACAAGCTAGGCTGATACCAAAGCCAGAAGGTCTGGAAGGTCAGAACTGGATAGTCAGAGTCTGAGGGTTTAGGGTGGAGCAAGAGGTGGAGGCAAAGCTGGAATGGGTCAGTAACAAGGCTAGAGCAAGGTTAATGCAGGGCAAAGACAATACTGGGATTGGGCCCAGGCAAAGCTTGGGAGGGAGCAGGAGCAGGCTGGGAATCTCTGGAGTCTGGTGCCCTGTAAGGCATCAGGAGAGTTCCTGGCCGGGTAACACTGCTGCTCAGACTGATCCGCAGTTGTGCTGGGATTATGGAAATACCTGAGCCTGGGGCCATCTGACTCAGGCCCTGCTTGGTGATGGGTTGCAGCTGCATCCTAAGTGAGCAGCCCTGGTTTGGCTGCAAGTTTGCCTCACTTTGGTTTAAGCAGTGCTGCACTTTGAATTTGAACTGTAATGGGGAACTTTCAATAAGTTATCAATTATGTCCAAATCCAAGCAGTTTATGCTGGCTTCAATGTGTATTCTGCTCAATTTTTCATTCACTCTTACTCTGCAAAGCAAACTACAGTATAATTTAAGCTCTGCAAATACTATAATGATGCTGAGGCCCAAGTGTCATTCAGACACTTATAGTAATACAAATTACTGTAATGTAATACTGCTCCAGATCTAGCAAGCACAGTGCCCACTTCCCAGCGGCTGGGAATTGGGCACTTTGCTTGCTAGATCTGGAGCCGGGGAAGGATTTAGTTTAAAACTAAAATAAACTACACACAAAATAATCAGTTTACTGCAAAAGCTGATCAGTGATCCAGATGGTAATGCTGATGTGTTACCCGTATTGGATCTTTTCTCTTAAGACTGATCTACAGTATATATTAGAAAAAAAAGAGAAGATGCATGTAATGTGTGTAGTATTATATTACAGTAATTTGTATTACTCTTCCACAAAACTTTCTTATTAATCAGAATATTGTTGCCGGCATCAGAATCGGATGTGTTTTGCACATGTTTCCTGTGGAGAGATTCTCAAAGTGCATATATCACCAGCAAAATGGTATTAGTGTAACAGATGCAGAAGCACATACAGGGATGAATATTTTATGATCTTATGACAGAATTATCATCAGAATATAGAGCTTAGCTGCTCATATGACATGCAGCTGTGATTTATTTGCTTTGTGCTTGATTGTAATTTGGCATACTCCAGAGTCCACCATGTGAGTAGCTGTAACAGACTGTAGTTCTGGAGATGGTAAAGCAGATGGCCGTCTGTGTCACTGAGCCTTGAGCCATGAGCAAATCTTCCAAGAGATTCACACTTCTGATCGGTACTTGCTCCCAGGTGGAGCAGCAGTGACTGGTGATCTGTCCAAGATGCCTGATAAGTGTGTGCCAGACAAAATGGAGAATGCTAAGCAACTGGATCCAACAGTGTAAAAAATGCCAGGACCCTCATTTCTTAACCCTATGCAGTTAGGAATGGAGCAATCCACGTAATCAAGAATGGAGTGGTGAGAGAGAGAGGGGGATGAGTCTGTAATGTGGCATCGGTACCTAGTGATGTTGTGTGGATGCAGTCCTGCATCATCACACTGATAAAATATTATGACAAACATTATGATACAGCATTAGAACAGGATTTTGTGGCTTTCCAGGTCTCATTGGGAGCACGGATAAAGGCTGAAAGCCTTTTTATTTCCCCGTGGCTCTTGAAAAATAAGCTTTGCCACACACATCATTCTATCTCCCAGCCTCTTTTACAGTCTTAGGTTTACATCAGTGGCAATTTGAGATGTGTGTATCTTAATTGGCACTATTAGAAATCAGGACCTCCCTCTTATTATTGTACTAATGGTGTGTGTGTGTAGTAATGTCAGCATATATAGTACACTGGTGGCTCCAAATGCCACATGGTTCATGTTTTTAAAACTAGCCTCTGAACTTGTGTCCACAGATGTTCCTGCATCACTGCTTGTGTGTACACACACTTTGGTACGTGCAGGCTGGCTAGTGAGGCATCTGCCCAGTTTACAGTCATGCATACTCTGCAGCCTTAACATCGTTATAATAATGATTATTTTATTTGTATTACAGCTGTCCCTAGAGGACCCAGTCCTGTAGGAGACAGTTCTTGCCCCAGAGAGCCTATATTCATGAGCACAGTTTTGAAAACTAGCTAAAGGGCAGCTGAAAACTTGGCCCTTTGTTTGTTTAATATTACCCCCCCTTTATTTTAATATTATATGTTTATTCATAAACTCTAATAATAAACAACAGCTTCTGTTGTTTCAGCTATGCAAAGGCTAATAAACATTTGCGTGACAATTGGAGCAAGTTGCTTGAAAGCTGTGTCATAATATCTATTCCTCAAAATAGTTTTCTGACTCACTCCCCATGCATGTCAGTGAGGTTACATGGGGTGTAAGTCAAGGCATGATCTGGCCCGTTAAATATTATCTGATGCATCATCTTAAGACATTACAAAGTGAAACACTACTCTTAAAATTGTGACTTTGGGGTAGCATGCTTTGTCAAAGTATTCAGTGCCAAACTTAGTGGGCATTTAGTACTGTAGAGGGTGCTTATATATTTTTGGTATGCTGCTTAGTGATGAAAGCAGAAATATTTCTATTACTTTATTGAAAGACATTTTTATATCTAGTTTTTACGAAAAGCTTCACTGCAGGAATTAATATTGGCTCTATCAGTTTAAAAAAAATCTTTTTCCTTGAAAGCAACTTTTCTCTTCTTTTTCGTGTACAAGAAAAGGAAGAGAAAAGTTGCTTTCAAGGAAAAAGATATTTTTTAAACTGATAGGAAAGTGCTTTGCTATAAAGGCAAAAAAAACCCCCTAAAGTTGCTTAACTTGATTTGTCTTACCAAATGGATGGGAAATTCTTGTAGTCACACATTCTCTACAGTACCTAAATTATCTGCATTTTTTTATATTGTTACTTTTATCTGTGAATCTTGTCGAGTGATTTTTTTCCTCTAAACTTTAGTTATTAATTGCGGGGTTCGACTGAGGCTTGGAAAACAGGCCAGTGCAGGAAGAATGGAAAAGTGAGAGACTCTCCCCACTTAAATCCCTCTGCAAGCTACCTGGACTATGGAGAGCAGTAGAGCCTTGGCGAGTCCCTCTAGCACATTGGCCAGCACTACTGAGCTGGAGGAGATGGTGTTATAACTTGCTGATAGCACAGACCTGCATTCAGTGATGCAATGCACAGACCAATCCACTATTCTCCTGCACCCCGCAGGAACTGAGAGGGAATTGTGCCTTAGAGGGGTGCCTCCAAATAACAGTGCTTCCCGGGAGTACATCTGGGCTGGTATGGTTTATGTGCTACCCCTTGCTCAAGGCTGTGAAGGCACAGTCCAGCCCTTGGTTAGTAAGAATAACATTCCTACAGCACCAAAAACTTTTAATGTACCTTGAAAGTCAATGGGGAATGTTCTTTGCTACTTAGTTCTGTTTTTAAAATATTCAATTTTAAAATGTTTTGTACAGATTTTCCTCCCATTCACAGATGTGCATGTCTTCAATTAATTCCTATTCCCCATGGGAATAAAATTATTCCGTAGATCTAAAAATCTGACTGTAATTTCAGGGTTTAATTTGTAGGAATAAATTTATTTCCAAACTAAGTCATTGTGTATTTATGGGGAGACTTTTTTATATTTTAGGTTTTCTTTTCATTTTAATGCCAACCAAGCTGCATCTTATTTTAAACTAACTATATTTGTTGCTACACTCTACCAAAATAAAATGTTGATTTTAAAAAACTAGCCTCTCTATTTAAATTGTATAGCCTGGATTAGTGAAAGATCCTGTTCTCATTGAAAAAACTTAGAGGGAAGAGGGGCTTGCTTAATGCTATATGAAGCATTTCATATCCGTATCGCTGGTTCATTTCCACATTGTGTTGTTAATTTCCAGATTTTTTTACCTATTGGATGGCCGTTTGGGGGCCCATGTAAAATTTATGTGTGTCCGTTCTTAGCAGGCAAAAGGCAAGATCGTAAATTACTCTTCTTGGTTTTTCTAGGGCGAATTTTGGACTTGAAGACTGGAACAGTAAAGAAGGAAGGTCAGCAGTCCTCAATGAGAATGTGCATGGGATCAAGGCGTTCCTTCATTTGCAGAATGAGGTACATAATTCTCTATTCCTTCAATACTCTCTTTTTCCCTTCTCAGACCTCAAGATTTTGGCCCATTTTGTCAGGTTTGACCAGCTTAAAAAAATAAGATGTACCGTCATACGCTGATTAGACATTTCCAGTATGCTTGTTTTTGTATCTAATGTCAATTTGCAATCTGCAATTCCTGTAATTAACAAGTAAGTCATTAAATCACATCTGTACCAGTGTGCTGTATTATGCGCTTTTCCAGATACTCAGACCATCTTAACCACTGGAATGTAAACTGTTGTCTCTTGAAGTTTGGTTATTTAAATCAATACTTCTGGAAAGAAGCTTTCAAAAGTAGTTTGGAAACTTGGCTCTGTGGGATCATTTTTTTTCCTCCCAACAAACCAGTAATACTAAGAAGAGGTTGAAGACAAGCAGGAATTTAGTTACGGAGTTAGCCAGCTATGTGAAAATTAACCAGTGATCAACTAGTTAATTCTAAATACATGAGTAAACGTTAGCTCTGGGGGGACTGAGGAGGGAGGAGTTATTTCACAATTTTCATACTTCCGGTAAGATTCTGTGACTATTCTGATGTTTGTTTGCCAAATAACACTCAAGAAAATGATTTAACAGGAGCCACCTGCACAAGGGAGCCTGATCCTGAATGTGACCTCTTGGTATTCCTGTAATAGAAATGAATAGTTGTAATAACAATATTAAGTAGATATAATGTGGTGTAAGGTCCATCACTGTGACTTTGAGTGAGGGACACAAACACTATTGCATTTGCTGCCTGTTTCCAGTTTGTATGCTGAGAACTAATTATGCAAAAAACACAAACCAGTCAAAAGGTTTGAAGGTCAAATTAAGCCCAAGACCAGCTTGTTTGATTAATTTGTATGTGCATATTGTTTTGAACATGTAAAGTGACACCCATCCTAATTAAATATAATTATTAAATCTAATCAGTTCAGGTGTGTGAAGCTCCTTGAAATCCTTCAATTTGAGGGTGATTTGGAAGTGTCGTAATAATGGTATAAATGTAACAGTCACTTTCTTACTATAGACCATAATATGGCTGGCCCTACATGGGTTCTGTGGAGGGGCGAAGAAACTCTACCACCCCTGCTGATCTACAAAAGCAGCAGCTCTAATCAGGCTACTTGCATTGAGAAGCAGAACAGGGAGACTCTAGCTGTGGTGGTATCACTGTCCAAACAAGGGGCAAATGACAGCAGTGTGATTAGTACAGAAGGCTGCTCAGCAAAGAGGAAGAGCAGGCTCCAGCAATCCTTTCGATATAGCAAAACTCCTGCATGTTTCCTCTAAGGCACTGTCATACCACCTTCTTTTCCCAGTGCTCCACAATGCTCCAAGCTGCAACTTAGTCCCATGGGTTATAGGGCTAAGCAACAGGAATTACATTTGTTCTTTGGAATTATGGAACCAGTTTCATACACGTGTCCTCTCATGTACTCTAAGAATATCTTCTTCTATTATTAATTTGTAACTATATAAAATTCATTAATTCAGGCAAATATTAACTCAGTAAGAGTATTCAGTTTGCTGTTCGTCATTTAGGATGCACCTCTTTATCCTCTGGCCCATATTTAGTGATCATATGATGAGGTCTTTGAGCGGACAGGAGCCAGACCTAATATCCAGTTTACAGTTGTTCCCCAGCTTTTTGAAACAGCCATCCAAATCACAGTTACTTGTAAGGCCCTGATCCTGCAAACACTAATGTGCATGAGTAACCTTACACACACATGTAGTCCCATTGTGTGTCTAAATCTAAACTTTTTTTTTTTTTTTTTTACTAGTTTTTTCTCTTCCTACTTCCTGGCAATGACTAGTAAAAAATCTTAGTGGCGAGGGAGTCTTTGTACCTGAACCCAATACATCCTCAGATATTGTGCATTATTTGAGGTTGCCATGTTTGCTGTATGATTTCTTCTTTCTTTGCCATATAGTTCCTCTCTTTTAATGAAAATAAACTGATTTTTTTCTTTTCAAACCATTTATTTGGCTTCAAATGGATAATTGCATATGGATGCACAATTAAATGTGTGGTTAGACACACAACTGGAAGTACAAATAAAGAGACTATGATATGCAAATCAAAGTTGTAAACAAAGTTACTTGCCATCATTAATAGCTGTTAGCCAGGTATTAGGTAGTCAAAGCTGACTTCAGTACAAGTCAGCCGGAACTAGATATAGTCAGGAGTTTTCCAACAAAATGTTTTTTTCATTGGAAAATGCCGGTTCGTCAAACCCAAAACTTTCTGTAAGAATGTGCCCGTTTTGATAAAATGTCTGTCAGGTTCCTCAAGTCCAAGATGGAATGTTAGAGGGAGAGGGTGAGAGAGAAAGTGAGCCGCAGACCAAAATAGCTAATATCCCAGTAGTTAGGACACTCCTCTGGGATGTGGGAGACCAAGGTCCTAGACCCTGCTTTGCCTGATTTGGAGCAGGGACTTGAACCGACTCTCCCATATTCCTGGTTAGTGCTCTAATGGGCAATTGGATCTTCCAGTCTTTCATGTTGGAGCTGTTCCATTCTCTATAAATAATGAAATAATTCACTGGGCCAGAGAAAGAGAGTGACATCCTAGCCCAGTGTTCAAAACATTCACAGGTAAAGCCGAGCTTCACATTCTGGGGTCTCCCACATCTAAGGTGAGTGACCTAACCTCTGGCCTATTGCCTATACTTGGCAGGGAGGTATGTCTCACTTAGATTTATGAGGGGTTTTGTTGTTGTTATGTTTTTTGTGTTTTTGGTGAAAAGTCAGTTTCATCCTGATTCAGGACAAGGAGAAATTTTGAAACCTCAGAAAGTTTTGTGGGATGGGAGAATCCACCTCCCCACCCCAAAAAACAAAACAAAACACCACCACAAGTTGCAGGTAGTTGGATATTGGGCCAGTATATACACACAAATTTCTGTGACATTACATGGATCGTACATAAGTAGTTTTGAGTTTATAGATATTTGATGTACCTATCTTATATTCCAATAGAAAGAGTTATACCACATGTGGGACATCATTGTTCTATATGGGTGTATATACAAATGACTAGTGTCTAATATGTAAATAATTGGTGAATACATAAATATATAATAGTGAATTCTCTGTGCTAATAAATCCTCTGGAAGCTGGAATTTTTATTTTATTTGGAATTATTTTAGCTGAGGGCTGAAATTGTATGTTTGTCTAGTTTTTGTGCTTGTTTTTAAGGTGTTTGTGATCTGCTGCAGCCCATTTCTGCTTAAACCAATCTTGGGATTCTCTGCTTCGGGCTGTGTTTTCTTCTTGTATTTCTTGTTTAGCCTCATTTTAACTACAGGATTTCCTTTTGAGAGCCAGTAGTTTTCTTAGTGTTTTTTTAAATTATTTACATCTTGGGGCACTAAAAAGTAAAACAAACAAACAAAAAACCCAACGTGGGGGTTATAGTAATAGCAACTTCTTAGGCCTTGTCTACACTATGGGGAGAGGTCGATCTAAGTTACGCAACGTCAGTTACGTGAATAACGTAATTGAAGTCGATGTACGTGTATCTACTTACTGTGCGGTCCACGGTATGCGATGTCGACCGCAGATCGTTCTCCTATCAACTCCCCTTGCGCTTTTCATTCAGTTGGAGTACAGGAGTCGATGGGAGAGCGCTCTGCAGTCGATTTAGTGTGTTTTCACTAGACCCACTAAATCGACTGTCAATGCATTGATCGCTGCGCGTCAATTCTCCGGTGAGTGTAGACAAGCCCTCAGAAAATACTTTTCTAAGACACAGGGTCAAAAACAAATGCAATATTACTTGAATATATATCGTTAAAAGGAGTTCAAATTGGATTTTTTTCCCAGACATTTATATTATTTTTCAAATGCTGGCTTGTTTTTAGGTGTGGAAATGCCCCTTTGGATCATTTACCTCTGAACAGAATAACCACCATGAGAAAAAGATACAGGTGAGTTTGTTTCTGTTGCCACTAAAGTAGGGGTCAGCAGCCTTTCAGAAGTGGTATGCCAAGTCTTCATTTATTCACTCTAATTTAAGGTTTCGTGTGCCAGTAATACATTTTAACCTTTTTAGAAGGTCTCTTTCTATAAGTCTATAATGTATAACTAAACTATTGTTGTATATAAAGTAACTAAGGTTTTTAAAATGTTTAAGAAACTTAATTTAAAATTAAATTAAAATACAGAGTCCCCCAGGTCAGTGGCCAGGACCCCGGCAGTGTGAGTGCCACTGAAAATCAGCTCGTGTGCCGCCTTTGGCATCCATGCCATAGGTTGCCTACCCCTGTACTACAGTATGTCATAATGAACTTTTTTAGTTCTCCATTTCCCTAGCGCTAAATCTCCTAGTTTTACCTGAACAAGTCTTTGTATATTAGAGTCTGACTCATGCTTCACAAATAGCATGAGATTACATCAGAGTGGAGTGAGCACAGTACCGGGCACTCACCACTGAGTTCTAATCCTGCCTCTGTCACTGACTCCTTAGGGTGTACCTTACTTAACCTCATCTGTATCTATAATTAGATACGGCTTATACTGCACTTGAGCTCTTGAGCATTATGTAAGAGTTGTATTAATTATTATTACTGGTGTAATTAGTGAATTTGTATTAAAAATTGGTACTAGTATAAAGTTCTATTGGATGTCAAACATTTTATTAATATTATTGTTTCTTCTTATATAGAAATGGCCTAGGCCCAGTGAAAGAAGGAGAAGCACAGTATGCAGTAGTCCACTGCACGGGATATATCAAGGCATGGCCACCAGCAGGTAAAAGTTCCATTAAGGGCAATATAGATAGTACTATGTACAAGACCAAACTGATCTCTAGAATCTAGTGACCAAGTTGCTAGTTAGACACCTATGGCTGGATTTTCAAAGGAGACAAAGGGAGTTAGGAGCCTAAGTACAGTGTGGTTTTTGTACCTATCTCCCATAGACTCATTTGAAAATCTCAGCCTCAGTCTAATAAATTGATAATCTCAATCTGTAGCTCATTGTTTTCAACTCACTTGTGCAACTTTTATTTTCTACACTTGTTCAGTTTGGCATACCAGGTCTGGCCAACAGTTCATCAGTATCCTGTTTCCTACACTTGATGTTTCAGAGGAAGGTGGAAAGAACCCATAAAATATCTACCAAATTTGTTCCCTGTGGTTTACAGGTGATACTCTGGTGCATGAGATTATATTATGATATTCTAAAGTTAGCATTGCTGAGAGGTACAGAAAAACTGATCACACTCTGAATTAAATCAAGTTTAAAACATAGAGCACTCCCATGGAATCAGACCGATTTCAGCTGGTTAGTCCATGTACGTCTCAGTTTGGAAAGCAGCACTAGCATTTTCCTGCAAATCAGAAAGTGAGTCAGTGTCATTGTTAATGCGCATCCATATTCTCTTCAGTCTTTCAATATACTGCCCTGGTTCTCCACATGGAACCTCCATTGATGTACACTGGCAGAGTGTGAGCTGTCATCTACAAGAGTTGCATGCTCAGAATGAGGTTACCATATGACTATAGAAGTATAGCCCATGATTTTCAAAGTTAGGTGCCTTGGTTTCACCCATAGCTCTCATTGAAGCCAGTGGTACTCAGCACCTCTGAAAAACTGGCCAAAGCCAGTGCCTAGTTTTAAAAAGAACGAGGAGTACTTGTGGCACCTTAGAGACTAACCAGTTTATTTGGGCATAAGCTTTCGTGGGTAGAACTCACTTCATCAGATGCATAGAGTGGCACATACAGTAGGAATATAGGTAGAGAGAGAGAGAGAATATGAAAAGGTGGAGCTTGCCATACCAACTTTAAGTGGCTTTATCAATTAAGGTGAGCTATTATCAGCATTATTATTATTATTATTATTTTTAGACATCCATGTTTGAAAATTTTGACTTAAGTTTAGATAAGTGTATACTCACAGATAATTTACTGAGTGGAAAATATTACTATCTCTGTATCTTGAATAAGTTATTTTGTCTTGAATGGGGGGTTTTGAGAAATAAGTCTTTACTGTTCAAAGCAGTATGTAATGAAAAAAACACTCACCTACTGTAATTCAGTATTACAAATGAGAATTTTTAAAGATGGGAAGAGCCTGAACACAAAAGGAGACTAAATGGAGACCAATTCAACATCATGATGGGATAGTTTGGCTGGCCTTAGCATTTGCAGGATTTGAATATTTTAATATTCTTTTTAATATGTCAATTCCCATTGAACAAGAGGTATCTTGCCCTTTTGTGGTTATAGGCTGAGTATACCACAGACATTATTCAGGCTACTCCAGGGATTAGGAGTGCCAAAAATCCCATTAAACTAAATTCATACATTGTGCAGATTTTAACTTGCAGCTTTATATTTTATTGATTCTATGCAGATTTATATTTTCAAAGGTTATATAATTATCTCTCTCTCTCAGAGAGAGAGAGATATGTACAAAAATTAAAATGATGCATCCTTTTGGAATTTCATCAGCCTTCAGATAAGCATAATTCAGACCACATGTCATCTGCCAGTACTTTGGAACCACAAAGAAGCGTAAAAATCCTTCTTTGCATTCCCAACTGCTGGTAATAAGAATGCTAAAGCTCATACAATGTAAATTAATGTACCATGATCATCAAAATGTTTCAAAGTCATTTTTATCTCTGGACAGAGTAAACTGACATCTTAAGTCCTGTAACAACATGTCCTTTTTTGCTTTAAGAAAAGTTCAGCTTTTAGAAGTTTTTCTGCTGATACTTTCAAATGCAAGTGAATTAAATTGTCATATACAAAATGAATACCCAGAGAAGTACACCTAGTCATGTTTAATGGGATATATTGGTTACTTGGGTAGTAAAGATGGTTAATTGGCACCCATCATTACAGACCCTACACTGGTGAAAAACGCACATTGAAGTGGACCACAGTGATAACCTAGAATGTAAGCAGGGTCAATGGAGCAAAGTGCAGTCAACTGCTGTACATGGCTTAAAGTAACCTAACAATAATGCAACATTTGGTTACCTCTCTTTGAGGAGATGAGCAAGGTGCTGTAATCGAGGAGATGTGTTGGCTTCTAACATTTTTAAATAGGATTTCATTTGTCTTTTATGTGATCTTAGTCTTGCTTTTAACCACACTCCCACTGCTCAGACCAACAGCATATGCTGTGTTGTTTTTTTCAGGTCATATCATGCACAATAGTGTTTCCTTTTCCACATGGTAAATTTTGCATGTTTAGTCTGTGTCCTGCCTTATACTCTTTTGTGCTGGTGGGTTTTATACAACTTGTTGACTTTTGGGTGTATCTGAGGGCAGAATTTGGCCTCTAGGTAGGTTTTGGGTAGTGTGTGGCAATGTAACTGCATGTATTAGCATATTACTATTAGAAATTGTATAATTTGCAAAATAAACTAGTAATTTAAATGTAGAGGAAATTGAATTGCTTTAAGTTCCTCTACCTTGTAGAGAAATTACTTGAGTTAAAGCCACGTTTCGAGAGCAGCAAACATCTGTCTGTTGCATGCTTTCTTGAGCCTTTAGAATAAACAAGTTTGTGCCAAATGCTAAGTGTACTTAAAATATTCTGGGGGAAAGGATGATTTCCATACACTTTTCCATATGGATACTCCAATAAAGGTCCCTGCACCTCCTTCAGATTTCATAAGATGGACTCTCAGCTATGCTGTCAATTTAAATAAAATTTTCTGGAACATAATATAAACATTTCTTGCAAACGGACTTAATATAGATTTGTTTGCCCACTGGATTTGCCTCCCTTCTAGGTTCTGGTTATGAGAGAGCATTTTAGTTTCAATGAGAAAATAATTGAAACATTTTCACCCCTCTTGTCTGGAAATACCTGCACTCCTGGGACTTGGGGTTTATCACAAGGACAAGGGGAAAGAGATTATTATTATTTATTATTATTATTATTTTCAGAAGTCCTGGGATAGTATATTGGCAACACATTACTGCTCTCTTTAGCCACACAATGAGAACATGAGCAACAGTAGGACTCAGAATATAAATGATGATGTAGACCTTTACTCATTGAAAGGGAAACCAATATCTAATTACCTGTCAGAGCCTAAAAGAATATGCACTGCTGGTATACCCTTGCACCCTTCCCTTGCACCGCTGGTACACCCGCACCCTATTGAACTATGCTACTAGGGACTGAAGCATGGAACATAGTCACATTTTTGTGCCTAAGTTCTCTGCTGTCTAAAGTATAAAGAAAATTCTAACACCAACACTTGGTTCTTCAGTCTTCATTTGAGCAAAACTCACCCCTCAAATTAATGGGGTGCTTTATCTAAATACGGACTACAGGACTGAGCCCCAAGTGTTGATTGCCAACATGAAATAAGTATATTCCCCCTGTGCCTAGATGTCTGTCAGACCCTAAATCTTTTTACTTTAAAAGAACAGACAGAGATATTTTCTCAGAGTCATACTGTCCCTAGCCTTTACATGGGTGTGGGGAGAGAACAGGAGGTACCCACTGCACCCCACAAAAGAGCTGGGACTTCCGTAGCCCTTGCATGTGGGCATCTCCAGGAGAGGGCAAAACTATGGCCCTACATCCACCCTCTTCACACTCTCTTGGAAGGGTGGCTAGGTACATTAGGAGGTGCAAGCTGTGCAGTCCCAAGCTGTGGTCAGCTTGCAAACTCCATATGCTTTCTGGGGGTAGGAGGAACATGGTAGTCCTAACTAGGGCTCCCCATGGTGCAATGCTACACCATACCACCCCTAAACTGGGTAGGATCACAAAGGACATACCATGGCCATAAGTCTTTGCTTGTGGGTAAGTTACTGTAGGGGAAACGTGGATCTGTTTTTAAAAGCAAGTGACACATTTGCCTTGTGCAGACTGTCTGCACAGGGGGTAAATTTCTCAAAACTATTCATTTGTCAAAAACTAAATGAAAAAGTTGGTTTTGGAAAATCCAGACTCTCTTTTCCCTGGAGTTATATTATTTGCTTATTATATGTGATGTGAGTTATATTAAACAATGAAATAGAGTGCTGAAATATTTTCTATATGGGGAAAATACTCACTATTTGAAACTAGCTGAGTACTCATTCCAGACTTTGATCCTACATTTGTTTTGTCTGCTGCCAACTAGCTATAAGAACCTGTGCTTCTGATTGCATGAGAAGTGTTGTAAGTAATAACCAAATGTACAAAATATACTAGTTCTACTTTTTTCCAGTCTGTTGTTTTTAAATTAAATTTAAAACAAGCATTTGCCTTTTTTCAATTAAAGAATCCTGTTCCTGGAAGAAAATGAGTTTTATGCAGTCCATGTGATGTTTTCCTAATAGTTTTATTCATCACATAGCAGTGGATGGAAAAAATTTAGTTGAGAGAAACTACAGTATGTCAGCAAGTTACTGGTTTTGTAAAGAATAAATCAAATCCAAGACCAATGTTTTTTCCAAGGGGAAACTGCAGGGAAATCATTGTCATCAGAAGGGTCAAATAGATAGGGACCTTCGGGCACTTAAAGATTGAAAATCCTAGTAAACAAAGTTTCAAATAATACAGAATTCTGTATTTCTTTTGGGTGATGTTTTTGAGGGGGGTGGGTTGTTTTGGTTTTATCTTTAGCTTTTTATCTTGCAATTACTTATTTATTTCTAGTCTTCCAAGTCAGACTTACAGACTTAGCCACAAAATGCCAAAGTAGTTAAGTTATTTTAAAATTTTGGCCTGAATCGAAAAGTTTGTGCAAAACTGTTCCTTTTAACAAAACAAAACAAAAAAAACAGTTGCTTGAATACTCTTTACAGCACTGTAATTGTTAATGCTTATTAAAAAATTAGTCACTCTTCTTTGGAGTTTTTCACTAATAGTCTCTCCCTGCTCCTGTAGTATCACCAATGTCAATAAATTCTAGAAAATGCTCTCTGACAATCACCATTGCAGGAACATTTTCACCATGTTCTGTTGTTGTTACAAAATGCACCATTAAAATCATTTGTTCCATATGGCTGATGTTGGGTGTGCAGTCCAGAATAACAGTAATATCTTGCTGACTTCAGATCTACCACAATCTTCTGTAGACTTCTGTTGCCAGCAACTGTATGATCTTCTTTGAATTGTTTTTCCAAGGTAGTGGTGTGTGCACATTTCTTGAGTGGTGACTCTTCGTAGATGCTCCTGGAGTACAGCATCAAACTCCACCATCAGCTCCACAATTTTAAAAAAGTTTCCACTGGTTGGCACAGAGAGCTGATCTGAAGTGTCATGCAGTGCTAGGTTTTGGGTAGCAAGCATTCTTACAATAGCAATGAACCTTTTCAAAACATTTTGCCAGTAAAGAGACTCTGATGCAATCTTCTTTTCATGCTGATCATCTATGGTGGCCTTTAACCTTGGTCTCATCTCAAGGTCTTTCCACCTATGGAATGCTCTCTGGTGATTTTCTACCTTCTCATGGTGTGCCAGATTTCTAGCCAGGTTTTTCCAGTCCTTTGTTCCTGTAGAGCCTAATGTGGCTGGAACATTAGACTGGAAGAGTTTGCAACAAAAACAATATGCATCATTCTGGGCATTTGAGTACATAAGCCATGTCCTCTCCACTTTGTCACCATTGGGGATTTCATGCCAGTAATCTGTTGGATAGAAACTCTTTTAATTGCCTTTGGGGAACATGAAGTTTTTCACTTGCTGTGGCCCATGGAGTAAAAGGAAGTCTCTCAGGCTACTCCTCAAGTGGGTCCACAGTCCTGGATCATCTAGACTTAAGGAATTAAACTCAGCAGCAGCTGTTTCTTGCGCCTACACTGCAGTCTTTTCTGATCTACACTTTTCTTCAGGAATGTGCATGGTTATAACCATTTAAGATGGAGATATGGATGCTGCAGTAGCTGCCAGGTCACCTGCACTCTAACTGGAAGATGAGACATCTCCTCACCACTCACATCCTCACTGGGCCTGGAAGGCCCACTGTGAACATTTGTGTCTATGTATCTCAGGAGAGTTCCTTCCTGCTTAGATAGAAAGACTTCCTATGCTTGCTTGCTTCTTCTGAATGCTGCCCCAGAGAGGCGTTTTCTTCTTTCACTCATGACTGCTGTTCTGTGCCAGCTATAGTGGGTCTCAACACTCAATTGAAGGGGACAAATAAGCAGGTTGGTAGCAGGACCTGAGTGAGGGAAGATATCGGTGTGTTAAGGGCCTAACTGGCTCCTACTACTTCAGTTGACTGCCTGTTCCCCTTAAGTGGGTTCAGGGAAGCAGCAGGAAACAGGAAGCTCCCTGAGAAGCTGGTGTTAATCAGTCTGTGCTCCTGTGGGTGCTAGAGGGTTACATAAGAGGTTCCTCCTTCTCTCTCTCTCTCTCTCTCTCTCTCCCCCTACAGCTCCTGCTGCTTTCTGTTATTCCCTCTTACCTTTTCTCCTGCCTGCCTGTTATGTCTCTTGTGCCCTCCTTCTTCCAGCACAGCACTCCACTATCTCTCTGCATCTAGAGCAGAGAGAATACATACATACCAGCAGCAGACAATTTTCTACACTCTGGGTCCTACTGGTGCCCCCCATAGTCTGCCACCTGAAGCAGCTGCTTCAGTTAGCCTCATGACAAGGGCAGCCCTGTGGCCTGGGGAGGTGGGGCTTTGGTTTTGCCCGCCCCCAAGGTGGCAGGACTTGGTTGAGCTCATGCTTCGGTCTCCCATCCTGGGGTCCTGTAGTAATTTTTGTTGTCAGAAGGGGATCACAGGGCAATGAAGTTTGAGAACCTCTGAATTGTGAAACCACAAATCCACAAGTCATTATTCTGTACCTATATGTACACAGGGAGTACAGGGTTGTGGGGTTGCAGAAGGACAGGAGATAGTGGCATCCTGTTGTTAGGATCAAGTTGGAAATTCATCAGGGACTGTTTAAAAGGTCACTTCCTTATGTCCGCTAAAACACATGCCTTTACGTTACGGGAAACTTCTTGGTAGCGCACGGTGATACTGTTAAATTAAGCATGGCCTCTGATTTCACAGTGTTCCATTGTGATTCATTTTCATGTTTAGTTCTGTAAATTGTTGGTGTTAATTGGGATAAGTGTAGTGCTACATTTATTTATTAGTAGTAGCATATCTTTTGGTGTTGAGAAATAGTTTTCTAATGACTACATGTAAGAATGTGAATAATGTGTGTTTATTCTGTTGATGTTATTAATAGGCCCGTTTCATAGCCTTTCTCCTTGGGGAGAATTTTTTGGAATGCTTTTGGAATTACTAATTTTTAGGAAACTGCAGATTCTAACAAATCACATTGTGTTAAGAGTTAGATGAAGTACTGATGGGACCAGTGCATAGATTTTGTTTGCCTGTTCTTATGAAATCTGAGTACATTTAATAGGGAATATTTTATAGGGGAAGTACAGATTCCCTACGCACGTTCACGCCAGTGTAAAATAGCATCTTTATAACCAACAGCAAGAAAGTAGAGAAAACAATTTCCATCCAGAACAAAAATATACTGCATGGAATCTTACCAATAATAGCACCTAAATTACTTTGAGCAGGCAAGCAGGTAATCATTTTTGGCATATTTTTTGCTCTGGAAGCTTTGGGAAGGGTTAGCAATTCACTGGGTCATGTACTGATTAATTCCAGGCAGTTAGTTTTTTATGGATAGTGAGTCTTGTGGGATAACCCTGCTAATAAATTTTCCATTGTGATGCATGGGCTTAATGTAATCCACCTTGCAAACAAACAAACAAACAAAAAAAGTGAATTTTAGAATAGTTGCCAACACTGAGCTCAGTCAGAAATGATATTTCTTTGTTAGGCTTAATTTTGGAGGTTGTTTATGTTGCTCTGGGTTTATTTGGTCCATCGTGGACCTGACCCAAGTTCCAAAAAGGGAAAGTGGTGTTAAATACATCAGCAGAAAGATTATGAGAAACGGAAATCATCCAGCTGCATAGCGTTTGCCTTCTTTCCTGGTACACTGTGTCTTTTAAGGAAACTATAAGAAAGCTCATTGAAACTGAGGGAAAATACCTTAAAAAGTTGTTTTTTAGATTGAAAACCCCATTACAAAAATGAGAGCCTTCAGCCAGCATCATCCAGCCTGGCTATCTAAATTTAAGAGCTTAAATACGTATTTAGGACAAAAATAAAAGTTGCCAGAGGAGCTAAACATCCTTAAATCCCATTGAAGTCAGTTGGGAAAAGCAAGTCCTCAGCATCTCTGAAAATTAATCTCATAAACACCTCAAGGCAGAGGTCCCTCATTATATTTTTAAAAGTAGTGGCAGGGGAGCATGCAGCTCAAAATTAGTGATATTGTTGTATTAACAATAATCTTTGAGACCAATAGCTCCCCCTGCTAATTCTATTTATTTCATTGTCCATGGAGGCTTTTACATTTGTTTTTCCTGTATACGATTCAATTTTCAGATTATTGTTCACAGCATTGTAAGGGGAAGGGATAATGGATTGTGCTTAACATCTTCTGCGGATTGCATACAATCTCCAGCTGGACTACTTTTTGCCTCTGAGGAGATAGTGTGTACATGCAAAGGATTTTTTTTACATGTTTTTGGAGCCTGGCCTCTGCTAACAGCCTGACTCCAGAATTTTATTTGCCAGTGTACAAAGCTTTAAGTACATACGCTTAGTCGTTCTTTTTCAGGATACAGTTACCTCCATTTTCACAACAAGTAGCCAGACTTTGTCCCTGTGTGTATTTTTAAGATGCTTTATGCCTTCAGATTACGACTAAATTCAGTATTTGAGAGAGACTTCCACTGTACATAAACACAACAGTGAGAACAAAACCCCAAACCTTATACCATGCCTCAGTAGCTCTGTTTCTGTATTGGTGCTTTATTTTATCCTTGGTGCATTCGTGTGTTAATGTCTTTCATTTATATATGGAGATGAATATTCTTCAGGCAGCGTGGGATGCATAGTTGTAATAGCACAGAGATTGTAATTATCTTTGTTTTAGATTGTAGTCCATATTTGTTCTGCTAAAGGTATTACTTTTTAACTTAACTGTTTTATGGGCTTGATTCTTTCCAACGTTAAGACTCATTTGAATCTTGAGAGTATAAAGGGGCCTTGAAGTAAGTGTAAATGTAATTTATGTTCACAGTAAGAGTTCTTTACCCTGCCAGAGTTATGTAAGGATCCTTAGTGAAAATGAGAATCAAATAATGAATTATCCCAGGGACCGCGTTTTTCAAGTCTACAAAATAAATTATTTATTTGAAAAATAGTATGGACAAATGGAACTCAGTGTGTTCTAAAAATCTATATTTGATGTGTGGTTCCTTTAAAATGTACCCTTAAGTTCCCTTAAGGGTACATTTACAAGCTAGTATATGGTATAAGGGTACCATATACTATACCCTTAAGGGAACTTAAGGGTCTAGTATATGGTACCTTTATACCATATACTAGCTTGGTCTGTGCATAGAACTCCTGAGCATGGGTCAAAGGAAGTGTATGGCTTTTATTCAGGAACATCAAAGAGTTTTTAATGTAAAGAGGCTCATTAAGGGCCAAATTAGGATCTGTCCATGCATTGAGAGGAAGGGCACTGCATTGGATAGGAGATGTGGGTTCTAGTCCCAGCTCTGCTTTTAATTTCTTGTACGCAGTGTTGTAGCTGTCTCAGTTCCAGGATATTAGAGACACAAGGTGGGCAAGATCATGACTTATATTGGACCAACTTCTGCTGGTGAGAGAGACAAGCTTTTGAGGTATACAGTTTTCTCGCTCTGTCCCTCTCACCAACAGAAGTTGTTCAATAAAAAATATTAGCTCACCAACCTTGTCTCTTTAACTTGTGTAACTTCAGGCAAATCACTTGTGCCTCACTTTCACCATCTGTCAAAGGGGAATAATAAGTCTTTTGCATAGAGTCTCAGAGTTGGAAGGGACCTCAGGAGGTCATCTAGTCCATCCCCCTGCTCAAAACAGGATCAATACCCAATTAAATCATCCAAGAGATTTTTCCTGTATACAGTTCAATTTTCTCCATTGCAAAGTCCCTTTGCGTTCTACAGGTGAAATTGGAGCTAATTATAATGATCCGAGCATCAAAATTTGGGCCTCAGAATGTAGCCTTCGCTGTGAGTAATGAACAAGATGACAACTGATTGAGTATATTGCACAAAATACTCATTATTTTCTTACGTATTCATGTATAGTTTACTATATCTTATAACTGTGGGAAAGTGGAAAATACGGTGTAATGTTCAGAAACTGTGTGGTCAAAGAACACTTCTTATTAGTATGAACAGTTTATCTGGGAAACCTCGTCACTAAAATTACCAGTGTTTTTATGTGTTGGTTTTTTTTCACATGCATCATGTTAAAAAAGCTGTATCTGGCTCTTCTCTAAACAGTTCATGCAGTTTAATTGACTTGTATCAGGAAGTATAAATGTCATGAGGATAATTTCTGACCATGATTGTTGCTTCGTAAGCGGTAGCTAACTTTGCAATTAACTTCACTAACGCATTAAACTGCTTTTTAAGTGATTCATTCTCTGTTGTGTCTTAACTCCAAAAAACATCGGAAAAAGAGCTTGTAAATAGTTTAAAATAAATCAACCGTGTTACCCATAGAAGAGTTTTTCCAAAATGTATCACAGGAAATGGATAACTCAAAACTTAGATTGAGAAATCTACTTACTAAAGGCTTAACTGAATAATATCTAAACAACGCTCATGTGAAGAGCATTTCTATTTGTGTAACACAAGTGGAAAATAGCCTACACGTATGCTTTGATATTATTCACATCTGTAATAGTTAATCCATTTGAAAAGCTGGATTTGGTGTGTAATCCACATTGTACCTTTCTTTTAAAGCTGATATTTGGTGTATACTGTACCAAAGAAAAATGTATAAATTGCATCTTGCTGTAATAATCTGAAAAGAAGTATTAATCAAAATATTATTGCCTGCATCAGAGTCTAGTTACAGTTGTGTATGTGTTTCCCTTTGTCTAACTGAAGCCAGAAGATAGTGACTAGTTTCGTTTGTGAAATTGAAAGCATCTGTAAAAACAGGCAAGTGATTCTGTTTGTCCACCTTTCCTAGCAGTAACAATGCTTTTGTTGTTGTTGTTTATTTTAGGAATGACAATACCAGAAGAAGATGCAGATGTGGGACAAGGTAGCAAATATTGCCTTGTGGCAATAGGGAGGCTTCAGGTAAAGACGCTCTTTTATTACACCCACTGCTGCTGAAAACAGTAGTCAGTGTTGTAGTTTTATATCAGATTCTGACAAGATCTGGTTTAGAAAATTAGTGTCTGTACCATGCCACAAAAAGCGCAAGGCTATGGTGTCTGTGCCCAGACAAGTGACTCATTTGGAGTTGGATGGGTTGCAGAAATGATTCTTTCTGGAAGTTTTCTGGGTACTTGACAAGGGAAACATCAGGGGGTGGACACTCTTGTGAACAGATTTTCTCTAGTTGCTGATTTAAATGGCTAATTAACTGACTGGAAAACCTGTAGTTGCAAAAGCCTGATTGAAGACAATAAAATTAATGCAGTCAAGAGGCCCTAAGTAGCTAAATGCTTTACAAAGCATAACTTTATTCTACACAAACAAATTGCTGAAATATTAGATCCATGCGGAGAAGTCCATTGAAAGTAGTGCAAATAGGATTTTACATCTCATTTGATCAATACATCTAAATTTGAGGCATTCTGTGTGTCCTGTATTTTCCCTCCCTTCATCCCTTGCTAATGGAGTCCAGAGTGGATCAGAGTTTTGAGCTGGAGTAGCAGTGGTGAACCTTTTCAGTCATAATAAGGAAGTCATTTTTATTTTCCTGTCTGGGAATCATGCCATTAGTAAAAACGTTTGATCCTAATACATGGTTTTTTGTTGGCCTTCACTCATGCCCATCTGCTAGGATGGCATTGTTCCCTCCTAATGGCAGAATGACAGCGTCATTGGAGTGTAGCTGCCAAACCAATATCCGTTCAGATGAGCATCATACTGGAAATGTTATCACTTCTGCAGATAGTGTCTCCTGTGTGATACAATATTTTTGTGGCATTGCTATGACATTTTTCACTTAATCACACTTATGTTCAAAGATAAAATACATAAGAAGGAAATTATGGAGTTTGCAGATGTTACAGCTGCCAGAATAGACGCCTGCCCACAAATCCCAGTAATAACTTGTGGAGCGTCAAAACATCTGTTCCGTAAGAGAAAAACCAGCAGGCCCCCTGTGAGTGGAGGCAAGGTCAGGCAAGCAGTGGCTCAGGGGACAAGTTTAATCACAAAGGAATCAAAGTGTACAAATTTTAAAACTCTGCACTCCAAACAGTAAGCCATAAAGTGACAGCTAATCACCTCCCTGCTCTTTTAACTGGCGTTTTGATGCTATTGTGCTACAGAGCAGAGATCAAAAAGATTTTGTACAGATTGCTTATGCCTCTTTAACAGACTTGGTTATTTAGGATGAAAGAGAAAGTCAAAGCAAAGACTGTTCTCATTCTTAGCCCATGTAGAAATGGACAGCAGTAGACTAACTTGGCTGGCTGCATAGATGTCAAGTAGGAACCTGAAAATGCTTCATCCTTTCTAAAGAACCTTGATGAAAATTTACAGAAAATCTGTTTTTCTTTTAATGATGATATCTGCTGTGTTAGCACTATGCCCTTGACATTACATCTGTGCTGAAAGTGAAGGTGTGATTGTAGCACAGGGAGGCATACCTATGCTACAATCACACCTCTTGTAGTGTAGACATACCCTCAGAACCCAATGGGAGAGAACTGTTCTTTGGGAACTTACCTGAATTAGCTGTTAGAACCTTCTTTATGAGGCATCTTTGATAGGCTTGTTTTCATATTATTCTGTTAATCCGGGGTGGGTGTAATGGAGTGATGTTTTTGTGCTGTGGACTAGACTGAAGACATTTCAGTTTCATTTTATGCATGTCCTTGTTTTCTTTAAGAACCCTTTAAATAATTGGCAATAAACTAACAGATTGTGTTGTTTTAAATGAAAAATCCTTTTACAAATTATATTTATCTGATTGTTTGTCCTAGGTAACTAGCTCACCTGTGTGCATGGACATGAATGGAATGTCTGTTCCTACTGAGTTCTTGTCTAGACACAACTCTGATGGAATAATCACATTTGTTGATCCAAGATGTATCAGTGTAATTGGCTACCAACCACAGGTCAGTTCCTAGTTTTAAAACTGAGAGATTGGTGAGAACTAATTAAAGAAATTCTCTGTGTTTGCAAATAAAAACAAAACTTCCAAAAGATGCAACAGTTCAGCTGATATCCAGCTGTCTGTATTCTATACCTTATCACAGTCTCATGTTAAGTGTCATTTATTTTGCCCTACTGGACAAATGCCCTTAGAATTAAGAGCTTTCCCCTTAATTACAGAAGATATCATTGTATCCTTTTTGGATTCATTGGTTTATAACACTGAACTGGTTCAAATCCTAGGCAGCTTTCAAATTCTATCTTTCAAATTAAGGTATTTCTCTTAAAGCAATATAAATTCTGCTTTGAGAGATTGTTGCATTTGTCAATTTTAACTTCTCTACCAGTTTATTGAACAACAAGCAGACCTCCATTATGAAGCTTATTTTTTTTGCAGCTCATGTCTGCTCCTTGGAATAAATATTAAGGTAATATAATTGGATACTAAATGAACTCTCTGATAGCTTTCTCACAGATAACAGCATGTCATCTTTTAATCTCAAAGAAAACTACAGTTTCCCTATGTAAGCAATTGTCGTTCACAGGCAAGACGTTTTGTCCTTACCTGATCATTTTACTTTTCCTTTCATATTGATTTGAATTGTTTGAAGAATTTACAGTAAAACTAAAACAGTATATAAAAGTGAATGCTATTGGATTAATAGAGGATTTCAGTGTCCTCAGGGCTATCAACCTGGCACCTTTTAACAAGTGTTAAAAATTCACTTAAAACTGCTTTTTAAAGGAAAGACACATGGCTTTGCAACAGCCTAAATGCAATGTAGGGCACCAGTCCTGCAAACCCACTGAGTAGTCTGATTGAAAGTAATGTGACTACTTGTGTGAGCAAGGATTACTCTCTGAACTAAAGCCTTGTAGGATCAGCACACAGGTTTGTATTTTTTACAGTTTTCTATTGTGCTTTACTAGGATCTTCTGGGAAAAGACATTTTAGAATTCTGCCATCCAGAAGATCAAAGCCATTTGAGAGAGAGTTTCCAACAGGTACTGTCCTACATTTTTTTTTTTCTAGTTTTTATGCAGAACCTAACGTTCATTTCTCAATACCATGGGTCAGTTCTGATATCTAAGAGTTGAGGGTGTATCACCTGGGATAATTCCTATTAATATTAATCTCTGTAAATCCAGTAGTTTAAACTGGATTATACACACATCTTCAAGGTGGTACATTTTCAGAAAAATTGCATTGTTTTAAATGTTCTTTTCATTCTTATTTTGAAAATATAAATGAATATTCAGGGCATGTTTAGAGCCATAGTGTGGCTCCGGATATGCCTGCATAGAGCCCACTGAAGTCAATAAGATCCACAAGGGGTTGGTTGTCTTCAGCAAGAATATGGTTTTTTGAGCTGAAACTGGCTCCATTCCCATGTTTTTTTAAACCAGATATTTAAGAAGAAAATACTGAAACAGCAAATCAGAAACAGATACAGGCACACACACACATCCAGAGAGAGGAATTTTCATACACGCTCAGGGCTGGCCTAACTCCACTCCCAGTAATGTCAATGGGAATTTTACCATGGACTTCTACGGGAATACACACAGGCTAATCCTGAGTACTTTTGAAAATCCCATCTGTAATAGATCCTGTGGCCTAAATTCTCTGCTGGTGTAAATTGGCACTGCTCCATAAACTTAAGTGGAGCAGTCCCAGTTTTACCCAGCTATGGATTTGGCCCTGTATAAATCATTTAAGGAAATGAAATACAGAGTAAGTAATAAAAGGCACATAACATATGGAAGTGGTTCTCAGACTGGATTTAGGTTAGCAGTGGATTTATATAGATGATGATTTAAAGCATGGCACAAAACTAATTAAACCCCATAAAACCTGTATGAGGAAGATAATTCATACAATACTGTTCGCGTTTTAATAGACTGTGAATCTGCAACTCAGAGATTGTCTGTGCTGCAATCAGGAGTGTTATTGCAGCATATGTAGATATACCTGGGCTAGCTTTGATCTAGCGAGCTTGATAAAACAGCTGTGAAGTTCCAGCATCATGGGCTAACCATTCAAGTCCAAACCTGCCCAGGACCCTGGGTATGTACTTGGATAGCTAGTCCATGCTGCTGCTTGTGCTGCTGCAGCTTCACTGCTATTTTTAGCAAGTGAGCTAGATCAAAGCTAGCTTGGGTATGTCTACACATACTGTAAACAGTCGACATCCTGACTGCCATACCCCGAAACGCCCAATCCTGCTGCCATGGAAGTTAATGAATAAGCACTCAGTGACTTCAGTGAGAGTTAGATCAGGCCATAAGGGCTTCCTGATGCTGCACTGTTGAAGTCAGTGGGAGTTCTGCCATTGACTCCATTGGAACTATTCATGTGCTTATAGTGATTCATTAGTTTTAAGTATTTTGACGGATCAAGGCCTAAGTGTCTTGTTCAGGGTCACATAGCAAGTTGTAGGAAGAGCCAGAGATTAAAAGTGTGGAGTTCTAGGCCTTGTATCTCAGGGTCAGTCCACTAAATCATGTTGCCTCTACCTTTGGTGGAGAATTCCTTCTTTGAATATTTATGCAGTAGACTCTCGATTATCCAGGATTGGGTTAACCAGGTTGTGGATTAACCAGGATGTCAAAAATATATGCGTAATTTGCAGGGCCGGCTCTGGCTTTGTTGCCACATCAAGCACACAAAAAAACCCAAACCACCAGGGCGCAGGGCAGCCAGTGAACCAACACTCCCTCCCTCCGGCGCAGGGTGGCTGGTGAACCAATCTCCCTCCCCCATATTTCCTATGAATGGTGATTATCCGGGATTTTATTAACCAGGATTAATTTTTCCCTATCATCCTGGATAATTGAGAGTCTACTGTATTCAGTACAGTAGCAATCAATCCAGGCTATTTCCATCAGTGACTAAAAGACTGAATTAAACAATTTAACTATACACCAGATGGTTTTCATTTCCAAAGAATGTTTTTGTTTTTTAGTAGAGGTTAAGCATTAGCTTTGACTCTTCTTATGTTATCTTGTTTGTGGGCACTTTTTTAAGACGGTTCAGGTTTTTCCCACCAAAGACTTCCATGCTTTATATATTATTACAAAGTTAATGTTTGCTTATTTCAGATTGCAGAGCAATAGATCATTACAGTTTGTTTTGTTATTGGTAGTCTGGCCTCAAGAATTTTTTTATTAAAATGCTAACTATTATTTCCAGTGGCCTTTGTTTAAAACCCTCTGTAAAGTTGACATTTTTAAAATGCTGATGCTGTCATAAGCAGGTTGGTGCATAACAGAACGAGAGGGATTTGCAGTTGTTGGTTGGTTGCCAGCATCCATCTCAGAGCTTTTACTTCCTTGAGAAGATAAATTCATTCATCAGGGTGGGAAAATTAAGCCAGAATGATATATTCTGAAGGCCAAGAACAACAAATAGAGTTCTGTATCAGAAGGTTCCAGAGGACAGCTATCTAATATCCACTAGGAAAACGTTCGGAATGGACACTAACACAAGTTCTGTATTCTTTACAGTGGGTGTGGTGGTAGAACATTTGTTGATAAAAGGATATGGTTTATTGGATTGAAACTACAAAAGGATGTATTTTAGTAAAACATTAACCCTGAGCTTTCAGTAAGATGAATAGGTTTTATTGTTCTGGGCATAGTCAGTAGGATGAATAGGTTTTATTATTCTGGGCATTACTGAAGTTTGTGTCTTCCTTATTTCTGTCTATAACTCGGGATCCACTAGATCAGTTTAAAATAGAATGTTTTGAAAAAATCAGGTTAGAGCAATTCTCCCTTCCCAACTGCTTGTCAGCAACCACTTGGAGTAAACACCAGGTTTCTTTCAGGATAACTCCTGTTAGCAAAATCAGGCTACAGACTACTAATAAACAAACCAATCCTAATAGGTGAGGATTAGGATACCACTATGGAGTGCAGCACTTGTTTGCACAGAATCTCCTTCCTTCCTTCCTGAGGCATTACATGACCTAGCCTACTGTAACACTGCAGAGAATACTTGCATGTGGCCCAGCTAAGTTTCAGCTGAATGCCTTAGCCAGATTGAAAGAAACATCACATTTCTTCTGAATTAGACCCAGATTGTCAGATAATGGACAACACATAACATGATCGCAATGCAGCTATGAAAGGAAAGGCTCTTTAGACCAAGGGTTCTCAACCTTTTCCTTTCTGAGCTCGGTCCCCCACCCATGCTATAAATATTCCTTGGCCCACCTATGCCACAGCGACTGTTTTTCTGCATATAAAAGCCAGGGCTGGTGTTAGTTAAGGGATATCAAGCAGGGCAATTGCCCAGAGCCCCATGCCATGGGGGCATGGCAAAGCTAAGTTGCGCAGGCTTCAGCTTCAGCTCCACGTGGTGTGGCTCAGAACCCCAAGCTGCAGTCCTGGGTGGCAGGGCTTTGGCTTTCTGCGCTGGGCCCTGGTGAGTCTAATGCCAACCCTGCTTGGCAGCCCCGCTGAAACCTCCTGTGGCCTCCCAAGGGGCCCCAGACTCCTGGTGGAGAACCACTGCTTTAAACCTTATTTATTTAGTTTATTTCTATTTGAAAGTCAATTGTACATGTCACATTGAGAGACGAGCCCAAGCCACAAAATTTGGATCCAGATCCAAGCTTTTGAGAGTTTGTTTGGGATCTGAATGGTTCATTTTGGGATCATCTGTTGTTTCATCATCAAAGCCTCATTGTGTCTCCTGTAGGACAAGGTTCCACTCTTGTGATAAATTCTTCCTTTATGACACACACACAACTACCACTGATTTCAGTGGAACTTGTGCAACCAAGGGTAGAACTTTGGCCTGATGTTACCAAACATCCCAATTCACAAATGCCTTAAGCTGTTTTATAATGGAACACACATTAATGGTGTTCATTCCACTAGAAGCATAGCCTGTCTTCTACCCCTCCTCCTTGTGAAATTGTTGGCACATTGCCATGCTAATTATTCACAGTCTTGGAGATGTTCTTTGTCTTGATTTATTGTTTTGCATGTTTGTTTGTTTCCAAATCTCATCGTAAGATGCAAGTCATACCAAAATTCAGAAAAGCTATATTTCTTCGAGTGGTTGCAGACCTTGGTTCCCCTCTGTTGTTCATGCCTAGCACGCCAGAGACAGACATTTTTCCCTGTCGTGGTACCTGTTGGGGGAGTGTGCTCACCCTATACCTCCTCGTGTTTTTTTGTCTCTGACTTTCACTTTTCTGTAATTATTTTATCTTGTCCCCATCACGTCCTTCCTGTTTTTTCTAGATCTTCAGTTAAATGTTTTCCTCTCTGTAGTTTTTGTTCATAGTGCTGGGTTTCTTACTCAAGGGTTTTCTTGGTAAAGTTCTGTAATGTTCTTCCTGATTTCTAAACCCAGGTTTATTCCTATTACTTTGTACCAATTTAAACAGTACTTTTTATTTCTGCATTCAAATTTCTTTTGTTTCTTTTTCTGCCCTCTGGCAATTGTCTCACCTGTTTAGTGGGGTGACTGTGGAATTTCATCATCTTTATCCTGGCCAGTATTTTCCTGCCAATGCTTATTCATGAGATCAGTGTCTGAAGAAATCCCAAGAGGAAGAATTCAAAGCCCTTAATCATTTATTGGAGAATTGTTATGTTATATGGGAGTTTAAAACAGCTGGATAAATTCAGTGCTGCTCTGTACCACTTTTTTTTCTTTATTCGTTTGTAAAAATGATGTTACAATGGAGACAAAACATGAAATAAGCTATTATTTTTTTGCTTACCTACATGCAAGAATAAAATAATAAGAAATAGGCAGAATTTTAAAACATTCACTATCACTGCTAAGAACAAGTGAAAGAAAGTTCAGTGAACTATTTGGCTATACAAGGAGTACAGGAGCTAGATCCTCGTTACCAGCTAATGAGCAGAACAAAGGAGACTTAAAAATGCCCTAAGTTCAGTTGACTTCAGTTGGTTTTTCTGCTTAAAAACTGACCGAAAGCCCCATGGCTGTGTCTCCATAAGTCCCCGTGGTGTGCTCTTTCTCTGTGCTCAGGGATTTACACATGTGAGTTCCTCACATGTTGAGATAAGAATGGGCGCTTTTTGAGAGAGGGAATAGATTTTTGAAGAACTTTATATTCGTGTGGTGATGTTCATGGTTATCGCGAGAGGGAGTATATAATGTGTTCGGAGCCTATAGATAGATTATGTCTGAACACGTGAACTACATGAGAACAAAGAATCTTCCAACCCAGAAGATGGGCAGATATGTCTTGACTATCCAGACATGAAAATACATGACTGTCACAAACAGTTGTATGAACGCCGGCTGCTTTGACTGTGCTGTCTTTCAAAAACATTCAAGGAGAATGGATGTAGCCTAGGAATATATTGATAGACTTTACCCAGGGGGATATGGGAGGTGGATGTTCAGGAATGTAAACGGTTATAGACACACGTTCAGACAGAGGTGCTTCAGAATCAGGTGCTTTGGCATGCCACGTCTGACAGAAAATTTTAAACATTGCAGTGGAAGCGTGCCTGACTTCTAGCATGTTTGAAGAAAAGCAAAGTACATTTCCTAAGTATCCCTTCCTCAGAGCTTTTCCTTAGCTATGACGCTAAAGTGTGAGTGGTGTAATGCAAATATAACAGGTAGCCAGGCAGCCAAATGGAATTGTAAATACAGTAGACTCTCGATTATCCAGGATTAGGTTAACCGGGTTGTGGATTAACCAGGATGTCAAAAAAAATATATGCATAACTTGCAGGGCTGGCTCTGGCTTTGTTGCCGCCCCAAGCACCAAAAAAAAAAGAAAAAGAAAACCCCACCAGGGCATAGAGCAGCCAGTGAACCAACACCCCATTTCCCCGGCGCAGGGTGGCTGGTGAACCAAACCCCCGCCCTCCCTCCCGTATTTCCTATGGATGGTGATTATCCGGGATTTTATTAACCAGGATTAATTTTTTCCCTATCATCCCGGGTAATAGAGTCTACTGTAGTCAGACAACCTATTGAAAATCAGTGTTTTCTCTTGGCATTTGTTTTGTACATTGTTCAAAGTTTGTTTTCTGATTATTTTTAAATATTCATATGATTAAAAATGTTGTGGTTTTATTTCTCTCATAATATATTTTAATACGTGTTCTATGTTAAAGCCTTGTTGTAATGCAGGCCTGCACAACCTGCGGCCCGCACGGGGGTGAATAGGGGTGGGGCAAGCCAAGTGGTGGGGTGAGGGAAGGTGGATGGAGGCGGGGCGAGGGCGGGGCTTTTCATCCCACAGCTGGGTTTTTTGCAGTAATATGGCCCTCGCTGCTTTCTGAGTTGTACAGGCCTGTTGTAACGCCTTCCCATTGGGATAAAGACACAATCCATTGGTCTGGGGGGTAGGGGGTCTTGGGAGGGAGTGGTCAGGGGACAAGAAGCAGAGGGTGTTGGAGAGAGGGTGGTGTTCCAGGGGGCGGTTAGAGGTGGGGGGAGGGTCTCTGGAGGGAGCGATCAGGGGACAAGGAGCCGGGGGGAGGTCCCGGAGGGGTGGTTTGGGGTGGGGGGACTCTCAAGTGGGGCGGTCAGGGGACAAGGAGTGGGGGGGTTGGATGGGTCAGGGATTCTGAGGGGGGCAGTCAGAGGGCGGGAAGAGGGAGTGGGTTGGATAAAGGGGAGGGCCAGACTGTTCGTGAGCATAGTCTTCCCTACCCGGCTCTCCATACAATTTTACAACCCCGATGTGATCCTCGGGCCAAAAAATTTGCCCACCCCTGATTTGGGTTGTTGGGTTTATATAAAGAATACATCCAAATTGTATCTCTATCTTGGCACAGAAATCAGTTAGTTATTGGTGATGTATTATTTGTTTCCACACTAGGTATCCGTCAGCTGTCTCTAACCTTACAAATACTTTTTCAGGTGGTTAAACTGAAAGGCCAAGTCCTATCTGTGATGTATCGTTTTCGTACCAAAAACCGGGAGTGGATGTTAATCCGGACCAGCAGCTTCACTTTTCAGAATCCTTATTCTGATGAGATCGAATACATCATTTGCACCAACACTAACGTTAAGTATGTGCTTTTCATGGAGCTTGAAATGCTTTTTTTAAAAGAATTTAATCTAAAAACATGCTGTTCTAACCAATGTAAAAACTCAAGGTTCTCATGGTGGTTTATTTCCAGTTGCATTCATTTATCCTTACCCCAAACTGTATTTGGGTTGTCTACACTACAAGTTCTCACAAATAAATGTTTCTCTTTAACATATATTGCTGCATATGAAGTGTCGTTAGCATATGGGTGCAGCACAGATTAAAAAGAAATAACTAGAACTCATGAAATCAGAAAAGCCCAATAGGCTTGATACTGCCTCCATTGAAGGCTAGGACAAGGCCTCCAGCCACACAACATCTGCCCTGAGCAAGATAGCTTTAGAGAATTAGTAATAAGGGTTAGTGATTTTCCCCTCTTGGTTGCTGGTCCATCTCTATTTCAGTTCAGTTGTGAGACTGGAGAAAAGAGAGCCCAGTTTATAAGCCCAAAGGGAAAGCTGCAGAGCGGCTTAAAGGAATGGCAAGCTCATGTAAAGAAATTTCCTGCCTCTTTGTGTGCTATAACTGTCATGTCCTAGACCTGGTCGTCTTCTCCTTGACTCATCCCTACTACCTTGCAGCCAGTGCTAGTTTGCTAGAGTAACTCCTTGGTAGAAGACTGGCACTTACTCAGAGTTGGGGTTGAGGTTACAAAGATGAACAGTTCCTTTGATTCTTTTCATTGGCAGGACCACAGCAGCAGCTTGTGTTAGGTTGGCAGTTTAATGCCTCCCTGGTCCTTTAGAACCATGTACTCAAACCACTGAGAGTCTAAGTTATTCTGGGCACAATCTGTGACTACACCCATGAGAAAGATGTAAAATGTTTAATCCCCGAACTGGTATTGTAGAGCTGCTTCCAAAGAAGTTCCCTGTAGAATCCAGTGCAGCCTAATTCACTGCATAAGCTCCTAGCACAGATTGTCAGAGCCAGCAGCTGCAGAAGGTAACATGAGATGTTTTCTTCTGTTATGGATCTTTTCCCAAGAAAATAATAATCTGATATTTTAAAATGTGCTTTGGACTAACCTGGGTGATTTTTTTTAACAAGTTCAAAACTCAAAGGGAAAGTTGAGATCTATGTTACAATCCTGTTAGAATGTTTAATGGAAATCTCAAACAGACACTTAACTAATGTAGATGGACACTGATAATTTCACTGTAACAACAAACTCTCCTCTGGCTTTGCATTTTATAAATATGGTAAGTGTTCTTCCTCTGTTTCAACTATCACTCTATATTCTACCTTGTTGCTTTGTTTTGACAATGACACAGACTTGGACACTAAGGGCCACTTGTAACCCTGCCTCACCCTCAATATGTCCATTTTTGCATATCCTTCCTGTTAGCCTATGCACCAGAGTTTATAAGGCCTGTAACTTGATTATGAGTTGAACTCCCATCGTGCCCTGGGAGTCATGCTGAGAAGAAAAAATGCTGCTTTGATAAGAATTACCAGAAAGATGTCACCTTTACAAGAATTGGTCAGGAAAAAATATTATTTTTGTAGTGTTCAAACAAACAAATATAATATTAGCTTAAGTCAGCAAAAATCTGATGTGCTAGACAGATAAACAAATGTTCAAATGTACTGGATATTTATGGGCAGAAATAATACTAAAAATAAGTTACTCTGTGGGGAAAAAAGAGGACATAAATTACAGTGAAAATATGCACAGTCCTATAAATGTACGAAATTGTAAGCTGACTTCAGAACTGTGTCAAACAGTGTAAATTGTTTGTGATCAGGCTGCAAAAAGGGTTTTTTTTAACAGATTGAGGTATGCACCGTTCTGTTATGCACTGGCCTAACACTACTTAAAATAAATGGTTAGAATTGGCTCTGAGGTCTCTTCAGTTGCCAGCTAAAAGCCTTGAGGTAACATATCAGCTGTGCCTGAAAAAATGGAAATAGTACCCATTTGGAGCAAATAAATCTTGTGTACTGAAATCAAGGAGCTTTTTATTCAGCTGCCTCATTTACACGCCCAAATATTTATGCATGGGGAAAAAAAGATGCACACCTTTTGCACATGATCATTTGCATGCATAAAATAGGCGTGCAAAATTAGAGACAATTGCTGATAACTGGATGCCAACTGAAATAATTGGCTTTTGTTCCCAAGGTCCAGAGATCTGAATTTTGACTTCTAGATTAAGTAGTGTTGACTATCGTGCCATACTTTCCTTTTCAAGATACCTTGGCTCCCTAGCGCAGACTGGGATGAATAAAATTGTGCCAGTATTTGAATCCTGTCATATCTATCCTTGGTTTTAAAAACAATCCAGAGATGTTGCCCTAATAAGGAGATTGGGTGCTGTTAGTTCGATAGATGATGTTTCTATGTTATCACTTATACAAAATGACATTGCTAAATATGTTTTGTCTTCCTTCCTTTTTTGGAGAACTGTGACACAATGCAAAAATCTGTTGGTTTGGGGTTTGTTTTTTAAAGCTTGTAAATTTAAGTACTAGATTAGAAGGAACAGAATGTATATATCTATGTTGTGTTCAACTCACTGATTTTTTTCTTTTCTCCATTCCTCTTCCCTCTATACAAACATGCACAGTGCAATTCTTACTGTTATGGCTCACTAACTATTGCTATGCTTCGCCTGTGAATAGATGCATTATTTTTTATGCAATACTTTGGGGATGAATCTCAGCTTGAGTAAATAGTCACAGCTCTACTGACTTCTGCTCCCTTGCCATTTGTTTGTGTGTGTGTATATATATGCGTGTGTGTGTGTGTGTGTGTATATAAACACACACTTTCTGAAGAACAGCTTTTCAGAATTAGCCTCTGATTTGCATGCCCGTTTTTTGCTTGTCTAATTGTTACTGAATCACTGGAGGTGCATCTTTTGCATGCACATATGGTTAGTTTGCGCTGGGCCCAGCAGACCGATTTCCTTGAAGACACAATGGGTATATATTCTCTTTTACAGATGCAGTCACCTGTGTATGCAAAATCAGAAGCAGGTTTTGATTTGTCTATAAATTTTATAATGCATTTAGCACCAGAGTATATTGGCTTAAGATTGCTTAAAAAACTTGGCCATAATTATTTGTTTGAGACAAGGGACCAAGTAAACATATGTTTTATTCTATTCTATAGTTCTACAATATCCTTTTTAAAATCCTGGTTTTGATGTCTGTCTGTCTCTATATTGTTACACAAACATAGAGCAGAAAATATTTGCAAACAACTGGATATGGCAGTTTTCCACACAACAAATATGCTCCCTGGGCTTGGTCATTTAAAGAATAGCCATATTTGGAAATGTTGAACAATAATAGGTTAAAAAGGGCCTTTAGAACTCTGCATTTTCAAACTACGCAGATGGCTTACCTGGAAATGAAGTGTGCGGGTATTGAGACACAATTGTTTTTGTCTAGGCAGGTCTGGCCAGATTGAAGATTTATCACATGCTCTACTTTCTTAAAACCTCTGTGGTCACCTGAAAAATAAGTGGTTAGCCCCATTCCTGGCTCAGATGCCTTTTAGCTCACCAGCTTAGAAACTAGAATACAGGTTGTATAGTGGCCCCCTGTTTGCCTGATCAGCTGCAAAAATAAGAAAAAAAAGTGTGTGACTGAGCTTAATATATTTCTAATCCTTGTTGTTTTATTTTTAGAATTTGTTTTAGGGTGATAATTTTAAAGATTTTGGAGGAAGGGTTTATTTTGTGGGGCTTTTTTCTTTTTCTTTTTTTTATTTTTCATTTAAAAATTTGTATTCATTTTACTAAGCTATGTTAGTTTTAAAACATGTATGTATCTTATAGGAGCTCTGACCTGAGGTTGATGCTATATTAATATGTTTGATCTGATAGTTAATTATCAACATATATCTATATATCAGGTGAATTTAGAGATAAAGTCTGTTTTGCCTGTCAGTGCTCTCTGTTAATAGGAAGTTTTCATTGTGTTGCCCAGTGAATGCAGTTTGTTTTCCAAAGAGAGCTGTAGAGGGTAGTGGCCGTCATGGTTGTTCTTTAGAATATTGCTTTGGAACTTGAAGCAGCTGACTTTCCCAGCTTAGATTCTGTGAGGAAGGATAATTAAACTTTGGGTTCAAATGTTCATTTAGTACCTTGCCAAAAAGAAAAAGGTTAGCTTGATTTCTTTTGGATGTAATCATCCAAAAGAAACTTCCTGCAGAAATAAAGTATTTAATGTTTAGCATTTGTACTGTGTTCAGCTGAAAAGGAGACCTCTACACCAATGGTTCTCAAAGTTTCTGTTTGGGAGACCCCTTTTCAACATGCAGACTGATCGCGACTCTGACATGTCTGCCAAAATGCCGCCGAAATGAAAGTTGCTGCTTTCGGCTGCATTTGAGCAGACGCTCATGGTCGTGACCCCCACTTTGAGAACCGCTGCTCTACATGTCACCTCGCTACATCATCTTCCTTTTCGAGTTCCAGAAAAAATTGACTAACATTTATTTAATGCACAAGTTGAGCTGCCTTTGAATGAGCCCATCTACCCTGGGCTGAATGAACAGTTCCTTAATTTTGTATGCATGTAGAGCAGAAATGGGTTGTTTCCTGACTTTTAGAGATTTTTATTATTTCATTTGTCATAAACCTGATTGGATTATTGTGTGTATTGATGCATCCTGGACTTCTGTTGGTCTTGAAATATGTTCATGGTAGAGTTTCAGTCCTTTGAAGGATCTGGTGCAGGCAGAATTCTGACTGAATCATGGACAGCTCTGGTATGGTTGATTACTGACTCTGATTCAGGTGCAATAGACCACTTGTGAAATTAGCTGTTTAAGTGAGATTCTAGCCCATAATAGTGAAGATATCACAAACCTTACTTTTAAAGTGGTAACTGGGACTAAGGGCATCTAATACTAGTAAAAATAGACTAGAGGTGATATTTCAAGCCTGAATCCACTCATTTCTCCCCAATGAGAAAACTGCCCACTCTAAAGTTTGAATTCTTCTTCACTACTCTGAAGCCAGGACAATAAGCTCGTGATTTTAGAGTACACACACACACACACACACACACACACACACACACACACACACACA